>CM060442.1:172498614-173242861 GCA_030545235.1 Helianthus tuberosus
ATACGACTTCTCGGGACGACAAGAGATCTTAACGATATTTATATATTTTTAAACCTCTCGAGAACTAAGTCTTTTCAAGACTTCTTAAATACCGACGAATAAACGAACTAAGCAAGTATAACTTCATCGATTAAACAACTTACCGTTGAATCGTTCGGTTAACGATTCGGTAGAGCTCGAAGACACGTAGTTTAGTTACCGTGTTTATTTAGAAACTTATTAGACATTCCGTGTTAGGAATATTGTAGAATGCACGCTAGCGAGTCTCATCTTGGAAACGACATCACGAAGTAGTAATTAGCAAGCATTGCACAAGGCAAATCAGGTGAGTTCACACTCTTACCAAGGCATGGGATTCCCGGGGTGGGAATGGGATTGAATAAATACTTGTACTATTTTTCACTGTCCTCGGATTGAAGGGCACGTACGTAAAACCTACGTACACTCACACTCGCTACGGTCCTTGGATCAAGAAGGGCACGTACAAATATGACTAGTCTACACATGGGAAGCCCCATACGGCCACTAATCATCGCAAACATGTTTGGGAAACCGCGATCCGGCCATTAATCTTCGCAAAGATGTCAGGGTGACCGCGATACGAATTATACGATAAATGGTTTACAAAACGAAACAACTGATTTACGAAACGAATGTTATAACTAAACAACCAAACCGTGAACTCGCTCAACTTTGTTGTTGATTCGTTGCTACATGCCTTGCAGGTCATTAGGTACTCATGGAGCTTGCACGGGGAGGCACAGTCGTTGTGGGACATGGATCGTGGATGCCATGTTAAACGTTTATGCCATTTCAAACTTAATACTTATGTTGGGTTTTACATTCCCCACCCTCCTCTTCGATCGGTGTAATCGGCCGACCACCACCACCACCGTCTGGTGGTGGTGCGATGACGAGACGGGAGAGAGAAGGTGGCACTGGTCAGATGAAGCCATCGGAGGAAGCAGACGACGGCGGCGCTACGGTTTAGTTAGACACAGGCGACGGGTTCACACACGGTCATAATAGTTTGTGGTTCGGACCTTGTTCAGACTCGGTTCCGGTACAAGTTTTGATCTCGGTTCAGTTTTAGTTTTGGGAGTGGCTCGAGTCAAGAAGTTAACAACAGTTCGGTCGAGTCTGGTTTCGATGCGGGTTACAGGTTCGAATCTCAGGCCAAGAAGGGAGTAGCGACATTACACACACACACCTAGTTGTCTCACAAAGCTCTCGGTTAGTGGATGTCTTTCTAAAAATTGCTTTACACTTTGTGATTATTGACCTTTTAGATGTTTGTTGATTTTTTTTAGTGAAGATAAATAGTTAGTTTAAAATACATGGGGGTTGCTTAATTAGATTTGGGCTTTAATAGAAATTGGTGTAGGATATTTGATGCACAAGCCAAATGGAAACAGGTTGTTGTTTATGGTTATTAGGTTGTTGATTCGTTGATTTTTGAGTTGAGAAGATATATGTATATGTGTTTAGTGTATAGGGTGATTTTGCATATAAAACTTATGTTTGCTGTACTAGTCTGCATGTCGTGACTTTTGGTTAATATGTGATCATGATTGCAACTGTTGTGATTTGGATGATTTAACTGTTCAAGGGTGCACATTGGTTTGATTTAGTTATTTGGGGTTATAAGAAGATGATAACTGTTGTTGAAGGTTTGAACCTATGTTTTCATGGTGGGTACAAAATTATATGAGTAGAGTACAACGGTTTAATGCATGCTCTTATATTTAGGAGATGAGGTGCCATGAAATTGATAAGGATTATAGGCAGACATATTAAGGAATTCGATTTTCATTGAATGATGGAACATTTATTAAGTAACTTTTGTCTTACTCGTTTTGGTTGAAAAGATTTGTGGTTTAATGTGTAAAGTAGTATGGCTGCACACATTAAATACCTGGCCCCACTACACTTTAATTCAATTGCACAATTTGTTTTGAAAGTACACTAAAGTTGGACATGCACACCGCTAATAAACCTCATCTGATTGGGCCACGGTTGGGCCGTACACCATGAGAAGCCCATACCCATAATAAATCCGTACACTATCATAAGTTGCATGAACACTATTCACTTCAATTCATTATATCTATGTGTGTATACATGATTAGTATAATGTACAGTAACTGCTACATGAACACTACATGTTAGATACGTGTAATTAATACGTGATTACTTATGTGCCATCCTAACAAGTGGTAACCATAATAGGGTGTGGTTGAACGACTTAAGACATCGCTTTATCTGCCGTGCAAATCGAGGTGAGTTCACACAGCCAAGGCATGGGATTCTCGGGTTGGGAATCGGGTTGGATTATTTGAAATGGATAACTACTCGTACTTACGCTATCGCTAGACTATAGACCATCGTCCTCAGGATAGTCAGGACACTTACGTAAAACCTACGTAAACTAGTATCTACCATTGTCTCCCGGGTCGGGAGGACACTTACGTAAAACCTACGTAAACTAATACCTACCATTGTCTTCCGGGTCGGAAGGACACTTACGTAAATCCTACGTAAACCCCACACGTACCACTGTCCTCGGGGAAGGGCACTCACGTAAATCCTACGTGACCTTGTACGTATTCTTGTTCTCGGATTAAGAAGAACACATGGTTGCAAATAGTCTAGTAAGTACAAACATGGGAAGCCCCCACTAGTAAAGATAAACGTGGGAAACCCCCACTAGTAATACATATGACCATGGGAAACCCCCACCATTAGTACGTATTTACATGGGAAGCCCCCACTAAATGCATGTATGATTTGTTAAAACGAACTTACTTTCTGTGAACTCGCTCAACTAGTTGTTGACTCTCTGCTGCATGCCTTGCAGGACCTTAGGTACAAATGGAGCTTGCACAGGGAGGAGCAGGTCGTTGTGGGCACGGATTGTGGATCTTATTTTGAAACATTAAACATTGAACTTATTACTTACGTTGGGTTTACATTTTATGCTTCCGCTATACACTTAACATGTTTTGTTGGAACACCCTTCATATCGTTTGGTTTAAATTACATTTAGTTCTTATTACGTTTGATATGATTGGTGGCTTGATCCTGGTCAGTCACGCCTCCAAGCGGTGGCACTCCGCGTGTGGATTTTTGGGGGTGTGACAGATTGGTATCAGAGCCATTGGTTATAGTGAACTTGGTTTTAATAAGGGAAAAAGTTTTTGTTAAAACCAGACTATAACCTGAACAGTGCTCAACGATCCACAACGACGCTTCGCTCCACGTGCAAGACTCAACATTCTAGGTAATATGGTTTATGTTGCCTACTTGCTATTTACATAGAACTTTATTTGTGGTTTGCTTAGATAAACGTAACAACTATTGTTTGAAAAATACACGTGTTAGTCGCACCAGTGACAGTATTCAGTACGTCTCGTTCCCTTTGACATAAATTACTGAGGCACATCCTTTTTAAACCATTGGGTCCTTATTGTTGAGAAATGTCATTGAATTCACATGATTCGAATAAGTCTCGTTTCGATTACGCGGTCATTCATTTTGTTATTATTCGGACTTACCTACGAACAACACAATTCTGGTGAGATAACATAGTCTAAATTTCGGGGACGAAATTTCTGTAACAGGGGGAGAATGTGACAACCGGTGATTTACAGGAAATCTGTATCGATATTACATGACAACAAACGGAAACCGAACAAAATACTGACGACGCCGACAAGTAATAAATTTTTCGATATATTCGTAATCAAAATTTATTATACGTAGTTGAAACCGAATCGAAAAACGGATTAAAGACGGCAACGATACAATTTTTCGCGATTATTACCGTAATCGGCAAACGAACGCGTCACACGACAAACGCCACTATTATACGCCTTTTAATTTTATAATTTATTCTGTCGACACTTATTGAGTTAAGGTTGCGACTCAGGTCTCGTAGGAATTACGGGCCACTTACAAACGAGATGGGCTTGTGGGCCCTGGACCCAAGCCCAAAACCCACGAGCCTAGATCAGTACATAATACACAAGAATCTTGTCAAATATTGTTCTACCGACTAAAAGAGACAAACCAACCTATTCTAACAATAAACAATTTCCTCTACTGACATTAAATTTGTCTCCACCCTCTCCCTCTCGATTTTTATATACAAGTATACAACCAAACATCACAGATCATTGTACAACTTTTCTTCTTTTCTTGACTTTTGAACCTTATATTATTGCACACACATTTAGACTTTTAAGACATAAGCATCTCTCGATCTATACATATACAGAGACATTGAGGAATCAAATGCACAACAAACAAACACACAGACATCAAGTCTGTCTTTCCCTCTCTCTCAATCTTTACATAAATACAAACAACACACACATATGCAAACACAGACATAACACACATCGGAGCTCACCCCTTCCCTCTTCATCTCGAGCTCCAGTGATCGGAGCTGATTCCGACCGTTTTTCGGTCGATTGCCGGTAGACTACACCCACCCCCTTCACCGCCGATACACACCCATCTCCCCCATCTGTTTCTGTCCGATGAAATACCCCACCCTCCTCTTCGATCGGTGTAATCGGCCGACCACCACCACCACCGTCTGGTGGTGGTGCGATGACGAGACGGGAGAGAGAAGGCGGCACTGGTCAGATGAAGCCATCGGAGGAAGCCGACGACGGCGGCGCTACGGTTTAGTTAGACACAGGCGACGGGTTCACACACGGTCATAATAGTTTGTGGTTCGGACCTTGTTCAGACTCGGTTCCGGTACAAGTTTTGATCTCGGTTCAGTTTTAGTTTTGGGAGTGGCTCGAGTCAAGAAGTTAACAACAGTTCGGTCGAGTCTGGTTTCGATGCGGGTTACAGGTTCGAATCTCAGGCCAAGAAGGGAGTAGCGACATTACACACACACACCTAGTTGTCTCACAAAGCTCTCGGTTAGTGGATGTCTTTCTAAAAATTGCTTTACACTTTGTGATTATTGACCTTTTAGATGTTTGTTGATTTTTTTTAGTGAAGATAAACAGTTAGTTTAAAATACATGGGGGTTGCTTAATTAGATTTGGGCTTTAATAGAAATTGGTGTAGGATATTTGATGCACAAGCCAAATGGAAACAGGTTGTTGTTTATGGGTATTAGGTTGTTGATTCGTTGATTTTTGAGTTGAGAAGATATATGTATATGTGTTTAGTGTATAGGGTGATTTTGCATATAAAACTTATGTTTGCTGTACTAGTCTGCATGTCGTGACTTTTGGTTAATATGTGATCATGATTGCAACTGTTGTGATTTGGATGATTTAACTGTTCAAGGGTGCACATTGGTTTGATTTAGTTATTTGGGGTTATAAGAAGATGATAACTGTTGTTGAAGGTTTGAACCTATGTTTTCATGGTGGGTACAAAATTATATGAGTAGAGTACAACGGTTTAATGCATGCTCTTATATTTAGGAGATGAGGTGCCATGAAATTGATAAGGATTATAGGCAGACATATTAAGGAATTCGATTTTCATTGAATGATGGAACATTTATTAAGTAACTTTTGTCTTACTCGTTTTGGTTGAAAAGATTTGTGGTTTAATGTGTAAAGTAGTATGGCTGCACACATTAAATACCTGGCCCCACTACACTTTAATTCAATTGCACAATTTGTTTTGAAAGTACACTAAAGTTGGACATGCACACCGCTAATAAACCTCATCTGATTGGGCCACGGTTGGGCCGTACACCATGAGAAGCCCATACCCATAATAAATCCGTACACTATCATAAGTTGCATGAACACTATTCACTTCAATTCATTATATCTATGTGTGTATACATGATTAGTATAATGTACAGTAACTGCTACATGAACACTACATGTTAGATACGTGTAATTAATACGTGATTACTTATGTGCCATCCTAACAAGTGGTAACCATAATAGGGTGTGGTTGAACGACTTAAGACATCGCTTTATCTGCCGTGCAAATCGAGGTGAGTTCACACAGCCAAGGCATGGGATTCTCGGGTTGGGAATCGGGTTGGATTATTTGAAATGGATAACTACTCGTACTTACGCTATCGCTAGACTATAGACCATCGTCCTCAGGATAGTCAGGACACTTACGTAAAACCTACGTAAACTAGTATCTACCATTGTCTCCCGGGTCGGGAGGACACTTACGTAAAACCTACGTAAACTAATACCTACCATTGTCTTCCGGGTCGGAAGGACACTTACGTAAATCCTACGTAAACCCCACACGTACCACTGTCCTCGGGGAAGGGCACTCACGTAAATCCTACGTGACCTTGTACGTATTCTTGTTCTCGGATTAAGAAGAACACATGGTTGCAAATAGTCTAGTAAGTACAAACATGGGAAGCCCCCACTAGTAAAGATAAACGTGGGAAACCCCCACTAGTAATACATATGACCATGGGAAACCCCCACCATTAGTACGTATTTACATGGGAAGCCCCCACTAAATGCATGTATGATTTGTTAAAACGAACTTACTTTCTGTGAACTCGCTCAACTAGTTGTTGACTCTCTGTTGCATGCCTTGCAGGACCTTAGGTACAAATGGAGCTTGCACAGGGAGGAGCAGGTCGTTGTGGGCACGGATTGTGGATCTTATTTTGAAACATTAAACATTGAACTTATTACTTACGTTGGGTTTACATTTTATGCTTCCGCTATACACTTAACATGTTTTGTTGGAACACCCTTCATATCGTTTGGTTTAAATTACATTTAGTTCTTATTACGTTTGATATGATTGGTGGCTTGATCCTGGTCAGTCACGCCTCCAAGCGGTGGCACTCCGCGTGTGGATTTTTGGGGGTGTGACAGTTTAATCAAAGATTCAACTAGACCGTTTTGTGTGTGAACATGAGGTACTGAATGTTCAACATTGATCTCGATTGACATACAATAGTCATTAAGCACTTGAGATGTGAACTCTCTGGCATTATCCATTCGGATGTTTCTAATTTGATTATCCGGGAAATTGGCTCTCAATTGTATGATTTGAGCTAGAAGTCGGGCAAATGCTACATTTTGAGTAGCTAAAAGACTCACATGTGACCACCTTGAGGATGCGTCAAGTAAGACCAAGAAATAGTGGAATGGCCCACACGGATGATGAATAGGGCCACAAATATCCCCTTGGATTCTTTCTAAAAATGATGGGGTTTCATGTATAAATTTAGTTTGTGAGGGCCGAGTAATAAGTTTGCTCAGAGAGCATGCTGCACATAATAAGTCTTGTGGTAGCAAAACTTCTAAGTTTTTAAAAGGGTGCCCGGTTTCACTTTTGATTATTCGTCTCATCATTATGCTACCAGGGTGACCTAGACGGTCATGCCATATATTGAATGTATCTTTATCTAACAGCTTTTGGTTACTCACCATGTATGATTCGATAGGATTGATATTAGTACAATATAATCCACAAGATAAGGCTTCTAATTGTTCAACAATGGTTTCTTGGCCATTTTTGGTTGAAGTAATTTGAAGATATTCAATATTATTTTCAGATATCTTTTTTAGGTGGTAACTGTTTTTTCAAATATCTTTAAAGCTAAGTAAATTTCTTTTGGATTTACTAGGAAATAGTGCATTATCAGTAGTTAATTGGGTACCCGAAGATAATGTTATGTGTGCTCTGCTGGAGCCTTTGATAAGGTTACTGACACCAGATATAGTACCAATCGGTTTCTCTGCCGGAGACAACTCAGAAAAAAATTCATATCTTTGAGAATAGTGTTAGTACTACCGCTATCTACTAGACATTCGTCACCAATAATAGCGATCTACTGGAGCTAGTATACATATTTCTTCAGGAAATAAAATAAATAAAAGTTAATGCGAAGAAGTAAAATTAAACCTTAGAAGAAACCAAATCAAGTACAAAAGTTACAGTGTGAAGAAAGCATAAAAGGTACATTAAAAAATTTTAAACATCACGAACATTTTCAATGAAACCACATGCATCCAAGTGAACGTTTGGTATGGTGGCTGGAGGTGCATCCTCAATCATATTAGTTTCATCCTGCTTTTCTTTTTCTTTCGTCATGCGTTGATATGCCTCAACGAGGTGTTTAGGGGTGCGACATGTGTGGGACCAATGATTTGACATCCCATATCTATAACAAATGCTGCTTTGGGTCCCGGTACTTTTCCCTTTTGAAGGTCGCCCTGTATAATGTCGACTCGATTCACCACCGCTATTTTTAGTGTTCTGAGACTCCCGATGCCATGTATATTGTCACACCCCCAAAATACCACATGCGAAAGCACCGCGGGACGTGTGACGTACCAGGATCCAGCCACCAATCACATTGAACTATAACATGATATTAAATAAAAGTTTCCATTTATTTCATAAGATAATTCCAATTCACAACTTAAAACAAATACGTTCAGCGGAAGCATTATTTAAATCGTTATTCAAGGGTTTTAAAACAAATGTGCGAAACCAATGAACATGTATCCAAGAGCCATGACCCATGACCACTCCAGCACTCCCAGGTAGCAAGTTCCACGTCCATGAATCTAACATCCTGCAAGCATGCAGACAAGTGTGTCAGACAACGCTGGTGAGTTCAAAGTTTGTTAACACGTTTAGTTACCAGATATGAGTTTAAAACATTTCAAAGATTCGATGTTGTTAATAACTCGATTACCACAGATGGCTCCAGATTATTTGCCCTTCCCCAATGCTCTATCAAACATTGGTCGAGTGGTTAAGGTTATTCGTTCACGCCCGTCCTCCCCGGTACGGTGTGAGGGTGCCAAACCTAATAGCGCTATCAACTAATAACCCCATTGCCTCCCCGACAACTAATTCGGTATATGATGGGACTTAAATGATAGATATGAGTGTATTAACCAACATCCCAGGTTTAACATTCTAGTTAAACCCATTTATCCGACATTCCTCCCCAGAACGTATACCAGATGTCCCTCCCCGGGACGCATGCTTGGAAAAGAGAGCAGTGAACTCACCTTAGATTTGCTCGGTATTCTAAGTTACCCATTCTGGTTAATCAACCAACCTACCGTTGTTACCAATGAAGTCAGTTTCATAATCACTTAAGTCACATAATTTCACATCTTGCATTCATCCCAAGGATTATCACATAACACATAGCAAATACTCAATTTCATGCATTCATCATCATACACATTATACACTGTATCAGTTGTTCTGTTAATTTGTTCACAAGTAGCGTCCCGACGAAGATTCATACTTCGTCGTACACTCTTATGGCGAAGACCCCCGACGAAGATTCATACTTCGTCGTACATACTTCTTCGTACACCCTTATGGCGAAGACACCCGACGAAGATACATACTTCTTCGTACATACTAAGTGTCTGTAATAAGTGCTAAAATGGCAGGATAGCCCTTACGTAAACACTTCTGGGCTTTCATAGCTGAGATGATGCCAACCATTGCACCACTACAGTGACCTTGAACCAACAAAGGCTCTCCACTAGGGAGAGGAATACGCACGATTTTCTGTTTACAGAGAATTTCCGCTTGATGCTTAGACAACCAATCCATACCAACCACTACGTTGAAACTACCAAGAGTAACAAGAAGAAGGTCGATGTCGAACACTTGACCCACAAGATCTAGTTTACACCCAAAAAGAACATGTGAAGCTTCTATTGTTTTGTCAACAGCTAATTCTACTACATGCTTAGCTTCTAGAGGTGTTGGAGTTAACCCTAATCGCTGACTGAACTTTAAGGACACATAACTTCAATCGGCACCGGAATCAAATAACACAGAAGCAAAGAGATTTTTCACAGAAAACATACCAGTCATGACATTGTCGTCGTTCCTAGCATTACCAGCACCAATCGTAAATACCCTTCCACGAGCACCATTGCCCCCATTGTTGCCATTATTGTTGTTCCCAACATTGTTATTCTGACGGTTGTTGTTATCATTGGCATTTTGATTCAGCTGAGGGCAATCCCGTTTAATGTGACCCTCGTCCCCAGACTGGAAACACCCCTTCCTATTACCTTGGTTCTGATGGGGCTGCTGCCTCTGCTGTTGCTGATGCTGCTGTTGTTGCTATTGATTCTGCTTCTGCTGTTGCTTTGGGAACGGAGCTCTACAGTCTTTTGCCATATGGCCCACCTTATCACACCTATCGCAAGCTCGGACACACGGTCCACGATGATGATAACCACACTTGTTGCACTTTCGCTGCCTACCAGCGTAGGAGCCCTGATTCGGATTGCTGCCCTGACCTTGGTTAAGAGAGGAGGACTAACTGAAGCTACGATTATTACTGTTATCTGGCCTTTTCTGCGACTGATTCGAGTTGGACACCTTGTCCGTATCATTCCACTTGCGCTTGTTATCACTAGCAGGGGTAGTAGTAGCAATAAGAGTAGCAGAAACACGAGGCGCTAGCGAACCACGCTCGGCCTCTTGGTCGGTAATCATGTGTGCTAAACGAATGATCTGAGGCAGGTTGTTAAGGTTTGCAGCAGTGACCAAACTCTTCACTGATGGTGCCTGTACAATTCGATTCTTCGAGGTGGGGGTCGAGATAAGTTAGGGCACATGTTTACTAGCTCATGAGATCGTTTCGTGTAAGCCTCGATCTCGGACCCCTCCATCTTCAAATTGTAGTATTCGTTCTCGAGTTTCTGAATCTCGTCCCAAGGACAGTACTCCTCCCGCATCAACTCCTTGAAATCATCCCAAGTAGTTGCATTAGCCATTTCGATACCCAACATCTGCACTTGGGCATTCCACCAAGTTAAGGCACCATCCTCCAATGTGCCTATAGCATACGTTACCCGGTCCGCCACGTGATAGTTACACATAGCGAAGACTGACTTGGCTTTCTCAAACCAGCGAAGTAGCCCCACAGCCCCTTCAATCCCACTGAAAATCTGGGGTTTACAATCCATGAACGTCTTAAACGTGCAAACAGGCGGATTGTTTTGATTCACGGGTTGACCTAAAACGAGAGAGAGAGAGAGAGAGAGAGAGAGAGAGAGTACAACACACGGTTAAAATTTGAGTACGCAACACAAGGTTAAGGAATAATTGGCACACATCGTACCAGCCTGATAAGCCGCTAGGCTTCAGCCACACGAGTGTTGATCAGGTCGGTTAATTCAACCTGGGTCATATTAATGTTGCCACGTCCACCGCCGCGGCCACCACCACGTCCACCGCCGCGGCCACCACCACGTCCACCATTTCGTCCACCACGTCCACTCATGATTCTATATAAGAGAAGGGAAATGGTTAACGGTCGGAATTGAGTAGGAGTCAAACATCACAATGACTTCTACAGACTACTAAGTTTACATCAGACAACAGAGCGGAACCCCCTTCACACTAGTTAAGCCTCACTGGGACTCACATGCACCCCGCATTATTATTATGTGTGCACCCATAATAACAATGCAATTTGCATGTTTATCTCAGCTCCTCCTAACTCGTGCTAAAAGGTTCCTCAAATTCGAGTAGCAAGACAAAAGACATCACAGAACATAAATCATGAAGGTCTAGAGGAAGGTCACATT
Source organism: Helianthus tuberosus (assembly GCA_030545235.1). Lineage (NCBI taxonomy): Eukaryota > Viridiplantae > Streptophyta > Magnoliopsida > Asterales > Asteraceae > Helianthus > Helianthus tuberosus. The sequence goes on from CM060442.1 coordinate 172,510,176, forward strand.
GTGACACTATCAACCACATAACATAGACAAGTAACACATGAATTTAGTCTGTTGTGCTAAGTGTGCAATCACATGCAACATTATACATAAGTGTACACTAGGTATGCTATGCAATAAGTAAACGAGAGACGAACCTTGCAATCTGGAGCTGAGTGTCATGGTCGATTTCGAAATTGTTCGGTTATAGTCTGGTTTTGTAAAAACTTTTTAAAACCAAGTTCACTATAACCAGTGGCTCTGATACCAAACTGTCACACCCTCAAAATACCACATGCGAAAGCACCACGGGACGTGTGACGTACCAGGATCCAGCCACCAATCACATTGAACTATAACATGATATTAAATAAAAGTTTCCATTTATTTCATAAGATAATTCCAATTCACAACTTAAAACAAATACGTTCAGCGGAAGCATTATTTCAATTCTTATTCAAGTGTTTTAAAACAAATGTGTGAAACCAATGAACATGTATCCAAGAGCCATGACCCATGACCACTCCAGCACTCCCAGATAGCAAGTTCCGCATCCATGAATCTAACATCCTGCAAGCATGCAGACAAGTGTGTCAGACAACGCTGGTGAGTTCAAAGTTTGTTAACACGTTTAGTTACCATATATGAGTTTAAAATATTTCAGAGATTCGATGTTGTTAATAACTCGATTACCGCAGATGGCTCCAGATTATTTGCCCTTCCCCAATGCTCTATCAAACATTGGTCGAGTGGTTAAGGTAATTAGTTCACGCCCGTCCTCCCCGGTATGGTGTGAGGGTGCCAAACCTAATAGCGCTATCAACTAATAACCCCGTTGCCTCCCTAGCAACTAATTCGGTATATGATGGGACTTAAATGATAGATATGAGTGTATTAACCAACATCCCAGGTTTAACATTCCAATTAAACCCATTTACCCGACATTCCTCCCCGGAACGTATACCAGATGTCCCTCCCCGGAACGCATGCTTGGAAAAGAGAGCATTGAACTCACCTTAGATTTGCTCGGTATTCTAACTTACCCGTTCCGGTTAATCAACCAACCTACCGTGGTTACCAATGAAGTCAGTTTCATAATCACTTAAGTCACATAATTTCACTTCTTGCATTCATCCCAAGGATTATCACATAACACATAGCAAATACTCAATTTCATGCATTCATCATCATACACATTATACACTGTATCAGTTGTTTTGTTAATTTGTTCACGAATAGCGTCCCGATGAAGATTCATACTTCGTCGTACACTCTTATGGAGAAGACCCCCGACGAAGATTCATACTTCGTCGTACACCCTTATGGCGAAGACACCCGACGAAGATTCATACTTCGTCGTCGACGAAGAACCATAACCTTCGTCAACTTGGGCAGCTCTTCGTCACAGTTTTCAGGGTTTCTTCTGTGATTAGCCCTTTACCCTCGCATCAACAGTTACAGATCACATGACACGATTCAGTACATTCTTATACACGTGTAAGCAATCCACAGTTACAGCCGTTCATCAACAACGAATCATCAGTTAAATTCTATGATTTACAATAACCCTATAAATCATTTAACAGTTACATAATCGCCTTCCCCAATCTAATCAAACCACCATGATTCCCAAAGAACCAGCAATGCCTTGTAAATCCTAATTTTATGTATCACTACCTAGTCACATTAACAATTGGCCTAACTTGCTGATCATCATCGGTTTATATTCAACAATTCTAAATCATCACTAAACATGGAGTATACTACTAATCAAATCATACAGTTTGTTAAAATAATCATCGAGTTCTCTACTAACACGCATCCCTAAATACTCATACAAAATCATCGCTACACGAGATCATGTATCGGATATAAATCCAATGAATGAAACCAGACACTAACCTTGATATGAGATAAACCAGCAGTGCTTAGGATTAGAGAGTTTCGAATGAGGGGTGAGGAACTACCGTCAGTCGCTAGTATTTTCAATCTGGTGCGTTTTTGGGTGAGATGACGAAATCCTATTCATGATATACATGAATGAGTGAACTGGGCCTAAACTAGGCTTCTAAGTAATGTGGGCCGGTGAATAATCATCCTTCGCCGTATATGAAGGTGACGAACCATCAACCTTCACCGAGGATTGAACGTGACGAAGCATCATTCTTCGTCAGAAAGCGCGTGTGACGAAGAACGTCGTCGTCCTGGAACTCTTCGTCCAACAGAATGTGGTATGGACCAGTTATGACTACAGTTTCTAACTTTCATACAACAGCCAAACATAACTATACTTTAATCCTTCGAAAAAAAATAATGTAATGATACAATGCACAACGAACTATAAAAACAGGATTGTAAAACAAGAGACGTGTAGAGGAAAGATCTTGAAATATTGGGTTGTCACATATATCCTCATCCTCGACCATGACCATGACCTTTTCTTGGGCCGCGGCCTCTACCTCTACCTTGTCCGCTTTGATAATTGGCTACATTCGCTTCAGGGAACGGGTTGGCCCCGACGGGTCGCGATTGATGGTTTTGTAGTAGGAGCTTGTTGTTTTGCTCCGTGACCAGAAGACATGATATAAATTCAGAATATTTAGTAAATTGACGCTCCCTGTATTGCTGCGACAGGAGCATATTGAGGCATGGAACGTTGAGAAAGTTTTTTCAAGCATGTCTTCATCGGTAATTTTCTAACCACATAGTTTAAGTTCAAAGGTAATGCAGAACAAGGAAGAGTTATACTCACTAACAGTTTTAAAATCCTGTAGTTGTAAATGAAGCCATTCATAGCGGGCTTTATGGATTAAGACCAACTTCTGGTGGTCAAAATGAGATCTTTGATGTTTGTCCATAATTCAAGAGGGTCCTCAACAGTTAGGTATTCCCGCTTTAGATCTTCGTGAAGATGATGATGGAGGAATATCATAGCTTTCGCTTTATCTTGATGTGAGGTCTGATTATCAACATTAATTGTCTCCCCTAAATTGTTTGCCGTCAAATGAATTTTAGCATCAAGAGTCCACGAGAGGTAGTTGTTACCCGAGATGTCAAGGGCGGTAAATTCAAGTTTTGATAAGTTCGACATTTTTATCTACAAGGAAAGATTCATGCATTTAAAAAATGAGCATGTGTATAAAATGTATACAGTATGAGAACTTCAGGTTCTCTTTAATTAGAAAGGCATGTTCTAAACATCATACGATAAGGTTGTTTTGATGTGATTGTGAAGGAAAATAAATATTATACGAGTTGACGCTAACCCGCACGGTGAGACGGGATATTGATTTATGCAAAGTATTCTTTTCATTTTTTTTCTTTATACTTATTGTAGAATACCACACTAAAGCATTTTACCTTAAAATACGAAAGTATTTTAAGGAATGGTCCAATTCAGTTAAACTAAATTGAGCATCATTATTTACCTAATTATTGACATTCTACGTGTGCTAGTACATAAAGTTTTTATTAACATGGGTTGAATATCATAAGCGTCTTTTAGATCTAGTAGTATTTTCCCTCACATTATATAAAAAAAACTCCTCTGTGACGATAAAATTAAATAATAGGATTTGAAAACCAAAAACGTAATAGTGAAACACTTTTTCCATCATTCATCACTTTTTCCATTATTCATTCTGCAATTACAGCAATTTCTTTTTTTTTATTTTTTAAAATTTGAAATCATCATGTTTTCTAACAACTGGTTTTGTAAAACCATGTGATAACACAGCTGGTTTTGTAAAACTATATTATTTAAGTTAAAGAGTTAATTACTGTTTTCCTCCCAGTGGTTTGTCAAAAATCACTATTTCAGTCCATTAGTTTAAAAATTGCGATTTCAGTCTCTGTGGTTTCACTTTCGTAACCATTTCAGTCCACCTTATAACCATTTCAGTCCCTGTACTAACAGAATAAATGGATTGAAATGGTTACGAAAGTGAAACCACAAGGACTGAAATGGTTACGAAAGTGAAAACACAGGGACTGAAATCGCAATTTTTAATCTAATGGACTGAAATAGTGATTTTTAACAAATCATAGGGATGAAAACGGTAATTAACTCTAAGTTAAAACCACAATTACTTTACTTACTCAATAAAGAGAAATCAAAATCAAATCTTTCCTGAATCCCTATTTTTTCAAATCAAACCAATTCGCTGGAAAAGAATAAAGCAAAATCCTATTTTATTCAAGTTTTCTGATTTGAAACAACGACATCAGACGTTTTGATTTCAAAGATAAACAAGTTGTTCAATTTCTGAGGTTAAACGGGACCCTAACTCGAACAAAACCGATTCCAATGGCGAGATTCTCGATCAACGAAGAAGACGATGACGTTCCACTCACCTTCTCAACCGCAAGTTGTAACCAACGAAATCGATGAACAACAGGTGAGTAACCGCCGGTAATCCGTTCCAACCCAGGAGAGTAACGGCCGACCCACCGGATCTCCAAAAAAAACGTCATCTCCGGCGACGGTTAAGCAGCCGGAGATCGTCGTTGATGATGATGATGATTGTAGCGTCGGTTAACCGGTGAGTTGAATCGCCGGAGGAAGGTTTTCAGGTAAGAAATTTTATGTATTATGGGTTGATTTATATGTTTTGTTTCGGTTGCTTGTGGCGGCAGTGATCGTCTGATTGTTAGGGAAAGAAAAAAAAAACATGTTCTTTGATATTCAAAACAATACTTTAAATTTGGGTTCGATGTTTCCATAAGTTCAAATCAGAGGGAAATCCTATGTTGTTCTCATAGGCTTAGGGTTAAGAAGAAGCTAAACGATGAAAGGAAAACTGATTCTCTGGATGATCTTCCAGGAATCGACTAAGGTTCTTAAATCAATAACCACAATAACCAAGTTTACAAAACAAACCCACAAGAATAATAAAAAGCCATAACAGTCCCTGGCCTATACAAACAATTAAAATAAATAAAACAGAAACTAAATGTATCAAGTCTCCCTCCTTAGCCACTTTTGTCCTCAAGAGTGAGCTCATTGAAGTCCGGAAAACACAGCTTTAATTCATCCAAGAATTCCCACGTAGTATCTTGAGTAGTCTGATCCTTCCAATGTATTAGCACCTTCATTGCTGCCTGGTTACCTCTCTTCACCAACTTTCGATCCAGAACCGCGTACGGTTGAAGGGTAAACCGCGCCTCCCCCGGTAATGGGACAATCTTTTCCGGAGGCCCGCTCGCACCCTTGAGCAGCGACACATGGAAAATGGGATGAATTAGGGACTCGTCTAGCAAGTCTAGACAGTAAGCAACTTGTGCTATATTTTCAACCACCAAAAACGAGCCAAAATATTTTGGTGTAAGCTTTGAATGCTTGTGTACCCTCATTGTATTTTGCATGTAAGGTCGAAGCTTAAGATAGACCCATGTGGTTTTGAGCCTTTTGTAATGATTGTTTTAAGAGTCTGATGGAACTTCCTTGTCTTGCAAAAAATCATCTACCTCAACCACAGTGGCGTCTCACAGAATGTAAGGAACATGCAAAGGTGGCGGATAACCAGCTCCGTTTGGCCATCGGTCTGGGGGTGGTACGAGGTTGAAAGATTCAAGGCCACACCTTGTAAAGCCATGAACTCCTTCCAAAAGGCACTAAGAAAGACCGGGTCTCTGTCAGAAACAATGGAGTTCGGGCACCCATGTAAGTTGTAAACATTATCTAGGAACACTTGTGCAACATCTTTAGCCGTGAACGGATGGCTAAGCACCATAAAGTGGCTGTACTTTGTAAGTCGGTTGACCACCACAAAAATTGTGTCCTTCCCCTTTGCCTTCGGTAATCCACCTATAAAATCCATAGAAATATCTGTAAAGATGGTGTCAGGAATAGGTAGGGGCTGTAAGGTGGAGTTTGTTTTTTAAGATGCAAAAGGTCTGCAGTCTGTGGACCACATCTTCAAATGTCTGCACGAAAAGAGGTGGACCAAATGTCTGCGGAGTGTAACAAAAAGAGTGTTTGTTTTTTCCCAATCTCTTCTCCTAAGATCAACATTTCCCCCAAATCTTCTACACATATTCTTTCTAATAATATCAAGTCGGTATCAATCCAGAACTATCAATGATGTCGGTTCGTCTTCATCTGGGCGAGAGGATGAGGATGAATGCATATTCTCATGTACATGATGCATTCCCATATCCCGGTCAGATGTTTTAAACACTTTTGTTCAAATACTAAAAAAATCCAAACTTAAATATATGCAGTCTCTTCCTCTTATCCTAATTTCGAGCCCTAGCTACAAATTTGGGGATTCATCCTTACCAATCATAAACTCCAAAATAATAGCACAAAAGTCAAATTGAAAAGATGGAATGGTGGGTCTCGAAGTGATGGGTTGGTGATATACGGTTATAAAGTTTGAATCTTTAATTAGATTGGTTGATGTTTGGGGAAAATGAAGAAATGTAAACTGGGTAATTAGGGTTTAGGATTCTGCGTGGAGAGATTAGGAGAGAGTGGTGGAGAGAGTGTTGGAGAGAGGGTTGGAAGAGGTTGGAAGAGGAGAGAAGACATTGGACCATGTCTACGTGGGGAAAAGGACGCGCTGAGGTTTAAAGACATTTCTAAATGAAATGTCTTCTAAAAAACAAATGGTCTGCAGAGCGAAACGTCTGCACGTGGTCTAAGCGGCGCAGACATAAGAGGTCAGAAGAGTTTTTTCTGAAAAAATAAACACCCCCTAACAGTCCCGGGGAAGCAACATTTTCGTGCTTGGCCCTCATGCACACATGACAACTTCGGAGCAACTGTCGTACCGTTTTCGAGATTCCCTTCCAATAAAACATTCCCTTCACCCGTTGAACTGTGGCGTGTACCCCTGAGTGACCCCCCGTTGGTGATTCATGACAAAGCTGCACAATTTCTTCTCTTAACTTCAAGTCACGACCCACCACCATTTTTTTTGTTAGCCAATTGTAGTTCCATGCATAGCCATTAGTGACCCCACCATTTTTTATCTTTTTTACCAACTGTTGCACATCTATATCAATTTCTTAGCTCATAATCACCTTCTGTAACAATAATGGTTCCAAGGTAGAAACATACATGGTGAATAAAGTGACCCCTTGTACCCGTGACAACGCGTCAGCCGTATCACACCCCAACCAGTGGCGGAATCATCGGGGCGCGACACTAGGCGAATCCGATTGCTCAAGAGAATCCATAACAACTAAATTGCCACAATATTTAATGCGTTCATTATCCCATACTAATAAACAAATGCAATCACATAAGCTGTCACGAATTTCATGTTCTCTTAAACAATACAAATCCGACAACCTAGATTTTAGGTGTGTTTCTAGACTTCCTAGCTTGAATTGATGTAGACTACGACTAAACCTGCAACATGCGTTAAAATAACGTCAATGCAAAACTATTGGCGAGTATACAAGTTTTGATAGAATAGCATAGTAGATAAAAAGTGTTTCGAATTACCACATACATAAGCGAGATATAGAACATATATACATGACAGATACTACTAGCTAAGTCACTCGAGCTGTGATATGCGATTACTATTCATCCTAACTAGACCCCGTCGGGTGCTAGTTAAGACGGGACGTCACGAGTAAAAGTCCTAGCACATATGTAACTAGCATCACGTATCAATATGTAAGTCAGTCTTTCGCAAGTGATAAATAGTCTAAACAGTTGATTTGTTTTGATAAGTGAGATTTTGATATAAACGTATGTTACACCCAAAAGTGCGATAAAAAGTGTTCGAGTATACTCACAGTTCGTGTTTAACAAGTAAACCCAATCTTGGATTGAAGGGAGCGCGTATGAGATTAGCCTGATCACAGAATGACAGCGTAAGCGTTGAATAGTGTGTAACAGTGCGTCGGGTGAGATGAACGATCAGAGGTTGGTCCGATCGGATGGCCATCCAGACAGATGGTCATCCGGACGGATGACCCTTCGGTCGGGTGGTCATTCGACTAAGGAAGGTGTGTTTGTAAAATGTTTGAACTTTTGAAGTTTTCGTTGTAGTATAGGTTTAGTCATTCGATCGGATGGTCATCCGGACGGATGGCCATTCGATCGGATGGCAATTCGTTTTAAGTGTGGGAAGTTTTCAAAGAACAAGTCTCCTGGTTGGATGTTCATTCGATCGGAGGGTCGTCCGATCGGATGACCATTCGATTGGGAGTGATGTTCCTTGAAGTTGGCAAAATTTGATTAAGTGTTTGAAATGTAACACCTGTGCCTCCACGGCCATCAAACAAATTCCAAACCAATGAAATATTGTATTTCATACTCGGGATTTGTAAAAATATGTGTATCGTTTACACATATCAACTCTTGTTCGATTTCAAACTCTAAATCGCTTTCTGGAAGGTTATACGCGCACCGATGCGTAAATATAACCAGTTTAATGCAACAAACACTCCGGAATAGTGACATAGGCTTAACATACCTTAAATAACCTTTACATAACTTAGAAATAAGTTTTGAAGGCTTTGGTATGGCAAAAACAAGCTAATTCGCTTACAGGGACTAAACTTGACAAACTGCGAAAGTATGCCAATTTGAACTGTAACAGACATTCCGGAACATGACCATAAGTTAAACACACCTTAAATATCCTTTACATAGCTTAGAAATAGGCTTTGAGGGGTTCGGTGTGCTAAAATAAACTTTTGGGTCATTCAGGGACTAAAAGTGTCAAAAAGTGCACAAGTTTGCATTTTTGCGCATAACTTACGTTCTGAATACATCCGGACATCCAAAAATTTATGTAAGCACTAAAACATTCTATTTTAGTGTTTGGCATAAGAAAAATCCATTCGTCGCGTCATTTGGATCGTTTTTCGCGCTTATGCGCATTCCGTCGTAATTAAGCGAACATCGCGTTCGTACGACCAAACGAACCAACACCCGGCATATTTTTGAGCATGTTTCATGTCCACAATGTTTAGGCATCATTTTAGGGCCTTAAAGTTGGCTTTACGGGCCTTAGAAGTGCCGGAAATGGGTTTAAACACATGCAGGGACCAAAACTGTAGATTCTGAAACTTGTTTTCTGATCTGAAGAGCTAGGGGGCCCGCGTGAGCCCAAGCTTAAATCTTAGGCTGCCCGCGTCAGCCTCTCTGATCAGATAATATCGAACAGTCAGCAGATTCCAGCTGTTTTATTCACATCCACACATTCTCAACTGCACATTCAGCTCATTTAGACCCATTTCTAGCCACCACAACTTTCCGACACTTGTACGGATACGATTAAGGCACGATATTCGACAAACGATCTTAACGGTTCGGGTATTCCTATAAATACCCAACCCACACAACTTCAAAACCCACTAGAATTCTGATCCTAGAAGCTCTAAGTTGAAACCATTGTTTCATACCTGAGTTACTTGGATCAGGATTAGCATTCGGGGACCCTTCGTAAGTATTCTTTCGTTCTTTTATTGCTTTTCGAGTCTTTCGAGTCTTTCGAGTCTGAAAGTCAAACTTTGTTTGACTTTCTGCGTTGACCAGTTATGGTCAATGCGAAGTTCGTTTGAACTTCGCAACGTGAGTGTAATCACGTTGGTTATAGTCCTTTGGGACTATGCCTACTGATTACCACGTTGTCTAGGGTCGTAGGGTAAGCGATCTAATAAATCGCTTATACCTCGAACCCGACCCAGTTTGGTCGATCATTAGGATCCGACCAAATATATTAGGTGACCATAGTATATAGGGAATAACCTTCCGAGGTTATACCTTATGGTCACATCGTTTAAGTAGTTGTATGATAGGTAGTTTATATGCCTTAGGTAAATTACCAGAATACCCTTTTCATGTATAATTGGTAATTTAGCATATGTAACCTAAACTTTTGTCACATAACTGATTATGTAACATGTTTAGGCATATAACACTTGTCATAGGACTAGTTAGGCGGTCCGAACGCGTTTTACGCGAACGACGCGTTAAAGTAGCATAAGCTACCTAAACGGGTCGTAATGGGTCGTAAGCAGTTATGTTAGGTTTCATTTAGTATGTAGGCTTTGTTAAACCATATCACACGAGTCTCCACACTCGTTTGGTTTACAAACCCTCATGCTACCCGATCTTCCGATTTAGGTCCGGTTTATTAACATAGTTACCTATATTAGGTGCCGTTTGATTCCGAGATCTCTAGCATTGCTTGGTGGTTATCTTAGGACTACTGAACAATCTCAAGTGAGTACATAGACCCCTCTTTTACTGTTTTCCAAACTGTTTTGGGGTGAAACACATGTTCCTACTTGTTACTTTCATGCTTTACATGTTTTCACATCATATACTTCTTATGTTCATTAGTACATTTATAGTACATGATTTCATTACATTTTATGCTATGTATGCCCATTGCGTGCGTACTTAGTACATTGTTTTACATTTACATTTTATGCTATGTATGTCCGTTGGTTACATACTTAGTACAGTGTTTTCATCACATGCTTACATTTTGTTATGACATTTGGGTTGTTTACAATGGAACAATACATTCATTAACATTAGCTACGCCGTTCGTTAGTAGGTAGTGGTACCATAGGAATTGACAACTCCCGTTCCGGACATCCCAGGGAAAGGGGATGAAAGGAATGACCGAATTCGATATACATAATTTAGATAAACCTTTAAGTTGTTTAAGGGTTTATCGCCGCAGTCTCAAGGCTTGGATGTATGCATTTTCACAATACCGCATAAATGTTCGTATCAGTATAGCAAGCATTTCCACAAAACATAGCTTGATTTAAACCAAGTTTTACTTCAATACTATGTTCTTGTGCATATGGTTTAGTTGATACCTTTTCACTAGCCATACATATTATTTTGGTTACATATTACATGATTTACATTGATCATGCATTTCCACAAAACATAGCTTTGATTTAAACCAAGTTTTACTTCAATACTATGTTCTTGTGCATATGGTTTAGTTGATACCTTTTCACTAGCCATACATATTATTTTGGTTACATATTACATGGTTTACATTTAACACATAAACACTTTTGACATTGGTTATACATTACATGATTTACATTAGACATGAACATTTTACATTGTTGGTTTGGTTTGAGTATGTGATTAAGTAACGATGCGTGTGTAATATGATACAAGCATGGTGGATACGCCGCTGGTACTTCCTATATATAAGTGTTTGTATGGTATTACATATCGTAGCGTTATTTGAATCATTTCAGTTTATGACATATAACATTTTATACAAATAACATACTTTTCACAATACATTGTTTTACAAACAACTTAACTTATACAAACTCATTTTACATGGTTATTCATTTAACCATGCATTATTCTCTTACTTACACGTATCATCTGAACTTATTGTTTTTCAAATGATTTACAAAGATAAAGCAAATTACAAGGTTCATGACTAAACATTTTCTTAAACAGAAGTCATGAATCTTATATTCACAAAACCTATGTGCTCGCCGGCATTTTTATGCTGACGTACCTATTTTCACATGTGTTTTCAGGATATGAAGCATAGGATTGATCAAGATACACATAGGCGGACATGGGCCTTAGTGACAATAAAAGATGCAAGACTAGTTAATTATGTTGTATTTCCTTGTTTGTTAAGACATTGTAACACTTTTAATCAATAAAATGAAACTTCAATTGCCATGGATTTGAAACAATTAATTATGTTACAACACTCCCCGACATTTCCGCCACGCTTTGAATGTTCTACGTGGTCGGGGTGTGACAGAAAAGATGGTATCAGAGCTCATGGTTATAGGGAATTAGGTTATTAGTAATACTTTGACCTAGTCTATAACCTTTCTAGGACCCTAACGCGAGTTTACTTGCGTTTAGTCATAAAACAATACTGTCACCTATCCTTAGGCGACAACCACAACAAGAACATAAATTTCCAAACTGCTTTGAAAACTAATCATCTGTTCTAGGATGATTGATTACTAGGTTTTGAACCCTCTGTTATATGGTTTTGAACCCTTTTGAATTTTCAAAATCTCGTCAAGGTTTTGGGTTTTAAATAATGTGAACACGTGCAAACTGGAAGGGTGAATGCCTGTATTCTGGGTTTTCTGTCTAGGCAAGCACTTCGTATACATCTCATCAGACGCGAGACCAGTTGTGCTTACCTGGGAATTCTTGGGATGAGTGTTCACTTATAGGCGAGCATGTCTTCGCGATACATTATTTTTGACCCATGTACTTTGATTTGTCACCATCTCATTTGTTTGCCTTAGGTAACAAACAAATGATCACAATTTTCATTCGTTACCATTCTGTATTGATTATCCAATAACCTTTCACTCGTTTCTTCCTATGTCTTTCATTTCCTTCTAGAATGTCTCTTCCTCTCAGCACTGGTCAAACGTCCGAGCGAACAGCCAAATTTGTCCAGCAAATAGGCGAAGTGATTCAGAAGACTGTGGATTTAGGCATTGCCATGGCTCGTCTCAACAATGAAGTCTCTCGTCTCGATAATGAAGCCACTCAAGAGCCACCAAAGGAAGCAGAAGTCAAGCCAGCACCAAAATCAAGGAAGCGTAAGGCTTCAAGGAAACCCGCAGCGGTTACACCTAATCAAGCGGGACCTAGTCATGTGGCAAGGCCACCAGCTAGGAAGCCGTACAATGGAACTTCACCCTTGTGCAACAAATGTAACCTTTATCATCATGCTATGGTGAAGTGCCGTGAATGCCAAATTTGTGGACGTAAAGGTCATACAGCAAAAGTTTGTGTTGCAGCAGTACCAAATCAAACAGGACCCATCCGGGTGGCAACACAACCTGCTAAGAAGCAATACAAGGGAACAGCACCAATATGCAACAAATGTAATGCACACCACTTAGCTCACCTACAGTGTCGTTTGTGTGCATCATGTGGGCGAATTGGTCACCTAGCAAGTGCTTGTCGATTTACCCCAAATCAAAGTAGTCCAAACCAACTCCAAGTCAACCCTACTCAAGCTCGTTTTCCGCCTGGTACTTGCTACAACTGTGGCGAGACGAGCCATTTCAGGAACAACTGCCCGAAGATAGTCAGTGCAAATCCAACCCTTGGATGAGCATTCGGCTGAACAAAGGATGTTGCTGTCTTATGCCTTTTTTTCTTTTGTTTTCGTGTATTGTGAAACAATATGTCTTGTTCATAAATAAAAGTTGTTGTTCGCAATTCTGATATACAAGTATAATTACATGTGTGTATGACTTTTCCTATGATACCTGCATTAAGGAACTATGTTCCTTACAAACTACTCTTGTGATTCTCTCTTTCAAATGATCGCTCATGATTCCCTCGAACATTTTAAGTACTCGTTTCATTCTAAGAAACAAAGTACAGAAAATAAAGTGACATTATGAGTGATCATGCTTCTGCACATCTGTGCCTTTGAATCCTTGGTTAGATAACTAAGGATATTTTCAAATCTCATACCCATTACGTTTTGATTTTTCAACATATACAGTACAAGTATTTCAAAAACAATCTTCATGATCTCAAACATTTCATATAGCTTGAAAACAATTTTTCTAAATACATCATCTATGTTATTTCAAAAACATTGGCCATGTTATCAAAACCAACCTTCCTAATTTCAAAATATTTCATATAGTCTGAAGACAATATTAACACAATACATTTTCTTATCAAGTGCATGATTTCGAAAAGCATCATTCATGTCTTTCAAAAACCTTATACATAATTTCAAAATTCATCTCGCATGATTTTAAAACATTTTTGTAAATATATCTATCTAATACACCTACTTTATGATTTCAAAAGTATTATATATAAGGTTTCAAAAACGTTAAACACATTTTTCTTAAAGGAACCCCATGCATAGTTTTCAAAAATATTTTCCTCATACATTGACTTAATCTTCAAATTCTGCTTCATATGTCGCCTTGACATATCAAGCATCTCAACTTCATAAGCATTTTACATCATGTTTTGGCCTAAGCACATCCAGTGCAAGGTTTCAAAACATCTTCAACTTTTAAATCCATATGGGATCTTTTTATTTTCACAATTAGATCCTTGTGGATAATTGTCATACAAATCAGAGTCCTTAATTGGATTCCTTATGTACCTAAATTCGAACATTTCGGTTCTTTAAAATCGAAAACGAATTTTTCTTTTAAAAATCTTTCTATCTTTATAGTTAGATTCTTGATAACGTTTAAAGTACCAAATGAAATCCACGGAATGGATTCCTAGTGTGCTTTAAATGCATGTACGCAATTAACAAGACAAATTAATAAACAATCTTTGTGGTTATACGACTATGTGTTTATGCATCTTATGTTTTCTTTTATGCATTTTTGTGTTTTTGTATACTCTGGATATTCGTTATCTATATCCTCGCAGAATCTTTCATATCTTTATATGAGGGATTCGTAGCAGGATATTCAAAAGGTACTACCTTCAATCCTTAATGGGCTTCTATGTAATAGTTAAGACCCTTGGATTATATAAGTACCGCTCCATGTTTCATAAGAGATCCTTTTAGTGGTCTAGTCTAAAAGATTGATTCACAATTTGGTTAAAGAACGACATCTAGTGATGTAGCTGAACAAACTCCTTGATAGTCTATTTAGATCATTTATTGATTTAATTAAAAGGACTCTATGGCGGTCTAGTCACACTCATCACAGGATTGTTCATTTGGTTTTCCCCTACACATTATAAAATAGACTGTGTGAACTGTGCAAGGAATTGTCTGATTATGGACGCGTACATAATTATAAAATTTAGTGCACAGAAACCCAGTAAGATTTGTTATGTGTAAGAACCGATAGTGACAACAATAACAAAATGAGAACGATGTAATGGAGGTATGGTGGACGCACCAATGGCGCTTTATATACTTGTATATAAGTGTCCCTCTTACATTGCAAGCATAATGTTATTAAGGTTACTAGAAGTTCAGAACCCTAACCAATATTGTTCGATCTTTTCAACTTCATGTTTTCAAGCTCTCACGAGTTTCCTCTAAATAAATTTAGGGACGAAATTTCCTAAAGTAGGGGAGACTGTAACACCTGTGCCTCCACGGCCATCAAACAAATGCCAAACCAATGAAATATTGTATTTCATACTCGGGATTTGTAAAAATATGTGTATCGTTTACACATATCAACTCTTGTTCGATTTCAAACTCTAAATCGCTTTCTGGAAGGTTATACGCGCACTGATGCGTAAATATAACCAGTTTAATGCAAAAAACACTCCAGAATAGTGACATAGGCTTAACATACCTTAAATAACCTTTACATAACTTAGAAATAAGTTTTGAAGGCTTTGGTATGGCAAAAACAAGCTAATTCGCTTACTGGGACTAAACTTGACAAACTGCGAAAGTATGCCAATTTGAACTGTAACAGACATTCTGGAACATGACCATAAGTTAAACACACCTTAAATATCCTTTACATAGCTTAGAAATAGGCTTTGAGGGGTTCGGTGTGCTAAAATAAACTTTTGGGTCATTCAGGGACTAAAAGTGTCAAAAAGTGCACAAGTTTGCATTTTTGCGCATAACCTACGTTCTGAATACATCCGGACATCCAAAAATTTATGTAAGCACTAAAACATTCTATTTTAGTGTTTGGCATAAGAAAAATCCATTCGTCGCGTCATTTGGATCGTTTTTCGCGCTTATGCGCATTCCGTCGTAATTAAGCGAACATCGCGTTCGTACGACCAAACGAACCAACACCCGGCATATTTTTGAGCATGTTTCATGTCCACAATGTTTAGGCATCATTTTAGGGCCTTAAAGTTGGCTTTACGGGCCTTAGAAGTGCCAGAAATGGGTTTAAACACATGCAGGGACCAAAACTGTAGATTCTGAAACTTGTTTTCTGATCTGAAGAGCTAGGCGGCCCGCGTGAGCCCAAGCTTAAATCTTAGGTGGCCCGCGTCAGCCTCTCTGATCAGATAATATCGAACAGTCAGCAGATTCCAGCTGTTTTATTCACATCCACACATTCTCAACTGCACATTCAGCTCATTTAGACCCATTTCTAGCCACCACAACTTTCCGACACTTGTACGGATATGATTAAGGCACGATATTCGACAAACGATCTTAACGGTTCGGGTATTCCTATAAATACCCAACCCACACAACTTCAAAACCCACTAGAATTCTGATCCTAGAAGCTCTAAGTTGAAACCATTGTTTCATACCTGAGTTACTTGGATCGGGATTAGCATTCGGGGACCCTTCGTAAGTATTCTTTCGTTCTTTTATTGCTTTTCGAGTCTGAAAGTCAAACTTTGTTTGACTTTCTGCATTGACCAGTTATGGTCAATGCGAAGTTCGTTTGAACTTCGCAACGTGAGTGTAATCACGTTGGTTATAGTCCTTGGGACTATGCCTACTGATTACCACGTTGTCTAGGGTCGTAGGGTAAGCGATCTAATAAATCGCTTATACCTCGAACCCGACCCAGTTTGGTCGATCATTAGGATCTGACCAAATATATTAGGTGACCATAGTATATAGGGAATAACCTTCCGAGGTTATACCTTAAGGTCACATCGTTTAAGTAGTTGTATGATAGGTAGTTTATATGCCTTAGGTAAATTACCAGAATACCCTTTTCATGTATAATTGGTAATTTAGCATATGTAACCTAAACTTTTGTCACATAACTGATTATGTAACATGTTTAGGCATATAACACTTGTCATAGGACTAGTTAGGCGGTCCGAACGCGTTTTACGCGAACGACGCGTTAAAGTAGCATAAGCTACCTAAACGGGTCGTAATGGGTCGTAAGCAGTTATGTTAGGTTTCATTTAGTATGTAGGCTTTGTTAAACCATATCACACGAGTCTCCACACTCGTTTGGTTTACAAACCCTCATGCTACCCGATCTTCCGATTTATGTCCGGTTTATTAACATAGTTACCTATATTAGGTGCCGTTTGATTCCGAGATCTCTAGCATTGCTTGGTGGTTATCTTAGGACTACTGAACAATCTCAAGTGAGTACATAGACCCCTCTTTTACTGTTTTCCAAACTGTTTTGGGGTGAAACATATGTGCCTACTTGTTACTTTCATGCTTTACATGTTTTCACATCATATACTTCTTATGTTCATTAGTACATTTATAGTACATGATTTCATTACATTTTATGCTATGTATGCCCATTGCGTGCGTACTTATTACATTGTTTTACATTTACATTTTATGCTATGTATGTCCGTTGGTTACATACTTAGTACAGTGTTTTCATCACATGCTTACATTTTGTTATGACATTTGGGTTGTTTACAATGGAACAATACATTCATTAACATTAGCTACGCCGTTCGTTAGTAGGTAGTGGTACCATAGGAATTGACAACTCCCGTTCCGGACATCCCAGGGAAAGGGGATGAAAGGAATGACCGAATTCGATATACATAATTTAGATAAACCTTTAAGTTGTTTAAGGGTTTATCGCCGCAGTCTCAAGGCTTGGATGTATGCATTTTCACAATACCGCATAAATGTTCGTATCAGTATAGCATGCATTTCCACAAAACATAGCTTGATTTAAACCAAGTTTTACTTCAATACTATGTTCTTGTGCATATGGTTTAGTTGATACCTTTTCACTAGCCATACATATTATTTTGGTTACATATTACATGATTTACATTGATCATGCATTTCCACAAAACATAGCTTTGATTTAAACCAAGTTTTACTTCAATACTATGTTCTTGTGCATATGGTTTAGTTGATACCTTTTCACTAGCCATACATATTATTTTGGTTACATATTACATGGTTTACATTTAACACATAAACACTTTTGACATTGGTTATACATTACATGATTTACATTAGACATGAACATTTTACATTGTTGGTTTGGTTTGAGTATGTGATTAAGTAACGATGCGTGTGTAATATGATACAAGCATGGTGGATACGCCGCTGGTACTTCCTATATATAAGTGTTTGTATGGTATTACATATCGTAGCGTTATTTGAATCATTTCAGTTTATGACATATAACATTTTATACAAATAACATACTTTTCACAATACATTGTTTTACAAACAACTTAACTTATACAAACTCATTTTACATGGTTATTCATTTATTCATGCATTATTCTCTTACTTATACGTATCATCTGAACTTATTGTTTTTCAAATGATTTACAAAGACAAATCAAATTACAAGGTTCATGACTAAACATTTTCTTAAACAGAAGTCATGAATCTTATATTCACAAAACCTATGTGCTCGCCGGCATTTTTATGCTGACGTACCTATTTTCACATGTGTTTTCAGGATATGAAGCATAGGATTGATCAAGATACACATAGGCGGACATGGGCCTTAGTGACAATAAAAGATGCAAGACTAGTTAATTATGTTGTATTTCCTTGTTTGTTAAGACATTGTAACACTTTTAATCAATAAAACGAAACTTCAATTGCCATGGATTTGAAACAATTAATTCTGTTACAACACTCCCCGACATTTCCGCCACGCTTTGAATGTTCTACGTGGTCGGGGTGTGACAGAAAAGTCTAAGTCACCTGGTCGAATAGCCGTTCGATCGGATGGTCGTCCGATCGGATGGCTATTCGATCAAGCAACTGTTTGTTTGAACCTTGTGAAATCAGTTAAGTTGAAAAGATTTGCGGTTTAACCGAGACGGTGTGATAACATGTCAAACGACGAAAAATACATCAAGTCCAGCTTGTTTGATCGGTTGGGAATCACCCCGTTCGATCAGACCCAACTATTCTTGACGGCGTACCATGTTCAACCCATGAATCGATCGTCTCTCGTCTAGATTTAGTCAAGATTAGTGTAAAAACATGTAGAAATCTGTTAGATCCGAACTGTTCTTGATGAGATGAGGTCATTCAACCGTGTTCATCGGAACCCGTGATGACGTCACCCTAGAACAGCCGAAATCAGATTATTTCATGGTGAAAATGCAAGATTTGATGGTGGAAATGATGTGAAAGTGTGTGTAGGAGATAGAAGTACAAGATTTGGAGTGAAATGCTTACGATTTTGGGCCTTGAATCGAGAGAAAAGTGCGTGAAAGTGCGGGAGACCGTCTGGATCCGAGGAGGCTGTCACATCAGTGAGAAATGATTTGATAGTGGGGTATTTATAGGCAAGAGGGGGGAAAGGCGGTGCACAGGGATCCAGTCGGAGGACCTTCGATAGAATGGTCATTCGATCGGATGGCTTGCTTGGGTTAGTTTTTCGACTTTTCGTTCCGTTTGTTAAGTGTTGCGATAGTTTGTTTACACATATCCATACATATATATTTATTATAATTAGCCATAAATAGGTCGTATATAAGTATCCACATTTTCAAGGTTGCATTGCGATAATCGATTTGCGCGTGATCGCGGGTGTGAGTTCGACTCTTGGGTTGCGTTACGTCGCATCACGGCTATCGAGGAGTGTAGTTTAAGTCCTCACTCGATGTCATCATAAGCGTTAGTGTATGGGCTGTGATGTGTTATAACGATAAAGTATGCGTAATATGTGAAAAGATTGCGAAATAGCGTTGTAAACGATATAGTTACATTATGATCCGAATCTCTGGTGCTAGGCATAACGAGTGTAACGAGTAGTAACAACGTACGAACGTGCGGGTTGTTACAGTATCCGCTGCTTTAGGAAATTTCATCCCGAAATTAATCCACAAGGAGGGTCGCGAGGGTTGATGCAAGTGAGGAAGCGATAAGAAGAGTCAAGATAAGCAAGCGATCGATCGAAAATTGACGTGTGAAAGCATTGCGGAGACTAGACGAGAGCGGCGAGTAAGGCGATTCGTATAAGGATGGTAACTCACGAATAGGCGATCCAAAAGCGTTTTCATTTCTCGAAAAGTTTGATTAATTTGATGCAAAGGTTTGAAAAACACTAGTTTTATGAAAATTTCCTCACAGTGCGGTGTTGAACTGAATCGATGTTAACACCAGCACTTATAAGAGAAGTTTTGTTAAGTTATTAAAATATTTCAAGGTAATAAAACTCGTTTTACGAAATTTTCTCATCACGCGACGTTAACTTGAGTCGATTGTTACACCGTCATCACGAGAAAATCTTGTTTTGTCAAAGGTTTTGATGCGAGTTCGAGGAGAGTAGTTTAAGTCCTCACTCGATGTCATCGTGAGCGTTAGTGTATGGGCTGTGATGTGTTATAACGATAAAGTATGTGTAATATGTGAAAAGATTGCGAAATAGCGTTGTAAACGATATAGTTACATTATTATCCGAATCTCTGGTGCTAGGCATAACGAGTGTAACGAGTAGTAACAACGCACGAACGTGCGGGTTGTTACAGTATCCGCTGCTTTAGGAAATTTCATCCCGAAATTAATCCACAAGGAGGGTCGCGAGGGTTGATGCAAGTGAGGAAGCGATAAGAAGAGTCAAGATAAGCAAGCGATCGATCGAAAATTGACGTGTGAAAGCATTGCGGAGACTAGACGAGAGCGGCGAGTAAGGCGATTCGTATAAGGATGGTAACTCACGAATAGGCGATCCAAAAGCGTTTTCATTTCTTGAAAAGTTTGATTAATTTGATGCGAAGGTTTGAAAAACACTAGTTTTATGAAAATTTCCTCACAGTGCGGTGTTGAACTGAATCGATGTTCACACCAGTGCTTATAAGAGAAGTTTTGTTAAGTTATTAAAAGATTTCAAGGTAATAAAACTCGTTTTACGAAATTTTCTCATCACACGGCGTTAACTTGAGTCGATTGTTACACCGTCGTCACGAGAAAATCTTGTTTTGTCAAAGGTTTTGATTAAAATTTAGGAATCTCTCCCTTTGTTTCGTAAAAGTTTTGTTTACACAAAAGGTTTTAATAATACCACAAATTTCAGTTTAAAGTTGGGCCCCACATGGCACCTTTCCATGAAAGTTTGACAATATGGCTAAAACACTTATATATAGGAAGTACCAGCGGCGTATCCACCATGCTTTAGCCATATGGACTCCATCCCGTGAAGCAGTGTCACGTGTGTCAACATGGTTCTGATAGAGTTTCGTTCCCTCGGTCCAAACATGGTTAGACCAAGTTTAGAAGAAGGGTGGGATAAACTGAGTGATGAAGCCGTTTACGAACTCAGTTCAGCGATACGAGCGAGTGCGATAATCGGTAAGCGGTAAGCGATGAGCGATAAACGAAAAAGAAAACAATAAGCGAAGACGGCGGCGATGAGCGTTAAAGCGAAAAGCGACGAGCGATAAGCGACAAACTTCAAGCGATACGCGATAAGCGATAGAGTGGTAAGCGTAAAAAGCGTTGAATCGTTAAGCGTAAAGCGATAGCGAGTGCGAGATAGATTCCAGCGATGGTGCGATTTCGAGCGTGTTGACTTATGAAAAGTCTAGCGATGACACGCTTGAGTTGCGATGAGATTGTTACGCCTTGCGATGTACTTTAGTGTGTCAAAAATAGTTTCTATAGTATACTTGGTCTAATAACGTTCAACGTCGCATGGCACTTTCTTCACAAGAAATTGGTTGGCATGTGATGTGGTAAATGCGGTCTGTAAAAACTAAACCTAATCTAGACACCCTAGTTTTAAATTTATAAACTAAGACTCTCTAAATGCTAGACCACTGACAGGCAAGTGTACCTATCGTACGTAGTAAAGCCTAATGAAGTCCAAGTATCGAACCCACGAGACACTAGCGACGCTAAACTAGACTCTGACTCAACTAATACTTAACTGGTTTTAATTGTTTTGGATTTGAGGTTTTAACTAATTAAACTAATAATCTAATTAAATAAGAAAATGTGGCAAACAAGACAAGCAACGCAACACAAACACGAACTCGGGAGCTAGGTGTAGAACGAATATATATGAGACAAGGACTACCTAGGTGTCGAATCCCTAGAATCATGCAATGCTACCCTGACAGTGACAATGGTTAAATATCCTACTCCCTCGATTAACCCCCCGCTAGAGATGTATCAAACGAAAGATAAAGACGAAATGTGAAGTGCTAGAACACACCGGCTAGACCTATCGATACCAAATCCAACGAGAATCAAGCAATGAAAGTAACTCTACCCCCAAAACTCTCAAAACGCAAAGCAAACCAAACCTTGAAGATTGAAATCCTAGGAAACCTTAACCACGATGTAATAAACGAGCCCGAGCTATCGGTCACCCAATCTACCCACCAATGATTAGCTAATAACCTAGCTCACCTTAATCGTCTTTCTTGTCACAAGATGAGGATGCAAGTTTTAGTATATTGATTTTAATTATTAATCGAATTGGCCAATTTCTCAACTCAATATTCAAACCGAAAACCCTATGATCAACTATTAAAATTAAACTCTAAGTCTAGGGGATATTTCTATGTGCCTAAACCGCTGAATTCATCAACTAATAATCAATCAAAACACACCAACATGCAATATCAACATCAATCACAAGGCAAAGTTATGTATATCACATCAAATAACCATAATCATGTCAAAATCGCATTACAATCATGAAGTTCATCTAAACCCAGGTAGCATGAAAAGTTTAGCCAAGAATCATAGTTTCAAAAATAAAAACACAAAGTTTAAATTCTGAATTCATTGAATTAAGAATAAAGAAACTAGAAAATAAAAGACCGAGTAGCAAAACCCGTTAATCCCTAGACTTCCAAGCTTCTATCTTCAATCCAAATAATTCGCAGCCTATTATTCCTTGCCAAAGATCTTCTCAATTCGTCTGATCACCTTCACCCCACTATTCTCCGTCCAAACCCTTCTGCCGTCCAAGTCTATATGTCTTTGTCTTGTGCGGCCCACTCACGAAATCAGCTAGGCCCACTAGCATGGACTTCATGTCCAAAACAATTATCTTTTTTTTTCGAAACTTGCGGCCCACCTAATCTCTTTTTGCATCTGTCTTCAGCCGTCAATTCCCTTTATTTCATTCCTTTCCCCAATTAACTCCCTAAAACCTCAAAAACCATCTAGAACAGTAGGTCTCAAAAATATATATATGCTTGGTCCAATAAAATTCACCCAATATTCACTAAACTTGACTTCTAACGGATCACAAATAATGAATTGGACCTGACTCCATGTGCACAAATAGGCCCACAACATTAAATTTTTTATACAGAGATAAGTGGGTTCGGTCCAATCACCGAAAATAGCGGCGATTTTAGTTCGGTCATTGGCGCCCTACTCTACTCAACTGGCAGGTTATTTAATTATTACTCATGTTCACTCCATTTGCACCAAGAACTGCCAAAACACCAAATAATGTAATATAATACTAAAAACTAAATAAAACAAATAAAAACTATACAAAAACTATACAATTTACACGGGACAAATATGTGTATTTTACCACACATCAAATATCCCCACACTTAAACCTTTTTCGTCCCTGAAAAAGAATCTATGCATACGGAATCAGAGATGGATAAATACTTGGGTCAAAAACTTATTTATACTTGTTAAGATCAAAACTTGTGTTAGCCACGATTGCAAATATGCTTGTCCCTTTAAACCCAAACTCAGTTCTAAGCCCCTTATCATGCAAATTTAGTTCAAGTGCGGTCAATCTACCTAGGGTCTCACGCTAGAAGCTACGATCCACCTAATCCCGCCTCAAGCTTATAGAACAAAAAGGAACGATCACTAGACCAATTCCCAACCGTCTTATATCAAAACCAAGAGAATTTAAAATCAAATATTTTTTTTTCTTTTTTTTTCAACATTATTTTTTTCTTTTTTTTTTCATTCTTTTTTTTAATGAGCGTAGACGTTGCTTTCCCTAACCCAGAGGCATTACGGCTGTAAAGTCGCTATCCCCAACCAAGATTACAATAGGCGTCGGTAATTTTTTGCAATTTCGATTTCACACATCCTAGAGGTATTCCGGTTATAGAGTCGCTATCCCCAACCAAGATTACATAGGCCTGCGCTACTTTTCTTAGTTTCTAGCTCATTTATTTATTTTTCTATGATATGATAAGAAATTCTAACGATCTTAGCTTATAACGGCATCCCTTATGCTATTATTGGCGGTTTCAATTTCCCCACTTTCCCTAGATGAGAACCCACTAGTAGACCGACAATTGAAGGTATAATTAAGATCAAAGGAACCTAGAACCGAATCGAGCCTACCCGCACATCCCAAACTAGACACAAGCTCAATTATATTATTCTCATATTATTGTTATTTGAACCCGAACAAAAACGATTTTTCTATCATTTTCCGTTTTTATTTTGCAAACTTCTTTATTCAAAAACATTTTTTTATTTTTTTAATTTTCTTTTTTGATTTTTAAATTTTAATTTTTTTTTGTGACTCAAGACTCACTAACTAAGACCTAAACGACAGTTTCCCATCCCCACACTTAAACTCTACATTGCCCTCAATGTAGGATGGAAACCGACTCAAAAGACTAAAAATAAATAAGAAATAAAAAGACTAAGGGCATAATTGGAAAGGACTTAGCTGGTTTTATGACGCGTAAGCTCCAAACTTTCGTCCAATCCAGCTCGATCGTATAGCATTCCATTCGCGATCGGCTTTGACTCTGACTAGTATACTTGGTAAATGGCTTGAAATTTGCTAAGCAGCTCCAAAAACACCCGAATGGAGATTGAGTACGGGTTGTACATATCCAAACCTGCATTAACAAAAAACAAGCAAAAACCAAAGCAATGCCGACTCGAAACTACTAAATTAGACTCATAGTACAAAATAAATGACTCAATATACAAACTCTACTATCTACTGAATATATAAAATTACAAAACTTTACAAAACCTCCCCACACTTGAATTTAATCAGGAGGTTTCTCTTTGATCTGGACCTGGTCTAACTCGTTTAATTCCACCCGGTCCTCAAAGAAAATAAAAAATTTATTGGTGGAATAATAAAATATTTTAAAAAATTTAAACGGGTCAGACCACCAATATTTAAATTTACCTGGACGAAACCTGATATGAGATATGTAGTGAGGAGGATGGTCATCTTTGTACTTCAATTTTGCCTTGCGCCTTCGTTTGCACCATCTCTGAATCCTCGCACTATGTCGATCCAAGCGTTTGTGTGCCTTCTCCCGTGATTTTAAATATGATGGCGATCCAACATCTAAATCTTTCACGGGCCAGCTGTGAAACCCCGCAGCTACTTTCTCTTCTACGTTTGGTGTATATTTGATCTCCATGGTCGGTTCCTTTTCAAGTAATGTCTCTAAATAGGCAAGATCACCGACCGGGTCAAATTCTTCATCTTCAAGAGTTGGTAAACCTACCAACTCATCACCAAACTCTTCCTCCCAAGATGGTACGTGCTCACCTTTCTCATCCTCCATCTTGTCAAGTAGCTCCTTTTCAACTTCTTCAACTGCGATGTAGTCGGGCACCTCTAACTCTGCCTCTTCTACTACCACCTCATCATCACTCCAAAAGCCATCATCGATATTCCATGGCGTGGGACACCAATAGCTGGAATTAACGACTTGTTGAACCGGTGGTGGGACTTCAACGTCCATTATCGTCTCCGGTTCTACATCTGATAACTCTGGATCACCAGGTGGCTCTTCTTCAATCTCTTCTTTCGTTAATCTCCTATATTCAGCCAGTTGCGCATCTATCTTCTCATCACCACAGGAAAAATCAATTATAAACTTACCATTCTTCTCTTCTCGTTCTTCCCGCTCTACCTTATCATTTTCATTTGTACTCTCAGTATCCTCCAATGGCGTCTCCTTTGAATCTGAAGGCATCGCCCCTTAAAAAGAGACCGGACAATCTTCATACTTGTGCGGTCCAGCGCAACCCCGACGTAATGGATCCATGAGTTGATTGTTGCTTTCCCTCAACATCTGTTCTAGTGTTGTTGTCGACTGAGCGAAGACTTGACATGATTCCACTAATGTCTGAAAATAAGGTGGGCACTCGTTTTCGTTGCATGATTGATATGGTAAAGTATAGAAATTCTGATATGGTGAAGGATAGGAATTCTGAAATGACTGTGGCTGTGAATATGAGTTAGAAGAGTAATATGTGGAATACCCCGATGAATTTGGACAATATTTAGTGTAATGGGGCCCTCCACAGATCAAACACATGATAAAGATATAAAAAAATTAACTAATAAAAATATATTTACAAAAACGACTAGACACACTAACCTACGACTCAATATACAAAAAGACCAATTAAACAAATAAGATCAGTCAAAGCTAATAACGCAATCGCCTAAGGGTCCCCGGCAACGGCGCCAAAAACTTGATGTGGTAAATGCGGTCTGTAAAAACTAAACCTAATCTAGACACCCTAGTTTTAAATTTATAAACTAAGACTCTCTAAATGCGAGACCACTGACAGGCAAGTGTACCTATCGTACGTAGTAAAGCCTAATGAAGTCCGAGTATCTGTGGCACCTGAGGAAAATCCACAGTCATCTTGATTCATCGTCATCTTGATTCATCACTCCATTTATCACTCCACTCCTCTGTGATGGCTTACCAAATTTAGGGACGAAATTTCTTTCAAGTTGGGGATGATGTGACAACCCGCACTTTGAGGTCAGAATCGCCTAACCTCGTAACACTCAACTCGTATCGTTACTCTCCATGCTCCGTTCTACGTTATAATTAGGTGTGTGTTATGTCAAGTGGATAAATATGTTTTAATTGTGCATGATTGTTTTGTGAATGCTAGTGTTGGTATTACGAAGTCGGCCGCGCACTATTCCGGGTCGCACACTACACAACCGGCCGCACACGCAGGTATGAGCATGCCATGTATTCCTGGGCCGGTTATCCCAATGTAAGCCAAACTCCTCTTAACCTTCGGCCCAACCCACCGATTCTTTTGTTGGATGCAATTTATGAGAACATGTGCACACCCTCTTTTGACAATCATTTGTAAAACCC
Source organism: Helianthus tuberosus (assembly GCA_030545235.1). Taxonomy (NCBI): domain Eukaryota; kingdom Viridiplantae; phylum Streptophyta; class Magnoliopsida; order Asterales; family Asteraceae; genus Helianthus; species Helianthus tuberosus. The sequence goes on from CM060442.1 coordinate 172,537,060, forward strand.
TAGCTCCCTTGATATTGACGGCAGTTTCTTACCTCCACATCGTTCCATCATCAATGGCAGTCATCGACTATGGTTCCTTCAAAACCCTTGGTCACGTTTTCTACCTTGCACTATCCTACTATACTTTAACAACAAACCTCACCATGAACATCCTCCCATTATCGGAATATTATTGGAGCAAGTGAAGTTGTCGGGACACGCTGAGGATCACGACGGGAACCATTCTTCGACTCTTAAATACTTGATGACACGAAGGTGTCGCCGGATGCACCCGAAGCTCTCCTTCTCTTGACTCGGCTCTCTCTCTCACACGAACACTTGGTTAGTATAATCATCACCGATTTGGTTTCCACTTTGTATGTATCCTGGCTTTGTGGTTAGATATTGTGTGGTGTTGATGTTTATATATGCATGGGGACAAACTGTTAACATAATCTCAAAGTGAAGATGTATATTTATGCATGAGGAGTAGGAAAAACTGTTAACATAATCTCAAAATAACCATGGAAGTGGAATTCGTGATCTCTGCTTGCATGTGTACTATATTCTGATAGTAATCATATGAATGCTTGGTGATGGGTTTTCATGAAAACGTACAACCGATTAAGCATAGGGTACAACATGGTCATGCGCATATACAATGTTTAAGCCCACTATCTGTTTAAGTGACGTCGATGATCATGCTCGAACCTGTTGCCTGTCGTATTAGTTTCCATCGATGTTGTTTGTTATTTGATAAGGATGGTCCATATTGAATGATAATAAGTGACTATATACGAAACTTGTAGGATTAAATGATGAAGTTGTTAGTTGATTTCAATGACAAATGTATGAACTAGATTGTGTGTATTTATCATACAAATAGCTTGAATATAGAAGCTGGGTTTTAATGGTGGTACAACCCTATATGCATATAGTACACCACAAGTAAAGATGCATGTTTTGAATCTGTGTATTAAAGGGATTTGTCTTATTCAGATGGATTTTGATAGTAATATGATGATTTGTTATCATGGCCGCACATGAATATTTCAATGGGGTTTTCTTTGGCTGCAGTTGGGTGTCTTTTCTTATGAAATCCAATCCAATTCAATAAATAATATAAGCAACAACAGTATACAAATTCTTAAACTATTATAAATGTGTATATGGATTCCAGGTGTCCAATCTTGTATAATAAATGTGGTCATCACAATATATTAAGTCATATGTCATCCTTGCCCATTTTTGAAGAAAATAAATAAGATATTCGAATCTGTGTGTATTTGATAGAATTCTTTTTTTTATGTTGAATTGAACAAAGTGGCCTGCGCATGATTCGTGTATATATGTATATGTGACAAATTGGTTTGTGAACCAAGTATACGCTAGAGACTATTGATTTACTGTTATGGCTTGAATTTTACAAGTGTGTTGCATGTATCTTGACTGTGTGATAAGTGAATAAGGGACACATGACTTGTTATACGTGAAATGTGTGGCTCATGTGTACGAGGTACTGACTGTTATCGGTAATCCTTTTAGGACGTGTTTGTGCAACTGTTAGTCAAGTAAACAATCTAACCGAGCAAAACCAAGGTGAGTTCACTACATTCGAGCATGCGTCCCAGTGGTTGGGGACAGTCAGTGGGTATCCCGTGGAGGGATAAGTCTTTTGGGTAAAAACGGGTATATTGGTTAATATTCTCACCTATCATTCTTGTAAGTCCCTTATATTGTTACCTGGAGGGTAACAGGTATTAGTTGGTAGCGCTACTTAGGTTTGGCACCCTCACACCGCTCCTAGATAGGACGGATGTGAACTAATGACCCAGTCGGGCCCAGTACTGGATAGGAGTACGTGGGAAAGGGCAGTCATGTACATCAGGAGCCGTCTTGTTCGGAATTGAGATATTAACAAAATTACTGTCACACCCCCATTTTCCACGTGTCACCGGTGGGCCCGGTGGGGAGTATAGTGACGTAGTTGGTATCATCATAGACAAACAACACAATATATAAATGCACAGCGGAAGCAAAGATAGATTCATTTCAACTTTAAATAAAATGTAATATTAAATATCACGAGTAGTTGAAATGGATCCACAGGCGGATCAAAATAAAAGAAGATATTGTTCAACAGTGTATTTGACATCCAAGCTTGCGAGACTTATTGTGGACGCTTTAGAAGACAGCCAGCCTAGTACGAGTAGTACCTGCACTTAACCTTTTGGGAAAATACATCAGTTATACAATTTAACTGACTCATTTTGAAAAGGGTTGAAAATTGATTTGAATGCACGTGGCACAAAACATTTTATAACTTGGGATAATTATGCAATATAATCTTGTAAGGGATTTACATGTTACTTATGCGTTCAGTAGCCCGATCCGTAGACCGGGTTAAAGATTAATAGACACACCACAAAAATTGAGTTATACACTGACAGGTGTACGCCTACACCCCATGCTCAGGTCATGGCCATCTCGTAAGATGATGCCAAGGATATCCGGGACATGGTCATTAACCCCCCAAAGGCTTTAAGCAAACAAAACACATTCAAAACATAGCATATCAATAAATTTAACCTCTATTGGATTAAAGAATTCAATGCCGGACCAAGCGGTATTTTATATACCGTACCCCAAGCCCGTATAGGGAAATAAGTTAAAAGTATTTACCTGAGTAAAGTATAATTCACAATAAGCAAATTGCAAGTAGATTTTACTGGTGCTCCTAATCTGGAACGAAGGATTATAATAACCTATTAGATTTCTAACGGGTCTTTATTTAAGCTTAAGCTTAGACCGGTTAGCTTTAAGGACGATACGGTTCAAACGCACAATTAAGCGAAGACCGGATAGAATGTGATTTAGACCCGACAAGTTTGAATACTTGTATAATATGGGTATACTAAATACATTCTGGATTTTGAGACAAAGATGATAAGGTTTGACCCGTTTCGGTCAATTTATGCAAACTAGTTACATAAACCGAACCGAGCGCGAAAAGGGCGTCACGGGTAACGATAAGAGTCATATGCAAGTTCCCTGAGTTAATATACTTTAAATATGTTGTGAAATCAGTAAGATGTCTTCTATTATGCCCCAAATGAATTTAAACTCAACTCATGCCTCATAAGGGCATTTCGGTCATTTAAAAGATTATAAAAGAGTTTAATTTGTAAACTGAGTTACAGGTCTGATTTATACAGTAAATATACTTAATTTAACATGTTATAACAGTAGGGTATGACCCATATGTGAAACTTATCATTTAAAACCAAACTATGCTCCTTAGGGGTATTTTGGTAATTTCACAAGGGCTAAAAAGTCAAAACTGGAAACCTGAGTTTATAAACTTTTACTTACTGTTATTTTATAAAAATATACTAAAAACATCAGTAGGTATCAACCTTATATGTTTAATATGGTTATAGTACATACTATGCGTTAAAAACGCTTAAAAAGGCGATTTGGAGCCGTTTCCGGGTTTTTTAAAAGAAAGTTGATATTTTTATAATTCCAGAATGCACAAAATATTTTATTTATAAAATAAAATCAGTAGAAAAAGGTTTGGGGTCAAAAGGATTTATAAAACTCATTTTATGGCTTAAAAGGGCAAAATCGGTATTTACCGGATTAAACCTAGAGACCTATGTTATGCTCAGCCAAAAATTAAATAAAAATCTTCAAAAATCCCAAAATATTATATTACATCAGTGGGTAAAAAAGTTTGATATCAAAAAGTGGGTTTAAATAGGTTATACGCTAATTACGCCGTTTATTTAACATAAAGGTTTCAAATTACGCTAATGAGCATAACTCTTAATCTAGACCTCAAACTGATATCAAATTTTAGGTGCAAGTTTATAAATCAGTAACTAAGGTTTCTACTCTTTCACTTTTTCAAAAATCACGTTTTATAGTCAAAAGGGCATAATAGTCAACTTTTAAGCATTAATCGGAAACATGCATATGAATCGGATAAGTATTGAACCAAGTTGTATAATCTCAGAGAGTTATACTTATATGAAACCTGGTCCAAAATAAGCTCTAAGGCAGATCTCAAACATGCATAAACGGATCAGAACTGATAGTCAAAGCAAAAGTCAAATTATGCGACTTTCGGGTCCGATCCGGGTTTAAACTGAAAATTGTCGAGTTGAACATGTTGAGACATGTTCTTACATTAATTACCATGTTATTTTAATGATCAAACTTGTTGCATGTACCCTACATTGCTAATTATGCTTAAACTTGCAAATAATCATTCTGTTGACTTTTTAAAGTATGCTTTGACTCGACAATTAGCATAGTTAGAGTGGGAATCTGAAAATACCCTTTTAAGGGTTTGTTACCCACATAAATACCAACTTGTAGGTACTTTCAATTCGAGAAATGACTGAGAAAATTTGATTTAATCACGAATTCAAACTTAATTTACGACGGTTTGACTTTTGATTAATTAACTAAGCTACAACGAATTAGAGAGGGTTAGGAATACTTACAAGAGTCCTAATTATGCTTAGAGATCACTAGAAAGTTGGCTTGATGTCCAGAGAGCTCCAGAGATGATCTTGCAAGAGAATGTGAAATGGTTGCAACAATGGATGTTCTTAAATATCACTTTTGATCATTCAAGATCATGCCACAAGGGTCTACTGAAGTTATAAGATCCGTCCAAGTGCCCCTATGTGCATGTAAAACCATTGGAGAGCCCCAGGTATCGAGTAACAGCTGTTAACAATCAAAAACAGACCTGCAACTGACATCTGCTGGTTATTTGTCGCTGGCAGCTTGTAGGCGGGCCGCGAGAACCCTTACGCGGGCCGCGTACCAGTGCGAAACCAGCCAAACAAGTTTCTAAGTTTTGCATTTCAGTCCTTGGTCCTTGTTACGTGGTTTTGGCTATTTATCTTGCACTCTTGACCCTCAAATCTGATTTTTAAGGACCTTGGGACATTTACAAACATGGTAAAGTCCTTGATCAACTTTGTGCTTACCCGAAAAGTCACGAATTTCAACGTTAACGCAATTAACCCTTCGTGCACGGTTTTGATCATAACTTTCTCATACGATCACGAAACTTTATGAAATTTTTACCACATATTCTAGTGAGTATATTTTACCATTACAAAGCTTCGGGTTTGCCATAAGGTCACTCAGAGGTATACTTTTAACATGTTGACACATTTAGCCCCTGTAGTTTGTAATTCCTCACTTTCTTTCATTTTCCGCTTTGTATGATCCATGATTTAATTGTTTAAGATTATAAACACCATGTAGGGTTATTGTAGGGCCTATTTATCCATTGTTGACACTTTGGACCCTTATATTCACATAGTTTCACTGTTTGTCAACTTTAGTCCTTCTAAAGTGCTTTTTCACATATTCAAAGCCTATGACACGTGTCAATACATTATTGGACGTAAATTTTCAAGGTGTTACAATTACTTGCATTTGTCAGTGAACTGTTTTACATACAACTGGTAACAAACGTTTTCTAAAACTGTGAACTCGCCAGCTTTGTCTGATACACTTGTTACATGCTCGCAAGACGTTAGGTACTTGGGAACAGGAACTTGCTGGCTGGAGGGCGTGAGTGGTCATGGTTGCATTGATGGGTTATTTATCAAACGTTTATTTACTATGGTTGTTTAGAAAGTATTTACTTTATGTTACGTTAACGCTTCCGCTGAACTTCATGGTTTATGAATTACTTATGTTTGGATTTTATTAGTATTAAATGATGAAACTTTATTTTAAACTTATGGATTCAATGTAATTGGTGGCTCATTACTAGTGGTCACACGCCTAACAGGGACACTCCCTAAGTGGTAATTTGAGGGTGTGACAGTTTGGTATCAGAGCCACTGGTTATAGTGAACTTGGTTTTAAAATGTGTTTATAAAACCAGACTATAACCGAATAGTTCTGAATACGACCATGACACTCAGCTCCAGACTGCAAGGTTCGTCTCTCGTTTACTTACTGTACTGCATAACTAGTGAACACTTACATATGATATTGCATGAGATTGCACGTTTAGCACAACTGTATGAATACATTACTCGCATGTGTTATGTGATGGGGAGTGCGGTTTTCCTTAGACATTCATGACTCGCGTTTTGTGATGTTCTTTGCTTGCTACTTGATTTTGAGGAACCATTTGACATGAGTTAGGAGGAGCTGAGATGAGCATGCAAATCACAATATTATTGTGGGTGACCACATAATAATAATGTGGGGTGCATGCGAGTCCCAGTGAGCCTTAACGAGTGAAGAAGGGGTTCTGTTCTGTTATTGAATCAGTAAGAAACGTAACAACCCTATGGGAGTCATAGCAGTGATTGTCTTCTACTTGAGCGTGATCTTTTCATTCCACACTGAATCCTTATGAATCACGATGCTATCGAGTATTACCTGAACACCCATCTGAACGCCTAGCGAGCTGAGTAGAATGCTAGGTGCTTGTACGAACGTCCCTGAGTGGGTATTGCAGCATCGAAGATTGGTCCATACCCCCCCACTTTTCTTTATTGTTGGAACTCCATGTACTGACGTTTTAGACCCCGAAATGAGATCACTTCTGCAACACTCTGGAAATATACCATGCGTTACCTAGTTAACTTGCAAGAACGAGGGACAAGAGGATGAGCGTAGAGCCTCACCAACCACAGTATTGGAACAACCCTGATTACTGGCAGCAAACACCAACGAACTGACTTCAATCGAATCTTCAACCCTAGTCAGCGACTCATGGGGGTCAACTTTTACGAATCAATCGGGACATTAGGGATGGCAACAGGTTATAGTGTGAAACTCATGACAACCAGCACCGTGAGCAGCGCAATAGGACGTGACACAGAATGTGAATAGATGGACTTGAATGGTGAAAGATCGTAGGGCTCCGTTTCAAGCAACGACATTAGAGGCAATAGTCGTGGCAACATCAAGGTACTCGTAATCGTAACCTACCGTATAGAAACAAGGGTGACTTCGACAAGGATTGACTGTTATCGAGTCAACATGTTAACAACCAAGGGAACGATGACAGTATTGGGGAATTCACGTGATCGTAACAACACAAGTGGTGGTGTTTGTAGAAGGGCATTTAGGATTGGCGTAGGCGACGCCGGCATAATAACAACATGGTAGCTTGCATGGGTACCTAACCGCTTCGTCTCGATTCCGTTTAACCTTGATGCTTCTCGAAACCAAACCTGTTATGGAACCGGCTGGTGGCAAGTCAATTGAAGCCTTGTATGTTCATTGGGATGCAAACTCGACCTTGTGGGACAAGCGTTCGACATCGACCTTCTATTTTGTTTTTGCTATCCTTGAAGGTCTCGATGCAGTAGTAGTGTAGATTGGTCATTTGGATATCGCGTAAATGCACCTTGGGGGAAGGAAATTTGCGTCACTTTATACGTCGAAGTGTCAGAGCGGTGTAAGGGTTAGCATCATATCAGCAACGAAGGCCCAGAAGTGTCTACGGAGGGAATACGATAGCAGCCGTTACTGATATTTAGGCTAAGGAAAAGAGGATCGGGGATCCACCAATTGTTCGTAATTCTTCTTGGTGCGCTGCCCGAGGAGCTTACGGGCTTACTTCCACAACTGTTAGGCAGGATCTCAGCTTGATCACACGCAAGAAGCAGCCCTGATTACTCGTACTTTTTACCGTCTTGCACCAGGAGGGTTGCAAGAACTGTTAAATCAACCATAGGAACCGGCAGACAAGAGTTTTGTTGGACCTAGTCTTCGCTCCAGGGAGCCCCAGTTATATCCGTGAAGATAAGCCTTATCGTTCGACATGTGTACTGATTACAGAGAACTCAGCAAGGCGACAGTCGAGAACTGTTTACCATGATCTTGTATTGCCAACCTGTCAACCAGTAGCGAGGATCGAGCTCTCATTCGAGAATTGGCTAACGAAAGAACCATCAACAGATGGAAGTCCAACGGGAGAATACTCTTAGAACAGCATATCAAATGCAATGCGGTTAGTGTGACTTTGTACACCATGACCATCGAGATAATCAACACACCAGCAGTCTATGGACCATAAGAATCGACCGTATTTATTGATGACGTTTTGGGTCATTCCCTGGAGGAAGGGATATCATGGACGACGCCTATATCTTATCTCAGAGCTTCCGAGGGAGGAGTCATTGCGTGCGAGGTCTTGTTAAACGTAACATCTAGATTCGAGAGATGCATTTTGATCATGTAACCAACGAAGTGGGAGTGCAAGTGGATCTTGCTAGGATCCATTTGGTTAGAAACTGATCGACACCAAAGATTCCTTCGGGGATACAACAATTTCTTGGTTTCGCTGAATATTATCGCAGATTCATCACTGGATTTTCGAAGATCGCGCAACTTGAATTTCTTTAGCACAGCAGGGTGCTGTGTTTGGGGAAGACAAAACAGGAGGACTTCTTTTCAGCTTTCGAATCCCAACTCTGCAATACACTGAGCATCGTCTTTACCCGAGGGTACGGGTGATCTAGTGGTATACCATGATGGTTCGAGTCAGAGTCCCAGTTACACGCCAATGTAAAACGAGAAGGTGATGGCTTACGTAGTGGATTTACAAGAAGAATTGCCCGAGTCACAACCGGCGGTGGAAGCCATGGTATTGGATTTAAGCTGGAGGCATTACTTGGACGGTACCAAATGCACTACTTAGACCGATCACAAGGGCCTCCCATGTACCCTTGTTTCTAAAAGAACTAAACGTGTGATAGGATCGCTGGAAGGAACTTTCGAATGATTTCGACTATGGAACCTAAACGCGTTTGAGCTTGCTGCTCACCATCGACTCTAGCCTACACGATCAGATTTTCCCTGTCCAAATCGAAGCACTGAAGGAAGAGGATTTTCAAGTTAAACCCATAAGGGGCGTGGAAAAGCAACCGTTGGCAGGACAGACGATATTCACTACCCCATGCAGCGAATGTGGGTCTCGTTATACGGCAACTTTAGGGAACTCGTGTTGAGCAAGGCACGCCGGCCTCGATATTCTGGTCGTCTGGATTTTGATGAGAGATATTGGGATTTATAAATCTAGTACTGGTGATCGGGCAGGAAGGCCCACCTAGCTATGTTTGTGAATGATGTTTGACTTGTGGGAAAGTCAAGGTGGAGTAGCAGCAACCGGAAACGGATTCTGTCACTAGTTTCCTTACAACTCGAAACGGAAACAATATCACCTAGGTGATCGTTGATGGTCTCACGTTACCCGCACACCTTCTTGCAATCAAGGAAACTGACAAGTCTTCACAGCTGTGAATGTTCCTCTGAGAGAGGCGGCTTTTAGGCACGAGGTGCCAACTCCTGTTACCTCAGAATTTGATCTATGCATGATTTATGTCAAGCAATACACAACACCCTTGGCTCACGTCAGGACCAGAGCATTGCTTATCGCCGTTGGGCAAACGATCAGAGAAAACGAACTTTCCTGGCACTCGAAGACATGCTGCGGGCATGTGTGTGACTGGCTTTGGTACAAATTGGAAGGACTCTTACCGGTGGTGGGGTACTACTACGGCAGTTATCATCTGGTTAACCAGACAGCTCTGTTGAGGCATTACATAGACAATAATGCCAACCTTCTTGTTAGACTGAGATGGTTGACAACTTAATTACTGGTCCAGGACTGGTACTCGAAACTCTTGGGAATGTTGTTTGGATCGGGAGTCGATTGGCGGCAACGTGTGACCGTCAGGGAAGCTGATGAACTTGGGAAACGCTGGAAGATCGCTGTAGGCGATCGTGTTATGTTGAAAGTCTCACCCTGGGAGGGTGTGGAATGCTTGGGAGGCATGGCGAGCTTAACTGAAGTCACGATGGACCATTCAACGGTCTGGGAAGAATCGGTAGCGTAACCTACAAACTCGAGTTACCCGACGAATTGGGTAACGTGCATGATATCATTTATGTCTCGAATCTAAAGCAGTGGTTGTCTGATGAAACATGTGCGATACCTTTATTGGAGGAATTTATCGAACACATGGACTAGGAAGTCGAGAATCGTTAACACAGTCGGATTCCAATCGCGAAAGTTTGCTGGAATTCAAGACATGGACCGGAGCTCACGTAGGAACGCAAGGACCAGACGAAGCTCTAGTATCCTCGATTGTTCAAACGGTTGAAGCAACTCCTGATGACATTGGCGAATTTCGGGACGAAATTCCCTTTCAAGTTGGGGATGATGTGGCACCTGAGGAAAATCCACAGTCATCTTGATTCATCGTCATCTTGATTCATCACTCCATTTATCACTCCACTCCTCTGTGATGGCTTACCAAATTTAGGGACGAAATTTCTTTCAAGTTGGGGATGATGTGACAACCCGCACTTTGAGGTCAGAATCGCCTAACCTCGTAACACTCAACTCGTATCGTTACTCTCCATGCTCCGTTCTATGTTATAATTAGGTGTGTGTTATGTCAAGTGGATAAATATGTTTTAATTGTGCATGATTGTTTTGTGAATGCTAGTGTTGGTATTACGAAGTCGGCCGCGCACTATTCCGGGTCGTACACAACACAACCGGCCGCACACGCAGGTGTGAGCATGCCATGTATTCCTGGGCCGGTTAGCCCAATGTAAGCCAAACTCCTCTTAACCTTCGGCCCAACCCACCGATTCTTTTGTTGGATGCAATTTATGAGAACATGTGCACACCCTCTTTTGACAATCATTTGTAAAACCCTAGCTCCCTTGATATTGACGGCAGTTTCTTTCCTCCACATCGTTCCATCATCAATGGCAGTCATCGACTATGGTTCCTTCAAAACCCTTGGTCACGTTTTCTACCTTGCACTCTCCTACTATACTTTAACAACAAACCTCACCATGAACATCCTCCCATTATCGGAATATTATTGGAGCAAGTGAAGTTGTCGGGACACGCGGAGGATCACGACGGGAACCATTCTTCGACTCTTAAATACTTGATGACACAAAGGTGTCGCCGGATGCACCCGAAGCTCTCCTTCTCTGGACTCGGCTCTCTCTCTCACACGAACACTTGGTTAGTATAATCATCACCGATTTGGTTTCCACTTTGTATGTATCCTGGCTTGGTGGTTAGATATTGTGTGGTGTTGATGTTTATATATGCATGGGGACAAACTGTTAACATAATCTCAAAGTGAAGATGTATATTTATGCATGAGGAGTAGGACAAACTGTTAACATAATCTCAAAATAACCATGGAAGTGGAATTCGTGATCTCTGCTTGCATGTGTACTATATTCTGATAGTAATCATATGAATGCTTGGTGATGGGTTTTCATGAAAACGTACAACCGATTAAGCATAGGGTACAACATGGTCATGCACATATACAATGTTTAAGCCCACTATCTGTTTAAGTGACGTCGATGATCATGCTCGAACCTGTTGCCTGTCGTATTAGTTTCCTTCGATGTTGTTTGTTATTTGATAAGGATGGTCCATATTGAATGATAATAAGTGACTATATACGAAACTTGTAGGATTAAATGATGAAGTTGTTAGTTGATTTCAATGACAAATGTATGAACTAGATTGTGTGTATTTATCATACAAATAGCTTGAATATAGAAGCTGGGTTTTAATGGTGGTACAACCCTATATGCATATAGTACACCACAAGTAAAGATGCATGTTTTGAATCTGTGTATTAAAGGGATTTGTCTTATTCAGATGGATTTTGATAGTAATATGATGATTTGTTATCATGGCCGCACATGAATATTTCAATGGGGTTTTCTTTGGCTGCAGTTGGGTGTCTTTTCTTATGAAATCCAATCCAATTCAATAAATAATATAAGCAACAACAGTATACAAATTCTTAAACTATTATAAATGTGTATATGGATTCCAGGTGTCCAATCTTGTATAATAAATGTGGTCATCACAATATATTAAGTCATATGTCATCCTTGCCCATTTTTGTAGAAAATAAATAAGATATTCGAATCTGTGTGTATTTGATAGAATTCTTTTTTTTTATGTTGAATTGAACAAAGTGGCCTGCGCATGATTCGTGTATATATGTATATGTGACAAATTGGTTTGTGAACCGTATACGCTAGAGACTATTGATTTACTGTTATGGCTTGAATTTTACAAGTGTGTTGCATGTATCTTGACTGTGTGATAAGTGAATAAGGGACACATGACTTGTTATACGTGAAATGTGTGGCTCATGTGTACGAGGTACTGACTGTTATCGGTAATCCTTTTAGGACGTGTTTGTGCAACTGTTAGTCAAGTAAACAATCTAACCGGGCAAAACCAAGGTGAGTTCACTACATTCGAGCATGCGTCCCAGTGGTTGGGGACAGTCACTGGGTATCCCGTGGAGGGATAAGTCTTTTGGGTAAAAACGGGTATATTGGTTAATATTCTCACCTATCATTCTTGTAAGCCCCTTATATTGTTACCTGGAGGGTAACGGGTATTAGTTGGTAGCGCTATTTAGGTTTGGCACCCTCACACCGCTCCTAGATAGGACGGATGTGAACTAATGACCCAGTCGGGCCCAGTACTGGATAGGAGTACGTGGGAAAGGGCAGTCATGTACATCAGGAGCCGTCTTGTTTGGAATTTAGATATTAACAATATTACTTGCATTTGTCAGTGAACTGTTTTACATACAACTGGTAACAAACGTTTTCTAAAACTGTGAACTCGCCAGCTTTGTCTGATACACTTGTTACATGCTCGCAGGTCGTTAGGTACTTGGGAACAGGAACTTGCTGGCTGGAGGGCGTGAGTGGTCATGGTTGCATTGATGGGTTATTTATCAAACATTTATTTACTATGGTTGTTTAGAAAGTATTTACAATATGTTACGTTAACGCTTCCGCTGAACTTGATGGTTTTTGAATTACTTACGTTTGGATTTTATTACTATTAAATGATGAAACTTTATTTTAAACTTATGGATTCAATGTAATTGGTGGTTCATTACTAGTGGTCACACGCCTAACAGGGACACTCCCTAAGTGGTAATTTGAGGGTGTGACAGTATCGAACCCACGAGACACTAGCGATGCTAAATTAGACTCTGACTCAACTAATACTTAACTGGTTTTAATTGTTTTGGATTTGAGGTTTTAACTAATTAAACTAATAATCTAATTAAATAAGAAAATGTGGCAAACAAGACAAGCAACACAACACAAACACGAACTCGGGAGCTAGGTGTAGAACGAATATATATGAGACAAGGACAACCTAGGTGTCAAATCCCTAGAATCATGCAATGCTACCCTGACAGTGACAATGGTTAAATATCCCACTCCCTCGATTAACCCCCCGCTAGAGATGTATCAAACGAAAGATAAAGACGAAATGTGAAGTGCTAGAACAAACCGGCTCAACCTATCGATACCAAATCCTACGAGAATCAAGCAATGAAAGTAACTCTACCCCCAAAACTCTCAAAACGCAAAGCAAACCAAACCTTGAAGATTGAAATCCTAGGAAACCTTAACCACGATGTAATAAACGAGCCCGAGCTATCGGTCACCCAATCTACCCACCAATGATTAGCTAATAACCTAGCTCACCTTAATCGTCTTTCGAGTCACAAGATGAGGATGCAAGTTTTAGTATATTGATTTTAATTATTAATCGAATTGGCCAATTTCTCAACTCAATATTCAAACCGAAAACCCTAAGATCAACTATTAAAATTAAACTCTAAGTCTAGGGGATATTTCTATGTGCCTAAACCGCTGAATTCATCAACAAATAATCAATCAAAACACACCAACATGCAATATCAAGATCAATCACAAGGCAAAGTTATGTAAATCACATCAAATAACCATAATCATGTCAAAATCGCATTACAATCATCAAGTTCATCTAAACCCAGGTAGCATGAAAAGTTTAGCCAAGAACATAGTTTCAAAAATAAAAACACAAAGTTTAAATTCTGAATTCATTGAATTAAGAATAAAGAAACTAGAAAATAAAAGACCGAGTAGCAAAACCCGTTAATCCCTTGACTTCCAAGCTTCTATCTTCAATCCAAATAATTCGCAGCCTATTATTCCTTGCCAAAGATCTTCTCAATTCGTCTGATCACCTTCACCCCACTATTCTCTGTCCAAACCCTTCTGCCGTCCAAGTCTATATGTCTTTGTCTTGTGCGGCCCACTCACGAAATCAGCTAGGCCCACTAGCATGGACTTCATGCCCAACACAATTTTCTTTTTTTTTTTCGAAACTTGCGGCCCACCTAATCTCTTTTTGCATCTGTCTTCAGCCGTCAATTCCCTTTATTTCATTCCTTTCCCCAATTAACTCCCTAAAACCTCAAAAACCATCTAGAACAGTAGGTCTCAAAAATATATATATATGCTTGGTCCAATAAAATTCACCCAATATTCACTAAACTTGACTTCTAACGGATCACAAATAATGAATTGGACCAGACTCCATGTGCACAAATAGGCCCACAACATTGAATTTTTTATATAGAGATAAGTGGGTTCGGTCCAATCACAGAAAATAGCGGCGATTTTAGTTCGGTCATTGGCGCCCTACTCTACTCAATTGGCAGGTTATTTAATTATTACTCATGTTCACTCCATTTGCACCAAGACCTGCCAAAACACCAAATAATGTAATATAATACTAAAAACTAAATAAAACAAATAAAAACTATACAAAAACTGTACAATTTACACGGGACAAATATGTGTATTTTACCACACATCAAATATCCCCACACTTAAACCTTTTTCGTCCCGTGAATAGGTGTCAAACTGTGTTGACATGGATAAGACACTTAAATATAGGAAGTACCAGCGGCGTATCCACCACGCTTAACCATGCTTTTAACGTTATGGCATCATTGAAACTTACTACGATCTCCGTGCACTTCCCATAGTAATCCCATGTGCACCCGTGATTTTTTTGATCCTTGCACGTTTATCGTACCTTATTTCAAGAACGCATAGTGGGGGTAAAACACATCATATAGTATATAGTGCTAGTATATAGTTTGTGCGTGAGTGCGAGGGGAAGAGAGAAACAGACTCAACGTTGCATCGAGTAGTAGCATAAGTTCCACACATGAATATTTAACATCGAAAATTGTATTATTACAACATCATTAAGAGCATAGTTGATGTTGTGGTAGAAGACTTATGCGGAGACTGCGATTGTTGTTGGCGTTCCTCAAGTTAGTGGCCCTGTGCGACAGTGCTGGGTAAGATGACCCAGACAGTTGCAATTTGCGCAATAGCGACAGTTAGCTTCTGCCGGATGATGATACGTACACATGTGACACAGGGGATGAGTTCCAGTGTAGGCGCGCTTCGAGTGAACTGGGACTGCTCGGAGAGGTTCAGGATTCGGATTTTCTTGGTGTGAGCTTGTTACTGCATATTCAAAGCTCGGGTTCTTTCGCTTGCGGCTGGGCTCGTCGGCGTCTTGCGGTGGCATGTCGTCGTCAGATGAGTCAGTAGAATAGTCGATAGCATCGGTGGATTCATCAGACGACTCGGTAGTGCCATTAGATGATACGGTGATAACTTGGCTAACCTTCTTGGTGGGATTCTTGGAGAAAAATCCTTCTATGACTCGTTTGTCGTTGATTTCTGCAGCCAAGTGATAGGTTTCTTCGATGGTAGCAGGTCTCGCAGCCTCGAGAAAATCACCCACACACTCAGGCAAGCCGCGAATGTACTTCTTGCTGGCTTTTCCTAAAGTGTCGACTTGACTTGGGCAAATACTGCTAAGCTGTTTGAACCTTGTTGTGTAGCTGGCATTGTCACCTTCGACTTGTGTGATTTTCCAAAACTCGTCTTCTAACTTCTGGAATTCGTGGGGAGGGCAGTATTCTTTCTTCATGAGCTCCTTCAACTCATTCCAGGATAGGGCGTAAGCTGTGTGGATCCCACGTTTGTTACGTTCAGCTGTCCACCAGTCGAGTGCTCGCGATTGAAATACTCTGGTAGCGCATGTAGTATGAAAAGGATCAGGGCACCCACTCTGATGAAGGGTAACCTCGAATGAATCGAACCACTGGAGTAGCTGAGATACACCTCCTTCACTTGTGAAGACCATCGGGTCACAGGCTTTGAAGTGTTTATAGAGGAAGGAAGATTGCGGCGCTTCCGTCTTAGAGTCTTCCGAGGTTCGAGAGTTACTGAGAGAGTGAACCAGAGCGACAATTTGAGGAATGACCTTGGCCACTTCCTTAGCCACAAGCGAGGCAATCCTCTTATCAGCGCTTTGTCTAGCTCTTCTCCTAGCTGTTCGTCTCGAGGTAGAATCATTTGAAGACATCTAGACAGAGAGAGATTTGGAGTGAGATTCGATCATAATGATTTTCGAGTTTTGCGATGCGATTGAGCGCGTTCAAAACTTGTTGCAGGTAGTATAGTAATACGTATTCACATAGGAGCCACATAGGAGACACGAAATTCCTAAGTTCTCACACAAGTGATTTGTTTGTATATATATATATAAATAGGTGTAGTTTATACTTATACACATACATGTCGGTATAGAATACGCGAGGGTGCGTTGAAGAGAGAGAGCGAGGGCGAGAAATTAGACTTTAGTTTTGTTGCGAACATTCGGTTTTTGTTTTAGATTGCGATGGTTGTGCGAGTTGTGCGTTTATAAAGCAGGGGGCGAAAATCGATAAATCGAGAAATCGTTAAAGCGTAAAATTTAAATCGTTAGCACATAAGCGTAAATAAGTTCGGTAAAGCGTAAAACCGGCGAATCGTAGGCTAGAAAAAGTAGACAGAGTGCCTTGGGTGTTTAGGCGTCGACAGTGGCGAAGCTTGAAAAAAAGGTTTGGGGGGTCGAAAACGTATACACCTAAGTTTTTTATAAAACCGGGGGGTCGAAAATGTATATACCTACAAAATCCTATATGAAACGTACATATATAACACTACTGGCCGAAAAGTTCGGGGGGTCGGGCGCCCCCTCCCGCCCCTTAAATCCTGTGCCCCTGGGCGTCGACTTCCCAAAGTAACTCAGCTATCCTCAACAAATTCTCGCACGCGTTTTGTCTAGTAGACTATGCTTCCACTGTGATGCAGCTCATGGCATTCGTCCTCCTGGTCATCACGCGACTCGAGTCATTGATATAGTCGAGTCTTTGGCGAGTGCTTTTGAAAACCATTTTAGGGAGTGGAACGGGTTATTAAGATACGAGTTTCACCCCTGACTCAACAACTCCGCGCCTAGCCGTGGTTGTGCTCGTCGAATAAATTCGGGACTTCCACTAGATCTCGAAATGCAGATTTCCGTTGAGATATGGATGTCACTCCTAGCTCAACGAAAGGTTCTCGTGCTAGAATAATGCGCTGAGTAAGCGATCTTATCGAGAGTTCTTGGTTTTCACACCTAATCTCGACTTGACCACTCGGTTGTGTTATGCGAGTATTTTCGAAAATGGGTATATT
This sequence comes from Helianthus tuberosus, assembly GCA_030545235.1. Classification (NCBI taxonomy): domain Eukaryota; kingdom Viridiplantae; phylum Streptophyta; class Magnoliopsida; order Asterales; family Asteraceae; genus Helianthus; species Helianthus tuberosus. The sequence goes on from CM060442.1 coordinate 172,554,487, forward strand.
GTGTCAGCCTTAAGAAAGGCTAGTAGTGTTACAGCCTTAGGAAAGGCTTCTTAGCTGTAGTATGCGGTGTTCACATAAAGTTGTAGTTTTAGCAGTTTGAACGAGAGTAACAAAAGTAGGCTTGTACTAACCCCTACTGGGTTCGCACGAAGCCTGGTCTGTTGGTACTTAGACTATAGACTAGGTCAACCTGACTCGTATCCCGGACTAGGTCGAGTCATAAGATTTCACCTAATTCCCTATAGTTATAGCTTTGATACCAATCTATCACACCCCAACCAATGGCGGAATCATCGGGGAGCGACACTAGGCGAATCAGATTGCTCAAGAGAATCCATAACAACTAAATTGCGACAATATTTAATGCGTTCATTATCCCATACTAATAAACAAATGCAATCACATAAGCTGTCACAAATTTCATGTTCTCTCAAACAATACAAATCTGACAACCTAGATTTTAGGTGTGTTTCTAGACTTCCTAGCTTGATTTGATGTAGACTGCGACTAAACCTGCAACATACGTTAAAATAACGTCAATATAAAAGTATTGGCGAGTATACAAGTTTTGAAAGAATAGCATAGTAGATAAAAAGTGCTGCGAATTACCACATAGATAAGCGAGATACACAACATATATACAAGACAGATACTACCAGCTAAGTCACTCGAGCTGCGATATGGGTTGCTATTCATCCTAACAAGACCCCATCGGGTGCTATAGTACTATACTAGTTAAGGAGGGACGTCGCGAGTAAAAGTCCTAGCACATATGTAACTAGCATCACGTGTCAATATGTAAGTCAGTCATTCGCAAGTGATACATAGTCTAAACAGTTGTTTTGTTTTGATAAGTGCGATTTTGTTATAAACGTATGTTACACCCAAAAGTGCGATAAAAAGGGTTCGAGTATACTCACAGTTCGTGTTTAACAAGTAAACCCAATCTTGGATTGAAGGGAACACGTATGAGATTAGCCTGATCACAGAATGATAGCGTAAGCGTTGAATAGTGTGTAACAGTGCATCGGGTGAGATGAACGATTGGAGGGTGGTCCGATCGGATGGCCATCTGGACGGACGACCCTTCGGTCGGGTGGTCATTCGACTGAGGAAGGTGTGTTTGTAAAATGTTTGAACTTTTGAAGTTTTCGTTGTAGTATAGGTTTAGTCATTCGATCAAATGGTCATCCAAATGGATGGCCATTCGATCGGATGGCAATTCGTTCTAAGTGTGGGAAGTTTTCAAAGAACAAGTATCCTGGTCGGATGGTCATTCGATCGAAGGGTCGTCCGATCGGATGACCATTCGATTGGGAGTGATGTTCCTTGAAGTTGGCAAAATTTGATTAAGTGTTTGAAAGTCCAAGTCACCTGGGCGAATAGCCGTTTGATCGGATGGTTGTCCAATCGGATGGCTATTCGATCGAGCAACTGTTTGTTTGAACCTTGTGAAATCAGTTAAGTTGAAAAGTTTTTCGGTTTAACCGAGACGGTGTGACAACATGTCAAACGAAGGAACATACATCAAGTCCAGCTCGTTTGATTGGTTGGGAAACAACCCGTTCGATCAGACCCAACTGTTCTTGACGACGTTCCATGTTCAACCTGTGAATCGATCGTCTCTCGTCTAGATTTAGTCGAGATTAGTGTAAAAACATGTAGAAATCTGTTAGATCCGAACTGTTCTTAATGAGATAAGGTCATTCAACCGTGTTCATCGGAACCCGTGATGACGTCACCCTAGAACAACCAAAATCAGATGATTTCATGGTGAAAATGCAAGATTTGATGGTGGAAATGATGTGAAAGTGTGTGTAGGTGATAGAAGTACAAGATTTGGAGTGAAATACTTACGATTTGGGCCTTGAATCGAGAGAAAAGTGTGTGAAAGTGCGGGAGAGCGTTTAGATCGGAGGAGGCTATCACATCAGTGAGAAATGATGTGATAGTGGGGTATTTATAGGCAAGAGAGGAGGAAAGGCGGTGCACATTCGATCGGATGGCTTGCTTGGGTTAGTTTTCCGACTTTTTGTTCCTTTTGTTAAGTGTTGCGATAGTTTGTTTACACATATCCATACATATATATTTATTATAATTAGCCATAAATAGGTCGTATATAAGTATCCACATTTTCAAGGTTGCATTGCGATAATCGATTTGCTCGTGATCGCGGGTGCGCGTTCGAGTCTTGCATTGCGTTACGTCGCATCACGGCTATCGAGGGGAGTAGTTTAAGTCCTCACTCGACGTCATCGTGAGCGTTAGTGTATGCGTTGTGATGTGTTATAACGATAAAGTATGCGTAATATGCGAAAAGATTAGCGTTGTAAGCGATATTGTTACATTATGATCTGAATCTCTGGTACTAGGCGTAACGAGTGTAACGAGTAGTGACAACGCATGAACGTGCGGGTTGTTACAAGCCGCCACGTTTTCCTGACCTTTCTAGTACTTAATGGAATAATTGTAACCCATAAGCTTCACCAACCATTTGTGTTGCAAAGGGGTAGTAACCTCTTAAGTTAAAAGATGCTTGAGGCTCCTTTGGTCAGTACAAATGATAAAATGTTCCACAGTAAGATAGTAATGCCATTGTTTGACTGCCAGTAAGATAGCGAGAAACTCCTTCTCGTAGACCGATAGGGTTTGTTGTCGCAGCCCCTGACCCCTACCCTGGGAGCGGTGTCGTGAGATCCAGATTAGTGGTATCGATGTTATTAATTTGGCAGCGGAAATTTACATGAGGACCGTAGTTAGGAAATAGTTTTTCAGAGTTAAAATACCACACTATTATAAATAATAAATACATGGGAAAAACCTAAGTTTCCATTACAATATGTTCATAGGGATAAACCCTGATTTATTGAAATAAAACTTCTTTCTTATTTAGGTAACTTTTATAGCCACTTTTCCAAGCCTTCAGTGCTCTCCAGCTGGCTTCTATTTGGCTTTCACATTTTGTTACCTGAAACACGTTTTAAAAACATTTTATCAGCAAGAAATATTGGCGAGTGCAACCCAATTTAATCAAAACAACCTTTTATCATTTTACAGTATTGAGGGCGATTACAATGTTTATATCTACCCAATTACCACCCACGGTACTGTCAATCCTGACTTGTGGTCTTGTTACTATTCACAGTATAGTAACAAGTAATGTATACAAAACCCCAACATACTGACAGTAATTGTAGAATATATAGACTCAATAACTGTTATCATAATTTAAAACAATTGAGGTTTGTATAAAAAAGTTTACAAAAACAGATGTACTCACATTGCTGTTTTGGATAATACTACTGCTTTCTAGTGACTTTCTAGTTATAATCTATTAAAATTAAACCATGCACACGTGTTAGTAAGATAACCCAATTTACATTAGCCATACCCCCGAACAGAACTCCAACGACTGAGTCAGGCAGAGCCTTGACATGCGTTACGGAGCTCTAGATCAATCGGGCAGAGTAACTAATACGTAACCGAGGGTTATAATACTTACAATGAGGCAGAGCTTTGCTTTTTAGGGGTATTATTCCCGAATATTATAGCACTATATGTCAGAGGAAAGAAAAGAAATTTGAACAAGAACAACTGAGGCTCTCGACCCCTTTTATAGGGCTGATCAGGCATCCCGTCGCGCCCCGTGACGCCCCAAGCTAAGCCTATCACGGGCAGCGAGCCGCCTGTAGTAGGGTTTAGGCTTGTCGAGTCAGGTAGTAGACCTGACACGAGATGGGACACGTGGCGCACTGCATTATCCGGCAAGTAATGCCCGTCGCGCCCCGCGAGACACCTAGGTCTCTCCCGTTGCGGGCCGCGAGACACTATAATTATTTGTTTTATTTGACTTTTATAAATAATAAGGTATTTTTGGCCCGTTTTTCGTATACGGGGTATATTTTAAGACGTATAGGGGTATTTTAATGGTTTTGAGAGAGTTGTTATATTTGTTGTTTCGGTGAGAGAGCCTTACTTATGAACCCGATAGGGTATTTTTCTTGCATGAGTACCGCCCCTACCGGGGTGTTTTTGAGCTGTTCAAAGGCGGATTGGGCCTCTCCACCCCATCCAAAGGCGTCCTTCTTTAATAGATCTGTGAGAGGTCTCGCAATAAGGCCAAAAGAGTGTATGAGCCGTCTATAGTACCCAGTCAAACCCAAGAACCCACGTAGTTGCTTTAGCGTTTTTGGGGGCGGCCAATGTTGGATTGCCTCAATCTTTGATAGGTCCGTTTTCACTCCCTCCTTCGATATAATGTGGCCTAAGTATTCCACAGCTTCCCCTCCGAATACACACTTTGATTCTTTTGCGAATAGTTGATGTTCCCTCATTAACATTAAAACTTTTCTCAGATGTTGCTCATGTTGACCCTTGTCCTTGTTGTAGACGAGTATATCATCAAAAAAAAAAAAAAAACAATTACCCCCTTTCTTAACAGTGGACGGAATACATGGTTCGTTAATGCTTGAAAGGTGGCCGGAGCGTTCGTGAGGCCAAACGGCATAACGAGGAATTCATAATGCCCCTCGTGTGTTCGGAACACCGTTTTATGAATATCTTAAGGATTCATTCGAACTTGATGATATCCCGATCGTAGATCGAGCTTCGAAAAAATCGTTGCCCCTCTGAGTTCATCCAACAGTTCTTCAATGAGAGGAATGGGAAACTTATGTTTTACGGTTGCTTCGTTTAACCGGCGTTAATCCATACACATCCGCCATTGCCCATCCTTCTTTTTCACCAAGACGACGGGAGCGGCAAAGTCACTACTACTATTACGAATGATACCCGTGTCTAATAGCTCTTGTGTGGTTTTTTCAATAATATCTTTTTGTACCATGGGATACTGGTAGGGACGTTGGCTAATGGCTTTCGTACCCTCCTTAAGTGTGATTTTGTGATCGAACGGTCTCACGGGAGGTAACGATGTGGGTACCTGGAAAACATCTTGAAATTCTTTAATCAAACCTTGCCAACATGAACTTTCCTTCCCCGTAAGAATTCGTGATTCCCATGCATTTTTAGAAGGGTTGTTGGCTAATTACATGCTAAATAAGTGCACCCCACCATTAGCAGATTGCTTCTGTAGCATGGAACCCATTTTCTCTAATGAACACATTGAAACCTTATTATTTTGGATACCCTTCAACATGCACGTTTCACCCTCAATAGTAAATTGCACTGTCATTTTTTGAAAGTTCCATATTATATCATTAAGAGGTAGGAGCCACTGAATGCCAAGAATCATGTCATAATTATCCAACGGAACAAGTAAAACCTCCATGATAAACCAACAACCTTGCATAGTCCATTGGAAATCGGTACAAATTTGGTTACAAGTAAGATGTTTACCATTGGCCACACCAACATGAATAAGTGGAATATCACTTACCGGGCATTGAAGCTTCTTCGCTAGCTTCACATCAAAAAAGTTATGCGTGGATGATGCGTGTGTAGCGTTATATATTTTTATTGATATTTTAAGCCCTTTTTAACACTTTAGTCAAGTTTTAAATTTATAAAACACGATATTCTACTAGCACTAAACACATATATGGGCAAGTGCACCCATCATGAGCGTAGTATAGCGTTGGTAAGATACCGAGGTCGTCCAAGGACACAAGAGCTTTTAGTACCGGTTTATCCTCAACGTCTAATCAAATCAAAAGTTTTAGAAAAGGTTTTAAACATAAAAATAAAAATTAAGAATGCTGAAAAATAAAATTAAAAATAAAAACAGATAGACAAGATGAATCACTTGGATCTGACTCGCCTTTAGTGTAACCTTTGATGATTTCCGCACTTTTGCACTTTTTAAGAGATTATCTTAGTTATAGGCTCATCTTTTGAAGGTGACGTTACCCTCAACCCAGTAGTTTGAGTCAGCAAGGATACAATCCTAAAGGGTTGGAATATTGGAAGATAATTAATTAAGTTATTAATGCGTAATGTGGTAGGCCCCTCTTTTGAAGGTGACGTTACCCTCGGCTAAGTGGTTTGAGTCAGCAGGGATACAATCCCAAGTAGCCGGGTTAATGTATTAATAGTAGTTTACATATGAGGGGATCAATCCATTCACACCCCCGCCATCCAATACCAGTAGGTATTGAAGTTGAAGGAGGTCTTAGTAAGCTTGACCCAGGTCCTTGCAGGATCTATACACCGAACAAGGCACGGACCTTACCAAACCATTCCCTTAACCCCCGACCAGGTAGCCAACATATCTCTATAAATACCGTAGAGATATGAATGGTGTAAATCTTTTATTTTATATAGACAGTAAAATAACGCCAAGACACGACGGACAAATGATAAGGAAGTTTCACCTTCAACATAACAAACTAGTTATTAAAGTCATTAATACAAAACCAAATAAAAAGTATGAAAAGATTAAAAATCAAAAGTATTACACTAAATGCTTGTCTTTACCAAGTGATGTAAGAGACTTAGGCAAACATGGCCTTTGATTGTCAAGAACTCTTACTATCAATCTTGGATCCCGAGACTACTACACACACTCTAGATGGATGATGGTGGTGGATGTGGGTGTTGTGATGGTGGTGGAGTGTAGGTGAAGTGGTAGAGATGTGGTTTGCCAAGGGATGCCTTTGAAGTGAGCCAAACACCCCTATTTATAGCCTGCACAGAAGCCCGGACACGGCCCCGTGTCCATTGGGCATGACCCCGTGTCCATTCTTATTCTCATTCTTCATTAATTGCAATTTATCTGCATTAGCTCCACATGCCCCCGTGTTCACTGGGCACGACCCCGTGTGCAGAAGCGAATCTGTACTATCAAGATTTGCAAGATTTTGCGAATCTTAGCGTTGACTACGGCCCGTGTTGAGCTGGGCACGCCCCCGTGCTGGGAATAGAAGCTTCTATGACCTTGTCTTTTCTGTAGGTGCCTGGCCACGCCCCCGTGTCCGCTGGGCACGGGGCTGTGGTCAGCCTTCTGTTCCTTTGTTTTTGCTTGGGAAGATGCTGTCAAGGGGTCGGGTATGCCACGTTTATTCCTTTTCTTGTATTTATGTTAGATTTGGCTGCATATTTGTTCCTTTTGTTCAATTACGCTCATTTAGTCATGGAAATACAAAAGGAAGACAAAAGCACACTTTTTCCAACATTAGTACTAAAAAGGGTTAGTTTTATGCCTCATTTGATGTAATTTATATGTTGCATTTTACACACATCAGTGGAATAGGAGTCGATAAGAATGTGTAGCTGGCGGATTCCCATCGCCCCTTGAACATACATCGTTGAGAACGACGGCAGCCCAGTCATCGCGTGTATTGAGATCAACGGTTCCTTTTCGTCTTCATCTACCAGTTCGTCTTCGACTCTTTCGTCTTCCACTTCAATGAGAAACAGTTGTCTACTATTGCATTTATGGCCCGACACAAATTTTTTGGTACCCCAGAAACACTCCCCTTTAGACCTCTTACCTTCGAGTTCCTTGCTTGAGAGACGCCGGGGGTTGTTAACAATGGTTTTGGTTGGGGCCGTACTCACCATGAGGTTGTGGGTGTTGGTAAAAGAGGTAACTTAGTGGCATTAGTAGGAGGTGTAATCCTAGCAGCCTCATTGTATGGCTTAGAATACCCCCTGCTTTCATTGTCTTCAGTTTGGCATCCAAATTACGATTATTGATGTCTTAGGTTTTGGCTAAACCATAAGCCTCATGTAATGTTTTGGGTTTAAACATTTTTACTGGCCCACTAATCTCTGGTTTAAAACCCTTAAGATATAAACTTACCTCCTGTGTTTCGCTTAAGGTTACCTACTTCAAGAGAGAATCGAAGGCAGAGTTGAAAGCGTGTAATTCCTCAGTTTGATTGAGCGAAGCTATCTCTTCCATAGGGTCTTCAAACATTGCATTCGAAAAGCGACTGGATATTGCACTAACATAATCTGTCCACGGAAAGTTCATCACTGTTACTCCTCTTGTCTTCATAAAGGTCTGGTGCCATTGTATGGCTTCTCCGTCGAGGTGAACGACTGCACATCTCAGTTTAATGTTATCCCGGGTTTCATCAAGCACGAAAAAATGTTCGTAGCGATAGATCCATCCTTCCACATCTTCACCTAAAAACCGAGGAAACTCAACCTTCCCGATTCGCATAGGACGCTTATCCCCCCGCGAATCCACGTCGCCAAACCAACTCCTTCCAGAGTCAGCGCTATCTATGTTGTGGCTGCTTGAATGCTCCTTGAATACCCGTAAGATCTCTTCTTGTTGTTTCAATGATTGTTCCTGTTGTTTCATCGATTGTTCTTGTTGTCTCATCAATGTGGCTAGGGTTGCCTGAAGATCTGAGATGGCCCTACCATGGTCCTTGAGAGTGTTGTCGACATCTTGGTTGCGAGTGTTTGTCATGGTAGCGAGGTTGAATTCCGATGAGAGATCGGAACGACTCTGATACCCTTGATAGGGTTAGGGTTAAGTAGAAGCTAAAAGATGAAAGGAAAACTGATTCTCTGGATGATCTCCTAGGAATCGACTAAGGTTCTTAAATCAATAACCACAATAACCAAGTTTACAAAATAAAACCACAAGAATAATAAAAAGCCATAACAGTCCCTAACAGTCCTTGGCCCATACAAACAATTAAAATAAATAAAACAGAAACTAAACATATCATGTTCTTAAGTACTGATTAAATAATCCTATCCTGGGCAATCTAAAACCCATATCGGAAATCCCATTTGATATGTTCCAAAGGATCAAATTTAAAAACCAATTAAAAAATAATAGTGTGAAATATGTGAAAGCATATGAAAAAGTTCTTCGTATTCTTCTTCTTTTAATCTTTTTTTTTTCTTTCGGAGTACAGACTTTGTACTTTGTAAAATTGGTGATTCATCCTTCGGATATATGTTCCGATTCTGTTAATAAAAATAATAACATGGAAACATTGAACACTTAGTAGAAAATGTTAAGATGTGTACCCGGATTATGAGGAACGAAGATGTTCGGAATCTAAAAACGATGTTGATGAATCCGTGATATGGTTGCAGATTGCCGGTTAATCCTGGTGGAGAATCCTCGTGCTGATAACGTGATAAAAAACTAAGGGAAATTCAAATGTAATTTGGAAGAACTGTTTGCTATTCTTGCAATACAAGAGTATCATATTTCATATACATATATATGTTAACTGCTAAAGTAGTTATAAGAGATGTTAACTGCCAAAGCAGTTATTGGAGGGTTTGTATATCTGGTTTTATAACATATTCAATGTTATTTAGATTCAGTTTATAATTCATGTGCGTTTCTAAATGTTAACCCTCTCTAAGACTCTCCAATAGCCCTTTTCCCCCCAAACCCTTTTCTACTCCCGCCAATCACCCACTGTAAATCAAGAACAAGTGTTACGATCTCCCTCCAAGGTTGTTTCCAAGTTGTTTTCAATCGATTCAATCCGTTTTGTATTTCTATGATTTTCGTATTTATCATGTTTGGATTTAATTAAATCAACCCAAGAATGAAAAAAACAAAAAATCATGGCAAAAACGTATGATTGAATCAAAATAACAAAATTAAATTATGGTGTAAGTGACACATGTTGGTTTTTGTTTGTGAACAGAATTAAAACATGGTGCAAGTAACATATGTTTTACATTATAATCTTCAATATTTTGTGTTATTCGGGTATGTTCTCACTCCCGTCGTTATATGCATTCGTTATTGTACTCCAAACATATTGGCAATCAAATTTTATCTCAGTTTGCTTTTACGCAGTGGATCACTTCGGTTGTTTGGTTCTCTGTTTATCTTGATAAATATAATTCTTTTGATTAAAAAGAAGATTTGCATACAACAACAGGATGTGTTCAAGTAAAAAAAGTGACTTTGAAAGAACATCGACTTTGAAAAAAAGCCACGTTGATATGAATATGGTTTGAGTTATGACTTTTTTTTCTTTTAGAGGAGCTATCTGATGCCTGTTCTTCGTTCATCTTTATAGGAGATTTAGAGTCCACTATTTTAGACTTAGTTGATGCTCAACATTGGTGAATAATATGTTTCAATAGTATATGAATCATCCGATATATTAGACTTAATTGACAATCAACATTAGTGGATTTAAATTATTGAAGACTTAATTGATGATCAACATTGATGGATCTAAATAATCTATTTCATTAATTAGGAATAATCGATTCTTACTTGACTTTTAGATACCATGTTTAGACTCCTTCAAGAATGAAAGTTTGTAGGTTGTTCAGAGGGTTGGGGAACAAACACCAGTTTAATTAGTTTGGATAGGTCATAGGAGAGGAGTTGTAGATTTATTGGATGTGGGCTTATGGAGTTATGGGCTGGTAAATTTGGCCTTAATCTTAATCGGGCTCTATTTATTTGGTTTTAAATAAAGTTTATACCTTGAGAATAATTCCCGTAGATGTTTTTATGAATGTAATTGCTAGAAGATAACATAGACGGACATGAACTATGATATCATTTATTGGAGATTTAGAGTCCAATGTGCAAATTGTGTTTTTTTCCCTTCTATTATTTTTGCTTTGAACCCTCTTTGTATATAAACTTAATTTTTTTTTGTGGGATTTTTGATCTTATAACTAAGATGAAGTTTAACATCCCGTCGCAACGTGCGGGTTACATCAACTCGTTAACTACAAGAATTAAGTTATGCATAGCTATATAATTTGACAATAATATAAAGGATGTGTATGAAGAAGTTGAAAGGAAAGATCTGAACAATCGGAATGTGATTGTTGTTGTATTTTAAGAATTTGTATTTTATTTAAGGTTTTTTCAATTACAAATTATGATGTAAATTACCATTTGGCTCTGTCATGACTGGATCTAACTGAAAAAATTAACCAGGTTAGGGTTAAAGGATCTATGGTGTAATGATTTTAACAGAGAAAGGATTTTGAATGTAATTACTAAAGTTAAAGAGCATTCATTGCAATTCTATAGAAAAATAAAGGACGAAAAGCATAATATACCCTATTCTTTATATATAACATTTATAAAGGGGTTGTATAGTACTTTCCTATAACTGGTCGGGCAATGGAGTTAATACCTGGATGCCATTTTCCCTTTTTTTTTTTGTTTTTTCCACAACAAGAAATCAATGGTTAATTTCAATATTATGATACTCGTCTATCGGTTTGTTTTTGTTTCTTTGAAGCACAAAACAAGGATTAAGCGTTTGTCCAATTCCGCCTACCTCCTTCTCAATGGGTTTTTCATTATCTTTTGCACGCTTTTTGTTTCTTTTTCTCCCCTAACCCTTTTCCCAAACCTTTCTTGAGTTATTTTTACATGCTTTTTGGTTTTATTTTTCTTTTATTCTTTATTTAATTTATTAACTCTAAGTTTGATCTTACGCCAAATATAGTAAATAGTCTAAGTTTCATAATATTTTTATTTATATGCATTTATGAGATGTATATTGACAATGGAATTGTATTGAAAATATATAGTGTTTTTTTCTCTAACGTCGGTATGGGTATCGTTTTGATACCCTAACAAATTGCATCGATTCCGACCAAACAATATTGGTATCAATAATTCAACGCAAAAAATTATAAAATTATAGTATATTCATAAATTTAGTATTATTTCAATCATGTTTTTATTTAAACAATATGAAAGTTATTATTTGATAAGAAAAAGTATCCAAATCACAAAAGTAAGTACTTTACGTGAACTTTGAAAAATTTGCTTTCGATTTTGTAAAAAAAAAAGTAAATAGATAACACAGAATTGTATTAAAAATCAGCATTTTTCGCTAGGAACAAAACAAAACAAAATAAAACAAATTATGTAGCTTCTTTGTTTCATGTATATGTTGCCGTATATGTGACAGTTTAGTAGAAAAATACACTCATCACCTTTCTTACGAGGTACCTCACCGCATAGCGTGGATGTCTCGCCTAGTTAAATACAAATACGCTATTTAGGGACTTCATAATACAAAATATTTATCGGATAGATATGACAACTTAAAAAACTACTTAAACTTATAATAAGGTTTAATTAATCATGTTTCTAATATGATTTATTTATATGAAATTTAATGTAAAGTTGTGAAAAGTAAACCTAACTATTGACCGTTAAGATGGTCACATACCAAAGGGCCCGCCAGTTAGTGGACTTGACTTTGAAGTATCCAAGATGAAGATAAAGCTGTCATTCACTTCCGGCTGGATGATCTACAATGGAGGACCAATCAATAATATTATTCTTTATAGCTTTGTTCTTGTTGTCATCAGATTGTTCTGCACTAGATACTATATCTGCAAATCAAGAAATCAAAGATGGTGAAGCCACCCTTGTTTCTGAAGGGGAAATGTTCGAATTGGGCTTTTTTAGTCCCGGTAAATCGAAGAACCGATACTTGGGGATATGGTACAAGAAGATATCATACGGTACTGTTGTATGGGTAGCGAACAGGGAGACGCCAATCGCAGATAGATCAGGCATGCTCAAACTTACCAGACAGGGAAACCTGGTAATTCTCAGTGGTGGTAACACCAAGGTCTGGTCATCTGATTCAACGCTATCTGTGCGGAGTAATAATCCGTTGGTAGCCATGGCAGTGCAGCTTCTAGATACTGGAAATCTTGTTGTGTGGAATAAAAATAAAATGATTTGGCAAAGTTTTGACTATCCTGGTGACACATTTCTACCAGGAATAAAACTCGGGAAGGACTTGGTAACAGGGTTGGAGAGATCCATGATATCTTGGAAGAGTCCTGATGATCCTTCTATTGGTGAGTATAGGAATATACTCGACACGAATGGATATCCACAAGCTTTAAGGTTTCAGGGTGAAGTTTTACAAGGACGACTTGGACCGTGGAATGGTCTTGGTTTTAGCGGTTATCCTATTGAAAAAGAAAATCAGATCTACTTCAGTGAGTTTGTGATGAATGAGAAGGAAATCTATCATACGTATGCACTTAAAGGTTCAGTTGTTCAACGGGTGGTTTTGACTTGGGATGGCAAGACACTGCTTTTGCAATGGATTGAGCGAATAAAAGACTGGATTGTGTATGCAAACGCTTTAATAGATACTTGTGATCGGTTTTCACTCTGTGGTCCTTATGCAATCTGTAGCATTAACAAGTATCCACCCTGTACTTGTATGCATGGTTTCGAACCAAGAAATCCAGAAGAATGGGAGGCTTCTGATTGGGTAAGTGGGTGTAAACGCACAAAGCCTCTGCATTGTGGGAATGGTGATGGGGATGGTTTTTGGAAAATTGCAGGAGTAAAGGTACCAGACACACGACGATCATGGTATAATGTAAGCATGACCCTCAGAGATTGTGAGATGGCCTGCAAAAGGAACTGCTCTTGTACCGCTTATACAAGTTTAGATATAAGAAATGGAGGAAGTGGATGTTTGCTATGGCTTGATGAACTTTTGGATACTAGACATTATGATGCAGATCAAGATATTTACATAAGAATGGTTGCCTCTGAGTTAGAAGGTACACAATATTATATAAAAATGAACTACTTTTGTGTTTTTAGCTTTTATGCTAAACTATTATTATTTCTTAATAAAGGTCTTATGGACTCCCAGTCCAATTTCAACAAGAAAAGAATGCTTTTGGTGGTCCTTTTAACTTCATTAGCTGTGCCACTTCTCTTTGCAATGGCGTATGCCTTTAGAAACATAACGAAAAGGCCCCACATGAAAAGCCGAGGTAATTAATAGGAGCAAGTAATGTTGCCACTTTTGCATGTTTATAGGATAGGAAAATTTGAAAACCACGCAACAATATCTTTTTTTTTTTTTTTGGGTAAAGACAACAATATCATTTTGTAGGGAAGTGGAATGTGCATGATGAAAAGAATACAAGTCTGCAGATGGAACAGCTTGATGATTTACTATCTTTTAGCCTATATGAAGTAGCCAGGGCCACAGGTAACTTCAGTGTGTCCAATATGATTGGGGAAGGCGGTTTTGGTCCCGTTTACAAGGTAGCTTCTTTATGCTTCTTAAAAATATAATACATTGCTTGTCCCTATCGTGAACAGAAAGTATAAAATCTACAGAACTATAAGTTACCATATACTCATAATGATAGTCATAACCATAATGTTTAAGGGTGTGTTGGAAGACGGAAGAGAAATAGCTGTGAAACGACTTTCAGAAACATCCCAACAAGGGCTTGATGAGTTCAAGAATGAAGTAATTTGTATTGCAAAACTTCAGCATCGGAATCTTGTGAAGCTTCTTGGATATTGCGTTCATCAAAATGAACTGATTTTGATTTATGAATATCTGACTAACAAAAGCTTGGACTGGTTTCTCTTTGGTTTGACTCATTCTCCATGGTTTCACTTATTATCTTACTTTTAAACTTCATCTAATAACAATTGACGTTTCACCTTTGGCAGATGAAAAAAGAAGTTCGATTCTTAACTGGCCTCAGAGATTTAATATAATACATGGGATAGCTCGAGGTATTCTATATCTACATCAAGATTCCCGCCTTCAAATTATCCACAGAGATCTCAAGGCAGGTAATATTTTGCTGGACGGGGACATGAATCCAAAAATATCCGACTTCGGCCTTGCTAGAAAATTTGTAGGACATGATACAAGTGCTAAGACAAAGAAAGTGGTCGGCACATAGTAAGAATCCTTCCTAACTTTATTTCTTTTCCTCCATAAAATAAGGAAGATGAGGTCAAACCAAAACCTCTATAATCTGTAAACTTATTTGTTTAACCTGTTTGTAGTGGTTACATTTCTCCAGAGTACGCCGTACACGGGCGTTTCTCTACAAAATCTGATGTGTTTAGTTTTGGTGTTCTCGTTTTGGAGATAATTAGTGGAAAGAAGAACAAAGAATTCTCTGATGGAGGCCACAGTGATAACCTTCTTGGACATGTAAGTTAAGTTGTAAGACCAGATCCCAATATCTTGACCGGCAACTAGTGTAGTTAAAAATGTGTGTTTTGGTTTCATATAATGTAGGCGTGGAGACTCTATAAAGAAGGCAGGTCCATTGAATTAACAAGTGGATCTTTACAGGCCTCGCGTGTGGTCTCTGAAGTACTAAGATCTATACATGTTGCACTATTATGTGTGCAGCATCATGCAGAAGATAGACCAACGATGTTGTCAGTGGTTCTGATGCTGGTTAGTGAGGGACCATTGCCTGAACCTAAACAACCTGCATTTTTCAGTGAGGAGAGCTGCCGTGAACTCAAATCACTTCCATCTATTGATGCACGCACGATAACACTAATGTATGGTCGATAGCATGTTCATACCTGTAGTTTCTTCCTCATTTTCTATTTTTGACAGTTTGTGGCTAAGGAATCACCCCTTCGTAAATATCTGATAATTTCACAAGTTGAGAAACTACCCTTCTTGACTTTATAAACAATTAATCTATTTATATATTATGAATGATGGTGTTTGCTTTTTAGAGATTTGTAAAGCAGACTAAGATCATCTATCTGTTCATCAAAATCTAAATGGTTAAAAAGTTGTGCTAAATGGTTATATGCTAAATCTTAAACTTATATTGGGAATTGAATTACGAGATGCCTAATGGACAAACTCCAAAGGTTTCCCATTTGAGGCGTGCTGCTTCAACGAACATGAATTGTTTTGGTTCATTAATATCTCAACAGTAAAAGAGTTAGAATGGCAGAAATGCATACTGATCTCAATCAAGTCTTTCAGTGTTGTACAATAAAATTCTTGCATAAGACTTCATAAAAAACAGTGTTTCTTCTATGTAGGCTCTCTATAGTTTAATATCATATAAGCATGTGATTCCTCTAAGTTCCTCTTAAGATAATCTCTTATTACGCGCGTATAGACAAAGACTGCTCTGTGTCCCAACCAAAATTTTTAGACTATGAGTCAGTTTGTTGGAATTAATTGTTTATTTATCGGGTCACGGGTTCGGTTCGTTGGTTAGCATTTTATATTGGTTTGAGTTTACTTAGATGAATGCATGGAATAAGCTTCACTTCAAAGGTTCACAAGCATGTTGCATGGCTGGATTTGAAGATTAAAGCACATGGGTATTTATGTTTCATGGTTTATTTAATAGTTTATTAGGTAGAATTGGTATATACTAGTTTGACCGTATCTTCAGGAAGTTTACGTTGGGAAGTGCACGTTTAGAAGAGTGGGTCAGTAGGTTTGTACCGGTTCTTGGGGAGGATCGGTATATTCGTTGTAGATGCTTCCACGTTTGTTTTTGTAAGGATATAGCCACTTGTTGAATGAATACAAAGTACCAGCAACCTTTTCATTTCCTTTCTGTTTTGCTCATCTCTCTTCATATAAATCGAATATATTATATCTTCTGCAAGTTTATTTTTCATTTCATTTTTCGTAAGTTTGTAATTTGGTATGATAACCAACACTTGGTATCAGAGCTTCGTTCGTTTTGAAGGGTCTGTGATCTTGTTGTGATTAAAAGTTGAAGAGTACAGAAGCAACTTCTACTCTTGATCTTCCTGTTCGTGTTAAGAGTCTAACTGACAGAGGTGCGTGAAAAACGAATGTGAAGGATCCGTCAAAGCAGGTGGCTTTGGATTTTGTTCGTTTAGCGGGTTAAAGAAAACGGTAAAAGCGGTAGCTCGTTTTCTTGATCGGGTGAATAGAGCTCTTGGACGGGTTTGATCGGAAAAAGAGTTGAAGAGGCTGGTTGGATGTCGTATCAAGTTCCGGTTTTGACCCCAACAAACTATCCGGTGTAGGCGGTCAAGGTTAAGGCCATTATGGATGCAAATGGCGTATGGGAGACTGTTGAACCGAGGGCGTTAGGTGCTGAACCGGATGAAAAGAAAACAAAACAAGCTTTAGGGGCTATTTGTTTACCTCTTAATGAGGCTCTTAATGATTCAGATCTCTTACTGGTTCAACACTTAATGGTTCAGACTGTTTGTTTCACGAGCAGATGTCTGAATGGTTCAGACATTTGCCTCTGAATGGTTAAGATTTATACAGAGTCTGAATGGTTAAGACCTCTAATCTGAATTAGTCAGACATTTGCCTCTAAACGGTTAAGCATTATACAGGCTCTTAATGGTTCAGAACTCTTACCGGTTCAACACTTGATGGTTCAGACCTCTTACTGGTTCAGCACTTAACCATTCAGATATTGCCAAACAGCCCCTTAGCCTTTTTGTTTCAAGCAACTCCCGAAGAGATGGTGCTGCAAATGGCTAGCTACACTGATCCCAAACAAGTGTGGGACGGACTGAAGACCCGATACTTGGGAGTAGACCGGGTAAGAGCGCGGCTCGACTTGCAACATTAAGAAGGGAGCTTGAAACTATGCGCATGAAAGAAGGTGAAGCAGTTGACGATTTCGTGGCGAAACTGAACGGTATAGCATCGAAGGTAAGGTCTCTAGGTCATGAACTTGAAGAAGTTGATTTAGTGAAAAGATTACTTGATTCGATGCTGAAGTTATTTGTCACACCCCGACCACGTGGAACAATCAAACGTGGCGGAAACGTCGGGGAGTGTTATAACAGAATTATTGTTTCACAACCATGGCATACAAAGTTATATTTTATTTATCAAACAAGCGAGTTACATTATCTCAAAACATGAAATAAAGAGTTCAGAACATAATTAAACTAAGTCTATCTTTATTTTTAGTCTCTAAGGCACAGGTCCGCCCTAGTGTCACGATCATCATCCTAAGCAACAGCTCCTGAAAACACATGTGAAAATAGGTACGTCAGCATAAAAATGCCTGTGAGATACATAGGTTTTGTGAAAATAGGATTCATGACTTGGGTTTTAGAAGAAAGGTTTAATAAAAATTAGTCATGAATCTTGTTAAGTGTTTTCTTTTATAAATCATATGAAAACTCGATAAAAAAAAAATCAGATTATATAAAAGAAAGGAGTATGGTTAATGAAATAACCAAATAAAATGAGTTGTATAAAATAAACTGTTTTGTAAAACAATGTCTTGTGCTGAATATGTTATTCGTGTAAAATGTAATATGTCTATATTGAAATGATTTAAATAACGCTACGATATGTAATATTATACGAACACTTATATATAGGAAGTACCAGCGGCGTATCCACCATGTTTGTATCATATTACACACGCCTCGTTACTCAAAACATTTACCCAAACCAACCACCAATGTAAATCGTTCATGTATACATCAATTGTCAAGTGTTATTGTGTAAACCATATCAAAATGTCCGTGTTTAATGTAAATCACCAAATGTGTATATCAATGTCAAAAAGTTTATGTTTAATGTAAATCATATAATGTGTATCCAAAAATATCATGTATGGCATGTGAAATATATCAACTAAACCGGAGGATTGGACTACTCAAAAACAGGGTATTGAATTAAACATAGTTTAAGTCAAAGTTATGTTTTATGGAACAAATGCATGCTATACTGATACAAACATCTATGCGGTATTGTGAAAATGCATACATCCAAGCCTTGTGACTGTGGTGATAGACCTTTAAACAAATTAAAGGTTTATCTGTGTTATGTTTATCGAATTCGGTCATTCCTTCCACCCAAACAAACCTAGGGTTCAGGAATGGGAGTTGTTAAGTCCTATGGTACCATTACCTACTAACGAGCGGCGTAGCTAATGTTAATGAATGTATATTGTCCCATTTGAACAAACCAAATGTCATACCAAAAATGTAAGCATGTGAAAACAATGCACTAAGTATGTAATCAAATGAACATACATAGCGTGAAATGTAATGTAAAACAATGTACTAAGTATGCACACAATGGACATACATAGCATGAAATGTAATGTAAAACGATGTACTAAGTATGCACACAATGGGCATACATGGCATAAAATGTAATGAAATCGATGTACTAAGTATGCACACAATGGACACACATAGCATAAAATGTAATGAAATCATGTACTATAATGTACTAATGAACATAACAAGCATATGATATGAAAGCATGGAAAACATGAAAATAACAAGTAGGCACATGTGTTTCACCCCAAAATGTTTGGAAAACAGTAAAAGAGGGGTCTATGTACTCACTTGAGATTGCTTAGTAGTCCTTGAGTAACAACCAAACAATGCTAGAGATCACGGATATCAAACGGCACCTAATATAGGTAACTATGTTAATATACCGGACCTAAATAGGAGGATTGAATAGAATGAGGCTCGTAAACCAAATGAGTAGGGGAACTCATGTAATATGGTTTAACAAGGCCTACATACTACAATGAAACCTAACCTAAGTGCTTACAACCCATTACGACCCGTTTAGGTAGCTTATGCTACTTTAACGCGTCGCTCGCGTAAAACGCGTTCGGACCGCCTAACTAGCCCTATGATAAGTAAAATATGCCTTAACATGTCTAATATTGTTGCCAAATCAGTTTAGATGTCAAAAGTTATGTTACATATGTTCAAAATGAATTTTGGCGTCAAAGGGGTATTTTGGTAATTTACCTAAGGCATATATACTACCTATCATACAACTACTCAAACGATGTGACCATAAGGTATAACCTCGGAAGGTTATTCCCTATACAACTCTGGTCACCTAATGTGTTTGGTCGGATCCTAATGATCGACCAAACGGGTCGGGTTCGAAAGCATAAGCGATTGATTAGATCGCTTACCCTTACGACCCTAGACAAGCACAAAACTAAAAGTGACGAGCTAAGCATGTTAAAACATGCTTAACTAAGTTTGAAAACAAGTTTGGTATCAAAACAAACGGTTTTGATACCTAAGAGTAGTTTGGTTACAAAATACGCAATAACACGCATTTTGGCCGAAACTACGACTCGTCACTGAGCCTAGATAACGTGGTAATCAGTAGGTATAGTCACTAGGGACTATAACCATCGTGATTACGCTCACGTTATGAAGTTCAAACGAACTTCGCATTGACTATAAACTGGTCAACGTAGAAAGTCAAACAAAGTTTGACTTTAACGCTAAAACAGTAAAAGAACGAAGGAACACTTACAAAGGGTCCCCGCTAGTAATTCTTGATCGAATAGCTCAGGTATGAAGCAATGACTTCAACTTAGAGCTTTGAGATCAGATTTGTGGGTTTTTGGAATGAATGGAGGTGGGTATTTATAGATGTGGTAGAACCGTTAGGATCGTTTATCGAATAACGTGCTTTGATCTCACCCGTACACTTGTTGAAACCTTATGGTACACAAAATTGGCCCCTCATTATCCTGAAGAGGCAAGTGCAAATTGGCCCCTCATTATCCTGAAGAGGCAACAACTGTTTAAACTGATCTGCTGTTCTGGGGACCCCTTACAGACCGTAAGGGTCATGGCTTACGGTCCGTAAGCCATTAACTTTGGCAGAATTACAGTTTCAGTCCCTGCACCTTGTTTCGTTGCGTAACAGCACTTCTAACACCCGTCAATCCCAATTTCAAGCTCCACAATGATGTTAAGAAATAGGGAACATGAAATATGCTTGAAAACATCTCGAATGTCGGTTCGTTTGGTCGTACGATCGCGATGTTCGCTTAATTACGACGGAATGCGCATAAGCGTGAAAAACGATCCAAATTGCACGACGAATGGATTTTTCTCATGCCAAACACTAAAATAAAATATTTTAGTGCTTACATAAATTTTTGGATGTCCGGATGTATTCAGAACGTAAGTTATGCGCGAAAATGCAAACTTGTGCACTTTTTGACGCTTTTAGTCCCTGAATGACCCAAAAGTTTATTTTAGCACACCGAGCCCCTCAAAGCCTATTTCTAAGCTATGTAAAGGATATTTATGGTATGTTTAACTTATGGTCATGTTCCGGAATGTCTGTTACAGTTCAAATTGGCATAATTTCGCAGTTTGTCAAATTTTGTCCCTGTAGGCGAATTAACTTGTTTTTGCCATACCAAAGCCTTCAAAACTTATTTCTAAGTTATGTAAAGGTTATTTAAGGTATGTTAAGTATATGTTGATGTTCCGGAGTATTTGTCGCATTAAAATGGTTACGTTTACGTACCAGTTTGCATATAACTTTCCAGAAAGCGATGTAGAGTTTAAAATTGAACAAAAGTCAAAACATGAAAAATGTAAAACATAACCAAACAAACATTAGGATCAAATAACATTGTTTTGTTGATAACTGAACTGTCCACAATGATTACAAGCACAGATGTTACAGTCTCCCCTACTTGTGGAAATTTCGTCCCGAAATTTATTTAAAGGAAACTCGTGGGAAAAGATGTGGATACTTCGCCTTCATTTGATCTTCACGTTCCCAAGTAAACTCAGGTCCACGTTTAGATTCCCAACGAACTTTGACTAATGGAATGCGCTTGCGTTTAAGCCACTTGACTTCACGTTCCATGATTTCCACTGGCTTCTCAACGAATTTCAGTGTTTTATCAACCCGAATTTCATCAAGTGGTATGTGGAGATTCTCGTCAGCTAAACACCTCTTGAGATTGGACACGTGGAAGGTTGGATGAACATTTCCAAGTTCAGGAGGTAACTCAAGTCTGTAGGCTACCTTACCGATTCTTTCGACGATCTTGAATGGTCCAACGTATGTAGGTGCAAGTTTTCCTTTCTTTCCAAATCTGATCACACCTTTCCAAGGTGAGACCTTAAGTAATACTCGATCACCGACTTGAAATTCCATGGGCTTGCGTTTTGGGTCCGCGTAACTCTTTTGACGGCTTCTAGCTGTCTGAAGGTTATCACGAACTTTCTTAATCTTATCAGTTATCTCTAAAATGAGGGCAGGTCCAGTAAGCTGAGCCTCACCGATCTCATTCCAGCAGACTGGTGAACGACATTTTCGACCATAGAGAGCCTCGAAAGGAGCCATGTTGATGCTGGAGTGATAACTGTTGTTGTAGGAGAATTCAATCAACGGAAGATGTGAATCCCATCACACAAGCTCTAAGAATGTCCTCCAGAGTCTGGATTGTTCTTTCAGATTGACCATCCGTTTGCGGATGATAAGCTGTGCTCAGATTAAGTTGGGTCCCCATAGCAGATTGCATGGTTCTCCAAAAATGAGAAGTGAAACGAGCATCTCTGTCAGAAATGATGTTCAAAGGAACACCATGTCGAGCTACAATTTCATCCACATAGATTTTAGCAAGTTTGTCAGCAGAAAAATCCTCACGGATTGGCAAGAAATGCGCTGACTTAGTAAGACGATCAACAACTACCCAGATGGCATCATGACCTTTCTTTGTGCGCGGAAGTTTAGTAATGAGATCCATAGTAATGTTTTCCCATTTCCAAACTGGGATCTCTGGTTGCACCAACAAACCAGAAGGACGCTGATGTTCAGCCTTAACCTTAAGACAAGTAAGGCATTTTGATACATATAAGGCAATGTCTTTCTTCATACCAGGCCACCAATAATGAGTACGAAGATCCTTATACATCTTATCTGAGCTAGGATGAACAGAATAACGAGACTTATGGGCTTCATCCATAAGCAAGGTGCGAAGGTTATCTTGGCTTGGGACCCACAAACGGTCTATGAAGTAATACGATCCATTGTCCTTCAGTTCTAGATCAGATGTTATGTGATAGGGAAATTCCTTATCCATTAAACCTTGTGAAACACAAGATTGTTTAGCCTGAGAAATGCGTGCTTGGATATCGGATCGAGCTTGAATAACAGATTGAACACGAACACAATGAAGCTTAGTACGTTCCTTACGACTCAATGCATCGGCTACGACATTCGCCTTACCAGGATGGTAGCGAATTTCACAGTCATAGTCGTTTAGAAGCTCAACCCAACGTCGTTGCCTCATGTTGAGTTCTTTCTGATTGAAGATATGCTAAAGACTTTTGTGGTCCGTGAAAACCACACATTTTATACCGTACAAATAGTGTCTCCAGATCTTAAGAGCGAAGACAACTGCACCTAACTCAAGATCATGAGTGGTGTAGTTTTTCTCATGTATCTTCAATTGCCTTGATGTGTAGGCTATGACTTTGTTCCTTTGCATCAGAACACAGCCAAGACCCAATTTAGATGCATCGCAATAAACGACGAAATCATCATTGCCCTCAGGCAAAGTCAGGATAGGTGCGTCACAAAGTTTTTGTTTCAAAGTCAGAAACGCTTCCTCTTGCTTGAATCCCCAATCAAAGGGTTTGTTCTTCTGAGTTAGAGCAGTTAGAGGAATTGCAATCTTTGAGAAATTTTCAATGAAGCGACGGTAATAACCCGCTAGACCAAGAAAAGACCGAACTTCAGTAGGAGTAGTAGGCGTATCCCAATCCTTAATCGCACTGATCTTGGAGGGATCTACATGAATACCTTGTTCGTTGACAATATGTCCTAAAAATTGAACTTCTTTAAGCCAGAATTCACACTTGAAGAATTTGGCGAAAAGTTGCTCTTTCTTTAGGAGTTCCAAAGTAAGACGAAGATGTTGCTCGTGATCAGCTCGCGTCTTAGAGTATATCAAGATGTCATCAATAAAAACAATGACGAACTGATCCAAATAAGGCTTTCAGACCCTATTCATTAAGTCCATGAAAACAGCAGGAGCATTAGTCAAACCAAATGGCATGACTGTGAACTCATAATGCCCATAACGAGTGCGGAACATTGTCTTGGGAATATCTTCTTCATGCACACGAAGTTAGTGATATCCAGATCGTAGATCGATCTTTGAAAAGTAAGAAGCGCCCTGTAACTGATCAAAGAGATCATCGATGCGAGGTAGGGGATATCGATTCTTGATGGTAAGCTTGTTAAGCTCACGATAATCGATACACATCCTAAAAGATCCATCCTTCTTCTTGACAAAAAGAACGGGAGCACCCCAAGGTGAAAAGCTAGGACGGATAAAACCTTTGTCAGAGAGCTCCTGAAGCTGCTTAGACAACTCTTGCATCTCAGACGGTGCAAGACGATATAGGGCTCTGGCAATGGGGTTTTCACCAGGTACGAGATCAATACGGAACTCGACTTAGCGTGCTGGAGGTAGTCCAGGTAACTCTTCAGGAAATACTTCAGAATAATCCCGAACAACAGGAATATCTTGAATAGACTTACCCTTGCCCTTATCTGCTACAACATGTGCCAAAAAGGCCACATAGTTCTTTCGCAGATACTTCCGAGCTTTAAAACAAGACATGAGTCTGAGACCACCAGCAGGTTTCTCACCACGAACCTGTAGGATCTCGCATGTCGAAAGCGGCACACGAACGATCTTCTCGAAACAAACTACCTCTGCGTGATGCTTGGCTAACCAATCCATACCCACAATAACGTCGAAGCTTCCAAGTTGCATAGGCGTGAGGTCAACGGGAAAAAGATAGTCGTTAAGGTTCAACTGGCAGTTGCGAAGAACAGAATCAAGAACAATGGGTTCACCACTAGCAACTTCTACTGTCAAAGGTTTACCTAGTTTCGTTCTAGACACGTGAAGTAATGGCTCAAAAGATAATGATACAAAACTCTTATCGGCACCCGAATCAAAAAGAACAGATGCAGGCTGATTATTAACAAAGAACGTACCGTTCACCACTTCATTGTCCGCTTGTGCCTCTTGTGCATTCATGTTGAAGACTCGACCTCGAGCCTGAGCCTGATTCTGATTTGGATTGGCGTTAACTAGTCTTGGGCACCGGTTTCTGTAGTGGGTCAGATCCCCACAATTGTAGCACGAACTAGGAGGAAAATGAGGTCGTGCAGCTTGACCTTGTTGCTGAGCTAGAGGCTGAGCAACTTGTTGAGCCGGGTTCTGAATTGCCTGATTCTGAGCAAACGACAAACACCAGCAAGATGATCTGACTTCCCACAGTTAGTACAGAAACGGAATGGAAATTGCGGCTGATGGTGACTGTTGCATCTATTGCACAAAGGTGCATTTCCTGCATAAGGTTTCTTCACTGGAGGCTGTGCGGGTTGGTTGGGAGCTGCCTGGTTAGCTTGGGCAGTGACAGCAAAATTTTGGGAAGCCTTACGCTTCCTTGACCCCCTTGAGGAACCAGAATCCTTTCCCTTCTTGTTTTGACCTTTCTTGCTATCTTCTTTGTCAGACGCTTGCTTCTTACCCTTGTCACCCTTTTTGTGCAGCTTTCCCTTTCGAACCTGCGACTCCGTCAATGTCGCTGCTAACTCGATCGCCTGACGGAGTGTGGTAGGGTTACTACCAGTAATGATGTCTTGTACTGAGTCAGGTAGACCATCGATGTACCTTTCGATAGCCTTGTCGAGTGGGGTAACCATTGTTGGGCAAAGCAGACTCAACTCCTCAAACCTATCAGTATACGCCCTGTGCTCGCCACTGTCTTGTTTCAAGTCATCAAACTCTCTCTCCAAAGCTCGCTGTTCATGACGAGGACAGAACTCCCTCATCATAAGGGCCCTAAGTTCAGCCCATGTCTGTGCTAGAGCAACTTCTGCACCACGATCTCTCATAACCCCGTTCCACCACGTAAGAGCCCTCTTCTGAAACACACTCGAAGAAAACTCGACCTTGCGATTGTCAGGACACTGCACGTGACGAAAAGTATTCTCAATGCTCTCGAACCATTGAAGAAGCCCAGTCGCTCCCTCAGAACCACTAAACTTGAGTGGTTTAGCCGAGTTAAAATTCTTGAAATTGCATGGAGCATTGTTGTTGTTGTTGGCTTGGTTCCATTGAGCAAAGAGGTTTGGGAATTGAGCAGCCATTTGCTGCGCAATGATTTCTGCCAGTTCGGCAGTCGCTATCTGGTTTTCGCGTCGAGGAGGCATTTTAAAAGAGGAAAACATGAAAGGAAACGAGTGAGATGATTGGATGAAGAGAATGAGATGAAACAAAATCAACAAAAGCAAAGATGGTGGTCATTCGTCCGCATCACAAAGCAAACCAATGACACACAGTGACTAATCAAGGTAAATGGGTCAAAAAAATAATGTATCGCGAAGACATGCTCGCCTATAAGTGAACACTCACCCCAAGAGTTCCAAGGTAAGAGTGACTGGTCCGATTATGTGGATTTGTACGAACACTCTAGCCTTAGACAGAAAACCCAGGGTACAGGCATTCACTCTTCCAGTTTGCACGTGTTCACACTATTTAGAACCCAAAACTTTGACGAGATTTTGAAAATTCAAAGGGGTTCAAAACCATATAACAGAGGGTTCAAAACCTTGTAATAAATCATTCAAAAACAGAAGATTGTTTTTCAAAAATCGTTTCGGAAAATTGGGTTCTTGTTTAGGTAATCACCTAAGGATAGGTGAAGTGCATGTTTTAAGATCTAAACACAAGATACTTGTGTTAGGGTCATAGAAAGGTTATAGTCTAGGTCAAAGAATTACTAATAACCTAATTCCCTATAACCATTGGCTCTGATACCAACTCTTCTGTCACACCCCGACAACGTGGAACAATCAAACGTGGCGGAAACGTCGGGGAGTGTTGTAGCAGAATTATTGTTTCACAACCATGGCATACAAAGTTATATTTTATTTATCAAACAAGCGAGTTACGTTGTCTCAAAACAGGAAATAAAGAGTTCAGAACATAATTAAACTAAGTCTAACTTTATTTTTAGTCTCTAAGGCACAGGTCCGCCCTAGTGTCACGATCATCATCCTAAGCAACAGCTCCTGAAAACACATGTGAAAATAGGTATGTCAGCATAAAAATGCCTGTGAGATACATAGGTTTTGTGAAAATAGGATTCATGACTTGGGTTTTAGAAGAAAGGTTTAATAAAAATTAGTCATGAATCTTGTTAAGTGTTTTCTTTTATAAATCATATGAAAACTCTGTTGGTGCACTGAATGTCTGCTGACTACGTCTTATCGAGTCTTATATCTAGATAGGTTTAATGAGTGAGTAATAGTGCTTGAATTAGGATTAGAACATGTTTTTATGGTCCTGTCCGTTTGAACATGTCATGACCGTTTGAACATGTCATGACCGTTTGAACATGTCATGACCGTTTGAATATGTCATGACCGTTTGAACATGTCATGACCGTTTGAACATGTCATGACCGTTTGAACATGTCATGACCGTTTGAACATGTCATGACCGTTTGAAGCAGCTGTGACATCTTCAAACGGTCAGGGGCGTAGCCTATAAATATGAGTTGTGCATGCTCATTTGAAACGGTCATGTATGTGTGTGAGCGAAGGTGCTGCCGGATTTTTGTCAGGATACATTGTAAAAGCTCACAATCAGTAATAGAAAGAAAGTTAAAAGGATACAAGCTGTTTTTGACTTCGTTTACGTTGATTCCGCCCTCGTATTTGAAGATGAACTGCCTTAACTGACTTTAGGGTCACCAAACACGATCCAACAAGTGGTATCAGAGCTCAGGACAAGGAGTTCATACCAAATTCAGCTTGATTCTACCGGATTTTCTATCTTCTACTCACTTTCTCTCATATTTTTCTGATTCGGACATATTTCACGGATAAAATGGTCTAAAACGTTCACATAACAGGCGTAACACATAGATAACGAATCCTTGAAAGTTTTGAACCATAAATCGACTTAAAATTGATCGAAATCAACCTGACCGTTTGAAAATGTTCGTTAAATGATGACATCATCCGTTTGAAACTGATCCTGTCCGTTTGGAAATGACCCTGTCCGTTTGAAACTGACGTGACCGTTTGAAACTGACGTGACCGTTTGAAACTGACGTGATAGTTTGAAACTGACGTGACCGTTTGAAATTGACGTGACAGTTTGAAAGTGGTTTAGTTTGAAACTCGATTATTGTTGTCTCAAACGAAATAACTCATTTCGTTTGAGAAAGACTATTTCGTTTGAAAGACTATACTGTTTGTAATATTTCATTTCAACAGATTCCGCTTGAATCTGTCATTTTACAAAATCAAGAATTTCCTAAGTGATTGTTGATTTTTGCAGGTACACTCAATATGGATGATATTTTCTTGAACCCGTTTAGCGACATGTACGCATTTGCTGGAGATTCCGGAAACAATGATACTTCGTCAAGCAACGTGAATGAGAATCCACCGAAAGAAAAGAAAAAGGAAGCTTGGGAATCGGAAAGTGCCTTCGGAACGTTCAATAAACCTCCAAAGCTAATGGCTATTGAGGAATACAGTCGCTGGTCAAGAAAGTTTGAGGACTGGTTGATGGCATTCGCATTTCCTAGCTGGAAAAGTCTGAAAAACGGTTATGCTAATGGAAATAAAAATGGTGAAACGTTAAGAACAGCTGAGGAGATTGATTCGTTTGTAGCTGAACAAAAGTGTGTGGCATTGTTATTTCAATCCGTTCGAGAAGACATAATTTCATTGATCGATTATTCAAATGCAAAAGATATTTGGGCAAAATTAGAAAAGAAATGTTTTGGAAGTACTGAAATCGTGAAAAACAAAAAGAAACTTCTTAGAAAAGAGTTTGATCTGTTTGGATGTTTAAAGAACGAGTCAGTTTGTAAAATGATAGAAAGGTTTGGTCATCTGAAGCTGGAATTAGTAAGACATGATATCAAAATTCCTGAAGAAGATCTTATCGACAAATTGTTCGATTCGTTGCCTGATGAGATGGATTGGAGATATTATGCGCTGATGCTGAAGAATACTATCAAAGAACCAGAAAAGTTGACATTAGATTTGCTGATTGAGAAACTCGAGAGTCACGAGTTGGAGTTGAAGAAGACATACAAAGTCAATCACTCATCTTACCAGCAGAATTTGGATTTGTATTATCCAAAGAGTATGATGCCAAAAGCAACTTCTCCCAAGACTGCGTTTTCTGCTGAAAATGTGTCGAGAACTGGCAAAGAAAGTCAAAGCAGTCAAAGCAGTGGAAGTCACAGTGGTTATCACAGTGGATCTTCATCTTCTGGAAATCATCCAGATGCAAAGAATCGTTTTCAATGTAACATCGCAATAGACTTGAAGAATGCTCAGAATTTTGATGAGGAGTCGGCCAAGCAGCAGATGATCTTCCTAGCATCGGTGTTGGAATCGTATGAAGGGCTAGTAGCTGGGAAGATAGGCAACACCAATCTGACGAAAGAAGATTATGATCAGATTGATCCGGAAGAAATGGAACTGATCGATATTCGTTGGGCTATGGCAAGTGCTGTTCGCCGAGCACAGCGTTTCATGGAAATTACTGGAAGGAAGACAATTGGTGGTGCATCTACCAAGCTGGGGTTCGATAAGTCCAAGGTGACATGCTTCAAGTGTAAGCAGAAATGTCACTTCAAACGAGAATGCAGAAACGCTTATGCTGATGAGTCGAAGAACCCTTTCAGAGATGATTACTACAAGAAGGCGATTTATCACCAGAATAAAAACGAGTCGCCTAGATTGAAACAGGTTGAAGACAACAAAGAGAAATCTAGAGCTCTTGCGGTGATTTACGATGATGAGGGGTATGATTGGAGTCAAGAGGTTCTACTAGAAGAAGATGCGGTTGGTTACGCATTCATGGCGAAAAATGACGATCCTATTCCGTGGAAAGACGATCGAACTGAAGAGCAAAAATATCAATACAGAAAAATGATTGCTGAAAACAAAATAATTAGAATATCTCGTATCTTTTTGGAAGCGAGGAGAGCAAATAGGTGGGATCCAGACAGAGAGTGTTATCTTGATGAGTATGGAAATATTGCGATCGATGATAGTACGCTTGATATCGAAGCCATAATCCAGCAGTACAAAGATGAGGATGAGTTTTGGCAACACAAATGGTGGGGAACTCCAACCGAGAAAATGAAAGAAGAAGAGAAAGAGAGAAAAGAGAAAGAAGAGCAGGAAAAATCAAAGAAGATTGATACTGGAATTATTGACACAACTCAGGAGTTGAATGCTGAGAACTTGGGAAAAATGGCTGACAAAGTGCTGGCTGCTAAGGCACTTGAGGTAGACTCTAACTCCGTATCTGAATAAAAAAGCCAGGTCAGTTCAAAAGTGTCAACAAATGTGTCAGGTAAGAAAATTGTTGGTAATGCTGATTGCAAAAATTGCAACAAAGAGTGCAAATTTTGTAGCACAGTCACGTATCTCAACGGAAAGAAAGTTGATGATCTGACAGCAAAGGTCAGAAGCGTTGAGAATCAAATTCTTGATCGTGACAAAATGGTTAAAGCTTCAACTGAACGGATAAAAGAGTTAACTAGACAAATTGAAAATGATAAAATTGATCATGACAAAATTAAACAAGAAAATGAAAAGTTAATTCTTGAAAACCGTCAGATTTCTGAAAAGTTTGAAAAATTAAAAGGCACAATGAAAGATTGTGATGATCGAAATGGTAAAACTTTTAAAGAGAATGAACATCTAAAAGCAGTACTTAGAGTCAAAGAAGAATCAATCAACCAACAACTGGATGAAATCGCTAAATTGAAACTTAAAGTTCAAGAGGCTGTAATCGAAAACGAGCGAATCCAGTTGAAGCTTAACAGTTACAGCTCCGCAAGCTTTGTGTTGCAACACATTATTCCCAAACCCATTGGGAAAGACAAAGCGGGCGAAGATGTGTATTGTGATGGAACTGGGGTGGGGTTTCATCAAGTTCCACCACCTGTTCTTGATAATTACACTAAAAAGCAGTCTGGGTTGGTTGAAATTGAGGAAGAAAGTGAAGTTAAACTTCCAGAGAACATTGATGTCACGTTCACATCTTCCAATGACGATAGTGTTCAAAATGATATTGTAAAAGGTGTTGTTGAAAATGTTCTAAAAATGGAAAGTGACACTACTGAGGAAGATGGGTGTTTCTTGGACAAGTACATTCAGAAACCAAAATCCAAAAACAACTTAAGTGATGAACCGGGTCTTGTGATGTACAAGATGGCTGGATCTGATAAGTTGTATTCGGATTCTGAGTTTCCCATTGAGAATGTTAATGTGAAAAAGTTGACAAATGTGTTCAAATTGATTGAAGTTGAGTTGTCAGAAGTGAACAGTTTGAGTCAAACAAAAAGGCAAATGAATTTTGAGAAAGATAAAGCTTATTACAAAAAGCCTGTTGTTCCACCACGTTTTTATAATAACAATCGAAACAATTGGTCGGGTGGTTATCGGGGTGGTAATAGTTATCAGAAGAAGAGTTTTCAAAACAAAAGATTTGCAGAAAAGAAGGTGTTTGTGAACGGTTCAAGTTCACTTTCTGATGAGGAAAATGAAATTTTTTCAAAATCAAATAAAGAGTTCTTTGAGAAGAGGGCTTCACAACCTCAGTCTGAAGGCACAAGTCGAGTTGTTGATACTCGTACATGTTTTAGATGTAACAAAGTTGGTCACATTGCAAGAAATTGCACCAACTCCAAGCCTAAGACTGAAGTTGTTGACAGACAAAAGAAGAAAGTTGATGTGAAGGGTAAAGCACCAATCATTGTTGAGAAAAAGAATGTGAAAAATGACAACATCAAAGTGAAAAATTAACCCGTAAAGAAAGTGGTAACTAAAAATGACAAATTTTACAAGCGGGTTGCATTATCTCAACAAGTTTGGAAACCAAAAACAGAAATGAAAATTTCAACTTCTGAAGTGAAAAAGGCTGAAGAATCAATTTCGGTTGATTATGATGCAAATTTTCCACCTTTGAAGGCTGAAAATTTTAAAATTCAAATTACGAGAGTCAAGGTTACACCTAAGGCTGATGAGGCCTGGGTGGACTCAATGTTCGACTAAACAGTTTGAATTGCCAGAGCTTCCTTGATCGCGAAGCATGAATCGACATCTTTATTGAAGTTGTTTAAGTTAAAGTTTGTTTTGTGCAGGATCTTCCACAACTTGTATCCAGATGGATTATGGATAGTGGAGCATCTCGACATATGACAGGGAAGACTGCATTGCTGTATGATGTGAGAAACATTAATGGTGGTTACGTAGGATTTGCTGGTCATGAAGGTGGTCGAATTGTTGGTGAAGGAACGTTATCCAATGGGATTGTAACGTTTGAGAGAGTTAACTACATCACTGAGCTGGAGAACAATTTGCTTAGTATCTCACAGATTTGTGACAATATGTATACTACTCACTTCACTGATAAAGAATGTTTGATATTGAAACCAGGATTTGTTGTTCCTGAAGAATGGATTATCATGAGGGCACCTAGAGTGAATGATTTATATGTGTTAGATATGAGTGTAGCAACTACAACTATTGGTCAAGCACATTGTTTTGTGTCTAGAGCAACTGAGAAAGAATCAAGATTGTGGCATCGCAAGATGGGGCATATTCACCTAAGGAAGATGAATCACTTGGTGCACAATAATTTGGTTCTTGGAGTTCATGTCAAAGGTTTTCATCTGGAAGGGGAGTGCATTAGCTGTGTTAAAGGCAAGCAGAAGAAAAATTCACACCCTACAAAGCAAGTCAATTCAGTTTCGAGACCTCTGGAAAGACTTCACATGGATTTGTTTGGTCCGGTGAATGTCAAAAGTATTACAGGAGATTACTATTGTTTGGTCGTTACTGATGATTATTCCAGATTTTCGTGGGTTTCTTTCTTGAAGACGAAAGATGAAACATTTGACAGTTTGATGGGGCTGTTCAGAAAAATTGAGAATATGTACCAAAGGCGTATTAAGAGAATTCGAAGTGATAATGGTACTGAATTCAAGAACAGCAAGATGGAAGAATTTTGTGATGAAAGAGGTATATTGCATGAGTTTAGTGCTCCGTACACTCCGCAGCAGAATGGAGTCGCAGAACGCAAAAACCGGACACTAATCGAGACGGCTAGAACTATGCTCGCAGATTCAAAGTTACCGATAAATTTTTGGGCTGTAGCTGTTTCCGCCGCATGCTATACGCTCAACAGGGTTCTCACTGTCAAGAAGTTCAACAAAACATGTTTTGAGCTAATTAATAACCGCAAACCGAATTTGAAGTATCTAGAACCGTTTGGGTCACCCTGTACGGTTATAGAGCCTCATGGAAAGTTTGGTCCGAAGAGCATTGAGGGAATTTTTGTTGGTTATGCAAATCCGATGCGACGTGTTTTCGTTCCAACTGAGAAGCGGATTATTGAAGCTGCAAATGTTGAATGTCAAGGTTATACTATGCCGCCGCAGAATCCTGGTGATTCATGGCGTTATCATTATGACAAACTGTGGGATTCGTTTGACATGAGAGAAGAATCAGAGGATGATGAAGATTTCTTTGATGAGTTGGATATTTTGCGTGAATATGAGTCGCAACTAAGGTTCCCAGCTGAGTATTCAAGGAGACCACGGGAAACTTCAAATGACGATGAAGCAGGTCCAAGTAATGCTGGTGAACATGATGATGTCCAACAGAATGAAGTTGCTCAGGATAATCAGTCGGTTCAGAATGATAATCTAGAAGCTGAAAACATGCCAGTCTTTGATCATGGTGATTCAGATTCTGAGGGGGAGCAAATTCAGATGTCAAGTCAAACAAACCAAGTTGGTGAACAAGATGCAGAACAGAATGTTACTAATCTGGAGGGAAATGTAGATGTTTCAAGTGAAGTGATGCTGCGAACTTTTTCATATCATCCAGAGGAGTTGATCATAGGAGAATTGCAGACAGGCGTTCGCACTCGAAATCAGATTGATAAAGGGCTTACATGTTTTTATACAAAAGTTGCTCCTTTGCAAACTGAATTCTCATTGAGTTGTTTTATCTCGCAGGTTGAGCCAAGAACTTACAAAGAGGCGCTTACTGAAGACTCTTGGATCAATGCAATGCAGGAGGAACTTAGTCAATTCGAGAAATTGGGAGTGTGGAAGTTAGTTGATTTGCCGGATGGTCAGAGAAAGATTAACACCAAGTGGGTGTTCAAGTGCAAGAGGGACGATAGAGGAGTTGTTATAAGAAATAAAGCTCGACTCGTTGTTCAGGGATTTAGTCAACAGGAGGGGATTAATTTTACTGAAGTCTATGCTCCTGTAGCACGACTAGAGGCAATCAGAATTTTCCTAGCATTTGCGTCTTGGAAGAACTTCAAAGTTTATCAGTTGGATGTTAAATCGGCGTTTCTTTATGGGAAGGTTAAAGAGGAGGTTTATGTCGGACAGCCACCGGGCTTCACCGATCCAATCCACAAAAACAAGGTCTACTTATTGGACAAAGCGTTGTATGGTTTACACCAGGCCCCGAGAGCTTGGTACGAGACTTTGTCTCAACACCTACTAGCCAACAAGTTCATTCGTGGAAAAGTGGATGCCACTCTCTTCACTAAAGAGGTCGACGGTCATCTTCTGATAGTTCAAATTTATGTAGACGATATAATTTTTGGGTCAACAAATGAAAATTTGTGTAAAGATTTTGAATCAGTGATGAAGCAAAAATTCGAAATGTCATCAATGGGGGAGATGAAATTCTTTCTGGGTCTACAAGTTGAACAACTTCCAGAGGGAATTTTCATTCATCAGACAAAGTACGTTCATGATATTTTAGAGAAATTTGGGATGTCAAGTTCTACTCCAGCTGCTACCCCACTTGCAACAAATCATGGGATTCACCCAGATCTTACCGGAGACAGGGCTGATGAAACGTTTTACCGTTCCATGATAGGTTCTTTGATGTATCTAACTGCTTCACGTCCTGATATTATGTACCCAACGTGCCTCGCAGCAAGATTTCAATCTAACCCGAGAGCTTCGCATATGATAATTGTGAAGAGGATATTGCGCTACCTGAAAGGAACTCCTTCATTGGGGTTGTGGTATCCTAGGAAAGGCGATTTTACGCTCGAAGGGTATTCTGATTCGGATTTCGGATGCTGCAAAGTCAATTCAAAATCAACAACTGCAGGATGCCAGTTCTTTGGTCCTAGATTGGTTACCTGGCAGTGTAAGAAACAAACGTCTGTGGCGTTATCTACATGTGAAGCGGAGTATGTTTCTGCTAGCAGTTGCTGCTCTCAGATCTTGTGGATACAGCAATAGATGCGCGACTACGGTTTGCAGTTTCTTAACACACCTCTTTTTGTTGATAATGAGGCCGCTATAAATATAACAAAGAATCCAGTACATCACGCTAAAACTAAACACATAGAAATTCGTCATCACTTTATTCGTGATTGTTTTGAGAAAAAGTTGATACGAATTGAGAAAATCCACACTGACGAACAGAAAGCTGATTTACATACCAAAGCTTTTGATAAAAATCGGTTTAAATATTTGTTAAAACTGAATGGTATGAAGCTTCTTTCGGTGTCGGATGGAATTGTGGGCGTTGATGAAAGTACTGTTGCGGATGAAGACGAGAAACAATCTGCAATGGTTTGTCGATTTTTTACTTGTTTTGGTATTTAGGGGGAGTAGATAGTTGTATATAGTTTATATTTTCAGAAAATACAAAAACAGTAAAAAATGCAAAAATACAAAAACATGATAAAATCTGAAAAAGAGCTTGTGTATATAGGGAAAATGATAGTACATCGGCTAGACGATTACAGTATGCTAAAGATTTGTAAAGTATAAATGAGTTAAACAGTCTCACTGATGATGTGTTGATAGGTTTTCGCACATTTAGTAGATTTATTCGGGATATAAACCTAAATTTCAAACTTGTGAAATTCGTGGGGAACACTACTTGGATATATAGGTAACCCCTGAAATCTTGTTTGAAAGGTCTCATAATCTGATATACTAGGTCTTTATACTCAATGATGTCTGGGGTATTATTCCGGGACTTCTGCTGAACGGTAGTTCTGACCTAGTCCTTGGCTAATACTTTCTGCAATGCTTGAAACATAGCATAAACCCTCAGCATGCCGATGAAACAATAAAATTGATAGTCGCTGCTGTTGTAAGCAAAAAGATCCTCTAAAGGGGACATACCGTAAAGTCGAAGCTGATATCTCTCTGCGTATACGGAAGTATCGACCTGAGATCCCTCGGACCTCGCATACCTAATTTATATACAGATATCATTGTAGTATACTCACCTGTAAGACTGATTATTGGGATTCTGGATACGGGAGTATATTCAAGAGGTGGGACACATGAATGAGCTAAGTTCATAATTCATCTAAATCGTATCCTGAGTAAATTGAAATTTGTGTGGGAATTTAAGATGGATCAGTATATCGACAATCGAGGTGAATTGTTTAAGTCTGAGTATGAAATGAAGCTTAACGGTACTTGTAATTTGTCTGAAAAGCTGATATGATTCCCTGACACGCTCGCAAAAATGTGTTTGTAAATAGTTTACTTTGTTTACTTTCTGCAATTTAAGTTTTCTGTATTTCATTTCTTAGTTTAGAACACTTTATAAAATCCAAAAAGATTTTATTTCTGCTTTATTTTCCGACAAACCAAAGTGGAGAGTTGATTGTTGGATTCTCAGATGTTTGAAGCATATGCAGGAAGTTCTGAATTGAAGAATGAGGAGAGCTTATATTTGATGGAGTTTGATTTATTGGAAAATTAAAAACAAGTTCATTAACTTGATACTTGTTATTTTCAGAAATTGTTGTTTTTAAAATCAGTTTGATTCGTCAAATGATCAACCAAGGTCATTAAATTGGACTTGGTAGATTAATCGAGTGATCAGGGTCATTAACTTGGACCTGAATACTTGAGTGGATTTTTAAAGCTGATAGTTTGTGATTTATTGTTGAAAAGATAGTT
This sequence comes from Helianthus tuberosus, assembly GCA_030545235.1. Taxonomy (NCBI): domain Eukaryota; kingdom Viridiplantae; phylum Streptophyta; class Magnoliopsida; order Asterales; family Asteraceae; genus Helianthus; species Helianthus tuberosus. The sequence goes on from CM060442.1 coordinate 172,591,007, forward strand.
TGTAATGTTTGATGTATGAGACACAGGTTTTGGACTTCATTATTCCCATGGAAGCTAAATGTCAAAGCTTGAACCAGATAAAGACCTCAGATTCTAGCATACTGATAGGGGGAGTCTGTGAAAGGGGGAGTCTGGATCAACAGTCAAAGGAAAATCTGAAGATGAAGCTAGGACAAGATTGTGAACCTGTGAAGATTGAATGCTTATGATGTGAAGACAGAGAGTTGAAGAAAAGACCAAGACTAAAGACTTGACGCCGAAGACTTCGTCAACATCCAAGGGGGAGTCTGTTGGTGCACTGAATGTCTGCTGACTACGTCTTATCGAGTCTTATGTCTAGATAGGTTTAATGAGTGAGTAATAGTGCTTGAATTAGGATTAGAACATGTTTTTATGGTCCTGTTCGTTTGAACATGTCATGACCGTTTGAACATGTCATGACCGTTTGAATATGTCATGACCGTTTGAACATGTCATGACCGTTTGAACATGTCATGACCGTTTGAACATGTCATGACCGTTTGAACATGTCATGACCGTTTGAAGCAGCTGTGACATCTTCAAACAGTCAGGGGCGTAGCCTATAAATATGAGTTGTGCATGCTCATTTGAAACGGTCATGTATGTGTGTGAGCGAAGGTGCTGCCGGATTTTTGTCAGGATACATTGTAAAAGCTCACAATCAGTAATAGAAAGAAAGTTAAAAGGATACAAGCTATTTTTGACTTCGTTTACGTTGATTCTGCCCTCGTATTTGAAGATGAACTGCCTTAACTGACTTTAGGGTCACCAAACACGATCCAACAAACTTGATAAAAAAAATCAGATTATATAAAAGAAAGGAGTATGGTTAATGATATAACCAAATAAAATGAGTTGTATAAAATAAACTGTTTTGTAAAACAATGTCTTGTGCTGAATATGCTATTCGTGTAAAATGTAATATGTCTATATTGAAATGATTTAAATAACGCTACGATATGTAACATTATACGAACACTTATATATAGGAAGTACCAGCGGCGTATCCACCATGTTTGTATCATATTACACACGCCTCGTTACTCAAAACATTTACCCAAACCAACCACCAATGTAAATCGTTCATGTATACATCAATTGTCAAGTGTTATTGTGTAAACCATATCAAAATGTCCGTGTTTAATGTAAATCACCAAATGTGTATATCCATGTCAAAATGTTTATGTTTAATGTAAATCATATAATGTGTATCCAAAAATATCATGTATGGCATGTGAAATATATCAACTAAACCATAGGTAAAATGCACAAAAACAGGGTATTGAATTAAACATAGTTTAAGTCAAAGTTATGTTTTGTGGAACAAATGCATGCTATACTGATACAAACATCTATGCGGTATTGTGAAAATGCATACATCCAAGCCTTGTGACTGTGGTGATAGACCTTTAAACAAATTAAAGGTTTATCTGTGTTATGTTTATCGAATTCGGTCATTCCTTCCACCCAAACAAACCTAGGGTTCAGGAATGGGAGTTGTCAAGTCCTATGGTACCATTACCTACTAACGAGCGGCGTAGCTAATGTTAATGAATGTATATTGTCCCATTTGAACAAACCAAATGTCATACAAAAAATGTAAGCATGTGAAAACAATGCACTAAGTATGTACTCAAATGAACATACATAGCGTGAAATGTAATGTAAAACAATGTACTAAGTATGCACACAATGGACATACATAGCATGAAATGTAATGTAAAACGATGTACTAAGTATGCACACAATGGGCATACATGGCATAAAATGTAATGAAATCGATGTACTAAGTATGCACACAATGGACACACATAGCATAAAATGTAATGAAATCATGTACTATAATGTACTAATGAACATAACAAGCATATGATATGAAAGCATGGAAAGCATGAAAATAACAAGTAGGCACATGTGTTTCACCCCAAAATGTTTGGAAAACAGTAAAAGAGGGGTCCATGTACTCACTTGAGATTGCTTAGTAGTCCTTGAGTAACAACCAAACAATGCTAGAGATCACGGATATCAAACGGCACCTAATATAGGTAACTATGTTAATATAGGTAACTATGTTAATATACCGGACCTAAATCGGAGGATTGGATAGAGTGAGGCTCGTAAACCAAATGACTAGGGGAACTCATGTAATATGGTTTAACAAGGCCTACATACTACGATGAAACCTAACCTAAGTGCTTATAACCCATTACGACTCGTTTAGGTAGCTTATGCTACTTTAACGCGTCGTTCGCGTAAAACGCGTTCGGACCGCCTAACTAGCCCTATGATAAGTAAAATATGCCTTAACATGTCTAATATTGTTGCCAAATTAGTTTAGATGTCAAAAGTTATGTTACATATGTTCAAAATGAATTTTGGCGTCAAAGGGGTATTTTGGTAATTTACCTAAGGCATATATACTACCTATCATACAACTACTCAAACGATGTGACCATAAGGTATAACCTCGGAAGGTTATTCCCTATACAACTATGGTCACCTAATGTGTTTGGTCGGATCCTAATGATCGACCAAACGGGTCGGGTTCGAAAGCATAAGCGATTGATTAGATCTCTTACCCTTACGACCCTAGACAAGCACAAAACTAAAAGTGACGAGCTAAGCATGTTAAAACATGCTTAACTAAGTTTGAAAACAAGTTTGGTATCAAAACAAACGGTTTTGATACCTAAGAGTAGTTTGGTTACAAAATACGCAATAACACGCATTTTGGCCGAAACTACGACTCGTCACTGAGCCTAGATAACGTGGTAATCAGTAGGTATAGTCACTAGGGACTATAACCATCATGATTACGCTCACGTTATGAAGTTCAAACGAACTTCGCATTGACCATAAACTGGTCAACGCAGAAAGTCAAACAAAGTTTGACTTTAACGCTAAAACAGTAAAAGAACGAAGGAACACTTACAAAGGGTCCCCGCTAGTAATTCTTGATCGAATACCTCAGGTATGAAGCAATGACTTCAACTTAGAGCTTTGAGATCAGATTTGTGGGTTTTTGGAATGAATGGAGGTGGGTATTTATAGATGTGGTAGAACCGTTAGGATCGTTTATCGAATAACGTGCTTTGATCTCACCCGTACACTTGTTGAAACCTTATGGTACACAAAATTGGCCCCTCATTATCCTGAAGAGGCAAGTGCAAATTGGCCCCTCATTATCCTTAAGAGGCAAGTGCAAATTGGCCCCTCATTATACTGAAGAGGCAAGTGCAAATTGGCCCCTCATTATCCTGAAGAGGCAAGTGCAAATTGGCCCCTCATTATCCTGAAGAGGCAACAACTGTTTAAACTGATCTGCTGTTCTGGGGACCCCTTACGGACCGTAAGGGTCATGGCTTACGGTCCGTAAGCCATTAACTTTGGCAGAATTACAGTTTCAGTCCCTGCACCTTGTTTCGTTGCGTAACGGCACTTCTAACACCCGTCAATCCCAATTTCAAGCTCCACAATGATGTTAAGACATAGGGAACATGAAATATGCTTGAAAACATCTCGGATGTCGGTTCGTTTGGTCGTACGGTCGCGATGTTCGCTTAATTACGACGGAATGCGCATAAGCGTGAAAAACGATCCAAATTGCGCGACGAATGGATTTTTCTCATGCCAAACACTAAAATAAAATATTTTAGTGCTTACATAAATTTTTGGATGTTCGGATGTATTCAGAACGTAAGTTATGCGCGAAAATGCAAACTTGTGCACTTTTTGACGCTTTTAGTCCCTGAATGACCCAAAAGTTTATTTTAGCACACCGAGCCCCTCAAAGCCTATTTCTAAGCTATGTAAAGGATATTTATGGTATGTTTAACTTATGGTCATGTTCCGGAATGTCTGTTACAGTTCAAATTGGCATACTTTCGCAGTTTGTCAAATTTAGTCCCTGTAGGCGAATTAACTTGTTTTTGCCATACCAAAGCCTTCAAAACTTTTTTCTAAGTTATGTAAAGGTTATTTAAGGTATGTTAAGTATATGTTGATGTTCCAGAGTATTTGTCGCATTAAACTGGTTACGTTTACGTACCAGTTTGCATATAACTTTCCAGAAAGCGATGTAGAGTTTACAATTGAACAAAAGTCAAAACATGAAAAATGTAAAACATAATTAAACAAACATTGGGATCAAATAACATTGTTTTATTGATAACTGAACTGTTCATAATGATTACAAGCACAGATGTTACACTATTCTTTCAAATTGTGGCTTCAATCGATCAATGTTTTGATTTGGACACATTGCTATTTGATGAAGCCATTGGTAGACTAAAAGCGTATGAGGAACGCTTAAAAGGAAAGGAGAAAATGGAGGACATTCAAGGTGGTTTGTTGTTGGCTAGTCATGAAAAACCGCGTGGGTGTAAGCATTGTGGCGTTGGAAGCTCGAACCGAGATGGCTTTGGGCATGGCCGGGGAAGAGGTCGTGGGTCCGTGAGGGGTCGAGATGGTAACAAGCGGTTCCGGGATAAAAGTCACGTGAAATGTTACAAGTGTGGAGAATACGGTCACTACAACAACGAGTGTCCGAAGTTGAAAAATGAAGAGGCGAATCTGATCGAGGAGGAGCCGACATTACTGTGAGTCATTGTATGAATAAACAATTAAGGAGGTGATTGTTGAAATTAATCGTTTATTTATCGGGTCACGGGTTCGGTTCGTTGGTTAGCATTTTATATTGGTTTGAGTTTACTTAGTTGAATGCATGGAATAAGCTTCACTTCAAACGTTCACGAGCATGTTGCATGGCTGAATTTGAAGATTAAAGCACATGGGTATTTATGTTTCATGGTTTATTTAATAGTTTATTAGGTAGAATTGGTATATACTAGTTTGGTCGTATCTTCAGGAAGTTTACGTTGGGAAGTGCACGTTTAGAAGAGTGGGTTAGTAGGTTTGTACCGGTTCTTTGGGAGGATCAATATATTTGTTGTAGATGCTTCCACGTTTGTTTTTGTAAGGCTATATATAGCCACTTGTTGAATGAATAAAAAGTCCCAGCAAGCTTTTCATTTCCTTTCTGTTTTGCACATTTCTCATCATATAAATCGCATATATTATATCTTCTGCAAGTTTATTTTTCATTTCATTTTTCGCGAGTTTGTAATGTGGCCTAATACCCAACACAATTAAACACGCACTACAAAACAAATGACTTTCACAGACGGAAAAAAATCCGTCAGTGAAGATGGGTATCGATGGTAACCGTCAGAAATCAAGGCATGGGTAATTTGATTTCCCACAGAGTTAAAACAATACAAAAACTAATTTGTCTTCTTAATAACACATTTAAAATATAAAAAGTTTTTTTTATTAACGGATTTAAAAAATTTATAAATATTACAAATAGATATGTAAAAGAAAATCAATCAAAAAAATCCATAACAAATAAAATTATTCAAATATCTAGAAATTCAAAAGTTAGTTTTAGTTAATCTATTATTATATATAATAAACATGAAAGATATGGGCTGATGTGTCAGCGTGATATTGCACCTCAGAATGGTTTTGGCGGGAAAATGGTGGATGATTATTTTGGGTTGACACGGGATCCGTATTATGTTTTTATGACCCGCATATAAGTTTCTTTGTAAAACCTAGATTTGTATCTCCTTCCTGTACTCCTCTTCTCTTCTCACGTACGCTTCTTTAACAAAATCCTAGATTTCCATTTGTTCATCCTTCTTCTCCTACAAACTCTGTAATCCATCAACCTCTGCAATCGAATCGATTCAACCATCAGGTACACCTTTATTATTGCTCATTTTTTCACTATTTATAACCATACTCTTTCAAACCCTAATCTTCTGTCGACTCCATTATCTTCAAGGTGCGTTTCTGAATCCCTAATGGAGATTTTATATGTGTTTTCGTTTTGTTTACCTGCTCTCGGTTATACGCCTTGTAGTTCTTAGGGCTTTCTCGGTTATACATCTGATCTCTGAATCCCGTTTCTAATTTTGTTATTGATTGTTTTTTTCATCCAGGCAAAAAACGCTTGAAACTCATCAGATCCGGTGACGATTCTCACCGTCCGGCCAAAGCGCACGCGGTTTTCCGACGAGGTTTCCGCTTGTGGTGAAATATCCGACAAAGAGGCTGTTTTCGTTCAGTTGCTTGAACAAGAGCTTGAGAAGTTCACTTCCTTCTTCGTTGAGAAGGAGGAAGAGTATATTATTAAATTGAAGGTATTACAATATCAGATCTGGATTTGTTTCACATTTTTGTGATATTTGTTTGTGTTTAGATTGTTTGCGAATGAATTTTAGGCAGAATGTTCTAATTAGGTCATTGAATTTAGGTTTTTGATGCGTAGTGTGCTTATAATGTTATATCGTTATGTTGAGTTTGTTGAATTAGATTACTTGCTGCTATTCATCATTAGGTTATGATTATGTTAGTGTGTTGTGAATTCGGTTTCCTATAGCTTAGGGTGCTTATAAGTTATAATCTGTTGAACTGTGTTCGTATATAGTCTATATAGATTATTTGCGAATGAATTTTAGGCGAAACATGTTATGCGACTCATCGTTAGGTCATGTTTCTGTTACTTTGTGTCTGAATTCAGTTTTTGATGCGTAGTGTGCTTATAATCTTATATCGTCACTATCAGGTTTGTTAAACTGTATGTCGATTCTGTAGTTGGAATTGATTTTATACGTTTTTATTATTCTTGTGTAAAAGTCGCATAATTCTTGTGGGTTTTTATCAAGTTTTTGACCTTATCATCAGACGTTTGAATTACTTAATTTTTTCATCATAAACTTGATTACTTAACAATCTTACTATCAGGGTTTATTTAGTTTGAATATCGCATGTTAATTTTAATTGCCTTAATAAATTATAAAGAAATTACACCGATTATAATCGTATTATCAGTTTATTTATTGATGGGTCATTATCGTTTGGTGAATTTTGTTTTGACTTTGACCGTAAAAGGTGTAATCAAGATGAATTTTGACCTTGTGAATTGTTATTTTCACTGCAAATATAGAACCTGTGGATTGTTTATCTAAATTTTTATGTTTGTTTTTTGAGTATAGTGATATGGCAAAGAGTTTATTCAAGCAAGAACATGATCTTGGTAAGTGTTTCCTTTGTTATATTGATATTAGGCCCGGTTCGGACCAATGGCGGACCTAGAAAAAAAATTTGTTCATGGGGGGCGATTGGGCGGCTTAACCAAAATTTTATGAGAGGCGATTCAGATTTTAGCGTATAAATAACAGTAAAAAAAATTGTTCATGGGGGGCGATTGGGCGGTTTAACCAAAATTTTATGAGGGGCGATTCAGATTTTAGGGTATAAATAACAGTAAAAAAATTTCATGGTTGACCCATGTCCGCCAATGGACTTTCGACTTACTATCCAGTTTTATTTTCTTTGTTACTTTTGGTGTTGAGAGTGATCTCATTGAGTTTGAGTTGTGTATCGGTTTGTTTTAGAGAAAAGGCGTGCTGAGGCTGCTAGAATTAGAGAAAAGTACCCCGATAGGATTCCAGTAAGTGTTGATCTCTCTCTAGATTTGTCATGTTTATATGGATATGACTCTTTTGCAGAACATGTATCAATCTTTGCAGTTATAGTTTTAATTTCATTCTGGTGAAGAGAAGTATTGGTTATGTGATATGGTTCTAAAGCAATCTTCTTGATTTTGTTTTGAGGTTAATTTTGATTTGGTCATTATAAGGTGATCGTGGAGAAAGGGGAGAGGAGCGATGTTCCCACCATTGATAAGAAAAAGTATGTAATATGTATATGCTATAACTATTATAACGTTATTTTTCTCATTTAATCGAGAGTTAGTCAAACAGATATCACCTACGAGATATTTTGGAAACTTTGGAGGTATTCCTTAATTAATTATTTGTATTTGTAATGACCAGCATACATGCTAAACAATGTTGATTTACGTTTTAGTGTTTTTTTTTTTTTTTTTTTTTGTGTCTAGGATGGTTATCCCCCAAAACCTTAGTGAAAATTTGTGGAAAGTCGCTTACCAGTTGCCACTACAACTTGGTCCGAGCTAATCTATGGGTTGTTTGGTGCCTTACTTTTGTAGGTATTGTTACCTATTTATATTTTGTTCTAAATTATATGTTTTTACATCTGAACTTTATAAAGCGATCTCATGGGAGGATATTTTTTTAATGACATTTTTATTTTGATAATTGGATCTTAATTATTGTATTGTTACCCACTTTAACAAAGTGTTTTGTTGACATTTTTAGCCTTTCATTTATATTTAATGAATTTAAGTGAATTATTGTTTGCAGGGGACTACTCTTGTACAAAAGTTATTGAATAGTGATGATGTTTATTAGATGCTTGGGGAATAGGGAGCTTTAGGGTTGGATGTTGAGGTTTATGGCTAGATTAAATACATGAAATAGTGAGTGTTTGCACCTACTTTAGAAAGGCATTTCAGGCATTGAGAGCTTTAGGGTTGAATGTTGAGGAAAATGGCCAGCGAGGTATGAATTTGGGAAAATGTTTCTTCGATGATAAACTGAAGTTCTGTCTATTTAGGCTAATAATTTTTACACCATTTGACTGACAATGTTTTGTTTTAATTGAACGCTATAGGCACCAACTTCAAATCGAGGTATAAATCTAATATCTTATGACATGTTAGCATACCAAGTGGACTCATCGGGTTCTCCCTGCTTGTGGGACCCATGCAATCGCTGGACTCGGCTTATTTATCTTCACAAATTGTATGTCAATATCTTGATTCTCGATGGAGGAAGACGGCGTAGAGAATGCTTATAGTTTTGTGAGATCAAATCAATAAACTCAATAAAAGCCGAATCTATTGCTAAAGGTTAAATTGATTTGTACACAACGGATAATTTATTTTTGACGGTTTTAATCACTTTTTATTTGTCTTTACCTATTACATGCAGATAAGTCGTCATTAGGGTAATCGCGTAAACAAATGGTTATGATTCATGAGGACATCAACAAAATATAAGTCGACTCTATTGCCGCGGGATAAATTGATTTGTATTCAATCATTAATCTAATTTTACGTTTTAACGTCTTTCTTTTACTTCGCGCGCCGGTAGTAGAAAATCATCTCCACTGTTGTAAAAGTATGAATATTAAGTATTATTAAAAATCATGTATTATAAAAGAAAACTTGGAACATTAGCAATCTTGCTTAACTATACTATAGTATAGTATTGGTTACTGGTTATTGTTTAACAGGTACCTTTAACGTTATTTACAAGTAAATATGTCCATACATATTTGACATAAACCATTGGAAGGTAATATTCCTTAATTGTTTGAATCCGATCTTTCCTCCTTTATCGTTTGGGCTTGTGTATTGATGATTTTCGTGTTTTTACCTTTGCTCAAATGGGTTTTCTTTTGCAGTTTTTTTCAGGTGAGTTAAAGAGTTGCTGTCAAGAAGGCAAAACCATAGGCAGGCGACATTGAATATCAACTAGAAATGTATTGTTATTATACATGTAGTTGTCGTAATGTTTTGTAATAGGTACCAAATTCCCAACGCATGCGCGACATGAAAAGTTTATAACACACATCCGGTCTTATCAATTGTATTTTTTTTAACACAATATGCGCTGAACAGTGTTACTCTTGATGCAATATTTAACTCAATAGGTATGGTTTGATTTTAATTTTAAATAGAAATGAATCAGTGTGTGTTGAAATTTCTGATTAATGTAATTTAAATTTTCCTACCTGGGTGTCTACCCGGGTGATAACCTAGTACAACTATAAATGCCCATCTTTGTACCATTAAAAACAAGTGTATGTAATATTCTTAACCATCTCTCAAAATGACAGAAGCAATTTCATTTATAACGAGATGAAAACCCCATTTTAGACATAATGGATATGATAAACTTTCAATGCAAATTGTAATATAAGTATTCTCAAAATCAATTTTAAAAATAATGGCTTTCCTCTTTTGCTTCTTTATCCAAGACATCACTTCATTTACAACAAGCAGCACATATACATATTTTAGGATAAATAATTTTGAAAGTGACGACTAAATATATTCATATGCGTATATGTGTATAATTTTAAGGGTAAATTACTTTTTGAGTCCCTGTGTTTTATGGGTTTTAACCACTTGAGTCCAAAAGCAAAAAGTTTAAAGACCTGAGTCCCTATAAGCATTTTCTTTAACCATTTGAGTCCAAATTTCTAACTCTGTTTGAATTTTCTGTTAGATTTTTATTAAAAGACTAAAATGCCCCTACATATTATTATTATTATTATTATTATTAATTGTTAATAATATATAAATATCTCACAACCACTCACACACACAACTGAGACTACTGATCATCTTTCTTCCTCATGTCTCTCCCCTTCTCTCTCAACCACACACCACCACCAACCTATCGTCGCCGCCACAACCATAACAACATTCAATCTTCATCTGGCATCTTATACTTCCGATCATTCATTCAATCTTCAGCGGCTGCGACGGTCGGAGGTGGGTTTCCGGCCGCCGGTGCTTTTCCGCCGGAGGATCTTGATTCAAAACAATGATTGTAAAATTAAGTGTTGCTGCTCCGCTAAGGTAACCCCGATCCGGATAATTGCTTGGGTCGGGTCGGTATAGTGCTGAGAATGGGTTGATTTGAAGAAGATGACTCATAAATTCTAAAGTGAGTGATGCTCTGTTATATTGTGTTTTTGTCCTTTGGAATCTGTATGTGTAGTTTTCAATTTGTGGAGATTGAGTTGCTTGTTAGGTTAAATCAGGGCTTAGTTTTGTCTGTGATTTGTTAGAATATTAAGGAATTGGATACGTTTAGGGTTGTAGTTTGTTAGATTTGGATTTGAAATTCTCATAGTCGGGTTACTGTTTTGATGATTCTTTGAATATGCTCAAAATGTCTAGTGATTCAGATGCAGTTAATGTGTGATTAGATGTGTGAAAGTGAGTGATGCTCTGTTATATCATGTTTTTGTGGTGACAGATTGTTGAGATATTAGGGCAAAGTCGCTCTGTTTCGTTACGTCTTTTAGGGATTGGAAGTTCACTTACACATCCGCTCTGAACCTAAGGTAGATATAAGAGAGAGAGGTTACAGTTTTAGAATTTAGAGAGAGAGACAGAGAGTGTGCTGGAGGTTTGTGGTTGAGGTGGTGGTTGGAGGTGGTTGTGGTTGTGGTTGTGGTGGTGACGGTGGTGGTGCTGATGGTGGTCTAGAGAGAGAAAGAAAGATCAGAGGGAATGATGAAGGTGAGAATTTAGAGAGAGAAAGATATAGAGGGGATATAAGAGAGACAGAGATTTTTTTTTTAATTTTTTAATTATAAGGGTATTTTGGTCATTTAACAATACTTAACAAAAAAATTCTAACAATGTTAGAAATTTGGACTCAAATGGTTAAAGAAAATGCTTATAGGGACTCAGGTCGTTGAACTTTTTGCTTTTGGACTCAAGTGGTTAAAACCCATAAAACACAGGGACTCAAAAAGTAATTTACCCTAATTTTAATATTCTAGGATGAATGATTTTGAAAGTTACGTTTCAAAAATTTAAATGCGTTTGTTATCCGAATTATCACACCAATTCCTGTACGTGCTTAAACCTTGGTTGGTATTCATTTTTTATTCCCAAAAACATGCTTTTTTATATATATTGTTCACAATACATATGATATTATATGTATTAAAATATGAATAAAATAGTGAAACTTCTTCGCATGTTGCGGCTAGAATTCGGTCAATACCGGTGCGGTTCGTTACGATGGCAGTACACTACTAGCATTCCGTATGGAAGCTGAAAGATAAAACTCAAAAATATAGTCGTAGTATGCCCAATAGAACATTGACACATGTTTCACATTGATCAAAAACCATAAAAAATGAATATCAATACCGATGTTGTTCGAACGGAATTGAAGTGGAACCCATATTGTTGTGAAGGTATCCGTTAGTACCAACACTTGTTATAGCTTACAATATAAGAAATATATTCCATTCCATTGCGTATACAACTCTACTTTCAACAAAATATGTCAAAATAAAAAAAAATATATTTACATGTATGGTATAAAAATATCATTCATCATTACAACTTAATTTAAATTTTTTAACAAATTGGTTTAGAACAAAAAACCACTAAAGCAACAATGTACAACTCATATATACACAAACTTGTTGCAAAATAATAGTATATAAATTTCTATATGCGTTAAAAATGAAACATTACTCTGTAAAATATAATTTTATCTACCTGTGCATAGACAGTTTGGTGGTGTTGTTTTTTCAGAGGTAAAATGTCTATAGTCTACGAACAACATCTGCAGATATCTGTAGCAGAAGAGGTGGACCAAACTTCTGTGGTCTGCAGGAAGAAGACTGTTTGTTTTTTTAACTTCTGCAAGCTTTCGAAATAAACTGAAATAAAACTGATTTATCAAAATAGTTGGGTAACGAAAAACTAACGATAAATATCTGAATACAATATAATAAAATATTCAAAAGTAATACAAAAATCTATGTTATCTCCGATACAATTAGCCTTTCGAAAAAATATCTCCAATACAATTAAAACAAACGACAATTAATTAATTGTATAATACGACCTCTGGTTTCTTCTTCCACAGCATGTCCCAATTCCCATTCATCTAAACAAACTATTCTCTTCCAAACCCTAACCCTAACCAACTAGAATCAACGATTATTCGAATCAATCAGCTTCAATTCGCACTTGATCTCATATCATTAATCATGCCCATTTAGATCGTGGATTCATTCAGATATGGCGACATCAAACACAAATCAGCAGCTCGTGCTGGTAGTATCCTCCAACACTACGTTGTCGTATGAGGAGTTGTTGTAGTCTTTCTAATAAGCAACCAGATATGTGAGCTGCAAAACATCGTTTCCACACAATGCAAGCTTACTGGTGTCAATCCGTTATCTCAAGAAATGGTGCGTGTTAGCTTCAATTGGTTCTAATGGTGCGTGGGTGGTGGACGGTGGTGGTGGTGGACGGTGGATATAACAACCCTAAAAAATGTCCTAAAACACTCCGTAATCAAAAACCTGAACTTACGTAACAATATTTAACTTGAAAAATAAAAAATAAAAATTATATATCTGTCGCGGGCCGCGACAGACTGAAGGAAACCCTCCGCGGGTCGGGGAGGCCTCATATCTATCCGGACACGTCTAGGGACACGTGTCGTCCACGTGTCATATGTACACCGGTGATTAGTCAAACCTAAACCCTAGCTAGAGGGTATCGTGGGCCGCGGCGGGATTAGCTTAAAGCTCCGTGGGCCGCGATGGGGTCTTAAAATTCGTATAAATAGAGCATTTCACCTGCAGTTTCAACTCGTTCATTTTCTTTTTTTCTCTCAACATTCTGAATGAAAATAATATCCCCAATACCCCTAATTTCACAAGGCTATGCCCTGTTGTAAGTATGTTAACCCCTGATCACCGATTCGATACCCTGTCCGATCGATCTTGAACCCAATAATGGATGTCAAGGCAGCATAAAGGCTATGCTTTGTAAACTACGTTGGGGTTCTGATCTCGTGATGTATTGATAAAGTTGAATCTGGGTTATTATACTAACATGTGTGCATTGCATATTTAATTTGGAACTCAGGAAATCACCAGAAAATATTTTGTCAGGAAGCTTATAGTAAAACCTAAGTTTACAAAGTGAGTCATTCTCCTTCTTCTCACATTATTGTGAGGCATTATTCAAAATGCTTTACAAAACCTTAAGGTAGCGTTTGGTATGCAGGAATGAGATGTGGAATGGAATGGACCATTGAGAGGGAATGAAGAAAAGAGTGTTTGGTTGGTTGATGGAATGGAATCGCCCATTCCAAAATGCATTCCACTCCCTCAAAATCATTCCATCCCCCCTTGTTTTTTTTTTCCATTCCATTCGCTCTTCACCATTCATTAACAACACCACAACCCACTACCATTGCCACCACCCACCACCACTGTCGTTTGCCGCTGTCACCCACCACCGCCGTCACCCGCCACCGTCATTGCCGCCACCCACCTCCATCCCCGCCACCACCGTCGCTGCCATTAACCATCGTCGTTGCCACCTCCGATCACCGCTACTACCCACCTTCGATCATCGCCGCCACCATCGCCGCTGCCACCTTCGATCACTGCCGCTGTCGCCACCCACCTCCGCCATCGCTATCAACCACCACCACCGTCGCGACCACCACCATCACCGCTGTCACCACCCGTCGCCGTCTCCACCCACCACCGCCGCCGCCGCTACAACTGCCACCTATCACCACCCACCATCGCCGTCCATCATTGACCACCGCCATCCGATTTTATTCATTCGTCTTTTCTCGCATACCAAACAACAAAAAGTAATGGTTCATTCCGTTCTCACATGGTAACCAAACAAGACATGCAATGGTAATGATCAATTCCATTACCTTATCCATTCCATTACCTCGTCCATTCCATTCCCCCGTCCATTCCATTCCCCCGTCCATTCCATTTCCCCGTACCAAACAGACCTTAAATGTTTTTCAGTTATACTTACAGTAGTTAAGTCTTTGTATTCTACTTCAGGATATATAGGGATAAACCCTAATTTCTAAAAATATAAAGTTCATCTTTTATTCAGGTAACTATATTTAAGCCTTCAGTGCTCCATAACTGGCTTCTAATAGCTTCACATCAAGTTACCTGAAACGCGTTTTAAAAATATTTTATCAGCAAGAAATACTGACGAGTTCATTCCATTTTATAAAAAAAGACACATGGTTATAACTTTACAGTATTAAGAAGGATATTACAATGTTTATATCTACCCAATAACTCATTCAGTATTTGTCATGTTGGCAGTTACAATGACTGTGGTCATATTACAATTGGCTAACTTTCGTCCAATAGCAATGCTTGAATAGTAATGTATACAAAACCCCACATACCGGTAGTAATTGTAGAATACAAAGACTTAACTACTGTAAGTATAACTGAAAAACATTTAGGGTCTGTTTGGTATGGGGTAATGGAATGGACGGGGGAATGGAATGGACGAGGTAATGGAATGGATAAGGTAATGGAATTGATCATTACCATTGCATCTCTTGTTTGGTTACCATGTGAGAACGGAATGAACCATTACTTTTTGTTGTTTAGTATGCGAGAAAAGACGAAGGAATAAAATCGGATGGCGGTGGTCAATGATGTAAAATATAATTTTAGCGTGTCCCACTTCAGGATATACCCCCGCGATCAAGGTATGCACAAAGATTCATCGTAGTAGGTGAGTATACTGAATTCATCCGTTTTGTTTTTCAACGTTTAGATAAATGGTGATCAGGTCAGTACTTCCGTACAGCAAAGAGACCAAAATATCTAACGAGGGCTAAGACAAATACCATTTTT
Organism: Helianthus tuberosus; assembly: GCA_030545235.1. Classification (NCBI taxonomy): domain Eukaryota; kingdom Viridiplantae; phylum Streptophyta; class Magnoliopsida; order Asterales; family Asteraceae; genus Helianthus; species Helianthus tuberosus. Next base: position 172,606,436 of record CM060442.1, read on the forward strand.
GGTACGATGTATGCTTTTTGCACATTTGAATGACTCTCTAGGAGAGCTTCTTCATTTTCAGGGTTTTGGCATTTTTAGCTCTTTTAAGATATCCTGGTTGTGCCTAGGTCAGCATGTATCTGGATGCAGCAGAAGGACAACCCTGATATCCCCGGATGAAATAACAGTATAAAGACCCAAAACTTCAGATTTTGGCAATTTATCAACGCACGATTTAAGGTCATTAAACCATACACCACTGATGTGTTCCCCACTCATACTCAGTGCATTTAGGTTTATATCACATTGGTAAGTTGATTATTTCATGCTTTTGCCTACTGGTACATCATATGATGAAGCTACTATCACACTTAAGCATTTTAATTCAGTTTGAGTGTGACAGTCTAACTTGCTGATGTACTATCATTTCTTCTTTTTCACACAGTGATAACTCATTTTTGATTTTCTATTTTTTTTATGTTTTTGATTTTTCAATGTTTTTGTATTTTTCATTTTTAAGAAAAGCAGTAAACTATTTACAAAATTCTTATGAAAAACCAGTTATTCAGGATTCCTCATCCCGTTGAGTTCGACTAAGTGTTCAAAGCGAGCTCGATCAAAATCTTTAGTGTAAAGATCAGCAAGGTTATCTAGTGTGTTGACTCGATGTAATTCAATTAGTCTCTTTTCAGCACAATCCCGTATAAAATGATGACGTATGTCAATATGTTTAGTTCTACTGTGCTTTACAGGATTGTTTGTGATTGAAATAGTGGCATTATTATCTATCAAAATAGGAGTACGAGTGAAATCCAAACCGTAATCGCGCATCTGCTGTTGAATCCAGAGAACCTGAGAGCAACAGCTACCCGCAACAATATATTCAGCTTCACATGTAGAGGTAGACACACAAGATTGCTTCTTGCATTGCCAAGACACAATCCTGCCTCCTAAGAACTGACAACCACCTGTTGTAGACTTTCTGTTTGATTTGCATCCTCCAAAGTCTGAGTCAGTGTAAGCGACAAAATTCAGATCACTATCAGCTGGATACCACAACCCAAGTTTAGGTTTCCCCTTCAAGTAACGAAGAATACGCTTCACTGCTTTCATGTGTGACTCTTTTGGATTTTCCTGATACCTGGCACACAAGCATACGGCAAACATGATGTCAGGTCTTAAAGCAGTCAAGTACATTAGAGAACCAATCATCGCCCTGTATTGAGTAGGATCAACATCTTCAGTACTTTCATGATCTGGGCCAAGATTGTGATTTTCACAAATGGGTGTGTTGAAAGTAGAGCAATCATTCATTTTGAACCGATCCAAGATGTCATACACATACTTCGTTTGATGAATAAACATCCCATCCTCTTTCTGTTCAACTTGTAATCCCAGAAAGAAAGTAAGACAGCTCACCCATAGCACTCATTTCAAACTTGCTGTTCATCACCTGTTCAAACTCCTTACACATGTTCTCATCAGATGACCTAAAGATGATGTCATCCACGTATACCTGTACCAGTAGAAAATCATCCTTCTTCCTCTTTATGAACAGTGTACTGTCAATCTGACCTCTTTCAAAACCATTCTTGAGCAGATGTGTAGACAGTGTCTCGTACCACGCCCTGAGAGCTTGATGTAACCCATACAAAGCCTTATCAAGTTTGTACACTCGATCTGGATAGTCTGGATCAACGAACCCATCTGGTTGTGAGACATACACCACTTCTTGGACTTTCCCGTAAAGAAATACACTCTTCACGTCTAGTTGGTAAACTTTAAAGCCCTTGAAAGAAGCGAAAGCTAGAAACAGACGAATTGCCTCCAACCTTGCTACTGGTGCAAACACTTCATTGTAATCTATCCCTTCTTGCTGATTGAAACCTTTGACAACCAACCGAGCCTTGTTACGCGTGACAATTCCTCTTTCATCTTTGTTGCACCTAAATACCCATTTAGTGCCAATCTCTCTTTCACCTTTAGGAAGGTCCACTAACTCCCAAACCTTCAACTTCGCAAACTGGGCCAATTCCTCTTGCATAGCTTCAACCCATGAATTATCTTTAAGAGCCATATGAATGTTCTTCGGCTCCTCTTGGGAAATGAAGCAACTGTACAAGCACTCATTCACAATCCCAGTCTTCTCAATCGATACAAATAATCCAGAATTTGCAGCTATGCTTCTTCTCGTCTGAACACCTGCAGTAGGATCTCCAAGTATCTTGTCAACTGGATGATCTCTATTTGCTCGTGTAGTAGCAACGGCATCAACTTCTAGATTATCACCCAGGTTTGATCCAACCTCCCCCTGAATATTCTGATTTGCAAACGGATTAATGAACTCCTCCCCCTGAATAGGTTCAGAGTCACTATCGCTTGAATCAGGATCAGCAGCACCTTGGGAAGTTTCTGGAGCATCTGACATATCAACATTCGATCTAGGCATGAAATCGCCTTCATCATCTTCACATACCACTGTTTGAATCAACTGAGAATCATCTGCATCAGAAACCTCAGGAATATTAAATGATTTAAACACACTTTCATAATCATATAATATAGCAGGACCATTTGTTGATTGTTGAGGTTTGTAAGAAGTAATTTCTACATTAAAAACAACCTCAATTTTACTAGTTTTTAGATTAAAAACCCTTTTATTCGGTGTGCCAGGCATGTAACCTAGAAAGTAGCCTTCGTTAGTCACCTCACCGAATTTTTGTTTATCTTTGTTTCGCACAATGGTGCAGGGTAATCCAAATGGTTCAAAGCCTTTTAAGTTTGGTTTCTCGTTAAACATAAGTTCATGACAGGTTTTGTTAAAACGTTTAACGGTCAAAACTTTGTTTAGGACGTAGCAAGCTGTATTCACAGCTTCTCCCCAGAAAAGACTGGTAGCTTTGAATCTGAAAGCATAGTCCTAGCGGCTTCAATCAACGTCCTGTTTTTCCTCTCAGCAACTCCATTCTGTTGAGGAGTATAAGGAGCAGAATATTGATGTTCTATTCCCTTTCGAAGACAGTAGAGATCCAGAATCTGATTCTTGAACTCCGTGCCATTATCACTCCTTATCCTCTTGATCCTTGCATCATGGACTTTTTCCAATTTAGTAAAAAGATCTATCAGTATCTCTGCTGTCTCATCTTTTGTACCTAAAAAGAAAACCCATGAATAACGTGAGTAATCATCAGTGACAACAAGACAGTAGTACTTTCCACCTATGCTCCTCACATTCACTGGACCGAATAAATCCATGTGAAGTAATTCATAAGGGGCATTAATGGAATTTACTGTTTTAGACTTATGAGGTTTCTTGTGTTGTTTTCACTTTTTGACATGGAAGACATTTATCTTCCACGTGAAACCTCTACAATGGAACCCCTTTCACTAGCTCATTTTAATGATATAATTCATTTTGCGGTAGTGAATATGAGCCATGCGTCTGTGCCACAACATTGATTCAGCTTCAGAAGCTTTTGACAGTAAACACGCCACCGCTGCAGTTGGATCCTTGGCACCCATGTCCATGACATAAGTATCATTTTTCCTTGGTGCACGCATTACTATCCAATCGTCCGGAATAACCAAACCTGGTTTCAACACCAATGCTTCAGACTTTGTAAAATGGACCGAGTGACCCTTGTCGCAGACTTGTGACACGCTCATTAGATTGTGTTTAAGCTGCTCAACATAGTTCACTTTGTCTAGTGTGATCTTCCCATTCGTCACTTTTCCTCGTCCAGTAATCATACCACCTTTAGCACCAGCAAAATTAACATGCCCACCATCATAATCTTCAAATTCAGAAAAAAACCTCGCATCCCCCGTCATGTGCCTAGAGCAGCCACTATCAACATACCATAAGTTTATAATCCTCCTTGGCAGCTCCTACACACACCAACCAAAAGATTAGTTAGATTGGGGGACCCAAACCTTAATGGTCTTGGGTCGTCCAAATTCACCAACTACTTGAACATCCACCCAGTATCCATTACTCCTAACAGGAGTCTTGGATCTTGGACCTGTTGATGGAAATGGAGTTTGATTTCCACTAGGTCTATGGGCCTGAGGATTCCTATATGTGTTTGGACTATGTGACCTTTGGAAATTTTGATTTTGATTCCAAGAACCCTGATTCTTGTAATTTCTAAAGCCATTGTTATAGAAAGTTCGACCACTATTATTTTGGTATCGCTTTTGATATTGGCCTTGACTTCTGAAATTATTTGTGTTTTGATTGTTCATTCTTGGTGAACTACTTCTAGGTCTTTCATATCTGCCTGATGTAGATTCAGGCTGAAATCTTGGTTGATTTCTTTGAAAACGAGGAACTTGTGGAGTTCCTTTTTCAGCCTTATCTACACCACCAGCAACACCCTGTTGTTGCTTTGGAGCAGATTTCTTTGGAGAGTTAGACTCTCTCTTCTTTTTATCACCTTTCTTTTCTGGTGATTTCCCTCTCTGATTCTCACTAACTTGGGCTTCAGTCTTTTTATTAGGACAACAGCTAGCTACATGTCCCTTTGTGTGACATTTGAAGCATGATCTCTTTTTCGAAGACTTCTCAACTGAAGCCTTTGAACTAGATTCTGGTTTTGATGATGATGCCTTAGAAGGATTTCGTTCAGTTTGCTTAGTTTCAAGATTTTCTATGTTTTTGTTTTTAGCAAACTCTACATTTGATTCATTCTCAATAACAGCTGTTTCGTTTTTCATGTCACTTCCTTGAACAAAATTAACCTTTTTAACAAAAGTTTGACTTTTGGTTTTAGGAGGTGTGTGTATCTTTTTCAAAACAGGTTTGCTGTTATTTTCCTTCTTAGCATCATTATCTTCAAACACATCACCTTGACTGGATGTGAAACTACTTGGTGATGTTGACAGAAAGTCTGTGAACTCATCTTCATCAGGTAGGAATGAATAGTCATGACTAAGAGGAGGTGGGACTTCATTAAAGCCCTGGAATCCCACACTGGTCTTGTCATTACTCTTCTTTAACCCACCCATCATGTGTTTCATAACAAAAGTAGAGTCCCTGAATTGACCTAATTTCTTTTCAAGTTCAACAATTTTGAGTTGTGCATCTGACAACTCTTTGCACTTATCAGAAATCTCTTTTGTTTTCTCAGCCATCATGTCATGAGCTAAGTCTATGACTTGAAGTTTTTCGTTTAGTTTGCAGGTTAAAGCTTCAATTTCACTTTCATAACCTTTTATCTTCTTCAAGTATGAAGATTCGTTTCTTTTAGCAAAAAAGTTTGATTCTTTTATGTTCGACATCTCGCTCACCAGACTTTGGTTTTGTGTTGACAACCTGTCAACTTCACCCTGTAATTCACGACATTTTAAACAAACAGAAGTAGCAGAGTTACTTACCTCTCCTGTTGATTTATCTGAGTTGGCCATAAGAGCAGCAAGTTGAGCTTCCATTCTTTTGTATTTTGCATCTCTCTCTTCAGCTTCCTTTTCATGGTCAGACTTTGGCTTTTCCTCTTCAGCTTCAATAGTCTGATAAGCCTTTTCTACCTTAGCTTCACTTTCTTTCTCAACATCAACATTCACGTTAGCTTCAACATCATCAATAGGTACAATCTCTGCCATGAATGCTTGAGTGACAGTCTCATCATTTTCCAGATGAACACTCCAGTCATATGAACCTTCTCGTGCAGTAGAGATCAACGCCCTTGAGTTAGAGTTGTTTGATGCATTCCTATTGTTTGAACTCTGACTCGAAGTCTCATGCTTTTGTTTTTGGTATTCCCTAGCGAAATGACCATAACTTTGACAGTTAAAGCATCTGACTTTGGCCTTGTCAAAACCAACACTCTTTCCTACAAACTTCCTTCCAGTTCTGTTCATGAACCTCTTCACACGTGTCGAAATCATGGCCATCTGCCATTGCAAATCCATCTCTTCTAGATCATCAGGGTCAATCTGATCATAATCTTCATCTAAAGTGACAGTATCAGATATCTTCCCCTAAATGTAGTTCTCATACGAAGCAACAAACGAAGCAAGTAGAGCAAGATGTTCTTCAGCAGACTTCACACTCATAGGCATCGACTTTGCACTACTACTTTGCTTAGAAGCGGATGTTCTCTTGGCTCCCGTTGATCCTCCTGAAGCAGCTACAAAACACACATCACCATCCTCATTAACTGTAACCTGCTCATTCTCACATGAAAGAAATGCAGTAGCAGAGTCGCTAGAAGCATCATGAGATGAAGAAGATGTAAGCCCATTGTAAATCCCTGGATCTTGAACCTGATCATATCCAGTGTCTTTCTTCTTCATACTGAGCTCATAAGCTCTTAGCTTTCCAACTACTTCTTCCAATTCCTTTGTCTCATAATTTGCTTCTCCCTTGATCATGAGAGTGTAGATATCCCATTTAGCAGGTAGAGCATCAAGCAGCTTGTCGTTTTTCTCTATGTCAGTATAGCAATCTACATCATAATTGTCCAATTCTGACATCAGATGGTAGTATCGAGTGATGATGTCCTCAAGTGACTCATTTTTCATGTACTTGAATACAGCAAACTACTTCTTTAGTAGATCAACTTTGTTCTTCTTGACATCAGGATTTCCCTCATATCTCTTTTCTAATGCATCCCACATTTCCTTTGAAGTAGTATACCTCTTAAAGGTATGTTTGATGCCATCAGGTAAAGACATCTTTATAGCAGCTAAGGCTCTCTTTTCAGCCTCATACATCTTTTTGTCAGCATCCTGCATGTCAACATATGCAGTCACCCTTTGTCTGCCTTCAAACTCATGAGTTGGGTTCACATACCCATCTTCTATACATATCCACATACGGGTGTCCTGGTATTCAACAAAGGATTGAAACCTATCCTTCCATGTCAAATAGTTCTCCACCTTCATCATCTTAGGTGGTTTGTTGGTTGTGCCAACCTCGTGTTCCATCCTTAAGAGTTCGTTCAATTTAGACATGTTCGACATTTTAACGTAAGCAGACTGGTAAAACCGTACAAATTTTGTCCGAAACCTGTTTTTACCAAATTATACCATTAGATTCGTCTCAAGACTACGATTACCAAATTATACCTGTTTTTACCAAATTATACCGTTAGATTCCACCCCTTCCGAAATGTGCAGAAATGGTCCTAGATCCGAAATGCTTATCCGGAATGGTCAGAAATGGTCCGAAATCAACTAATCTAATCCGAAATGGTAATGTCTGATCTGAAATCAAGTCAACCTGGTCCGAAATGCAACTGTTTGATCCGAAATGCAACTGTTTAATCCGAAATGCAAGCCTGATGATCCGAAATACAAGCCTGATGATCCGAAATACAAGCCTGAAGATCCGAAATGAAGTCAGAAGATCCGAAATGCAGTCAGAAGATCCGAAATGGTCCGAAATTGCTTGATTTCTATCCGAAATTGCTTGTTTCTGGTCCGAAATGCAAGTATTCTAGTCCGAATTGATGTTGTTTTATCCGAAATTGATGCAGCTAATCCGAAATCAGCAGCAGAAACCCTAAAACAGCCGTCAAACACGTCCAACACTTCGATTTTCTGCAGAAAACGATTTTGAACCAAGCCAATCAAGAGCCTATCACTCTGATACCAATTGTAGGTCCCCTAATCCGTGTGGATCGTAACAGAATCGTCGATCTAACCTAGAGTGCGGAATCCCCTAGATCATATTTCACAGAAAACGTGTAGAAACAGAAATCACTATAAACCCGATCTTTATTGATTATCTTCAAACGATTACAATCAATCAAGATCTCCAATTCGTCCAAGCCTTTTTCTTTCACGAATTCTCTCCAAAAGCTAATTAGATGATTAACCTAAACCCTAATGCTACGCTTTGTTTATATAGGACAAAGCTTTGCATATGGGCTAGTCCATGGGCAAGGCCCATTTCGCAAACCATCCCCCATATGTGGGTTTGGTTTGGCCCAATCACTCTTAATTAACTATTACAAAGCTAAACTCGCTAACTGTTTATCGTTTTACTAATTACAAGATATCCAAAGACCAAATCTAAGCTGTTGTCACAAATATGCACCAACATTTAATATAAAAAGTATGGTGTTTTACAAACTCTGAAATTATTTCCTAACTACGATCCTGATGATTTAATTCCACTGCAAATTTAATAAACACCGATACCACCAGTCAGGCTCGCGGCAACCGCTCCCAGGGTAGGGGCGGGGGCTGCGACAGAAGGTGATATCAGAGCCACTGGTTTAAGCCATTTAGGTGTTCTTTTAATACCTAAATTTTAAAATTATGTTAGGAAATTTATGAAAATAACTTCTGTGTTATTCTGTGTAAATAAATCTTAATATGTATATCATGATTTTTATGTTATTTTTACAATTTTTGAGTTCACAGTATGAGTGATCAAAATACATCTGACGCCTATCGTCACCTGTCCAATTCTCCAATGGGTGAAGGACCATCCGAAACAGCACCCAGATACGAGGCTGATACCGAAGAACCTTTTGTTTTTAGAGCAAAATCTAAGGAAGCCTTTCAACCTAAGAAAAGGGGATGGTTCAATAAGGAAAAGAGGGAAAATAGGAGAAAAAGGAAAACCCAACAAGCAACAATAACCTTAGTTGATGGAACTGCTCAAATTCAAGTAACTAGACCTCTGTGGGAAGAACTGGATAGGAGATTAGCAAACCTTGATATGTTCCAAACCACATAAAATGAACTCGACCTTAATCGTGTAGCAGAACCCGAACCTCAGTTATTACCATTATATCCAGAACAACCCATAGCACTAGTGCCTATGTACCCAGAACCAAATCAAGAAAATCCGTTACCAATACAAGCTTTAAACCCCAATGAAATACCCGGGTTACCAGAACCAAACCCACTAGAACAATGGTGGACTAATGGTTGGGCATTTCAAGACCTAATGAACGACCCATATCCCTGCATGCCTTATGGAGAACCCATACCAGCTTACAACGAACCCATGCCAGCCATAATGCCACCCATGAGTCATGAAAATATAGCTGAACTTCGCCACTATGGCGAAGATCTGATTGGGGAATGAAATAGGATACGCCGCATAGGGGAAAATCTCGTCTGGAAGTACGACGAGAGAGAAATGCAGTACTGAAAAAAACCACAACCTAATATACTATACTATGTGTGTGTATATATATATATATATACTTTTATTTTAATTTGATAAAAAAATATAAAATCCATACTACTAAATATAATATATGTATATCGACGCATAGAATTACTAATGTGTAAAATTTCAGTAGTAGTTTGTATTGATGCATAATATATATGAAAAAGAGTAGAACGTCGCACTGTTCGACGATTTTGGTTCAATATGCTTGAATATCTGTTATTTAAATTTTTCTATGATTTTAATACCTGTTAATGTTTGCAATTCAGATGTCAAACGAAGTAAATCAGTAAGTCCAGAATAATAACGATAATGGGAACCAAGTGGATAAAAGTGTAATAGAACACATAGTCGCCCAAGGAATAATAGATGTCATGCCATTTATTACCGACACTATTAATAAAAAAGCAGAAAACGATAATAACATAATAGGCAGTAAACGTACGCACACTGAGCCAAGTCATAGTATGAATGGAGATAACGACATTCTCATCAAAGCTCCAATTCCAAAAAGAAAGAGAACCATCTCTAATGGTTGTTCTTACAAGGAATTCTTATCACGTAAACCAATAGAATTCTCAGGCAACGAAGGAGTTATTTCAGCTTTATGCTGGATAGAAAAGACTGAAACAGTCTTAAAAATAAGTCAATGTGCTGATGAGGATAAGATCATGTATGCTTCTAATCTTTTCAAAGATAAAGCATTAGAGTGGTGGAATACCATTCTACAATCAAGGGGAAGTGACATGATCTACAACATGGAATGGAATAACTTTAAGGAAATAGTTGAAAGGAAATTCTGTCCTCCTCATGAAAAGGAGCAGATTGCCCATAAATTCCTGAACCATAAAATGATTGGAGTAAATTCTAGGGAATTTACTACCAATTTCTTTGAGTATGCTAGGATAGTACCAACACTAGCCTCACTAGAACCAGTATTAATATCCTGTTATATCTGGGGATTAATCAGTGAAATCAGAGATATAGTCAAGGCAGCTAGGCCATAAACAATTGATGAAATAGTGGAACTTGCTAACACTCTGACAGATGGACTGATATGTACACAAGAAGAAAACCAGAAAAAGAATCTAGCTCAAAGGATTACCCAGGAACTACGTTATGGTAATTCCTATCATGGGAAAGGAATAAGTTCATCTTCTTCACCCTTCTGTAAGTTCTGTAAAAGAAAACACTCAGGAAATTGCTCGACATACTGCAACTTCTGTAAGAATTCAGGACATAAGGAAGTAGAGTGTAGAAACAAAGTTAGCACTAGAATATGCTACAACTGCGGTGAGGCAGGTCATATCCGACCAAATTGTCAAAAACTAGCTCCAGCAGCAAACAAAAGGCAAAGGCAACAGAAGGACCCAAGAAAAATGCTAGAGCGTTCGTACTGACAACCGAAGAAGCTAAGATGATCCCTGATGTAATTGCTGGTACGTTTTTAGTTAATGATGTTTATGCTAAAATATTATTTGACTCTAGTGCAAACCAAAGTTTTATAAATACTTCTTTCTGCCAACTTCTCAATCAACCATTAACTAAACTTCACCAAGACTATACGGTCGAGACGGCAAATGGAAATTCTATCAAAATAAGCGAAATCCTTCAGAAAGGAAAGATAGAATTTTTGGGTCATAAATTTACCGCTAACCTCTTACCAATGAATCTAACCAGATTCGATGTCGTATTTGGAATGGATTGGTTAGTAGCCAATCATGCGCGTATTTTGTGTGACCAAAATTCTGTAGAAGTTCATATGCCAACTGGCGAAAGGATCACAATTCAAGGAGACAAGCTAACAACGTCAACAAAATTCATATCTGTGATGAAAGCTGAAAGCTACACATGAAAATGAGGAATAGTGTATATGATTTCGGTAATCATTAACACTAAAGAAAAAGAGTTAAAAGATATTCCAGTAGTATCTAATTTCTCAGACGTTTTCCCAGAGGAGTTACCTGGATTACCGCCAGATAGCGAGGTTGAATTTATAATTCACCTGATACCAGGAACTACAACAATTTCAAAAGCACCCTATCATCTAGCACCAACGGAGATGCAGTAATTGAAGAAACAATTAGACGCATTATTAGAAAAAGGTTATATACAACCTAGCTCATCGCCTTGGGGAGCACCTGTGCTATTTGTCAAAAAGAAGGATGGATCAATGCGTATGTGTATTGATTATAGAGAATTGAATAAGATTATGATTAAAAATCAGTATCCACTACCGAGAATCGATGATCTATTCGATCAACTTCAAGGAGCTCGATTCTTCTCCAAGATCGATTTACGCTCAGGATATCATCAACTGAAGGTACAGGAAGAGAACATTCCTAAAATTGCTTTCAGAACAAGATATGGCCATTATGAATTTACAGTCATGCCATTTGGTCTAACCAATGCCCCAGCAACATTTAGGGACATGATGAACATATGATATGTAAATCATACCTGGATAAATTTATAATTGTTTTTATAGATGATATACTAATTTACTCCAAGAGTAAAGAAGAGCAAACCAAGCATTTACAAATACTTCTGACATTATTGAGAAAATAGAAGCTTTATTCTAAATTCACAAAATGTGAACTCTGGTTGCAAGGAGTGCAATTTCTTGGACATTTAGTTAATCATGAAGGAATTCATGTGGATCCTACACAGATCGAAGCTATTACCAAGTGGAAAGTCCCTGAATCACCAACATAAGTAAGACATTTTCTTGAATTGACAGGATATCATAGGCGTTTCATTCAAGATTTTTCTAGAATAGCCATTCCATTAACTAAACTAACATGCAATTCAGTTAAGTTTGAATGGGGACCGAAAAAGGAGGAACTTGACAAGATCTTGAAGCAAAGATTAACTAACGCACCAATACTTGCTTTACCAGAAGGAACGAACTGAAGACTTTATAGTCTATTGTGATGCATCCAAGTTAGGATTTGGATGTGTGTTGATACAACGTAAAAAAGTAATTGCTTATGCCTCTAGACAGCTAAAGAAGCATGAAGAAAATTATACAACACATGATCTAGAATTAGGAGCAATAACTTTTGCCCTCAAAATTTGGAGACATTATCTATACGGTAGTAAGTTTATTATCTTCACAGATCATAAAGGTTTAAGATATGTTTTCGGGCAAAAGGAACATGAGGCAAAGACGTTGGATGGAAATCCTTAGCGATTATGATTGTGATATCCAATACCATGCAGGAAAAGCTAACATAATAGCTGATGCTTTAAGTCGAAAGTATCACGAGAAGCCAAAAAGGGTACGTGCTCTCAGATTAAACCTGCAAATAGATTTAAATGAACAATTGAAAAAGATACAGGAAACATCAATCAATGATGATGCTGAAGGATTAAAGGGAATGATTAAAGAATTAGAAAAAGGAGCAGATGGAATTTGGAGATTCCATAAGAAAAGAACTTGGGTACCTATCCAAGGGAACCTACGAAATCAAATTCTAGAAGAAGCTCATAAATCCAAGTATACAATGCATCCTGGAAGTGACAAGATGTATCAAGACTTAAGGAAAAACTTTTGGTGGATAGGATTGAAAAAGGATATAGCAAACTATGTTGCTAAATGTTTAACCTGCTCACAGATTAAAGCTGAACATCAGAAACCTTCAGGATTACTTCAACAATTGGAAATGCCAATTTGGAAATGGTAATTGATAACAATGGACTTTGTTACTAAATTACCCAAAACACGAAAAGGTAACGACACAATCTGGGTGATTGTAGACAGATTGACTAAATCTGCACATTTCCTACCAATGAAAGAAACTTTCAGTATGGAACAATTAGCTAAGCTATATGTGAATGAAATAGTTTCATTACATGGAATCCCTTTATCTATTGTATCTGACAGAGATAGTCATTTTACTTCTCATTTTTGGACAAGTTTTCAAAAAGCAATGAGAACCAGATTAAATCTAAGTACAGCTTATCATCCTCAAACAGATGGACAAATTGAAAGGACAATTCAAACTATGGAAGATATGCTTAGAGCCTATGTGATAGATTTTGGAGGAAGTTGGGACAGACACTTACCATTAATAGAATTTTCTTACAACAATAGGTATCATACAAGCATCAGTGATGCACCATTAAAAGCACTCTATGGACGGAAATGCCGAACACTAGTATGTGGGGAAGAAATTGGAGAAAAACAATTGTCTGGACCTGGAATTGTACAAGAAACAACTGATAAAATAATTCAAGTCAAGGAAAAACTTAAAACAACATGAGACCGTCAAAAGAGTTATGCAGATAACAGACATAAACCGTTGGAGTTTCAAGTTGCAGACAAGGTACTATTAAAAGTTTCACCATGGAAAGGAGTTGTCAGATTTGGTAAAAGAGGAAAGCTAAGCCCAAGGTAGTTGGACCTTTTGAAATTATCAAACGAATAGAGCCAGTGTTGATGCACAAGAATGTCTGTTGACTGCATCTTCATCAAGTCTTAAGTCAAGAAAGTCAAGAAAGTCAAGATTAGAGTTTTTAAAGTTAATATCGCTTATGTGTAAATAGGTTATAGATGATTTCGCTCTTATGTCAATAGGAGATTTCGCTTTTAGGGACATGGTGATTTCGCTCATGTGGTCTTGACATATAAGCGAAATCAGTTACATGTGATTTCGCTTATATGGTATGCCATATGAGCGAAATCAGCTCAACTATAAATACCTTCATGTGTTCATTAGTGGGAAGATATTGGAGCGAAATCAGGTCATGTGATAGGTGCTGAAACTCTGTCAATTTTGTATCAGAAAGCGTTAATAAAGAAGGAATTGAAAGGAACAGCTGTTGTTACGTTGCGTATACTGATTCCGCCTTTATACGTGATGTTGAACTGCCTTGACTGATCGTTTAGGGTCACGACACGGTCCAACAAGTGGTATCAGAGCTTCAGGACGAGGAGTTCATACTACTTCAGCTGATTCGACATTATTCTCACATTTCTACTCAATTTCTCTTTTATTTTTTCGGATTAAACAAGTTCCTACGGACAAAATGAGTTGAATCTCAAGTATATTGAGCGAAATTATCTGTTAATCAATCCGTAATAATATCAGACCTTAGAACAAAGTAAAAATCAATCAATTTTAATAAAATTTCAATTGGTTCACGAACAGAATTTTCAAACTCAGATCTGGAACGAATTTGCGGTCAAAATTGAACTTTAATCATATCATTGTGATCGGAATTAAGTGTAGTACAACCCTTGAAAGTATCAGATTGAAATTTGGCTTAAAAATGGATAAAAACGTGATTTCGCTTTTGTGAACATCGAGTGTTAAAAGTGATTTCGCTCATCCGGACACTACTGATTTCGCTCATACGGACAAGTAGTGATTTCGCTCATACGAACATAGTGATTTCGCTCTTGTGGACTTAGTGATTTCGCTCATAAGGACAGTCTCCTGATTTCGCTTATACGGACATAAGTGATTTCGCTCAAAGGGACATCAAGTGATTTCGCTTATACGGACAAAAGTGATTTCGCTTTTGTGTCACATATTGTGATTTCGCTTATCAGTCAATCTGACTGATTTCGCTCGTGTGTCATTATTTTTCAAAATTTCAAAATTTGTCTAAGTGTTTGATAATCTTGCAGGTACATTCACGATGGATGATCTTTTCATGAACCCGTTTAGCGACATGTACGCGTTTGCTGGAGATTCCGGAAACGATGATACTTCGTCAAGCAATGTGAATGATAACTCGCGAAAAGAGAAGAAAAAGGAAGCTTGGGAATCGGAAAGTGCTTTCGGAACGTTCAATAAACCTCCAAAACTTATGGCTATTGAAGAGTACAGTCGGTGGTCCAGAAAGTTTGAAGATTGGATGATGGCATTTGCATTTCCAAGTTGGAAGAGTTTGAAAAACGGTTATGAACATGGAAAGAAATATGGTGAAGTCTTAACAGCTAGTGATGAAGTTGAATCTTTTGTAGCTGAACAAAAGTGTGTGGCATTGTTATTTCAGTCTGTTCGGGAGGATATCATCTCATTGATAGACTATTCAAATGCTAAAGATCTTTGGGCAAAGTTAGAAAAGAAATGTATAGGTAGTGAAGAAATTAAGAAAAACAAAAAGAAACTTCTTAGAAAAGAGTTTGATCTGTTTGGATGTTTAAAGAACGAGTCAGTGTGTAAAATGATAGAAAGGTTCGGTCATCTGAAGCTGGAATTAGTTAGACATGATATCGACATTCCTGAAGAAGATCTTATCGACAAATTGTTCGATTCGTTACCTGATGAGATGGATTGGAGATATTATGCACTGATGTTGAAGAATACTATTGTTCTTGAAATGTTGAAACCAGATTTGGTGATTGAGAGACTTGAAAGTCATGAACTGGAATTGAAGAAGACGTACAAAGTTAATCATTCATCTTACCAGCAGAATTTGGATTTGTACTATCCAAAAAGCATGATCGACAGCCGGCAAAGAAAGTCAAAGTGGTCAAAGCAGTGGAAGTCACAGTGGTTATCACAGTGGATCTTCATCTTCTGGAAATCATCCAGATGCAAAGAATCGTTTTCAATGCAACATTGCAATAGACTTGAAGAATGCTCAAAATTTTGATGAGGAGTCGGCAAAGCAGCAGATGATCTTCCTAGCATCGGTGTTGGAATCGTATGAAGGGTTGGTAGCTGGGAAGATAGGCAACACAAATCTGACGAAAGAAGATTACGATCAGATTGATCCGGAGGAAATGGAACTGATCGATATTCGTTGGGCTATGGCAAGTGCTGTTCGTCGTGCACAAAGATTCATGGAAATTACCGGCAGAAAAACAATTGGTGGTGCATCTACCAAGCTGGGGTTCGATAAATCGAAGGTGACTTGTTTCAAGTGTAAGCAGAAGGGTCACTTCAAACGAGAATGCCGAAATGCTTATGTTGATGAGTCGGAGAATCCTTTCAGAGATGATTACTACAAGAAGGCGATTTATCACCAGAATAAATCCGAGCCGCCTAGATTGAAGCAGGTTGAAGACAATAGAGAGAAATCTAGAGCTCTTGCAGTAATTTACGATGATGAGGGTTATGATTGGAGTCAAGAGGTTCTACCAGAAGAAGATGCGGTTGGTTACGCATTCATGGCGAAAAATGAACCTATTCCATGGAAAGATGATAGAACTGAAGAGCAGAAGTATAGATACAGAAAGATGATTTCGGAAAACAAAATTACTAGACTTTCTGGTATCTATTTGGAAGCAAAGAGAGCCAAAAGATGGGATCCAGACAGAGAGTGTTATCTTGATGAGTATGGAAATATTGCGATTGATCACAAAACTCTTGATCTGGAAGTCTTAATCAAGGAAATGAAAGAAAATGATGAGTATTGGCAACACAAATGGTGGGGAACTCCAACAGAGAAAATGAAAGAGGAAGCGAAGAAAGAAAAAGAAGAAAAAGAGAAAGAAGAGATCGAAAAATCAAAGAAGATTGATACTGGAGTTATCGATACTACGCAGGAGTTGACTGCAGAGAACCTGGGAAAAATGGCTGACAAAGTGCTGGCTACTAAGGCACTTGAGGTAGACTCTAACTCCGTGTATGAGTCAAAAAGCCAGGTCAGTTCAGATGTGTCAACAAATGCGTCAGGTAAAAAGATCGAAGGAAATGCTGATTGCAAAAATTGCAACAAAGAGTGCAAATTTTGTAATACTGTCACGTATCTCAACGGTGAGAAAATTAAAGATCTGACAGCAAAGGTCAGAAGCGTTGAGAATCAGATTCTTGGTCGTGACAAAACAGTTAAAGCTTCAACTGAACGGATAAAAGAATTAACTGCTCAAATTGAAACTGATAAAATTGATCATGACAAAATTAAACAAGAAAATGAAAAGATGATTCTTGAAAACCGTCAGATTTCTGAAAAATTTGAAAAACTCAAAAGCACAATGAAAGATTGTGATGATCGAAATGGTAAAACTTTTAAAGAAAATGAACATTTGAAAGCAGTGCTTAGAGTCAAAGAAGAATCAATCAACCAACAACTGGATGAAATCGCTAAATTGAAACTTAAAGTTCAAGAGGCTGTTATCGAAAACGAGCGAATCCAGTTGAAGCTTAACAGTTACAGCTCCGCAAGCTTTGTTTTGCAACATATTATTCCCAAACCCATCGGGAAAGACAAAGCGGGCGAAGATGTGTATTGTGATGGAACTGGGGTGGGGTTTCATCAAGTTCCACCACCTGTTCTTGGTAATTACACGAAAAAGCAATCTGGGTTGGTTGAAATTGAGGAAGAAAAAGAAGTTAAACTTCCGGAGAACATTGATGTTACTTTTTCTACATCATCTGATGATAGTGTTCAGACTGAGATTGTTAAGAGCACAGCTGAAAGTGTTTTGAATAGTGATTCAGCTGAAGATGATGGGTGTTTCTTAGACAAATACATTCAGAAATCAAAGTCCAAAAACAACTTAAGTGATGAACCGGGTCTTGTGATGTACAAGATGGCTGGATCTGATAAGTTGTATTCGGATTCTGAGTTTCCCATTGAGAATGTTAATCTGAAAAAGTTGACAAATGTTTTCAAATTGGTTGAAGTTGAGTTGTCAGGAGTGAACAGTTTGAAACAAACAAAAAGGCAAATGAATTTTGAGAAAGATAAAGCTTACTACAAAAAGCCTGTTGTTCCACCACGGTTTTATAATAACAATCGAAACAGTTGGTCGGGTGGTTATCGGGGTGGTAATAGTTATTAGAAGAAGAGTTTTCAAAACAAAAGATTTGCTAAAAAGAAGGTGTTTGTGAACAGTTCAAGTTCACTTTCTGATGAGGAAAATGAAATTTTTTCAAAATCAAATAAAGAGTTCTTTGAGAAAAGAGCTTCACATTATCGGTCTGAAGGCACAAGTCTAGTTGTGGATACTCGAACATGTTTTAGATGTAATCAAGTTGGTCACATTGCACGAAAGTGTACCAATGTGAAGCCTAAGACTGAAAATGTGAAGATTCAACAGAAGAAAGTTGATGTGAAGGGTAAAGTACCAATCATTGTTGAGAAAAAGAATGAGAAAAATGACAACATCAAAATGAAATATGAACCCGTAAAGAAAGTGGTAACTAAAAATGACAAGTTGTATAAACGGGTTGCGTTATCTCAACAAGTTTGGAAACCAAAAACTGAAATGAAAATTTCAACTTCTGAAGTGAAAAAGGCTGAAGAATCAATTTCGGTTGATTATGATGCAAATTTTCCACCTCTTAAGGCTGAAAATTTCAAAATTCAAATTGCGAGAGTCAAGGTTACACCTAAGGCTGATGAGGCCTGGGTGGACACCATGTTCGAATAAGCAGTTTGAATTGCCGGAGCTACCTTGTTCGCGAAGCATGAATCGGCATCTTTATTGTAGTTGGTTAAATTGAAGTTTGTTTTATGCAGGATCTTCCACAACTTGTATCCAGATGGATCATGGATAGTGGCGCATCTCGACATATGACAGGAAAGACTGCATTGCTGTATGATGTGAGAAATATCAATGGTGGTTATGTGGGATTTGCAGGTCATGAAGGAGGTAGAATTGTTGGTGAAGGAACGTTATCCAATGGGATTGTGACGTTTGAGAGAGTTAACTACATCACTGAGCTGGAGAACAATTTGCTTAGTATCTCGCAGATTTGTGACAATAAGTATACTACTCACTTCACTGATAAAGAATGTTTGATTTTGAAACCTGGTTTTGTTGTTCCTGAAGAATGGATTATCATGAGGGCACCTAGAGTGAATGATTTATATGTGTTAGATATGAGTGTAGCAACTACAACTACTGGTCAAGCACATTGTTTCGTGTCTAGAGCAACTGAGAAAGAATCAAGATTGTGGCACCGAAAGATGGGGCATATTCACCTAAGAAAGATGAATCACTTGGTGCACAATGATTTGGTATTGGGAGTTAATATCAAAGGTTTTCATCTGGAAGGGGAGTGCATTAGCTGCATCAAAGGCAAGCAGAAGAAAAAGTCACACCCTACAAAGCAAGTTAATTCAGTTTCGAGACCGCTGGAAAGACTTCACATGGATTTGTTTGGTCCTGTGAATGTCAAAAGTATTACAGGAGATTACTATTGTTTGGTCGTTACTGATGATTATTCCAGATTTTCGTGGGTTTCTTTCTTGAAGACGAAAGATGAAACATTTGACAGTTTGATGGGTCTGTTCAGGAAAATTGAGAATTTGTACCAAAGGCGTATCAAGAGAATTCGAAGTGACAATGGTACTGAATTCAAGAACAGCAAAATGGAAGAATTTTGTGATGAAAGAGGTATTTTGCATGAGTTTAGTGCTCCGTACACTCCGCAGCAGAATGGAGTCGCAGAACGTAAAAACCAGACACTAATCGAGACGGCTAGAACTATGCTCGCAGATTCAAAGTTACCAATTAATTTTTGGGCTGAAGCTGTTTCCGCCGCATGCTATATGCTCAACAAGGTTCTCACTGTCAAGAAGTTCAACAAAACATGCTTTGAGCTAATCAATAACCGCAAACCGAATTTGAAGTATCTAGAACCGTTCGGGTCACCCTGTACGGTTATAGAGCCTTTTGGAAAGTTTGGTCCAAAGTGTATTGAGGGAATATTTGTTGGTTATGCAAATCCATTGCGACGTGTCTTCGTTCCAAGTGAGAAGCGAATTATTGAAGCTGCAAATGTTGAATGTCAAGGTTATACTATGCCGCCGCAGAATCCTGGTGATTCATGGCGTTATCATTATGACAAACTTTGGGATTCGTTTGACATGAGAGAAGAATCAGAGGATGATGAAGATTTCTTTGATGAGTTGGATATTTTGCGTGAATACGAGTCACAGCTAAGGTTCCCAGCTGAGTATTCGAAGAGACCACGGGAAACTTCCAATGATGATGAAGCAGGTCCAAGTAATGCTGGTGAACATGATGATGTCCAACAGAATGAAGTTGCTCAGGATAATCAGTCGGTTCAGAATGATAATCTAGAAGCTGAAAACATGCCAGTATTTGATCATGGTGATTCAGATTCTGAGGGGGAGCAAATTCAGATTTCAAGTCAAACAAACCAAGTTGGTGAACAAGATGCAGAGCAGAATGTTACTAATCTGGAGGGAAATGTAGATGTTCCAAGTGAAGTGATGCCGCGAACTTTTTCATATCATCCAGAGGAGTTGATCATAGGAGAATTGCAGACAGGCGTTCGCACTCGAAATCAGATTGATAAAGGGCTTACATGTTTTTATACAAAAGTTGCTCCTTTGCAAACTGAATTTTCATTGAGTTGTTTTATCTCGCAGGTTGAGCCAAGAACTTACAAAGAGGCGCTTACTGAAGACTCTTGGGTCAATGCTATGCAGGAAGAACTTAGTCAATTCGAGAAATTGGGAGTGTGGAAGTTAGTTGATTTGCCGGATGGTCAGAGAAAAATTAACACCAAGTGGGTGTTCAAGTGTAAGAGGGACGATAGAGTAGTTGTTGTAAGGAACAAAGCTCGACTCGTTGTTCAGGGATTTAGTCAACAGGAGGGAATTGATTTTACCGAAGTCTATGCTCCTGTAGCACGACTAGAGGCAATCAGAATTTTCCTAGCATTTGCGTCTTGGAAGAACTTCAAAGTATATCAGTTAGATGTTAAATCGGCTTTTCTCTACGGGAAGGTTAAAGAGGAGGTTTATGTCGGTCAGCCGCCGGGCTTCACCGATCCAATCCACAAAAACAAGGTCTATTTATTGGACAAAGCGCTGTATGGTTTACACCAGGCCCCGAGAGCTTGGTACGAGACTTTGTCTCAACACCTACTAGCCAACAAGTTCATTCATGGAAAAGTGGATGCCACTCTCTTCACTAAAGAGGTCGATGGTCATCTTATGATAGTTCAGATTTATGTGGACGATATAATCTTTGGGTCGACAAATGAAAATCTATGCAAAGATTTTGAATCAGTGATGAAGCAAAAGTTTGAAATGTCATCAATGGGGGAGATGAAATTCTTTCTGGGTTTACAAGTTGAACAACTTCCTGAGGGAATTTTCATTCATCAGTCAAAGTACGTTCATGATATTCTAGAGAAATTTGGGATGTCAAGTTCTACTCCAGCTGCTACCCCACTTGCAACAAATCATGGGATTCACCCAGATCTCACCGGAGACAGGGCTGATGAAACGTTTTACCGTTCCATGATAGGTTCTTTGATGTACCTAACTGCTTCACATCCTGATATTATGTACCCAACGTGCCTCGCAGCAAGATTTCAGTCTAACCCGAGAGCATCGCATATGATCATTGTGAAGAGGATATTGCGCTACCTGAAAGGAACTCCTTCATTGGGGTTGTGGTATCCTAGAAAAGGCGACTTTACGCTCGAAGGGTATTCCGATTCGGATTTCAGATGCTGCAAAGTCAATTCAAAATCGACAACTGCAGGATGCCAGTTCTTTGGTCCTAGATTGGTTACCTGGCAGTGTAAGAAACAAACGTCTGTGGCGTTATCTACATGTGAAGCGGAGTATGTTTCTGCTAGCAGTTGCTGCTCTCAGATCTTGTGGATACAGCAACAGATGCGCGACTACGGTTTGCAGTTTCTTAACACACCTCTTTTTGTTGATAATGAGGCCGCAATAAATATAACAAAAAATCCAGTACATCACGCTAAAACTAAACACATAGAAATTCGTCATCACTTTATTCGTGATTGCTTTGAGAAAAAGTTGATACGAATTGAGAAAATCCACACTGACGAACAGAAAGCTGATTTACATACCAAAGCTTTTGATAAAAATCGGTTTAAATATTTGTTAAAACTGAATGGTATGAACTTCTGTCGGTGTTGGATGGCATAATTGGCGTTGATGAGAGTACTGTTGCGGATGAAGACGAGAAACAATCTGCAATGGTTTGTCGAATTTTTACTTGTTTTGGTATTTAGGGGGAGTAGATAGATGTACATAGTTATATTTTCAGAAAATACAAAAACAGTAAAAAATGCAAAAAATACAAAAACATGATAAAATCTGAAAAAGAGCTTGTGTATATAGGGAAAATGATAGTACATCAGCTAGACGATTACAGTATGCTAAAGATTTGTAAAGAATAAAAGAGTTAAACAGTCTCACTAATGATGTGTCGATAGGTTTTCGTACATTTAGTAGATTTATTCGGGATATAAACTTAAATTCAAACTTGTGAATTCGTGGGGAACACTATTTGGATATATAGGTAACCCCTGAAATCTCGTTTGAAAGGTCTCTTAATCTGATATACTAGGTCTTTATACTCAATGATGTCTGGGGTATTATTCCGGGACTTCTGCTGAACGGTGGTTCTGACCTAGTCCCTGGATAATGCTTGCTGCAATGCTTGAAACACAGCATTAAACCCTCAGCATGCTGAAACAATAAAATTGATAAACGCTGCTGTTGTATGCAAAAAGATCCTCTAAAGGGGACACACCGTGAAGTCGAAGCTGATATCTCTCTGCGTATACGGAAGTATCGACCTGAGATCCCTCGGCCCTCGCATACCTAATTTATATACAGATATCATTGTAGTATACTCACCTGTAAGACTGATTATTGGGATTCTGGATACGGGAGTATATTCAAGAGGTGGGACACATGAATGATCTAAGTTCATAATTAATCTAAATCGTATCCTGAGTAAATTGAAATTTGTGTGGGAATTTAAGATGGATCAGTATATCGACAATCGAGGTGAATTGTTTAAATCTGAGTATGAAATAAAGCTTAACGGTACTTGTAATTTGTCTGAAAAGCTGATATGATTCCCTGACACGCTCACCAAAAATATGTTTGTAAATAGTTTACTTTGTTTACTTTCTGCAATTTAAGTTTTCTGTATTTCATTTCTTAGTTTAGAACACTTTTTAAAATCCAAAAAGATTTTATTTCTGCTTTATTTTCTGACAAACCAAAGTGGAGAGTTGATTGTTGGATTCTCAGATATTTGAAGCAGATGCAGGAGATTCTGGACTGAAAAATGAGGAGAGCTTATTTTGTTGAAGTTTGTATTATTGGAAAGTAAAAAACAAGTTCATTAACTTGATACTTGTTATTTTCAGAAATTGTTTGAAATTGTTGTTTTAAATCAGTTTTGTTTCGTCAAATGATCAACCAAGGTCATTAAATTGGACTTGGTAGATTAATTGAGTAATCAGGGTCATTAATTTGGACCTAAATACTTGAGTGGATTGTTATAACTGATTAAGTTTGTGAATTATTATTGAAAAGATAGAATTGTAATGTTTGTTGGTTGAGTAACAGGTTTGGACTTCATTATTCCCACGGAAGCTAATTGTCAAAGCTTAAACCAGATATCTCAGATTCTAGCATATCGAGAGGGGGAGTCTGTGAAAGGGGGAGTCTGGATCAACAGTCAAAGGGAAAATGGAAGTTAGAGACAGGTTGTGTTTCTGAAGTTTGAGAAGACAGAGAGTTAGAGAAAAGACTAAGACTGAAGACTCAGGATCTGAAGACTACGTCAACATCCAAGGGGGAGTCTGTTGATGCACAAGAATGTCTGTTGACTGCATCTTCATCAAGTCTTAAGTCAAGAAAGTCAAGAAAGTCAAGATTAGAGTTTTTAAAGTTAATATCGCTTATGTGTACATAGGTTATAGATGATTAAGCTCTTATGTCAATAGGAGATTTCGCTTTTAGGGACATGGTGATTTCGCTTATATGGTATGCCATATGAGCGGAATCAGCTCAACTATAAATACCTTCATGTGTTCATTAGTGGGAAGATATTGGAGCAAAATCAGGTCATGTGATAGGTGCTGAAACTCTGTCAATTTTGTATCAGAAAGCGTTAATAAAGAAGGAATTGAAAGGAACAGCTGTTGTTACGTTGCGTATACTGATTCCGCCTTTATACGTGATGTTGAACTGCCTTGACTGATCGTTTAGGGTCACGACACGGTCCAACAGCCAGTAGCTTATCAGCTACAATTGCCAGAAGAGATGGCAGGAGTACATGATATATTTCATGTATGTAACCTAAAGAAATGCTTAGGCGACGAATCATTCGTAATACCTCTTCAAGATATAGAGGTAAATGAAAAACTTAAGTTTGGGGAGAAGCCAATACAAATTGAAGATAGAAAAATCAAGAATCTCAAGCATAAGAGATTAGTTCTTGTCAAAGTAAAATGGGATTCGAAGAGAGGGCCAGAGTATACATGGGAGCTAGAATCTGAAATGAAAAGGAAGTATCCTTACTTATTTCAGTGAATCTCGAGGGCGCGATTTAAAACAAGGTAGGGAGGATATAGCAACCCTAAAAAATGTCCTAAAACACTCCGTAATAAAAAACCTGAACTTACGTAACAGTATTTAACTTGAAAAATGAAAAAAATAAAAATTATATATCTGTCGCGGGCCACGACAGACTAAACAAAACCCTCCGCGAGTCGAGGAGGCCTCATATCTATCCGGACACGTCTAGGGACACGTGTCGTCCATGTGTCTCCCCTACACCAGTGATTAGTCAAACATAAACCCTAGCTAGAGGGTATCGTGGGCTGCGGTGGGATTAGCTTAAAGCTCCACGGGCCGCGACGGGGTCTTAAAATTCGTATAAATAGGGCATTTCACATGCAGTTTCAACTCGTTCATTTTGTTTCTATCTCTCAACATTCTGAACGAAAATAATACCCCCAATACCCCTAATTTCACAAATCCATGCCCCGTTGTAAGTATTTTAACCCCTGATCACTAACGATACCTTATCCGATCGATCTTGAACCCATCAACGGATGTCAAGGCGCTGCCTGATAAAGGCTATGCTTTGTAAACTACGTTGGGATTCTGATCTCATGATGTATTGATAAAGTTGAATTTTGGTTATTATACTAACACGTGTACATTGCATATTTATTTAGGAACTCAGGAAATCACCAGAAAATATTTGTCAGGAAGCTTATAGTAAAACCTAAGTTTAAAAAATGAGTCATTCTCTTTTTTCTCACATTATTGTGAGACATTATATAAATGCTTTACAAAACCTTAAATGTTTTTCAGTTATACTTACAGTAGTTAAGTCTTTGTATTCTACAATTATTGCCGGTATGTGGGGTTTTGTATACATTACTGTTTTGGTCAAAAATTACCGAAGCAATTAAGTGATCAAATTAGTTTTGTGAGGTAGTGTGCTAACAATGTGTATAGAAAATATTCTGATTTAGTTGTTTGCAAAAATAGTTTTCAGGATATAGCTCAAGATACCAAGGTATATTAATAATCAAACAATGAGCAAAAAAGTAAAGGTTGACACGGGATGTACGAGGAAAGCCCTTGATCAATCTAGATCGCCGGCATAAAACCTCGGGAGCTGACAATCGTAGCTGCCTTGTTCTTCTTATTACTTCAAACTTCAGAATACAGTGCAGGATATTGTACGGATCAGCTAAGTGTTATAAAGAATTTTGAGTGTGAGTGTTTGTGAATACGATTGCGAGTGATTGCAGTTTTCAGAGAAAGTAAGAAAGTGGGTGAAAATTGTTGTGCGTGTCTATCGGTCCGTACATTCCTTTTTATAATAAAATAGAATCAACAAACTATCCTATAAAATCAGGATGCTTCGAATATTCTCTCTTGAACGTTGGAGTCCCCCTCTTCCGGCTTCAACGTTCTCTTTTCAACCGTTTAGTCCGAGTCTTCAGGAGAACAAGTCCACTTTAACGTTACAAGCTTGCCATCTTGATCTGCTCGTGAACAATTAGTAACTACCAGGATACTACATCAGGATGTTACCAATATCCTGATCTGGTATCCTGGCCATAAACAGAAAGAAATAAGTCAGGATATAGTTCAAGATATAGGTTGAGAAAACCACCCATAACAATTGTCCCCAAAATATATATGTTGGAATTCCAAATTCAAACGGATATATTTTAAAACTTATCTCTAAGATTGAGGTAATTAAGATGATTAGACGCTTGAAGTGACCCGCTACAACTTTCCACGCGCATTTTACTCATTACCCCTATTTCCAGCCTATATCTTTTCGGATTTTCTGCTTATTGATCACTATACTCCGAGCAATTCTCAGGTATTTCCTCTCCTCTTTCTTCTTTGTTTTCTTTGCAAGTTCTCTTCATTTTCCATGGCGAGTCGAACTGTTTTGGTAAAAAATTACCGAAGCAATTAAGTGATCAAACTAGTTTAGTGAGGTAGTGTGCTTGAAATGTGTGTTGAAAATATTCTGGTTAAGTTATTTGCAAAAACAGTTTCAGGATACGGCTCAGGATATAGAGCTATATCTATGATCAAACAATGAGCAAAAATGTAAAGTGTGACACAGGATGTACGAGGAAAGTCCTTGATCAATCTAGATCGCCGGCACAAAACCTCGGGAGCTGACAATTTCACAGCTTCCTTGTTCTTCTATTACTTCAAATATCAGGATACAGTGCAGGATATGATGCGGATCAACTAGGTGTTACAATGTAATTCGAGTACAAGTGTTTGCGTGTAGTGATTGTTTGCAACAGGAGAGTAAAAGTGTGAGTGAGAGTGTGTGCCTTAACCTGATCCGATCAACCTATTTATAGTAAAAGAAAATAACAAACTACCCTATTAAACCGGGATGCTTCAAATATTCCTCAAGTAAACGTTGTAGTCCACTTTTTCATGGTTCAACGTCTACAAGCTAACTGATTTGCCCGAGTCTCGAGGGGAAGAAGTCCTTCTGACCGTTAGAGGCTTGTTACAATAATCTGCACGTGAGCTAATTGGTTAGTACCAGGATATCGTATCAGGATGTTACCAATATCCTGATCCGGTATCCTGATCACAAATAAACAATCAAAGCCAGAATATTAGTCAGGATATATGTTCAGAAAATGACCCATAACAATTGTCCCCAAATATATCTGTTGGTATACCAATCCAACGGATATATTTTAAAACTTTATCTCGTAAACCGAGGCAATTAAAACGAAATGACGATTGAGGTGACATTGTGCAACTTCCAATGCGACATTTACTCTTTACCCCCTATACCCAGCCTATATTAACTGAGGGATTCTTCATTATGGTCATTTCTATCTTCAAGCAAATTTCATGTACTTTCTCTCTCTCCCTTCCCTGTTTTCCTTGTTTAAATCACTTGTTCTCTGGTCGTGATCCTCCATGGCTACCCGCACTAGATCCCAAACGACGGATTCCGTTCCCCCCTTTCACAAACAAAACCTGCTTAAGGAACCCTCAAAAGAGGTGTGTTCATTCGATAATGCTGATATCGCGGCTTTGCGAGCTTCCGGTGCCTTTCCTGCCGGGACAATCTTCCGTACATTCGACTAAGAGGTCCGATCGGATTTTTGTTCCGACGAGTGGGTATGCTTTTTTGCTTATCCTTTCTCCATAGGGCTTCAGTATCCGTTTTCACCCTTCATATCTCATTTCTTCGAGCTTGCTGGCCTTAGCTTCGCCCAAACCATGCCCATGGTTTGGCGCGTATTAGTTACCTTGGAGCGGATTAAGGCTCGTCACATGCCCAACTTGTGCATTGAAGATCTTCCGATGGCCTATCGTTTAAGATCCCATGGTTCCAGCCGGTTCCTTCTATTTTCTATCTCCAAAGATCCCCTCATTCTTAAGGCTACCAAGAACGAGGATAAATGGACAAGAAAATTCTTTTTTGTAAAAAGGGACTCCATCGACAGGGTTTTTGACCTTCCTAAGAGATGGTTGACATCTGGTAGGATTTAGGGTTTTAGGAATATCCCCAATCATATCCCGAGACTACATCTTGAACTGATATCCTGATATGCTTATTTTTTGCAGCAAACTTCAAGGAATTAGCTCCCCCAAGTGCCGAATCGGAAGGAAGAATAAAAGAAATCTACAAGCTTCCGGAAAGTGAAAGGACCTTTACCCTGCTACTCACAAGTCCAAGTCAAAGATCAAGTTCCAACATGTCTGGTAAGCATATTTTCAGAAATTATTTTTATTTATTAAACCGATTATATTTTAAAGGTATAACAAGTCTAAACGTATCTTCCCTTATGCAGTGCCGGTTATCAACCTTGAAGGCTTCCAACTCGACGAGTTGGATAGTTACTCTAGCCTCGCACCTGCCAAGCAAGAATCCAATCCGAAGTCATCTGTCACACCGAAGCCTACCGGTTCGAAGACTGCTACCGCTCCCAAAGCTCCCCCAGTATCCAGGACCCGGGCCTCCAGCTCCTGGAAGAGGAAGGAAGTAGATTACCCTGCTACCCACACGTGTTCCCATTTGAGAATTATGGGTTCACCGAATCCAGTAAATTCATGACCGGCTTCCTCAACCAGGTTAGTATCCTTGACCTATATCCTGCACCATATGCCGGTTATAAATGTTTATTAAGGTTAATACCTGTTCTCTTATTTTGCAGGGTCTCGAATGTTTGGTATTCCTTTATGAAGACACGTGTGGCACAAACGTCATGTTGGAGAGCAAGCTGAAAAAGGCCGAAGCCACCATTGCAGATCAAGCAGCAATTACCACCGCCAAATCGGAGCATTACGAGGCTGAACACAAGGCAATGGTCCAAGAGCATCAGTCTGTCATCCAGAAGATCACCCAGGAGGCCCAAGCTAAGTCCGATGCTGCCCAAGTTCAACATGAGCAGGACATGGCTTCATACCGGGAAAGCCTCAAGAACTCAGTTGTCATCTCCCTCCTCCAGGCCAGGCTGAAATCGGCTTACGAGGATACGGCTTTGGGCGTTGAATGCCCTTCGTGGAATATCAAAGCTTGGGAGATGAAATTGAAGGATCTTGGTGGTAACCCTGTGGAGCCCCCTTCAAAGCCTACTGCAGAGGAGCCCGCTAAGGTGACCGAGAAGGTAGATGATGCTGGTGCTTCAAAGGATGCTGGTGGTGATGCTGGGATGAATGCTGGAGAGGATGCTGGAAGGGATGCCGGAGAAGATTTTGCTGATAAAGTCATGACAGAAGAGGGTTCTGTCCCTTAAAAGCAGTGAAGTGGGCAATGATGGATGTATGTGCCTAGGACAGAGCCCACTTTTTTAATTCTGATGGTTGTGGTCTGTTTGAACAATTTACTTTTCCTGTCTTTGAACAATTTACATTTCTTGCACTAGAACAATATGATGACCAAAGGTGGATGGCTCCTGGGTTTCAGGATAAAGCCCTTGGTCATCAATTAGTATAATCTGTTTTGAATGATGCAACGGTTGGAGGCGGACGTGTCTCGTTTTGAGATGAAACCTTCAACCGTTGCGTAAATATGGTAAAAAAAACTAATCGTGCTTTTGGCAGATGGGCCTCGGTTTGAGGTGAAACCAAAAGCACAACTTTTGACATGTTAATAATATAACCACCTTTTGACTTACCTACTGTTGCCTTTTAATTTTTTGTCATGCATTACTTAGTTTAAATTTTAGCTTTGCAAAATTAGTTCAATTATTTTTTGAAAATATCCTGATCAATATACTCGGCAGCATCCTACGAAGACTTTCGTCAAATAGGGTTTTTCAAAATTCAAACAATTTAGATAAAGTTTTTAAAGAATAAAAGATAGTTTATTTTTCAAAATCCGTTTTGATAACACTTGTTTGACCAGAGTACTAGTTTTCATCCCAAGTATTATTTCCCAAATATTCCAATCAAATATCCTGGAACATATCCCGAAAACACATTTTGAGAATACATCCTAAGGATATTTCCTAATCAGGATATTTAAGCCTTAAACATAGTTTCAAAAGTTCAAACAACTTAAGTAAGGTTCACAAAGGAAAGATCATACCAGGAATAGAGTGTAGCCCTAGTATCGAATTTCAATCCTTTTGCAACTTCTTCCACTAAGATGTCCCCAGTCCGAGATACTTAGTACACTAGGTTCAAATTTGATTCTTTGAGCCTTCCACAATCGCCTTAGGAGGAATGTCCCCTGTGCATAAAGTCTTTGAACACTTAGAAATTTTTTGAACATTAGTTTCAATCGTCTGAACAGTTCTTATGTTACAGGGGGTAAACCCTAAAATATACTAGAGATAATTCCTTAGTATCCTGGGGATAATCCCATAGATATCCTGGAGAAAATCCCAAATTTTCACGCGCTACAGGCGGGAGTGTATAAACTCCAAGACTTATAAAGGTGAAAACCTTTAAACCTTAGAGAGTATGAAAATACCCTTTCGCGAGAGAGGGTGATCAATCCTCATGTACCTTAAGGATCCAGGATATAGCCAACAGTGATGAAATTGTCAGCCACTTTTACATGAACTGGTCCCGCCACCTTGAACTATCCCTGGATAGCTTGTGCTCCAGGCGGGGTGTTTAAACCCAATTCATGAGAAAGGTGAATACCTTTAAACCTGTGAAGGGATCAGAATCCCTTAAACGTGAGAGAGGGGGCCAATCCTCTAATCTTTCGAAGTATCCTGAATGTGTATCCTGGAGCTATATCCCGAAGCATATACTGCAAAACAATTGTAAGCTAAGGTGGGTGTTAGCTTGGCTAACACCCCTCCGATGCCTAAGTCAGTAATGGGTTCAAAACAATAATATTAAAAAGATATTAAAAGAAATAGAATCCATACCATCCTGAGTTAGAATTTAAATTCCAAACTCCCTTGAAATAGAGCTTCAGATGTATAGCATTCCAGGATCTTGGTAGCATTTCCCCCTCCATATTATTGAGTCGGTATGCTCCTTTTCCGGATTCTGATTCAATCTCATAGGTTCCTTCCCAGTTTGGAGCTAACTTTCCATCAGCAGGATTAGTAGCATTCCGGAAAGCCTTTCTCAATACCCAATCTCCGACCTGGAACCTTCTAGTCCTTATATTCTTATTATATGCTTTAGATACCCTCTGTTGATATGCTGCCATCCTTAGCTTTGCTGCGTTTCTTGTCTCATCAACCGTATCCAATTCCTGGCAAAGGACTTCAGGATTCTGCTCAGGATCCCGGAGGTTGGATCTTGCTGTTGGTATCACCATTTCCGTTGGGATTACCGCTTCTGCTCCAAATACTAGGGAAAATGGGGTTTGACCAGTTGCACTTTTCACCGTCGTTCTATCAGCCCATAAAACAAAGGGTAGTTCTTCCGCCCATCTTCCTTTTTTAGCTCCTAGTCTCTTTTTCAGGTTGTTGACAATTATCTTGTTTGAGGATTCTGCTTGTCCATTTGCTTGAGGATGTACCGGTGTGGATGTGATCATTTTGATTCCCCAACTCTTGCAAAAGTCAGTAGTCCTCTTACTTATAAACTGAGATCCATTGTCACAAATTATCTCAGCTGGTACTCCAAACCTAGTCAGGATATTCCTTTTTATGAAGGATACCACTTCTTGATCTCTAACTTGGACAAATGCTACAGCTTCGACCCACTTAGAGAAATAATCAGTCATTGCTAACATGAAGACCTTTCCTCCTGGAGCCTTTGGCAATTTTCCTACTATATCCATTCCCCACTTCATGAATGGCCAAGGGGAAGCTATAGGATAAAGTGGCTCAGCCGGCTGATGTAATATATTACTGTGTCTTTGACAAGCATCACATCTTCGAGCATATTCTGCAGCATCTTTTCTCATCGTCGGCCAATAATATCCTGTCCTTAACACCTTTGAGAATAACGACCTGCCCCCAGTATGGTTACCACAATCCCTTTCATGTATATCCTGAAGCACTTCTTTGGTTTCGGGATCCTCCAAGTGTTTTGGTCAAAAATCAGACGAGGATGATGCAACCAAACTCTCTGTTACGGGGTATGATGCTTGAATTGGTAAACAACAATGAGGATCACTCAAAAATGGATTGCACAGGAGACACAAAGATTTATACGAGGAAAAAGCCCTTGATCAATGAATGATCTCCGGCATAAAAAACCTCGGGTGATGGAAACTACCGATCACCAACTCAAATTAAACAATAATCCTTTTACAACTTTGGATGATAGCGAGCTAAGTACAAGGATCACTATAGTGTATCGTGTAGAAATGTATGAAAAATGCTAAGTGTTTTGCCGAGAGCTGGTGAGTGCAGTTGTACGAGTGTGTGTAGCCAAAAATAGCCAAGTCTTCTAAAAATTAGCTCGCTACCCCCTTAAAATTAGAAAATATCTAGCCTAACTAACTGTCCGCTTTTCGTGCCTTCTCCCCACGTTCTCCATAACGTTCACAATAGTCAAGCACGTGCAGAATTGAAGGGAATATGCTCCAGGAATATCGCCATGACCAAGTCCAAGCCGGTACTCCTGCAAAACAATACCGAATTCAAAGTGAACAATCATTAGTATAAGGATCCTTAGGATGATCCATGATCCTGATCCTGAAGTACTTCTGAGGATCACTAATTATCACAGAAGTAAGGATCACCAAACAGGATAACACTTGAGGATCACAGGTCATTGAGAAATCCTCCCCTAACAATTGCCCCCAAAATATAAGGAGTAATATTGTAAATAAACGAGTTGTATTTTGTCGATCTTATCCGCAACAAACTAACGGATATATAGCCGTTAAGATCGAACTAGCCGTTGGAATCCTGACGTCACTGAGGTGACTTATCCTGCAAAATCATCATTATAAATGGCAGTTAGAGATAAGAGCGAAAGGGCATTTAAATCCGAGCGTTTCCTTTTTAAATCCTCATCAGAAGACTTATTCAGGTATTCTCTTTTCCTCTTCTTCCTTCTCTTACTCTGCTTTTCTTTCTTTACCATCATCTCGTCAAAAATAATGCTCCGAAACTCACCGGCTAAGGATCACAAGAAGGACAGTCCTCTTAAAAGCCAGGGGATCATCAAAGATTCACCGAAAGAAAGATGCTACTTCAATGATGCACAAATAGATAGAATTCGCCACTGTTTTCCGGCGAACACCGATTTCAAACCGTTTGATCCCACCGTTCTAAGTGATCATGTTTCTAAAACTTGGATAGCTTTTCCTGTTACCCCATTCACCATAGGATACACCTATCCTTTTCCAGCCTTTACCCAATCCTTTTTCTCCCTTACCGGCATCTCCTACATCCAAGCTATGCCGATGATCTGGAGGGTCTTATATACCCTTGAAAGAATCATCGAGCAGGAAGGGATTAATCTAGGAATGTCGGAGTTGGCTGAGATGTATGATCTCACAACGTTTGGATCCCACCGATATTTGTTTAAACGAAAAGCTGGTGAAGAACACCCCATTTTTAAAGCCACCAAGAACGATACAAACTGGAAACGATGCTTTTTCTTCGTCAGAAGAGACTCTATCCCAAACGGAAAGGATCTACCCAGGGAATGGTCCACCCATGGTAGGACAGAGGATCCTGAGAAGGATCACCGGATAATCTTGCCCTTGTGATAAGATCATTAACCCCCTTTTGTTTAATGTTATGCAGCTGTCACTGTTTCACACCTCATACCATCTCCTGATACCAAGGAAAGGCTTGCTGCTTTTAGAAGACTCGGTCCTGAAACAAGATCATTCAAGACAATCACCCAGGATTCTCAAGAGGTATCCTCAGGCTAAGTCACCATGTCAAGTAAGTATCCTGTTTTTTGTATAGTTAAAGATTTAAATAAATAGTTAAATAGAAATAGGATAAAGATACTTATCTTGCTTTGAATGTGCAGGTGCTGGAAAATCGTCAAGATCTGCTGCCAAATTTAGCGTCACTGAGCTTGACACCGTCCGATCCTCCAAGAAGAAGCTTCCTGCCAGCCCAACTGCTTCGATCCCCAAGGCACCCGTTAAAGGAAGGGGTGACAAGAAAAGAAAAGCCTCTGAAGCTGAGGATCTGCAAGGTCTGCCCCTGATCCGCCACCAGTTCCTTGAATACTTCAACGATGTAAGGATCCTTGTCCCTGCTTTAGGTATCCAACCTATTTGAGGATCACCTGTTCTTGAACTGTTCTTTATCTTCTTTGGAGAAATTTGCTGAGATTGAAGACTACGTTGGGAATGTCGAGGAGCAGGACAAGAAGATTGCTGACCTCCAACAACTCGCATTGCTCAAGGATCTTAAGATTGCTGACCTCCAAAAGGACCTCCAAAATGCCAAAGCTGAAACGGCCAAGGTTCTGATCAATACTGATTACGAGAAGCATGAGATCACCCAGGATGCTAAAGTCTCTGCTGCCATAGCGATGTACAAGACCAAATTGCAGATGGCCTTGGAAGCTCAGGATCCTGACTTCGACAGGAGCAACTGGGATGTGGAAGGCTGGAAGGCAAGGCTGGCTGAGCTGGATAACGAGGAGGAGGCTGAGGAGATCCTGACGATCGAGGCTGGAGGCAGTGGCAAGGATCATGGTGGTGAAGCTAGTGGAGCTGGAGATGGTGATGCAGCGAAGGTGTAGGCTGCAGCAATGGGCAATGATGGACACTTCTAGACATAGCCGGAGCCCATTTTTTTTAGGTTTGGTGGTAGTTTTTGTTAAACAATGGTTGGTCTGTATTTGAACAATAGTTTTAGGATTAAGGATCTAGGATCCTTTGGACAATAGGTAGGATTACAAATGGTGGAGGGATCCTCTGTTTGGGGGATGAAGCCATTGTGATCCTACCGCCTTTGATTTCCTGCACTTGTATAACCGCATAAACAATGGACACCCGTTGCCAACCCATGTGGACGGGCCACGTTTTGCTGGTAGAAACGTGGGTTGGCAATTTTGACAACCTTCGACGGTTAAACTTTTGTTAATAAAATAACTTTAATCTTTTTTGGCTTATCTTGTGTTGTTATCCTTTTAATTTTCAATTGTTTTGATATACACTTGTCTGGATAAGAAAAGTTGAACAAATTAGATAAAAAAAAAATTTTAGGATATGATCCAGGATCAAATATCCTATAGTTGAAAAATTCCAAAAAGTGGTATATTTTAAGAATCGTGAGTTCAGTTGTCAAAGTACAAGGGTTATTCAAATAAACAATGAATAAAATCAAAATAGTTAAGGATCATACCTGGGGATCCAAGTTAGGATCCTAACCCGTAATACTACAACCAGGATAATCGTAAGATTAACCTTAGTAAGAAGTAAGGATCAAGGATCCTTGGTTGTTTAACTTCGAAGACCTGAAATAGAACATAACTTAGGACTAAGCCAATATAAGATAAAAGTTAGCAACTGGGGACAAGCCCAAAGGATAACTGGGGACAAGCCCAAGGATAACTGGGGACAAGCCCAAGGATCGTGTGTGAACTGGAGTATGGCCCTAACTGGCGACTATCCAAACTTAGTGGCATGAAAATGCCAAACCCTTAGCTAACGTGAAAACGTTAGAAACCTTAAGAACAGATGTATGGTACGTCTACCATTATACGTATGATCCTAGGTATAGCCAGTACAATGGAATTATCAGCCCCTAAAACGAGTACTGGTCCCACTGCCTTGAACTATACCAGGATTATCGTGCGCTACTGGCGGAACTGGGGTCAAGCCCAAATAACTGGGGTCAAACCCAAGTAACTGGTTGCTTTTGTGGATAACCATCCTTTTGCTAAGAGTACCTGAACCTTCAAAACTCAGAATCACGTGAAAGGGGGATAAAGGATGCAGGATCCTTATCCTTATATGAGAAAGTAAGGAAATGAAATAGTTTGAGATTAGAATGTTACCAAAATGAGGATCATCTGTGCTCTAAGGATCCTTCAAGGATACTTATCATGTGAGGATCATAGGTCCTTATCACATAAAGTATTTCTTCAAATGGACAGCATTCCAGGCCCTAGGTATCAAATCACCTTCCATTGTTAGCAATCGATATGCCCCCTTTCCTGCCTCAGCTTCAATCAAGTAAGGGCCTTCCCATTTTGGTGCCAACTTTCCATCAGCAGGATTGGTGGTATTTTGAAATGCTTTTCTCAATACCATATCACCAATTTGGAACTTCCTGATCCTGACATTTTTGTTGTAAGCACCAGCCATCCTTTGCTGATAACTGGCCATCCTTATCCTTGCCAAATCCCTGATTTCTTCTATAGTTTCCAGGTCTTGAACCAAGTTCTCATCATTTTCTTCAGGATCACGAATACTTGTTCTAGCAGTTGGAACCACCATTTCTGTAGGGATCACTGATTCTGCCCCAAATACCAAAGAGAATGGAGTTTGGCCTGTAGCATTCTTAGGAGTTGTCCTATCAGCCCAAAGCACATAAGGTAGTTCTTCTGCCCATTTCCCTTTCTTGGATCCAAGCTTCTTCTTCAAATTGTTGATGATGATCTTGTTGGATGATCCTGCCTGACCATTAGCTTGTGGGTGGACCGGTGTTGATGTTATCATCTTAATCCCCCAGCTGTCACAAAAGTTAGTAGTTCTGCCCTCAATAAATTGGAAACCATTATCACATATAATTTCAGAGGGAATATCAAATCTAGTTATAATATTTCTTTTAATGAAGGATATAACTTCCTTTTCTCTGACTTGGGCAAAAGCTTCAGCCTCTATCCACTTGGAGAAGTAATCAGTCATAGCAAGCATGAACACTTTTCCACCAGGTGCCTTAGGGAGCTTACCAACTATATCCATACCCCATCTCATAAATGGCCAAGAGGAGGATATAGGATGCAAAAATTCAGCTGGTTGATGAAGGATATTGCTGTGTCTCTGACAAGGATCGCATTTCTTAGCATACTCCACAACATCTCTCTTCATAGTTGGCCAATAGTATCCTATCCTCAGGATCCTTGAGAATAATGCCCTGCCCCCAGTGTGGTTTCCACAATCTCCTTCATGGAAGTCTTTTAAAACTTCTTGGATTTCAGGATCCTCAATGCATCTTAAATATGGTCCTGCAAGAGATCGTTTATACAACATATTATTTAAAATTGTGAATTGAGATACCTTAATTTTGAAAGCCCTAGGGTTTTCTCCTGTATGAATCTCTCCATGTTGTAAGTATCTCATGATTGGGAGGATCCATGATCCTGAATGAGATTGAGTATCCTCACTAGGGATAATTGTAGAATCCTCTCCTATTTCCATAGCCACATGATCCTCGATGGCAGGAGCCAGGATATGGATAATGGGGATACTTATATCCTCCGGGATCTTCAAAGATGATCCTAGATTAGCCAATGCATCAGCTTCTGCATTTTCTTCCCTTGGTACCTGTGTCAAACTAAAGGAAACAAAAGAGAGTGCCAATTCTTTGACTATCTCCAAATATTTGGTTAGCTCTTCACCTTTAACGGCATAGGATCCATTAAAGTGATTAGTGATTAACAAAGAATCTACATGTACCTCAAGATACCTGATCCTCATATGCTTAGCAATTTGCAAACCAGCTATCAAGGCTTCATATTCAGCCTCATTGTTAGTAGTTTGGAACTCACAAGCTATAGAGTTGGGTATTATGTCCCCCTGTGGCGATTTTAGTAGTATTCCAAGCCCTGTTCCTTTGACATTTGAGGATCCATCAGTATAAAGTATCCAAGGATCCTTGGTCTCCTCTAGCTGCTGGACTTCTAATTCGGCTTCCTTTTGCAAATCACTACTGAAATCTGCCACAAAGTCAGCTAATGCTTGGGATTTAATGGCTGTCCTGGGCTCATATCTTATATCATATGCACTAAGCTTCACTGCCCACTTAGCCATCCTTCCTGACATTTCAGGTTTCCTGAGGACATTCTTAATTGGAAAATTAGTTTTGACAATAATGGTATGAGTTTCAAAATAATGTCTCAATTTAGTAGATGCCATAATTAATCCAAGGATAAGTTTTTCTAAGTGTGAATACCTGGATTCAGCATCAAGTAAACTCTTACTTACATAATAGACAGGATGTTGTGTACCTTCGTGATCCTTAACAAGGACGGCACTTACTGCTTTTGAGGATACCGCAAGATATAAGGATAACACATCTCCTTTTTCTGGTTTCATCAAGGCCGGGGCCAAGGATAGGTAATCCTTAAGAGCTCTTAGGGCACTTTCATGCTTCTCAGTCCACTCGAATTTCTTGTTCTTCCTCAGGATATCGTAGAAATCCTTACACTTTTCTGAGGATTTGGATATGAATCTGTTCAAGGCTGCGATCCTTCCTGTCAATCTTTGCACATCCTTAGCATTGGCAGGAGATTTGATATTTACAATAGCCTTGATTTTCTCTAGACTTGCCTCAATGCCCCTCTTTGTCACCATATATCCTAAGAATTTACCTGCCTTAACACCAAAATGACACTTAGAAGGATTAAGTTTCATATTATATTTATCAAGGATATTGAATGCTTCCTCCAAGTCCCTTAGGTGATCCTCAGCCTTTTTGGATTTTACCACCATATCGTCTATGTAAACCTCCATAGTTTGTCCAATCTGATCCTTGAACATCATATTCACTAGCCTTTGATAAGTTGCACCTGCATTTCTTAGTCCAAATGGCATAGCAATATAACAGTATATACCAGTTGGAGTCATAAAGGCTGTATCCTCTTGATCGGATGGTTCCATCTGAATTTGTTGAAATCCAGATGAAGCATCCATAAAAGTTAACAGTTCATGACCCGCAGTTGCATCCACCATGGAGTCAATGTGGGGTAATGGGAAAGGATCCTTGGGACATGCCTTATTTAAATCAGTGAAATCGACACATACCCTTCACTTTCCGTTTTTCTTTTGAACAACTACCACATTGGCCAACCATCTTGGATACTTAACCTCTCTAATCATACCTGCTCGGAGTAATTTCTCTACCTCCTCCTTTTGAGGAAGGATATGAAGTCTTCCTTCATTTCGCCAAGGATCCCTGATCCTATATAAACTTTAGATTCAGGATCATCAGGATCCATAAGGATTTCTACTACATCCTGTTCTCTTGCCTCCAAGACATCTCTTGGAGGATGCTTTAATTGCTATTGATCCCTTGACTTTGAGGCTGGTTTCATTGATGAGGTGTAGCAGTTCTTAGCTTCTTGCTGATCACTATCAATCTTCACTATTCCCCAAGGACTAGGAAGCTTCACACATTGATGATAAGTGGATGGGACTGCTTTCATGTCATGTATCCAAGGCCTGCCAAGGATAACATTGCAACAAGATAAACAGTCAATAACATAAAATTTTTGGTAAGAATGTAGGCCTTCGATATAGATTGGGAGTTTAATGTCCCCCAGAGTATTCTTAGTCTCGCCACTGAATCCCACGAGCACAGAGGATCTTGGTATGATATCGGATTCAGGAATATTCATCTTCTTGAGGACATCAAGCTGGATAATGTTCACAGAGCTTCCTCCATCTATAAGGATCCTGCGAACAAAATGGTTAGAAATAAAAAGAGTAATAACCAAACCATCGTGATGAGGATCCTGAATGTCAACACGATCATCCTCATCAAAAGTTATGACTTTTCCTTCGGAGACACTGGATGTTCAAATGGGTCTATCTCCATTATCCATCTTGGTTTCTTTTGCATGTCTTTTAGCTGCAGAGAAGGATGTTCCACAAATGTCTGATCCTCTAGAAATAAAGTTTATAACTTGTGAATCTGCTGGAGGGGCTGGAGCTTTCTCTGGGATCCTTTCAGGATCCTGAGTCCTTGACTTCTTTCTCCCCAATAATTCTTTCAAGTGCCCCTTGCTCAACAAGTATCCAATTTCTTTTCTCAGTGCGATGCATTCTTCTGTGAGATGCCCAAAATCTTCATGATATGCACACCACTTTGACTTATCTTTAGTTGCAGCTGGTCTGTCATTTTTCCTGGGCCATCTAGCTTTATCACCTAAATTCTGCATCGCAAGGATTAGTTCATTGTTATCAATAGAAAAACAATATTTAGAAAATGGAGGATAATCCTCATCATCCTCTTCTTGTTCAACAGCATGCACATTCTGGTTATCAGATTTGTTATAGGATCTGAACTTGTTGTTCTTGAATGAGGATCCTTGCTTCTCTTGCTTTGAGGATCCTGCTAACCTCTCCTGGATCCTTTTGTCATCCTCTAGCCGGATGAACCTAAGGGCCCGGGTTCTAACCTCATCTAGATTCCTGCATGGTGTCATAACAAGATCATCATAGAATAATGAATCCCTAAGCAATCCCATTTTAAAGGCTTCAACAGCCGTAGCTATATCTAGGTTAGGAATATCTAAGGATTCTTTACTAAATCTAGTGATATAATCCCTTAAAGATTCATTATGACATTGGGTTATCCTATACAGATCACTAGTTAAACGCTCAAATTTTCTACTACAAGAAAACTGGTTATTAAATAGGTTAACTAGATTAGCAAACGAGGTAATAGAGTAAGGGGGAAGACTTAGCAGCCATTTAAGAGCCGATCCAGTAAGAGTGGATCCAAATCCCTTGCACAGACATGCTTCCTTTAACCTTTCTGGGATGGGATTGATTTCCATCCTTTCCCTGTACTGTGCTATGTGTTCTTCAGGATCTGTTGAACCATCATACAACTTCATGGTAGGCACATGGAACCTCTTGGGTATCTCATCATCACAGATTGGTGGTGCAAAATGAGATATCTTGTGGCTCCCATCTGTAATCTCCGGGATAGGCTTGACCACTCCTGGGACACTTGATATCATATCCTTTAACTTTTGCAATTCTCTGGCCATGGTATGATTGATACCTATATCCTGCATAAGGCCATGGTTAGTGGTATAAGAATTATTGAAAGTGTTACCTCCCATTGGGTTCAAATTAGGAAGAGCGGATGTGAATCCATATTGTTGGGGCTCCAGAATGACCGATGGACCAGTAGAAGCAATGGTCTGCATTGGAATAAAATCTCCCTGATGGATATCGGAACTCCCTGATTGCAAACTCCTTAAGGATCCCGGAATCTGGAAGGATCCATGAAACTGAGAGGATCCTTGAACCTGCGAGGATCCTGGGACGTAGGAAGATCCTTGAACCTGAGAGGATCCTTGAAACTGAGAGGATCCTTGAACCTGGGAGGATCCTGGAACATAGGAGGATCCTTGAACCTGGGAGGATCCTTGAAACGGCCAGAACCCTTGAATTTGCTGCGCTCCTGAGTATCCTCCTGAGCTTACGAAGGATCCTATATGCTGAGGATGGGATCCTGCTGGTTGGAAGTATGACCCTGAAGCCTGAGTCATTGCTGATGATCCGTAATGCACTCCTTTTGGTCCTCCCACATATTGAACGTCTGGAACCACTGAAGGCTGAGAAGTTATAACCGGAGTATCGAAATTCAAAGATCTGGGCATCAGCGGGGAATGATCCTCTGCCGATCTCTTCTGTTTCTTGATGTCTCCAATTTCTCTAAGAATCCTTTCATTGGTCTTATCCTACTGCTGGATATGCTCCTTCATCTGCAAAATCAGAGTAAACAAGTCACTAGTAGTGGGAGTATAAGAAGCAGAAGAAGTTGGAGGTTTTGAGAAAATGGGAGTTGGTTTCTTCTCAGCATTTTTCTGAGGTCCAGAAGGTGGTGGAGGCAAAGGTGGAATGCCCTGGGATGAATTGACTGCAGACATCGCACTGGAGGTGTTCTTTGATGATGAAGCCATCTGCTTGGATGTAACGAACCGAAATGATCACAAAATGAGAATTTCTTAAGAATGAAGCACCAATTGCCCCACGGTGGGCGCCA
The DNA here is from genome assembly GCA_030545235.1 of Helianthus tuberosus. Lineage (NCBI taxonomy): Eukaryota > Viridiplantae > Streptophyta > Magnoliopsida > Asterales > Asteraceae > Helianthus > Helianthus tuberosus. The sequence goes on from CM060442.1 coordinate 172,648,079, forward strand.
AACTGTTTTGGTAAAAAATCAGACGAGGATGATGCAACCAAACTCTCTGTTACGGGGTATGATGCTTGAATTGGTAAACAATAATGAGGATCACTCAAAAATGGATTGCACAGGAGACACAAAGATTTATACGAGGAAAAAGCCCTTGATCAATGAATGATCTCCGGCATAAAAAACCTCGGGTGATGGAAACTACCGATCACCAACTCAAATTAAACAATAATCCTTTTACAACTTTGGATGATAGCGAGCTAAGTACAAGGATCACTATAGTGTATCGTGTAGAAATGTGTGAAAAATGCTAAGTGTTTTGCCGAGAGCTGGTGAGTGCAGTTGTACGAGTGTGTGTAGCTAAAAATAGCCAAGTCTTCTAAAAATTAGCTCGCTACCCCCTTAAAATTAGAAAATATCTAGCCTAACTAACTGTCCGCTTTTCGTGCCTTCTCCCCACATTCTCCATAACGTTCACAATAGTCAAGCACGTGCAGAATTGAAGGGAATATGCTCCAGGAATATCGCCATGACCAAGTCCAAGCCGGTACTCCTGCAAAACAATACCGAATTCAAAGTGAACAATCATTAGTATAAGGATCCTTAGGATGATCCATGATCCTGATCCTGAAGTACTTCTGAGGATCACTAATTGTCACAGAAGTATGGATCACCAAACAGGATAACACTTGAGGATCACTGGTCATTGAGAAATCCTCCCCTAACACCAAGCACCTCAGATATGGTCCTGCAAGAGATTTCTTATACAAAACATTATTTATAATAGTGAATCGTGATACCTTCATTCTAAAGGCCTTAGGATTCTCATCCTTTGGGATGTGTCCTTCCTTGAGATATCTCATGATTGGAGCCGTCCAGGACATAGGATCCTTCTCAGGATATTCAACACCAGGATCCTGAACGCTTACTACTTCCTTATCCTGAGGATCCATCGCAGGATATATGATATGCACTATCGGTATTCGGGTTCCTTCCGGTATACTGACTGATGATCCTAGATTTGCCAAGGCATCAGCTTCAGCATTATCCTCTTTTGGTACCTGTTCAAGTGTAAAAATATCGAAATATCCTGCTAATTTTTTGAGAATTTCGAGATACTCGATTAACTTCTCACCTTTAACTGCATATGATCCATTAAAATGATTAGTAATTAACAAAGAATCAACATATACTTGCAAACTCTTGATATTCATACTTTTAGCCAATTCTAATCCTGCAATTAAAGCTTCATATTCTGCTTCATTGTTAGTGGCAGGAAACTCACATCTAATAGCCTTGGGTAATATATCCCCTGTGGCGATTTTAGTAGTATACCCAAACCTACACCTCTTACATTATATGCACCATCAGTATATAACGTCCAGGATTCTAAGTTTTCTCCTAGCTGTTGTACTTCTAGGTCTACTTCACTTTGAATATAACCACTGAAATCAGCCACAAAGTCAGCTAAAGCCTGAGACTTTATGGCACTTCTAGGTTCATACACTAGTTCATATGCACTTAATTTCACTGACCACTTAGCCATCCTAGCTGACATCTCTGGTTTCCTGAGCACGCTTTTTTCAGGATAGTTGGTTTTAACATGAATCCTATGTGTTTCAAAATAGTGTCTAAGTTTCGTTGACGTCATAACTAGGGCTAATATTAATTTCTCTAAATGAGAGTACCTAGTTTCAGCATCTAATAAACTTTTACTAACATAATAAATAGGATACTACTGACCTTCATGATCCTTTACAAGGACATCACTTACTGCATTCCCTGACACTGCAAGATACAGGGATAATGGTTCACCATCCTCAGGCTTCATCAATAGAGGTGCGGTTGAAAGATACCGCTTCAAATCCTGCAAGGCTGCTTCATGCTTTATTCCCCATTCAAACTTCTTGTTCTTCTTCAGGATATCATAAAATTCCTTGCATTTCTCTGAGGATCTTGAAATAAATCTATTCAATGCTCCCACACGTGCTGTTAGTCTTTGAACATCTTTCATGTTAGAAGGTGATTTGATATCCAAGATGGCTTTAATCTGTTCTGGGCTTGCTTCTATCCCTCTTTTAGTCACCATATATCCTAGAAACTTTCCTGCCCCCACTCCAAAATGGCACTTAGCAGGATTTAGCTTCATGTTATACTGATCCAGGATATCAAATGCTCCCTTAATATCCTGGAGGTGATCCTCAGCCTTCTTAGATTTTACTACCATGTCATCGATGTAAACCTCCATAGTGTCCCCCAGCTTGTCTTTGAACATCATATTCACCAATCCTTGATATGTTGCACCTGCATTTTTCAAACCAAAGGGCATAGCAGTGTAGCAACAAATACCTGTTGGTGTCATGAAGGCAGTATCCTCCTGGTCTGAAGGTTCCATTTGGATCTGCTGGAATCCTGAGGATGCATCCATGAAGGTTAACATCTCATGGCCGGTAGTAGCTGTCACACCCTGGCTTTTGCGGAAGCGTGGGTTTATTTTGGTGTGACTTCTTAATACCATAGCACAATCATAACGATGTTATATGAATTAAAACACATGATAGTCATCCATTCATTTAGTTTTAAAAGTTACCACAACAACATTGTTTTAAAAGTCGACACATGAAACCAAAGACAATCATGACATAATTAAAAACATGTTCATACGACACGACAAAAGTCTTGACTAGAAATACGGTTTAAGACTTGTAACCCCTCCAGGCAGGGGTCACACTTCCTAAACCTGGATGACATCGTTATTCCTTACGCAGCTTGACGTGATTGCATACTTTGCCAGATCCACTAATTTCCTGAAATACATGTAGTTTGAAAAATCAACAAAAGTTGAGCGAGTTCATGCAAAAGTGAGTATGTATAAACCTTTGTAGTATGTATGAAAATCCCTGGTATGTAGCAATTAAGGAAAAAGAGATCACCATTGGGTTGCAAAGCCAATGATATGTGTGAAGTGATGCAGGAAGACTCAAACCTAGCGGATTTTGGCGTCGGGCTCATAGTCACCTCATGGTCCACTCAGCGGACTCAGAAGTGGGGCTCGCTACACCCAAATAGATCTATCACTCATGACCCTCGGTCCTACAATGAGGATTAATGGCCTCAAGTTCCACCTACCCACTCACATGATCTAAGTAGTATACCCTCCTTAAGCTAACCATACTATGTATAAAAGTGTCTGTAATTACTGTAACATGTATTCCACCCCCGAAGTATAAAAACTGAAAACAGTTAAGAGAAAAGGGGGACATGAACTCACAGAAGTGCGCATCCTGTAACGTCAATCTCAAACTCGGACTGCTGCGTGACGACCAACACGTACTAATGTCTATTAGACGAATGGGCCGTGCCTTGGCTTAGGGTTTAGTGTTTTGAGTTGCGTTACTATGATATTATACTTGTTAAAATAATATTAATTATTTTAACTTAACTTTTGTGTTTAGGAAAATAGTTAGGCAACTATTTTGTATCCACACTTCTTAATTATTTTGTATGTGTATTTCCTTCCCAAGGATGGGGGTATTTATACATGTACACTTGTAATTTCGAAAATATATTTTAAGTCCCACTTAGAAAATATATTTAATTTACTTGTCTAAAATATCTTAATTCCAAAATATATATATTTTACTTCATAAACTTCCCAAAATAATATTTTACCAAAATATACGTATAAGAGTATTTTTCCGAAATACTATATAAGTGGCGTCCTAGCGTTTCGTATTGCGATAATACTTGCGTAACTCAAATATTTATTTGGTAAGAATCTTGGTATTATTTTGGAGTCGTAATTTTTATGGTGTCATAAGTTATATTATTTTTATCCTAAAAATAATACAACTAGTTCGCAAAATACACAAATAATCACACAAGAGTTTTAGTAATAAATATATTCTAAATATATATTTATCAAATCTTATTTACGAAAATCAACCTCCGACACTTAGTATTTTTGTAATAAAAATCATGGCGAAGTTTATTTTGAAAATAAATTTAGAAACATGTTTGTAAACACTTACTAGAAAAATATTTTCTAAGTGTTGAATTTTTAGGAAAATTTCGCCAGAGTTTCCTTTGTAAATGGAGGCGTCCACGCTTACTAGCGTATCATTTTCTTTTGTAAAATCATTCAATCAATTCTCAATCAACAATATACAACCTTTATTTACCAAATTTGTCAAAAACAAGCATAAACCATAAACTTATGAACTTGAAGATTTATAAAACATGTAGTAACTTACTAGTAGACTTAGTGAGTCTTGTTACCTTTAAGAATGTGATTAGTTTCTTAAAAACTTTATTTTTAAAGGATTTGAACATTTACAACTTCTAGTCATGATTTCTAAAAAAAATACTTCTTTGTGAAATTCTCTTTTTACACAAATGTTTATACACTTGTTTACCCACTAAAAATACGATTAATTTATGTAAGATCAAACTTTTAACAAAACTCATGCTCTTCACTTGGTTCTTTCGAAAAACCACTCATAGATCTTTAGATCTATGAGATTACAACCCATTTTGCTCTTTATTTTTCATGAAAACATGTATTTAATCAAGTTCATAGTTATGTATGGATGATTTCATCATCCTACACATTTTTAACCTTCACATCTTGCTAGTTCATGTCTTTAAACATGATCTAGCAAGCCTATGTGATGAACCATAACATTTTTACTAACAACCAACATACAACAATCATAACAACACAAGAACAACATGATTTCAACATCATTCTATCACTACTTCATCTCATAGTTAGTTTATGTCAAGACTTTGATTATGTTCTTTAAAGTTCTCAATATTTCACCATTCTTTTCACTATTAACCAACAAAAATATGAACAAGATGAAGATCTAAGGCACTTACTACTAGCACAAGGCTAGGGGAATGTCAAGGCGTAAAAGTGATGGATAAAAGAAAACGAGAGCGGTCCTTGAGCTTCCAAACACACCAAGCTTACTTGTAGGACCTCTTGCACCTTTGGATGTATGTAGAATGCTTGAAGGAAGACTTGAAGGTGGTGGTATGGTGGTGTGGTGGTGGCGGCCGAACCAAAGAGAAGAGAAGGGAGAGAGATGAGTGAAGTTTGATGTTGTGAATGAAATGATCGTAATCCTCAAGTCTTTCTTATAAACCACTAATCAACATTAACCATTGGATTTAATGTCCTATTATCCAACAACATTTAAATAAAATATTGAAAAGAATGGTGGGGGGTGTCCCCACTTTCTTCAACCGGTTCGAAGGGGGGGGGGGGGGTATGGGGTTGGGTTTCAATGGGTGTTTACTAATCTAGTTAGGATTTAAAGGTTAAGTTAGTATGTTATGATGCATTGTTATTTATAAGGTGTGTTAGGGGACCCTAACTAGCTCAGAAAAATAAAAACAATTTGTTTGGCAATATTTTTATGCTCCGGGTAATGTCCGGTTGTTCGGTTGGGTGTTGTCCGTTAAAGTGCTAAATTAATCCATAAAGTGTCCTTTATATTACTTTTAGTGACACATTTAATTCCCAACACTTTGGAAAGTATCTAGGACTATTTTGCCAAGTTTTTGCACTTTACTAGCATTATTAAATGCTGAATTTTGTGTATTAAGTGCAAAATTCTGCATTTAAAGTGTGTTTTAGGCACTTCCCGGCACTATAACTATCACCTAGTGACGCAGTTTTATGGTCCTCACTTCCCTACACTCCCTACTAGTGTAGTATTCTATCTCTGGCTCACACTGGCCTAAAAAATATTGTCTGTCTATGTGCTGGCATTGTCAGCTTGTTTCTGGGTTATCCGCTCACTGTGCTAACTGTGCTTTGTGCATCAAGTTTGTCACTAAAGTTTGTGTGAAATAAATGGAGTGACAGTATGAAGGTGATGCATATGTATGTATGTAACAGAATTTAGTAAGCAGTTTAATCACAGTTGTAATCAAGCACAGTCATTAAGCACAAATTAAATATTAATTAATTGTACGGATACCTGTAATTTTTAGGGTTGTCACAGTAGCATCCACCATTGAGTCAATATGAGGAAGAGGAAATGGGTCTTTGGGACAAGCTTTGTTCAAGTCTGTGTAATCTACACAAACTCTCCACTTCCCATTCTTCTTCTGCACCACCACTACATTTGCTAGCCATCTTGGAAACTTGACTTCTCTGATCATTTTGGATTTCAATAACCTCTCCACTTCTTCCTGAATAATCACATTTCACTCCAGAGCAAACTTCCTTCTTTTTTGTTGGACAGGCTTGAATGACCTGTCAATACCGAGCTTATGTGTTATAATATCCTTGGAAATACCTGTCATATACTCGTGCTTCCACGCGAATGTTGACATCCTGCATTTAAAAAAATTAGTCAATTGATCTTCAATATCCCAAGGGATATTGGTTCCCATGAGCACCGAGATATCCAGATTATTCTGATCCAGGACAACTTTCTTTTCGTCCTGCTCTGAAGCCTCCATGATATCCTAGCCTCGAATCTTTAATTGCTATGCTGCACTAGGCTTTGTTGAGGATTTCATCGAAGAAGAATAACACTCCTTTGCTTCCTGTTGATCACTTTCCACCTTGACAACTCCCCAAGGAGTAGGAATCTTGATGCATTGATGGTAGGTTGACGGAACAGCTTTCATATCATGGATCCAAGGCCTACCTAGTATAATATTATAGCAGGATAAAGAGTCCATGACACAAAAGCGCTGCATTGAGTTGATCCCTTGAATATACACGGGCAACTTTATCTCTCCTACGGTATTATTAGCTTCTCCGCTGAAACCAACGAGCACAGTGGACTTCGAAGTAATATCCATTGGGGATACATTCATCCTCTTCAACGTTTCCAGCTGGATTATGTTAACTGAGCTGCCATTATCCACTAATATCCTGCGCACAAAATGGTTAGCAACATATAATGTTATTACTAAAGGATCATGATGAGGATCCTGAACGGTATCCCTGTCATCATTATCGAACGTGATCGCTTTGTCAGTCGTGAGGGTTGACATCCTGGTTGGCTTATCTCCCCTCTCTGCTTTGGCTTCCTTCGCGTGTCTTTTTGCCGCAGAATATGATGTGCCGCAGATGTCGGATCCTCCTGAAATAAAGTTAATTATTTTTGCATCCGCAGGAGGTGATGCTGCACGTTCAGGATCCTTCTCAGGATCCTGACCCTTATTCTTCTTTCTTCCCAAGAGGTCCTTCAGATATCCCTTACTCAAGAGATAGCTTATTTCTTTTCTTAAAGCGATGCAATCCTCAGTAACATGCCCGAAATCCTCGTGGAAAGCACACCATTTGGACTTGTCCTTCCAATCAGCCTTTTGTTGATTCTTTCGGGGCCATCTTGCTTTGTCTCCTAAACCCTGCATAGCATACATCAGTTCAGGTATGTTAACAGAAAAACAATATTCAGATAACTCAGGATACTCCTCAGGATCCTCGTCTTCAACAGCATTCACTTTTTTGCCATCATTTCTGCCATACGGTTTAGAGCGGTATGGTTTATACGAGGATTCTGATTTCCTGTTGGTTGACTCATAGGTTGTGGACGAATTCATCCTTTCTTGCATCTTTTTGTCGTCCTCCAGGCGAATGTATCTCAAAGCCCTGTTACGAGCTTCGTCCAGATTCCTGCAGGGATTCATTACAAGATCCTGATAAAACTGAGAATCTTTTTGTAATCCCATCTTAAAAGCCTGCACAGCTGTTGCAACATCAAGATGTGGGATATCCAAGGATTCCCGACTAAACTTGTTCACATAATCCCTCAAGGATTCCTGAGGTCCTTGAGTTATCCTGTAAAGATCGTTGGTTAGTTTCTCAAAACTCCGGCTGCAAGAAAATTGACTATTAAATAAATTAACTAAATGAGCAAATGAAGTAATTGAGTGAGGAGGAACGTTCAAGAGCCATTTTAAGGCTGATCCTGTTAAGGTAGAACCAAAACCCTTGCATATACATGCTTCTTTGAGATCTGGAGGGATAGGGTTGATTTCCATCCTTTCCCTATACTGGGCAATATTGTCACGGCCCTTGGCCCAGGTTTGACCCGGTCCAGAGCCGCGAGGCAGGAAATCCGATGGTATCTAATTAAGTGACAGCGAAAGTCTTTTTAAACAGGATCGATTAATATTAAAACTGCTCGTTTATATATAATATAGGGATAAATCCCATAATTTACAAATAAGTGATTTCACTGGGAAATCCTTTATTTCTTAAAACATGTTTCTTTATTTATTTACATTGAGCCACTTTTCTAAGCATGTAGTGCTCCACGGCACTTTTCCTGTGCTCACAACAGATCACCTGAAACATGTTTGAAAAAGGTTTTGTCAGCAGGGAAATACTGAGTGAATCATTCAGTTATACTAAAACGACTCGTTTGTTATAATTTACAGTATTAAGAGATTACAATGTTTCTGATATCAAACCAACTACCCACAGTATTTGTCACTCGACTCTTTTCTGTGACTGTGGTCATATCACCAATGGCTGCCCCAATGAATGACGGTTATCACTAAATTTAGGTTCGCCCACCTAAAGTGATAAAACTGCAATACTGTGCACAATACCCCACATACCGGCTGTAATTTGGTGATTACATAAACTTAATCACTGTAATTATAACTTTTTGAAAATAAACATGATTTCAAAAGTAATTTGATAAAAAGAGAATGACTCACATTGTAGAATTAACGAGCAGAATATAAGCCTACTGATTAGCCTTGATTAACCTAATTTAAATAATAATGCACACACAAACAGGTTAGTAACTAATACAGCAGTTACGACAATTCACGAGATTAAATCCTCACAACGATTTATTAGTGCAATACTTAACAATTCAGCGGATTCACAACGAATGACAGAGTATAGTCCGAATTCGAGCAGTACTCAAACATTCAAGTCGAAATCACGATGAATTAATAAAGTATAAACTCAATTTGAGCGGCACTTAAACAATCGTTGGATAATTATAATCGATCGGACGTTGAATCGTAATAGCGATCGAGTTATTACCCTGATTGCGGCGTCGATTAGTGCACTGTGTGTGTTAATTGTAGTATACAGAACGTAAATCGGTGCATGAAACGAATTTCTTCGTCGAACATACGTCAAATTTCATGTCCCAATGTCTGCTATTTATAGTCAAAATTTGCCACCCCTTACGGACCGTAACAAATAACCCTTACGGTCCGTAAGGGTTGCCTATATTTTATAGACTAGCCACGGTTGGGACTAGCTATGCTGAGTTGACAATTTCTGAATTTAGAATTTTGACAGTGAGTAAATTAGATAAACGTTAACTAGGGTTTACCCCCCCTTGAGTTTTAGGGGCCCTAATCCTGATTCTGAAAATTCTGAAAATTTTAGGGTTTGTTCAGAATCAATTGGGTTTCTTAATTAGGGTTTCCTATTGGTCAAATTAAAATAATAATTAGGACTTTTGATGAGAGTTGTTACATCCTCCCCACCTTAAGAAAAATCTCGTCCTCGAGATTTATTGGAATAAATGAGGATATTTTCGCTTCATTTCTGATTCCAGCTCCCAAGTGTATTCAGCTCCTCTTTTTGAATCCCATCTGACTTTGACTAAAACTAGTCGTTTATGTTTGAGAAACTTGATCTTTCGATCCTCAATTTGAAGAGGTTTCTCAACAAATTTTAGCTTTTCGTTTACCTCTATATCTTGAAGAGGTACTACCAGTGATTCATCTGATAAGCATTTCTTGAGATTGGATACATGAAATACATCATGTACTCCAGCTAATTCTTCTGGTAGTTGTAAACGATAAGCAACTGGTCCTATACGTTGGATCACAGGAAATGGTCCTACGTATCTTGGACTTAGCTTTCCTTTCTTACCAAATCGAACAACTCCTTTCCAAGGAGAAACTTTCAATAATACTTTATCTCCGACTTGAAATTCTAACGGCTTGCGGCGATTATCTGCATAGCTCTTCTGACGATCTCGAGCTGTTTTCAGTCTTTCCTTAATTTGAGTTATTTTGTCAGTAGTTTCTTGCACAATTTCTGGACCTGATAATTGACTTTCTCCTATTTCTGCCCAACAAACTGGAGTTCTGCACTTACGTCCATATAGTGCTTCAAATGGAGCAGTTTCAATGCTTGAATGGTAACTATTATTATAGGAGAATTCAATTAATGGTAAATGATCATCCCAGTTTCCACCAAAATCTATTACACATGCTCGGAGCATGTCTTCTAGAGTTTGGATGGTTCTTTCACTTTGCCCATCTGTTTGAGGATGATATGCCGTACTCAAATTTAGTCGAGTTCCCATAGCTTGCTGGAAACTTTTCCAGAAATGAGAAGTGAAACGACTATCTCTATCTGATACAATGGAGAGTGGGACTCCATGTAAAGAAACCACTTCGTCTACGTACAACTTGGCTAGCCTTTCCATGCTAAAGGTTTCCTTCATTGGTAGAAAATGAGCTGATTTGGTTAATCGATCCACAATTACCCAAATCGCATCATTACCTTTTCTTGTTTTAGGCAACTTAGTAACAAAATCCATTGTTATAAGTTCCCATTTCCATACAGGCATTTCCAATTGTTGTAGTAGTCCTGAAGGTTTCTGGTGTTCGGCCTTTACTTGTGAACAAGTAAGACACTTAGAAACATATCTTGCTATATCTTTCTTCATTCCTATCCACCAGAAATTCTTTCTTAAATCTTGGTACATCTTATTGTTTCCTGGATGCATAGTATACCTAGATTTATGGGCTTCTTCTAAAATCTTATTTCTTAATTCTCCTTGCTTAGGTACCCAAATTCGTTTCTTGTGGAATCTCCAAATTCCATCATTTCCTTGCTCTAGTTCCTTTATATAACCTTTCATTCCTTCAGCATCGTCCTTGATTGCTGTTTCCTGAACCTTCTTTAATTGTTCCATTAAATCTACTTGTAGATTTAATCTAAGAGCACGAACTCGCTTTTGTTTTTCCTGATACTTACGACTTAAGGCATCTGCAACTACATTTGCCTTTCCTTCGTGATATTGAATATCACAGTCGTAATCACTTAGAACTTCCATCCATCTTCTTTGCCTCATATTTAACTCTTTCTGCCCAAATATATACCTTAAACTTTTATGATCTGTATAGACTGTAAACTTACTTCCGTACAGATAATGTCTCCAAATTTTCAAGGCAAAAATTATGGCTCCTAATTCTAAGTCAAGAGTTGTATAATTTTCCTCGTGCTTTTTCAATTGTCGTGAGGCATACGCAATTACCTTCTTCCGTTGCATCAACACACATCCGAATCCTAATTTTGAAGCATCACAATATACTTCAAAATCTTCTGTTCCTTCGGGCAATGCTAAAATTGGAGCATTCGTCAATCGGTGCTTTAAAATCTTAAAAGCTTCTTCTTGCTTATGTCCCCATTCAAACTTAGTGGCTTTACAGGCCAACTTAGTCAATGGTACGGCTATCTTTGAAAAATCCTTAATAAACCGTCTATAATACCCAGCTAAACCTATAAAACTTCTAATTTCCATAGCTGTTTGTGGGACCTTCCATTTAATAATTGCTTCTATTTTAGCAGGGTCTACGTGAATGCCTTCGTGATTCACCATATGTCCTAGGAATTACACTTCCTTTAAACAAAATTCACACTTTGAGAATTTGGCATAAAGCTTTTCTTTTCTTAACAAAGTTAAGAGTGCATGCAAGTGCTTGCAATGTTCTTCCTGACTTTTGGAATAAATAAGTATATCGTCGATAAATACGATTACAAATTTATCCAAGTATGGTTTACAGATTCGATTCAGCATGTCCATAAATGCTGCTGGGGCATTTGTTAGTCCAAAGGGCATGACTGTAAACTCATAATGGCCATACCTAGTTCTGAAAGCAGTTTTAGGTATGTCTTCTTCTTGTACTTTCAACTGGTGATATCCGGATCTTAAGTCTATCTTAGAAAAATACCTAGCGCCTTGAAGTTGATCAAAAAGATCATAAATCCTAGGTAATGGGTATCGATTCTTAATTGTAACCTTATTTAGTTCACTATAATCGATACACATTCTCATCGATCCATCTTTCTTTTTCACAAACAACACTGGTGCTCCCCAAGGGGATGAACTAGGTTGTATAAATCCTTTACTTAGTAATTCATCTAATTGCTTTTTCAGTTCTAACATTTATGTAGGTGCTAACCGATAAGGTGCCTTGGCTATCGGTATAGTTCCTGGAATTAGATGAATCCTAAATTCTACTTCCCTATCTGGTGGTAATCCTGGTAATTCTTCTGGAAATACATCTGGGTATTCTGAGACTACAGGAATTTCCTTAAGATCTTTACCCTTAGTACTTATGATTACTGAAATCATATATACTATTCCTTGTTTTCGTTCATAATTAGCAACTTTCATTACTGATATGAACTTCATAGGCTTACGTGGTTTATCTCCTGTAATCACAATTACTTCTCCGGTGGGTGCCTGAATTTCTATAGAGTTCTTATCACAGAGAATTCGAGCATGGTTGGCTACTAACCAATCCATTCCTAACACAACATCGAATTCAGCTAACTTCATAGGTAACAGGTTTGCAGAAAACTTATGGCCTAATAGTTCTATTTTTCCTTCTTGCAAAACCTTATTTATGTTAACAGAATTCCCGTCAGCCGTTTCGACTGTAAAAATCTGCCTAATGTTGGTTAAGGGTATATTAAGAGTTTGGCAGAATGAAGTATTGATAAAACTTTGGTTTGCACCAGAGTCAAATAATACTTTTGCATAAACGTCGTGAACCAAGAACGTACCAGCTATAACGTTAGGGATTAGTTCGGCTTCCTGAGTGGTTAGCTGAAATGCTCGGGCATTCTTCTTTGTAGTTCCATCAGCTGGTTTGCCTTTATTGTCTGCGGTTTTAATCAATTTAGGACATTCTGTTTTATAATGTCCTGTTTCTCCACAGTTATAGCAGACTATGGTTTTCTTTTTGCAATTTTCTTCACGATGTCCTATTATTTTGCAGAAGTTGCAAATTACATTGCATTTTCCAAAATGATTCTTTTTGCAATTGCTGCAAAAAGGCGGTTGTGCAGATTGTCTCCTTCCTCTTTTCTTGAACCTATTAGTATCATTACCCATACGAAATCCTTGGGTAATCTTTTGAGCCAATTCCTTCTTTCGATCTTCTTCTCTTGTTCGCACTAGTTCATCCGTTAGGGTATTAGCTAGTTCCACAGCATCGTCAATAGTGCGAGGTCTCGCAGCTTTAACGATGTTACGGATTTCACTAATTAATCCCCAAATGTAACGGGAAATGAGTACCGGTTCTGGCGAAGCCAGTGTTGGTACCACTCTAGCATATTCAAAGAATGTCGAAGTATAACCGCGACACTCTACGCCTATCATACGATGATTTAGGAACTTATTTGCCATTTGTTCCTTTTCATATTCAAGACAATATTTTCTTTCTACAAGAATTTTAAATTCTTCCCAGTTCATAGCATAAGCTATCCTTCTTCCTTTTGCTTGTAATACGGTGTTCCACCATTCTAGTGCCCCTTCTTTGAAAAGGTTTGATGCATACATGACCTGATCTTCTTCGGAACACTTACTTATTGCAATTACTGCTTCGGTTTTCTCTAACCAATGCAGTACTGCAGTTGCTCCTTCGTTACCTGCAAATTCAGCAGGTTTACAAGCAACAAATTCTTTGAAAGTGCAACCAGGTGTTGCGACTTTCATTTTCTTAGGAGGTGGAGCCTGTCGTGGATTATTATCGTCATGATTGCCGCCTCCATTTACACTATGACTAAAATTATCTTCCTGAGTACGTTTACTAGGAATGATTTGTTGCGGTTCAACAGGTTTCTGAGTAGCAGCTACGATTGATGGAATAGCATTAGCTATCCCTTGAGTGACGATGTTCTCAATATCTTGTCTAGTCATATACTGGTTTTCCTGATTTTGTTCAGATTGATTCCCTTCATTAACTGGTTCATTACTAGCATTTTCCATCTGATAATTATTATAATTATAACTATTAGTATTAAATGATTGTAAATAAAACAATTACACAGAAGCACATAAAATCTTACAACACAGATATATGTATCCAAAATTGTCGATATTTCGACTTCTATTTTGCTTTTTATATTATATAGGCATCCATACACACTGTTTATCTTACAATGTTTTATTTCCCATTTTACAGAGTTATATTTAACTATTATTATTATTATTATTATTATTATTATTATTATACATACATTCTTCCCAACCCCACTCTTCTTTGGTCAACTGGCAGTTTAGTAACGACGCTCCCTTTCGTCGTATTTCCAGGAAATTTGCTTCCCCATTTCCCGGATCCTATTCCCTGTTACTATCAGCTCTTCACCGAACAGACGGAGTTCGGCTAAGTTTTCGTTGCTCATTGGAGGATTGGGGATAGGTTCTGGATCAAACTGTGGAAGGAAAGAATAAGGACTGTTGATGATATTTTCGAATTGCCAGTCATTTGTCCACCATTCTTCCATTTGGCCTAAAGGTCGAGTGTGGATTAGTGGGTCTGGAATAGCTGGTTCTAGATTCACAGGAAGTTGGGTTTCTAGGTAAGGATATAGATTATTATGGATGGGGCTAATGACATCACAATTTGCCAGTAGACGGTCTATTTCCTCTTGAAATGTGATTTCTTCAGTTTGTCTGGAGCTCTCTCTAATTTCTATTCCTTTTTGTTTAGAATCTTCCCTGATTTCTATCTCTGCCGGATTAGAACTTTCTCCGATTTCGATTCTTTTTCCTTTGTCTATAGGGTTTTCTATTTTGGGGAGTTTCCTAGTAACTGGCTTTCTCCTGCGCACTTTCCACCATCCTACATATCTTCTTTTCTTTTTAAGTTTTGTTTTTTCCAGCGGTGGAGCTTGGAATTCCAGAGGTTCCTCTATGTCAGCAATATAACCAGTAAAGTCGTGGGAGACTTCAATTGGTACTGGGTAGAGGTTGAGATTCTGAAATGCTTCCGATATCCCACTCATGCTGGATAGCATATATGCAAAATGCACAAAAATGCCAAGTTAAAACTTTGGAACAAAGTTTTAAATAAACATTAAAGTTTTATTGCATACAGATTTGTACAAAAGACTACAGGAAAGAGAACACACTATACTTTATTTATTTACTGGAGATTAATTTTCTACTTGACCAGGCTGACTGGTATTTTAAAGGTTTGCATTCTCTGCTACGGTAGCTAGCATATAAAGGTTTGCCCATTTTTCATCTAATGTGTCTTCCCAAGGTAACCTATTGCCTAATTCCTGGATTTCTGAATTAAACCTCACTTTCTTGACTTGGGGTTTCTTTATTTTCTCCTTTCCCTTTCTAAGAATCAAATTTCTTTTATCTTGGGTAAGAGGATTTTCATAATTTGCTTTACGGACAAAAATCCCTTCTTCCATATCTGCGGGGTGTTTGGAGGAAGAGTTTCCTTTCTCAGTGGGTGCAGTATCTAATTTGTGGTAGATAGCAGAAATCTTTTGTTTACCCATACTGTAACTCAACAATTAATCAGTTAATAAAACATGTTTTCACAGAATAGCAATTAAATTTCTCAATTATTTTAATAGGCTAAAATCAATAGTAAGCTTAAATCAGTGGCTCTGATACCACCTTTTCCTGTCACGGCCCTTGGCCCCGGTTTGACCCGGTCCAGAGCCGCGAGGCAGGAAATCCGATGGTATCTAATTAAGTGACAGCGGAAGTCTTTTTAAACAGGATCGATTAATATTAAAACTGCTCGTTTATATATAATATAGGGATAAATCCCATAATTTACAAATAAGTGATTTCACTGGGAAATCCTTTATTTCTTAAAACATGTTTCTTTATTTATTTACATTGAGCCACTTTTCTAAGCATGTAGTGCTCCACGGCACTTTTCCTGTGCTCACAACAGATCACCTGAAACATGTTTGAAAAAGGTTTTGTCAGCAGGGAAATACTGAGTGAATCATTCAGTTTTACTAAAACGACTCGTTTGTTATAATTTACAGTATTAAGAGATTACAATGTTTCTGATATCAAACCAACTACCCACAGTATTTGTCACTCGACTCTTTTCTGTGATTGTGGTCATATCACCATTGGCTGCCCCAATGAATGACGGTTATCACTAAATTTAGGTTCGCCCACCTAAAGTGATAAAACTGCAATACTGTGCACAATACCCCACATACCGGCTGTAATTTGGTGATTACATAAACTTAATCACTGTAATTATAACTTTTTGAAAATAAACATGATTTCAAAAGTAATTTGATAAAAAGAGAATGACTCACATTGTAGAATTAACGAGCAGAATATAAGCCTACTGATTAGCCTTGATTAACCTAATTTAAATAATAATGCACACACAAACAGGTTAGTAACTAATACAGCAGTTACGACAATTCACGAGATTAAATCCTCACAACGATTTATTAGTGCAATACTTAACAATTCAGCGGATTCACAACGAATGACAGAGTATAGTCCGAATTCGAGCAGTACTCAAACATTCAAGTCGAAATCATGATGAATTAATAAAGTATAAACTCAATTTGAGCGGCACTTAAACAATCGTTGGATAATTATAATCGATCGGACGTTGAATCGTAATAGCGATCGAGTTATTACCCTGATTGCGGCGTCGATTAGTGCACTGTGTGTGTTAATTGTAGTATACAGAACGTAAATCGGTGCATGAAACGAATTTCTTCGTCGAACATACGTCAAATTTCAAGTCCCAATGTCTGCTATTTATAGTCAAAATTTGCCACCCCTTATGGACCGTAACAAATAACCCTTACGGTCCGTAAGGGTTGCCTATATTTTATAGACTAGCCACGGTTGGGACTAGCTATGCTGAGTTGACAATTTCTGAATTTAGAATTTTGACAGCGAGTAAATTAGATAAAAGTTAACTAGGGTTTACCCCCCCTTGAGTTTTAGGGGCCCTAATCCTGATTCTGAAAATTCTAAAAATTTTAGGGTTTGTTTAGAATCAATTGGGTTTCTTAATTAGGGTTTCCTATTGGTCAAATTAAAATAATAATTAGGACTTTTGATGAGAGTTGTTACAAATATGCTCCTCAGGATCTGTAGTTCCATAACAGAGTTTCATGTTGGGGGTTTGAAATCTTTTTGGGATTTCAGCATCACAAATAGGATATGCAAACCGTGATATCCTGTGGCTATCCTGGGACACTTTAGGAATTGGATGAACCACCCCAGGTACACTGGATATCCTGTCCTTCAGTTTTTGAAGCTCCCTGGAAAATGCTGATGTCATACCTGCATCCTACAAAGATCCAACACCATTAGTAGCAAGAGTATTATTATTATTAGATACATTACCAGCTTGGGGTTTCTGGCCATATCCTGAAGCATATCCCGAGCTTCTCACAGTTGATACTCTCACTGAAGAAGGTATCTCAGGAGTATGATTCTGGGAATGGCTAGGCACAATATTCCCCCGGTTATCCTCAGTATAAACTACAGAACTGAAGTTCAAAGCCCTGGGTTTCAAGGGAGTGACAGTATCTTCAGCAGGCCTACTCGAGCCGGATTTCAAGAGTTGTATCTCTCTCATCAGCATCTGATTAGTTTCCTGCTCCTGCCTCATCTGTTCCTGTACACTACCAAACAAATTTAGAATTTCTTCATTAGAAGCCAAAACAGGACCAGATCCCTGGATATTGCGAGCGGGGATAACATCCCGAGCCACATGACTTTCAGTTCCCTGTGAAGAGGCTTGCATTCTCAGAGGAGGTGGTGGAAGCACCGAACCAATTGTTGCAGAGGTTGTAGCAGACACAGTGGAAGAGCTCATGTTTGATCTCGAGGCCATTGAAAATAGTGTAGCAAAAAGCTTTGAAAATAGAAAACCAAGTAACGATTTTGCAAAAGCTTTTAGTAGAAATAGCACCACTTGCCCCATGGTGGGCGCCAAATTGTTTTGGTCAAAAATTACCAAAGCAATTAAGTGATCAAATTAGTTAAGTGAGGTAGTGTGCTTGAAATGTGTGTTGAAAATATTCTGGTTAAGTTATTTGCAAAAACAGTTTCAGGATACGGCTCAGGATATAGAGCTGTATCTATGATCAAACAATGAGCAAAAATGTAAAGTGTGACACAGGATGTACGAGGAAAGCCCTTGATCAATCTAGATCGCCAGCACAAAACCTTGGGAGCTGAAAATCGCAGCTGCCTTGTTCTTCTATTACTTCAAATATCAGGATACAGTGCAGGATATGATGCGGATCAACTAGGTGTTACAATGTAATTCGAGTACAAGTGTTTGCGTGTAGTGATTGTTTGCAACAGGAGAGTAAAAGTGTGAGTTAGAGTGTGTGCCTTAACCTGATCCGATCAACCTATTTATACTAAAAGAAAATAACAAACTACCCTATTAAACCGGGATGCTTCGAATACTCCTCAAGTAAACGTTGTAGTCCACTTTTTCTGGGTTCAACGTCTACAAGCTAACTGATTTGCCCGAGTCTTGAGGGGAAGAAGTCCTTCTGACCGTTAAAGGCTTGTTACAATAATCTGCACGTGAGCTAATTGGTTAGTACCAGGATATCGTATCAGGATGTTACCAATATCCTGATTCGGTATCCTGATCACAAATAAACAATCAAAGCCAGAATATTAGTCAGGATATATGTTTAGAAAATGACCCATAACACGAACCAGATCCCAAACAGCTGGTTCTACTCCCACTTTTACCGAACAATATCTTCTCAAAGAACCCAAGAAAGAAGTATGTTCTTTTGACAATGCCGACATTGCCGCCCTGAAAGCCTCCGGTGCCTTTCCCGCCGGAGCGATTATACGTTCGTTCGACCGGGAGGTCCAATCGGACGTGTATTCCGACGAATGAGTGTGCTTCTTATCCTATCCTTTCTCCATAGGGCTCCTATATCCTTTTTCGGCCTTTATCTCTCATTTCTTTGAACTCACTGGTCTCAGTTATGCCCAAACTATGCCTATGGTTTGGCGAGTTTTAATCACACTGTACCAGATAAAGTCTCGTCATATGCCTGATTTATGCATTGAGGATCTTCTTATTGCATATCGTTTAAGGTCCCATGGTTCCAGCCGGTTCCTTTTTTCTTCAACCTCCAGGGATCCCCTCATCCTTAAAGCGACTAAAAACGAGGATGGATGGAGGCGAAAATTCTTTTTTGTTAAAAGGGACTCCATTGACAAGGATCTTGAACTTACCAGGAAATGGTTGACCTCCGGTAGGATTTAGGGTTTTAGGAATATCCCCAAACATATCCTGAAAATATATCTTAAACTGATATCTTGACTTTTTATACAGCAAATTTCAAGGAACTACCCCCCCCCCCAAGCGCTGAATCATAACAAAGAATCAAAGAGATCTACCGGCTCCCGGAGAGTGAAAGAACTTTTTCCCTGTCATTCACAAGCTCAAATCAAAAATCAAGTTCCGAGATGTCAGGTAAGCATATTTTCGCAAGTTATTCTTATATATATTAAACTGATTATATTTCATTAATATATAAGGGCTCAGTATTTCTTCCCTTTGTGTAGCACCATCTAAAAACCTTGAAGTCTTTGATCTTGAGGAACTGAATAGCTATTCTGGTCCTGTGCAAATCAAAGAAGCAAATCCCAAGCCAGCTGTCACCACATCAAAACCCACCAGCTCCAAGACTGCCACCGTTCCCAAGCCTTCCACTGCCACCAAACCACGTGGCTCCAGTTTCCGCAAGAGAAAGGAACCAGATTCCCCTGTTACCTCCGATATCTTTCCATACGGGGATCACGGATTTTTGGAATCCAGCAAGTTTATGACCGGCTTCCTCAATCAGGTAAGTATCCTTATCTTATATCCTGTACATATATGCTGACTATACATCTTAAGTATATATATTGATACATGTTCATCTGATTGTAGGGTCTTGAACGGTTAGTGCACTTGCATGAGGACTCATGTGGACTGAACAAGATGTTGGAAGCCAAACTGAAGAAGGCTAAGACCACCATTACAGATCAAGCAGCAATTGCCACCGCCAAGTCGCAGCACTACGAGGATAAATACAAGGTTGTGACCCAGGAAGCCCAAATCGCGATCAACAAGGCTAACCAGGATGCTCAACTGAAGCTGGATGCTGCTCAACTTCAACATGAGCATGATATGAACTCCTACAGGGAGGGCCTCAAAGGATCCGTCGTGATATCTCTCCTCCAAGCTAGGCTGAAGATGGCCTATGAAGCCAGAGCCCTGGGCTTTGAATGCCCTTCATGGAATGTTAACGCTTGGTTGGCAAGATTGAAGGATCTTGGGGGCAATCCTGTGGAGCTTCCTGCGAAGCCTGTGGTTGAGGAGCCTTCCCAAGCAGCTGAAAAGGCGGTTGATGCTGGTGGTGATGCCGGGAAGAATGCTGACGGTGATGCTGGTGCAGGTGCTGATGAAGCCGTAGTTGAAGAGGGTGTTGCCCCTTGAAAGCAGCGAAGTGGGCAATGATGGATATTCATGCCTAGGCTGGAGCCCACTTTTTAAATTTGATGGTTGTGGTTGATGAACATTTTACTCTTCCTGTCTCTTGAACAATTTTTAATTTCCTACAGTTAGAACAATTTGATGGCCAAAGGTGGAGGGATTCTGAGTTTCAGGACGAAGCCCTTGGTCATCAATCTTTAGTATGCTTTTTTGAACAATTTAACAGTTGAAGGTGGAGGGATCTTGGGTTTCAAGATGAAGCCTTCAATTGTTCAAGTAAATATGGTTAAGAACTAGTTGCACTGTTGGTGGATGGGTCTCATTTTGAGATGAAGCCAATAGTGCAACCTTTTGCTAATAAACTAACCTTTTTAGCCTTATCTACTGTTGTTTACATTTCCTTTGCAAAATTCTATTGCATGTGTTTAATTTGAACGTAGTCCCAATTTTTATTCCAATACAACATTTCAAATATTTTCATCAAATATCCTGAGGAAATATCCTGGTCAGGATACTCTTAATAAAAAACGCTCCATTAAAACTTTATGAAACATAATTCCAAAAACTTAGGTTACATAGATAAGGTTTCAAATGATGGAAAAAGGAAAGGTCATACCAAAAACACTTAGGGAATAGATTCCAACTTCCAACCTTTGAAGCCTTTGCAATATTCTCATCATGGATGTCCCCTGTCTGGAACACTTAGGATATCAAGTTCAATTTCATCCCTCAAGACGAATGTCCCCTGTGTACAATACATCTGAATACTTAGGAACTTCTTGATTCGTACCACAATTGTGTGAACACACTTGTAAGCGACTTCAGTACTACAAGGGTTAAACCCTAAATATCCTGGTGATAGATCCTTAATATTCTGGGGATAAACCCTAAGTATACTGGGGATAAACCCATGTTTTCGTGCGCTACAGGCGGGAGTGTATAAACTCCAAGACTTAGAAAGGTGAAAACCTTTAAACCTTAGAGAGTATGAAAATACCCTTTCGCGAGAGAGGGTGATCAATACTCATATACCTTAAGGATCCAGGATATAGCCAATAATAACGAAATTGTCAGCCACTATTACATGAACTGGTCCCGCCATCTTGAACTATACCCGGATAACTTGTGCTCCAGGCGGGGTGTCTAAACCCAATTCGAGAGAAAGGTGAATACCTTTAAACCTTTAAAGGGATATGAATCCCTTGAACGTGAGAGAGGGGACCAATCCTCTAATCTTTCGACTTATCTTGAGCATATATCCTGAAGTAATATCGCGAAGCATATTCTGCAAAACACTATTAAACTAAGGTGGGTGTTAGCTTGGCTAACACCCCTCCGATGGTTAAGTTAGTATTGGGTTTCAACAAATAATAATTAAATAATCATATTAAAAAGGGGTTAGAATTCATACCATTCCGAGTTAGAAATTAAATTCTAAACTCACTTGAAATAAAGCTTAAGGTGTATAGCATTCCAGGATCTCGGTATCATATCTCCTTCCATATTCTTGAGTCGGTATGCTCCTTTCCCAGATTCTGATTCAACCTCATATGGTCCTTCCCACTTAGGAGCTAACTTTCCATCAGCAGGATTAGTAGTATTCTGAAAAGCCTTCCTTAACACCCAAACTCCAACTTGAAAACTTCTATTCCTTAGGTTTTTGTTATATGCTCTGGATATCCTCTGTTGATATGCTGCCATCCTTAGCTTTGTCGCATCCCTTGTCCCATCGACAGTATCCAATTCTTGGCATAAAGCCTCATGATTCCTCTCAGGATCACGGAGGTTCGATCTTGCTGTAGGTATCACCATCTCTGTCGGGATCACTGCTTCTGCCCCAAACACCAAGGAAAATGTGGTTTGCCCAGTTGCACTTTTTGCCGTTGTTCTGTCGGCCCATAAGACAAAGGTTAATTCTTCTGCCCATCTTCCTTTCTTAGCACCGAGTCTTCTCTTCAAATTTTTGACAATTGTCTTGTTTGAGGATTCTGCCTGTCCATTTTCTTGAGGATGTACCGGAGTTGATGTAATCATCTTGATTCCCCAACATTTGCAAAAATTGGTTCCATCTGCAATTTCATTGGAACATTGGATATCATATCCTTGTTTGAGGATTCTGCCTATCCATTTGCTTCCATCTGAAATTTCAGGAATGGGCTTAACCACTCCTGGAACGCTGGATATCATATCCTTCAGCTTCTGTAATTATCTAGCCATAGCTTGATTGATACATGTATCCTGCATAAAGCCATGGTTTGTGTTATAAGAATTATTCAAAGTGTTACCTCCTGAAGGATTTAAGTTTGGAACTCCGGATGTGAATCCATATTGACGAGATTCTGGTATGACTGAAGGACCAAAAGATGCAATGGTCTGCATTGGAATGAAGTCTCCTTGATGAACATCTGAACTTCCAGGTTGTACGTTCCTTAAGAATCCTTGATCCTGAAAGATGTTGGATCCTTGATGTGCTGTGACTGGGGGTCTCGAAGGATAACCCATGGATCCATAAACCTGAGATGAGGATCCTTGAACTTGAAAGGAGGATCCTTGAACCTGAGAGGATCCTTGAACCTGTGAGGATCCTTGATGCTGGAAGAAGGATCCTGAAGGTTGAAAGTAGGATCCTAAAGCTTGAGTCATTGCTGACGATCCAGAGCGCATTCCTGTTGATCCACCCCAGTATTGGATATCTGGAGCTGCAGATTGTTGGGCAGTTATGACCGGAGTGTCGAAATTCAACGACCTTGGCATCAGAGGAGAGTGATCCTCCACTGATTTCTTCTGTTTCTTGATGTCACCAATCTCCCGGAGGATCCTTTCATTGGTTTTATCCTGCTCTTATATGTGATCCCTCATCTGCAAAATCAAAGTAAAAAGATCACTGTTAGTAGGATTAGAAGAAACAGTAGAAGTTGGTGGTTTTGAGAAAACGGGGGTCGGTTTATTCGCAGGATTCTTAGCATTCTTCTGAGATCCAAAATGTGGTGGAGGCAAAGGTGAAACGCCTTGTGAAGAAGTGATTGCCGGCATGGAACTTGAGGTATTCTTTGATAAAGAAGCCATTTGGTTGAATATAGTGAACCAAAATGAACACAATGACTAGAATTTTTCAGAAATGAAGCACCAATTGCCCCACGATGGGCGCCAAACTGTTTTGGTCAAAAATCAGGCTAGGATAATGCAACCAAATCTTTTGTTGTGAGGTATGATGCTTGAATCAACGAACAAATGTATGAATAACTTGCAAATGAAATGAACAAGCGACACAAGGATTTATACGAGGAAAAAGCCCTTGATCAAGAGATAATCTCCGGCATAAAAAACCTCGGGTGATGGGAGCTACCGATCACCAACTACCATTAAACAAAATGATTGTTACAACTCGGGATGACAACAAGCTTGTTACAAGGATCACTAGAGTGTAATGTGTACGAAATCGCCAATGAACTGTTGAGAGCTGTTTCGAGTGTGTGTGTGTTTGCTAGAATAGCCAATTGTTCTAACTCAAGCTTGTTATCCCCCTTTAAAAATAGAAATAACTTAAATAACTAACTATCCGCTAAATGTGCAAGCTTCCCATGATCTCCATAACGTTCACGAAGGCTATGCACGTGTGGAATATTTAAGCATATTCCCCTGGAATATCGGCAAGACCAAGTCCAATGCGTACACTCCTGCAAAACAAGCTTAAACATAGTGAAGGCAACCGTTAGTATAAGGATAACAATGAGGATCCTGGATCCTGATCCTGCAACGTCTTCTAAGGATCCTTAATTCAAACAGAATTGAGGATCCATGATCCTAGCAATACTTGAGGATCCGTGATCCTTAGGTATAGAAAATCTATCCCTAACACCAGCGGCGTATCCACCATGATTTTATCACATTACATCCGTTCCGTTACCTAATCACTTCCCTAACCAAACGGTTCAAACAGTTCAAATAGATCAAACAGTTCCAAATGGTTCACATAAATCAAGCAGTTCCAAACGGTTCACATAAATCAAACAGTTCCAAACGGTTCACATTTGCCCAAGTGATCTAGATAACGCAACGATATATAATGTGTTAAAAGCACTTATATATAGGAAGTACCAGCGGCGTATCCACCATGCTTTTATCACATTACCCCCGCCCCGTTACCTAATCACTTCCCTAACCCAACGGTTCAAACAGTTCTAAACTGATCAAACAGTTCCAACGGATCAAACAGTTCCAAACGGATCAAACAGTTCCAAACGGTTCACATAAATCAAACAGTTCCAAACGGTTCCCATAGCATTTGTTTAAAAGACTCGAAATCATTTAGCACATATGAATCACCCCAAAACAGTTTAAAACGGTAAAAGAGGGGAACTATGTACTCACTTGAGTATGCTTAGAAGTCTTGAATAACTACCAAGCAATGCTAGAGGGATCACGGAATCAAACGGTACCTAATATAGGTAACTATGTTAATAAACCGGGCCTAAGTCGGAAGATCGGATATGATGAGGTTTCGTAAACCAAATGAGTATTGGAACTCATGTGATATGGTTTAACAAGGCCTACATACTAAAACGAAACCTATCCTAAGTGCTTACGACCCATTACGACTCGTTTAGGTAGCTTACGCTACTTTAACGCGTCTTTCGCGTAAAACGCGTTCGGAAGGCCTAACTAGTCATATGACAAGTATTATATGCCTAAACATGTTTAAATATGTTGCATAATCAGTTAAGTGACAAAAGTTTAAGTTACATATGCTTAAATACCAATTATGCATGAAAAGGGCATTTTGGTCATTTTACCTAAGGCATATAGACAACCAATCATACAACTAATTAAACTAAGTGACCATAAGGTATAACCTCGGAAGGTTATTCCCTGTACATCTATGGTCACTAAACATGCTTGGTCGAATCCTAACGATCGATCAAACGGGTCGAGTTCGAAAGTCTAAGTGGTGGTTTAGACCGCTTGACTTTACGACTCTAAATAAGCACTAGACTAAAACTGATGAGTTAAACATGTTAAAACATGTTTAACGAAGTTAGAAAATAGGTTTGATATCAAAACAAAGGGTTTTGACACCCAAGAATAGTTTGGTTGCAAAATACGCATAAACGCGCATTCTGACCGAAACTATGACTCGTCACTATGCCTAATCAACGTGGTAATCAGTAGGTATAGTCACAAAGGACTATGACCATCGTGATTACGCTCACGTTGCGAAGTTCAAACGAACTTCGTGTTGACCAAAGACTGGTCAAAGCAGAAAGTCAAACACTGTTTGACTTTCACGCTTGAAATATAAATAAGCATGAAAGAATACTCACAAAAGTTCCAAGCAATGGAGACTTTATCTTAAATAATCAGGTATGAAGCTAAGGCTTCAACTTAGAGCAATTTAGAGCAAGGTGTGAGCTAAATGAATGAGAAGTGATGGGTATTTATAGGATTTCTAATACCGTTAGGATCGTTCCTCGATAAACGAGCTTCAATCTCAACCATCCATGTGTTACCTACTGATTTAGAATACTAGGGGAGTCCAAAACCAGTCCATAGAATGAAGAAAACCATGTACAAAACCCAGAATTTAGCTGCTGTTTGTAAAAATGGTTTTTGTTGGTCTGAAGGTGGCTTACGGACCGTAAAGGTCCCCATACGGTCCGTATGGTGCTTGTTAGCTGGCAGCAACTTTCACAAAATGGCAGAACAGGCCCATGCATCTCCAAACTTGATTTTTGATGCGTTTTGGCATGTTTAAGCCCCGTTAACCCCATTTCAAGGCTCTAAAATGAAGTTAAAGTATAGGGAACTTAAAATATGCTCAAAAACATCTCGGATGTCGGTTCGTTTGGTCGTACGATTGCGTTGTTCAGTTAATTATGACGAAACACAAACGGACGCGAATAACGATCCAAATTACACGACGAATGGAATTTTATCATGCCAATCACTAAAATAAAACATTTTAATGATTACATAAATTTTTGGATGTCCGGATATATTCAGAACGTAAGATATGCGCGAAAATGCAAACTTGTGCACTTTTTGACGCTTTTAGTCCCTATTGATCAGAAAGCTTATTTTTGCGCACCAAACACCTCTAAGCCTATTTCTAAGCTATGTAAAGGATATTTAGGGCATGTTTAAATTATGATCATATTCCAGAATGTTCGTTACAGTACAAATCGGCACACTGAATAAACTTGATTTCGACACACCAAACCCTCCAAAACTTATTTCTAAGTTATGTAAAGGTTATTTAAGGTATGTTAAGCCTATGTCACTATCCTGGAGTGTTTGTTGCGTTAAACTGATTATGTTTACGTATCAGTTCACGTATAACATTCCAGAAAGTGATTTAAAGCTCGAAATCGAACAAGAATTGATATATGCAAATGATACACATATTTATTCAAATTCCAAGTATGAAACACAATATTTCATTGGTTTGGTATTTGTTTGATGGTTGAAGTGACACAGATGTCACATTCTCCCCTACTTTAGGAAATTTCGTCCTGAAATTTATTTGTAGGAGTCTGTCTGTGACGTTGTGTTGAATAATTGTCTTGCATGGAATCTTGGGTGTCATCTATTTGCGTAGAATAACCCATCAAAGATATGCAAGGCACAACCTTGTCATTTCCCAACGAAAAAAATGAGTGGATGATTCATTTTTCTTTAACAGGTACTTCGTCAGAAGTGGAAATGATGGAATAATCAAAAGGATATTCATTTCCCTTGATGGATATTCTTCAGAAGCGAAAATGGATGATTCATTTTCCTCAACGGGTTCTTCGTCAGAAATGGAAATGAAGGAATAATCAAAAGGATATTCTTTTCCCATAACGGATATTCTTCAGAAGCGAAAATGAATGGGTGCTTCATTTTCCTCAACGGGTTCTTCGTCAGAAATGGAAATGAAGGAATAATCAAAAGGATATTCATTTTCCTTTACGGATATTCTTCAGAAGCGAAAATGAATGGATGCTTCATTTTCCTCAACGGGTTCTTCATCAGAAATGGAATTGAAGGAATAATCAAAAGGATATTCATTTCCCTTAACGGATATTCTTCAGAAGCGAAAATGAATGGATGCTTCAATTTCCTCAACGGGTTCTTCGTCAGAAATGGAAATGAAGGAATAATCAAAAGGATATTCATTTCCCTTAATGGATATTCTTCAGAAGCGAAAATGAATGGATGCTTCATTTTCCTCAATGGGTTCTTCTTCAGAAATGGAAATGAAGGAATAATCAAACGGATATTCATTTCCCTCAACGGATATTCTTCAGAAACAAAAATGAACGGATTGAGTCATTTTCCTCAACGGGTATTCTTCAGAAATGGAAATGAAGGGATAATCAACGGATATTCTTCAGAAGCGAAAATGAATGGATGCTTCATTTTCCTCAATGGGTTCTTCGTCAGAAATGGAAATGAAGGAATAATCAAACGGATATTCATTTCCCTCAACGGATATTCATCAGAAACGAAAATGAACGGATTGAGTCATTTTCCTCAATGGGTATTCTTCAGAAATGGAAATGAAGGGATAATCAAACGGATATTCATTTCCCTCAACGGATATTCTTCCGAAAGGAAAATGAACGGATTGAGTCATTTTCCTCAACGGGTATTCTTCAGAAATGGAAATGAAGGGATAATCATTGGATATTCATTTCCCTCAACGGATATTCTTCAGAAGCGAAAATGAATGGATGCTTCATTTTCCTCAACGGGTTCTTCGTCAGAAATGGAAATGAAGGAATAATCAAACGGATATTCATTTCCCTCAACGGATATTCTTCTGAAACGAAAATGAACGGATTGAGTCATTTTCCTCAACGGGTATTCTTCAGAAATGGAAATAAAGGGATAATCAACAGATATTCATTTCCCTCAACGGATATTCTTTCAGAAGTGAAAAATAAATAGCTAGTTCATTTTTCCTCAACGGGTGCTTCATCAGAAATGGAAATGAATAGAGTTAACTCTAGATACATGACAAAACTTGCTGTGATTTCTGTGCACTAAATTCCATAATTATGTATGCATCCATAATTATGTAATTCCTTGCACAGTTCTCACAGTTTGTTTTATAATGTAAGGGGGATAGGATTTATTGAATAAGCTTAAGATAACTTTGATTAGGTCAACATATAAACACATAAGCACATAATTGTTTTCTTGGTTATTAATTTGTTATTATCTTGTTATTAATTATTATTAACTTGTTGTCGATTTGTACATGGGTATTCAAGGTATATCAGGAACCCAGTCGATGGATTTCAACGTCCTCAAGAATCTATCTGTAAAGATAGGATTATCTTAAGAAGAAAATTCGATTTTCGATTACAAGGAATCATAACATTCGAATTAAGGTACACAAGGAATCCAATTAAGGACTTACGGAAATACCCTTGGGTACCCTATTAAGGATTTATAGTGGTACTTTGGGTATTTGTCCAGAGTTGTAACTTGCGCCTTGTACTTCGTTTCCTTGGAAGAAACGGGTACTTAGGATTTTCGTGGAGATCGCAAGTGATCATAAAATGGACAAATTTTTGGGAGTTTGTTTTACAAGGAATGCGGTTCCTTGATTGTCTGTATCGTAGGGGATATGTTGTTTATACATGCAACCACATTTGTACATGGCAATGTAAATAAAAGATTTATTTATAAACAACAAAACAACAACTGTTTCATAGACCTTGACAACAAACGAAAATAATACATGAGGCTTAATTATTTCTAAACAGCGTCGTCTTCCAGACGGTCAAATGCTCATCCCTGTGCTGGATTCGCATTAGCAAGCTTTGGGCAATTTCTTCGGAAATGGCCCATCTCGCCACAGTTGTAGCAAGAACCTGGTGGAAAACGAGCTCGAGCAGGATTATTGTCAGCTTGATTTGGTGCAGCTACAGCTGGATAAACCCTCGTTGTATGACCTATAAGTCCACAATTTAGGCATTTGCGGCACTTCACACTAGCATGATGATGAAGGTTACATTGGTTGCACAAGGGTGCAGTTCCGTTGTATGGCTTCCTAGCAGGGGGTTGAGCTAGTTGGTTGGGGACAGCTTGATCATTGTGAGCAACTACGGCGAAGTTCTGAGAAACCTTTCGCTTCTTCATCTTCTTGGAGGATTCAGTCTGCTCATCCTTTGGTTTCGATTCATCGTTCGGTTTCTTATCGCCTTTTCAGAAAAGTTTACCTTTCCTGATCTGAGATTCAGTCAAGGTAGCGGATAGCTCAATGGCATGTCTAACCACAGTAGGGTTGCTACCAGTAACAATGTCTTGTACTGAGTCAGGGAGGCCATCAATATACTTCTCAATTGCCTTATCCAAAGGCGTAACCATGTTCGGGCATAACAGACTTAACTCCTCATAACGGTCCGTGTAAGCTCGATGCTCACCACTATCTTGCTTAAGATCGTCGAATTCCCTTTCCAATGCCCTAATCTCATGACGAGGACAAAATTCCCTCATCATTAGAGCTCGAAGCTCTTCCCAGGTTTGAGCCAGTGCCACGTCGGCACCCCTATCTCTCATCACACCATTCCACCATGTTAAAGCTCGTTTCTCAAAGACACTAGATGCGAACTCAACCTTTCGCTCATTTGGACACTGAACATGCCTGAAGGTGCTCTCTAAACTCTCGAACCATTGGAGAATTGCGGTTGCTCCTTAAGACCCAGAAAACTTCGATGGCTTAGCTGAGTTGAACGTCTTGAAGTTACAGGGAGCATTATTGTTGTTATTGCAGGCTTGGTTAACTTGAGCAATCATGTTTGGGAGTACAACAGCCATCTGCTGCGTAATGATAGCTGCTAGTTCTTCATTAGGTATCTGATTGTTGCATCGTGGAGGCATTCTAAAAGAGGAAGCATGGGAGAAAACAAGTGAAATGACATTGGGTAAGAATAGGATGTTACAATTACCGACTAAAAAGGCATGGATGATGGTCATTTGTTCGTACCACCAAGCAAACAAACAACACAGAAAGCTGAGCAAAGTAAATAGGTCCTCATAATGTATCGCGAAGACATGCTTTAGCCTATAATTGGACACTCACCCCAAGAGTACCCAGGTAAGAGTGACTGGTCTGATTATGTGGATTTGTACGAACACTCTAGCCTTCGACAGAAAACTCAGGATACAGGCATCCACCCTTCCGGATTGCACGTGTTCACATTAATAAGACCCAAACTTTGACGAGATTTTGAAAACTTTGAAGGTTCAAAACCTTATAATAAATCATCCTAGAACAGATGATTGGTTTTCAAAGCAGATTTGAAATTTGTGTTCTTATTGTGGTTGTCACCTAAAGATAGGCGGCGGTATTGTTTTATGATTAACGCAAGTAAACTCGCGTTGGGGTCCTAGGAAGGTTATAGACTAGGTCAAAGCATTACAAATAACCTAATTCCCTATAACCATGGGCCCTGATACCAACTTTTCTGTCACACCCCGACCGCGTTAAAACAACAAACCATGGCGGAAACGTCGGGGAGTGTCGTAACAGAATCATTGTTTCACAACACATGGATTAAAGTTCTGTTTTATTGAATTAAGTTTATTACATTGTATTGAAATTTGAAACAAAACATGAACAAACTGACTGTCATTGTTATTAAGTCACTAAGGCCTCGTCCAATCCTATGTGAGCATGCATCAATATCATCATCAATCATCATCAACTATAGTACCTGAAACATATGTGAAAATACGTCAGCATAAAAATGTCGGCGAGTACATAGGTTTTATGAGAGTGTCGGATTCATGGCTAGTTTACATGTTGCGATACTTTATTTAAAAACCTTGTTTTGAAAAGTGTATAGTATTGCAACATAAATAACCAACTCAAATCAAGACGGTTATAACTTTATAAAATCTCGTAGCTATGATTCTTAACCCAAAACATTTGTTTGTATAAACCCAGTTTGTAAATCGTTTTTGTATTAAAACTTATTGTTTGAAAAAACTTGTAATATAACTTTGTTTTGATAACATTTGCCGAAGTGATCTAGATAACGCAACGGTATATAATGTGTTAAAAGCACTTATATATAGGAAGTACCAGCGGCGTATCCACCATGCTTTTATCACATTACACCCGTCCAGTTACCTAATCACTTCCCTAACCCAATGGTTCAAACAGTTCAAATAGATCAAACAGTTCCAAACGGTTCACACAAATCAAGCAGTTCCAAACGGTTCACATAAATCAAACAGTTCCAAACGGTTCACATTTGCCCAAGTGATCTAGATAACGCAACGATATATAATGTGTTAAAAGCACTTATATATAGGAAGTACCAGTGGCGTATCACTTCCCTAACCCAACGGTTCAAACAGTTCCAAACGGATCAAACAGTTCCAAACAGATCAAACAGTTCCAAACGGTTCACATAAATCAAACAGTTCCAAACGGTTCCCATATCATTTGTTTAAAAGACTCGAAATCATTTAGCACATATGAATCACCCCAAAACAGTTTAAAAGGGTAAAAGAGGGGAACTATGTACTCACTTGAGGATGCTTAGAAGTCTTGAATAACTACCAAGCAATGCTAGAGGGATCACGAAATCAAACGACACCTAATATCGGTAACTATGTTAATAAACCAGACCTAAGTCGGAAGATCGGATAGGATGAGGTTTCGTAAACCAAATGAGTATTGGAACTCATGTGATATGGTTTAACAAGGCCTACATACTAAAACGAAACCTATCCTAAGTGCTTACGACCCATTACGACTCGTTTAGGTAGCTTACGCTATTTTAACGCGTAGTTCGCATAAAACGCGTTCGGAACGCCTAACTAGTAATATGACAAGTATTATATGCGTAAACATGTTTAAATATGTTGCATAATCAGTTAAGTGACAAAAGTTTAAGTTACATATGCTTAAATACCTATTATGCATGAAAAGGGCATTTTGGTCATTTTACCTAAGGCATATAGACAACCTATCATACAACTAATTAAACTAAGTGACCATAAGGTATAACCTCGGAAGGTTATTCCCCATACATCTATGGTCACTAAACATGCTTGGTCGGATCCTAACGATCGACCAAACGGGTCGAGTTCGAAAGTCTAAGCGGTGGTTTAGACCGCTTGACTTTACTACTCTATATAAGCACTAGACTAAAAGTGACGAGTTAAACATGTTAAAACATGTTTAACGAAGTTAGGAAATAGGTTTGATATCAAAACAAATGGTTTTGATATCCAAGAATAGTTTGGTTGCAAAATACACATAAACGCGCATTCTGACCGAAACTATGACTCGTCACTATGCCTAATCAACGTGGTAATCAGTAGGTATAGTCACAAAGGACTATGACCATCGTGATTACGCTCACGTTGCGAAGTTCAAACGAACTTCGTGTTGACCAAAGACTGGTTAAAGCAGAAAGTCAAACACTGTTTGACTTTCACGCTTGAAATATAAATAAGCATGAAAGAATACTCACAAAAGGTCCAAGCAATGGAGACTTGATCTAAAATACTCAGGTATGAAGCTAAGGGTTCAACTTAGAGCAATTTAGACAAGGTGTGAGCTGAATGAATGACAAGTGATTGGTATTTATAGGATTTCCAAAACCGTTAGGATCGTTCCTCGATAAACGAGCTTCAATCTCAACCATCCATGTGTTACCCACTGATTTAGAATACTAGGGGAGCCCAAAACTAGTCCATAGAATGAAGAAAACCATGTACAAAACCCAGAATTTAGTTGCTGTTTGTAAAAATGGGTTTTGCTGGTCTGAAGGTGGCTTACGGACCATAAAGGTCCCCATACGGTCCGTATGGTGCTTGTTAGCTGGCAGCAACTTTCACAAAATGGCAGAACAGGCCCCTGCATCTCCAAACTTGATTTTTGATGCGTTTTTGAACGTTTAAGCCCCGTTAACCCAATTTCAAGGCTCTAAAATGAAGTTAAAGTATAGGGAACTTAAAATATGCTCAAAAACATCTCGGATGTCGGTTCGTTTGGTCGTACGGTTGCGTTTTTCGGTTAATTATGACGAAACACGAACGGACGCGAATAACGATCCAAATTACGCGACGAATGGA
Source organism: Helianthus tuberosus (assembly GCA_030545235.1). Classification (NCBI taxonomy): domain Eukaryota; kingdom Viridiplantae; phylum Streptophyta; class Magnoliopsida; order Asterales; family Asteraceae; genus Helianthus; species Helianthus tuberosus. Next base: position 172,681,664 of record CM060442.1, read on the forward strand.
ATTTTATCATGCCAATCACTAAAATAAAACATTTTAATGATTACATAAATTTTTGGATCTCCGGATATATTCAGAACGTAAGATATGCGCGAAAATGCAAACTTGTGCACTTTTTGATGCTTTTAGTCCCTATTGATCAGAAAGTTTATTTTTGCGCACCAAACACCTCTAAGCCTATTTCTAAGCTATGTAAAGGATATTTAGGGCATGTTTAACTTATGATCATATTCCGGAATGTTCGTTACAGTACGAATCAGCACACTTTCGCAGTTTGTCGAAATTAGTCCCTGTAAGCGAATAAACTTGATTTCGACACACCAAACCCTCCAAAACTTATTTCTAAGTTATGTAAAGGTTATTTAAGGTATGTTAAGCCTATGTCACTGTCCCAGAGTGTTTGTTGCATTAAACTAATTACGTTTACGTATCAGTTCGCGTATAACATTTCAGAAAGCGATTTAAAGCTCGAAATCGAACAAGAATTGATATGTGCAAATGATACACGTGTTTATTCAAATCCCAAGTATAAAACACAATATTTCATTGATTTGGTATTTGTTTGATGGTTGAAGTGACAAAGATGTCACACAAACTCTCCATTTCCCATTCTTCTTTTGAACCATGACCACATTTTCTAGCCACTTGGAAAATTTGACTTCCCTAATCATCTTGGATTTCAGCAATCTTTCAACCTCTTCCTGTATAATTGCATTTCTTTCGGGAGCAAACTTTCTTCTCTTTTGCTGGACGGGCTTGAAAGACCTGTCAATTCCAAGCTTATGAGTTATAATATCTTTAGAGATACCTGTCATATCCTCATGTTTCCATGCAAATATGGACATCCTGCATTTCTAAAAATTAGTTAGCTGATTCTCAATATCCTGGGGGATATTGGTTCCTACGAGCACTGAGATATCCGGATTATCCTGATCCAGGATAATTTTCTTAACATCTTGCTCTAAGGCTTCCACGATATCCTGGGCTTGTTTCTTTAATTGCTATCCTGCTTTAGGCTTCGTTGAGGCTCTCATTGAGGAGGAATAACATTCTTTTGCCTCATGTTGATCGCTTTCCACCTTGACAACTCCCCAAGGGGTACGGATCTTGATGCGCTGATGATAGGTCGATGGGACAGCCTTAATATCATGGATCCATGGCCTGCCCAATATAATATTGTAACAGGATAAGGAATTCATAACACAGAATCGTTGCAATGAATTTACTCGTTCAACATATACTGGCAGGTTTATTTCTCTAACGGTATTCTTTGCCTCTCCACTAAACCCTACGAGCACAGTGGATTTTGATGTGATCTCCATCTGAGGGATGTTCATTCTCTTCAGGGTTTCCAAGTGGATGATGTTGATCGAGCTTCCGTTGTCCACCAGGATCCTGCGTACAAAATGATTAGCAATATACCGCGTGATTACCAAACCATCGTGATGGGGATCCTGAATGCTATCCCGGTCATCGCTATCAAATGTGATCACTTTGTCAGTTGTAAGAGTTGTCATCCTGGTCGGCTTCCCCCCCCCCCCCCCCGTTCTGCCTTAGCCTCCTTTGCATGTCTTTTTGCTGCAGAGTAAGAGGTTCCACAAATGTCAGATCCTCCTGAAATAAAGTTAATTATCTTGGCATCTGCAGGAGGTGATGCTGCTCGTTCAGGATCCTTATCAGTATCCTGACCCTTATTCTTTTTTCTGCCCAGAAGATCCTTCAAGTATCCCTTGCTCAGTAGATAGCTTATTTCCTTCCTCAGGGCTATGCAATCTGTTGGTGCATATGTCTATCTACTTCGTCTTGTGTCGAGTCTTGTAATAGATTAGATTGATCAGGGCATGAAAACGAGAATTGTGTGGTTGTGGCCATTTCGCACGAAATGGAAACTGTCCATTTCGTACGAAATGAACTTGGCCATTTTGCTTGAACTGTTTCGTGCGAAATGGACTCACCTATAAATATGTGTGCCTTCAAATAATTTGTAACTTTCCGATTCTAGAGCCGAAGTGCTGCTGAAGTGTCTACTCGCTTTAAAACGCTGTTATATCAATCAAAAAGACAATTAAAGTGAATTTCAAGTTGTTTCAAAGTCGATACGTTAGTTTCCGCCTCTCGTATTGACAAGAACTCTTCTGAACGACTCGTTTTGGTCATGCAAACGATCCTACAAGTGGTATCAGAGCTCAGGAGGAGGAGTTCTTACCATATTCAGCTTGATTTCATCAAATTTCTGACTTCTACATCTTCTTTTTCAAAATTAACTAGATTTTTCGGTTAAAATGGACCGATTTTCACACATTATAAGCGAAACACTATTTTAACGAATTCTTGAAAGAATTGGAACTAAAATCGACCTAAAAATTGATTAATTGGACAAAAATTCGATCAAAAGTATGACATCAGCATCATTTCGCACGGAATAAACCTTTCATTTCGCACGAAATCACATTTGTGATCCATTTCGCTTGAAATTGTACATCGGATTCTTCATTTCGCACGAAATGGGTTTTCATTTCGTTTGAGTGTGTATTTCGCTTGAAAGAGTTCTCATTTCGCACCAGAGGGCCATTTCATTTGAAGTTTATCATTTCGTACGAAATCACTCATTTCGCACCAAAGGGTCATTTCGGTTGAAGATTTCATTTCGTGTGAAGGGTCCATATCGTGTGAAAGTGTTCATTTTGTTTGAAAAGCTGATTGTGTGAAATTTGTTACCGTATCATGGAAGAGGAATTTTACAACGCGTTTTCTACTACCCCAAGTACTCCTGTTTCTATTGCTCAGAGCATGAACATGGAAAATGAAACAGGAAATTTGCAAAAACCCCCGAAGCTAATGGGCATTGAAGAATACTATGGATGGAAAGACCGGTTTGAAAATTGGGTTCAAGCTAATCATTTGAAGTCTTGGGAATGTATTGAGAAGAAGTATGTTAAACCTCGTACAGATGTGGGTGTTATTAAAACTATTTCTGAGTTGTCAGACAAAGAACGAGACATGTACAAAGCAGAGAAGATGATGATTAGTCTACTCCAGCAAGCTGTGAAAGAAGACATCTTCATATTACTTCAACATGATAATACTTCACGTTCGATTTGGGAAGCACTTCGAATTAAGTTTGAGGGAAGTGAGAAGATGATCAGGAGTAAGAAATCATTGTTAAAGAAAGAATTTGATTTGTTTACGAGTTTGCCAGGAGAAACTTCAAAGAAACTGATCAAAATATATTTTCATTTAGTGAGATCAATGTCTCTTTTGGATATCAACAAAGATCGAGAAGAATGGGTTGACAAATTAGCTGACGCTTTACCTCAGAAAGAATGGGGTACATATCTGATGATCTTAAAGAACACTGGAGAATACGACAAATTGACAATTTCTCAGTTCATTGAAAAAATTGAAGGACAAGATCTTGAGCAGCAAAAGATTTCTAGAATGAACAATCCAAGTGGTCAATAAGACATCAAGATGTATTACAAAGGGAGTGTTCAGGATGTTGAAGCAAGTCCAAAGGTCCAAACCACGTTTAGTGCAGAAAACTCATCTGGATCAGTTAATCAAAGCTCAAATAGCAAAAGTGGATTTTCTTCATACTCGAGTGTTAGTCCGAATGTTTCAACCTCTAGTCATCAGTTCCAAAGCTCAAACAATAGTAATGGTCATGTGTTACACTGCAACATCGCGTTGCATCTTCAGAACGATCAAAATTTCTCTGAAGAGGTCGCTAAAGGTCATATGGCATTACTTGCTACTGTGTTAGAATCATATGAGGGTTTGGTTGTTGGGAGGATCGGAAATCCTATGTTGACAAAAGAGGATTATGATCAGATTGATGGTGAAGAGATGGAATTGATGGACATTAAATGGTGTTTAGCAAGTGTGTTGAGAAGAGCTGAGAAATTCAAACAAATTACTGGAAGAGATGATTTTCTTGATGCTAATGTTTCTACTTTAGGTTTTGATAAATCTAAAGTTACTTGTTTTCGATGCAGGGAAAAAGGACATTTCAAGAGGGAATGTACCAATCGAGAAGCAGGAGGAGCTCAGAATCCGTTCGGAAATAATGATTACTATCGGAAAGCCATATATCAACAAGTTGCTCAACAACCGTATCAACAACAAGAACTACAAACTGCACATGCTAAGAATGCGATCGAAGAATAAAAAAAGAAAGCTTATTATGGTATAATAGATCAAGATGATGAAAAAGTGGCAGAAGGTTTTAGCTGGGATAAATACGTTCCACCTGATTCAAAATTAGGAGCATTTATTGCACAAATAGTTCAAGAGCCAGATTTGATGAAAGAATGGATGAAAGTGTTTGATGATGATAAGAAGAATCAAGATGGAGAGTCTGTTTCTTCAGATGACAGTTCAGAACAGACACAAGTGTTTGATCAATCATCTGATAGTAGTGATGATGAAGAAGAAATTCTAATTAACATTGGCAAAACTCAATTATCTCTTGAAAGTTTTCAATTTTATTTTGCAAATAGATTGCAGAAGTTAAAGGAGAAACGAGCAGCAAAAGAACAGAAAAAGGCAAAATGTGAGAATGTTGCTCAGGAAGAGAAGCTTGAACAGAGTGAAGAAGTTAAAATTGCTCAGCAGGTGGCTGAAGTTGAGAAAGTGGTTGAAGATGAAAAGATGGTTGAAGCTGAGAAGATAGTCGAAGTTGAAAAGATTATCGAAATTGAAAAGATTGTTGAAGTCACTAAACCTTGTCTAAAATGTTTGGAACCGTGCAAACAATGTGAAGAAAAAGACGAGAAGTATAGTGAGCTTGACAAGATGAAAGAAAAATTACTATTCGATATCAATTATGTGAAAGAATCGTATGATGTTCTAAACAGAACGGTGAATAGTCTGCAAAAGACAAATTCTGAAAGAGAAGATGCTTTAACCATGATGAATGCAGTGATGATGACAAAGCAGAAGGCTATCAATCACTATATTGAAGAATGTGCAAAGTTGAAGCAGGAGTTGGAGATAGAAAAGATAGAAAATGAAAGAATCAAACGATTGCTGCAAAGTTATTCAAGTTCTGATTATTTGATTGATAGAATTTATCCAACTGTTGCAGGTTTTGAAGCCTTTCAAGACAAGAAGTCGGAAGAGAAGGATACTGGTAAGAAAAAAAGTGCAAATTATAACAAGTGTCCGCCTCCGATCTGGGAAGGTTATTCTCCCAGAAAACCAAATGAGGAACAAGTCAAAAAGGCAGTCAATATAAAGCTAAAGTCTGAAACAACTGATGATTTACCAGAAAACATTGACGTCATATTCACATCGTCTAACACTGATCATGAGTCTGAGTTAATAAAGAAAGTGGTCGATCAGGTGTTGGATAAAGATGAGGAGTCAGAGTCAAAGTCCGAATCCAAGAGTTCGAGTTCATCAGTTGACAGTACAAAGTCGTTGATCAAAAGGGTTTACAATAAAGAATTCCTGTTATCAAAATCTAATTTGGATGATGAACCAATCAAAGTGGCATATACTTTGAATGATTCAGACAAATTATATTCTGATGAGGAATTTCCAATAAGAAGTGTTAATACTGAAATGATCAAAAAGATTTTCAAACTAACAGAAATTAATATTTCTGATATAAAAGGTGTAAATCTTTCTGAAAAACCTAAACAATACACTTCAAGAGTTCTACAAAAGTTAAACAAGAAAAAGGGTTACAGTTCTAGTTCTGGTTTTCAAAAGAAACCAAACCATAACGGTAATTTCAAAAAGAAAGGTCTTGGTTTTATTCCACCGAAAAATCATAAAAATGAGAAAACTTATAAACCAAAAACTGTATTTGTTTTAGGAGCAAGTTCGGAGGAAGAAGAAAATAGATCATTCTGGAAGCAATCGAACAAAGAATTCCTTGCTAAGAAGCAAGAGGGAATGAAGAATGGAGTTCATCAGAGAAAAGAGACACGAACCTGTTACCGATGTCAAGAAGTTGGTCACATTGCCTGGAATTGTCCAAAAGCAACCAACACCAAACAGGGAGTCTCTTATAAACTCAAAGAAAAAGTTGTTGACAAAACTGAACCAACAACTGAAAAATTCAAAGTGTTTAAAAACTCAACATATGAAGTTGGTGAATGTTCAAAAAGATTTTACAAAAGAAGAGTAAATCTTGACAACCAAATGTGGATTGTTAAGAAATCAGATGTAAAATCTGGCGATGAATCTGACTCGTCAAAGTCAGAGGAGCAACAAGTTGAGTCAAAAGGAGAAAATTCAGTTCCACCAATGGATGATGTCAACTTTCCACCATTGAGAACTGAAAATTTTAAACAAAAAGTTGGTAAAGTGGAGATTTCGAATCAATTCTATTCTGAAAAGAAAGAATTTTATGTCGAAAAAGCTTTTAATGGAAAAGTGAAACATATTTTTGGGAAAATGGTTGAGGGAAAGGTCAAAGGGGTAAAAGAATTGTATGAAGCAAAAAGAAATGTTCAAACCCCAAGTGAAACTGAGAAGGTTACACCCAAAGATAGTCAGTCTGTTTTTAATATGTAAAAATCCTGACTTGCTGGAGCTCCCAGGTTGGTAAGAGTGGAGCATGAATCGGCATCTTTCTTGAGAAATTCACATCTGTGATATTTCGACTTACAAGTGATATTATCTGTTTTTGAATTTTTATGTGATACTGTCATATCTACAAGTGGTTGATGAGAACCTACAAAAGATTAATCAAGGACATTAAGTTGTACTTGATTTATCTTTCCTACAAGTTGAAATTTGAAGAACAATGTGATGAAACCCCTAACCTACAAGTGGTTTGAAAAATCAAGTAAACTTATTTTCCGGAAAAACCATTTTGATTAAAACAAACTTAAGTGTTTTGAAATCATAATGTGAAAATAGTTTGTTGTAAGGGGGAGTTCTGATTGTTTATGCCAAGTGGATGGCGATTTGAAGCAATTCTCATCAGTTTGTCAATTTACTTTGTACAGTTTACTGCATTTCCTTTCAAATTTTTCTCAGAAAATCAAAACTGAAACATATTTTGATTTTAGGGGGAGTAAAAATTTTAGAAATTTCAAAAATTTGAAAAATACAAAAACATGATAAAATCTATAAAAGACAAAAACATTTGAAAAATTATGAAAAGAGTTTTGTTGAGAAAAGAGGAAATGATAGTACATCAGTGGACTATCACAGCACGCTAAAGAATTGGTAAGTCAAATGTGATAAACGGTCTCACTATTGATGTGCCAGTAGGTTTTTACACATTTAGTAGATTGTATTCGAGATATAAACCTAAAAGTCTATACTTACTTATCTCGTGGGGGAACATCTCTCGGATATATGGGTAACCCCTGAAATCTTGTTTGAAGGGCTTTCTATTTCTGATATACTAGGTCTTTGTGCGTGGTGATATCTAGGGTATTATACCTGGACTTCTGATTTTGCGGGAGCAATAGCCTAGTCCTCGTATAATACTTTGCATTGCTTTAAATTATAAATCCCGCCCTCAGCATAAAATGATGAAACATTAAAAAAAAGATTCTCTAAAGGGAACCCACCGAAAAGCGAACCATCATCTCTCTGGTTTTGCGGAAGCAATAGCCTGAGCTCTCATGGTCTCGCATTTAACCCTTTTACAGATATCATTAGTGTACATTCACCTGTAAGACTGGATATAGGAGTCTGGATACGGGAGTATATTCTGAGGTGGGACATGCGAATAAGTTTAAGTCCTTAAAACGTTAATCTTGTATCTCGAAACAATTGAACTTTGTGTGAAAATTTAAGTGGATCAGTATACTGACAATCTAGGTTAATCGTTTAGAACTTAAAATGTTTATAGCTTAACGGTGTTGGTGATTTGTCTAAAAAAAATGATATGATCCTCTTACACATACTCACAAAAATATGTTTGTATATAGTTTATTTCCGTAAATCCAAAAAGATTTTTAGTGTGTTTTAGCATAAATTTTGAAAATTCAAAAAGATTTTCGATAACTGATGTTGGAGAGCTGATTTTCAAAATTTTGAGTGCTAAACATGATGAACAGGTTTGGGAAAGTGTGTTTGAAAAGATTTTCTTACAAGTGGTCATTCAAGTTTTTAAATGTTAAATCATTTTAGATGATATGTTCAAGTGATGGTTTGAAATTGATTCTACATGTGGTAAGCAGAGATTAAATTTGTCAATTGTTAAATTTGTGAAATTTATTGTGAGGTAGAGGATGTGCAGGTTAGCCAGGTTCCAGATCCTGTTGCTACAGTAAGCCAGGTATCGGTCCTGTTCCTGTGAAAGCCAGACTACGATCCCCGAATAGTTTAAGGGGGAGTCTGCGTCATTCTGAGGAGATTGAAGAATAGATCAGCATTCAAGGGAAAGTCTATCTGCTGATAGAGAGAAAAGAAAAGATTGAGGATGCTTACACTGTTAGATACTTTGGAAGAGCACGAAGACTGATAAAGATTGAAGATTCGATTTACTGAAGATGTGTACTGAAGACTCGTCGACATCCAAGGGGGAGTCTGTTGGTGCATATGTCTGTCGACTTCGTCTGGTATCGAGTCTTGTAATAGATTAGATTGATCAGGGCACGAAAAACGAGAATTGTGTGATTGAGGCCATTTCGCACGAAATGGAAACTGTCCATTTCGTACGAAATGAACTTGGCCATTTCGCTTGAACTGTTTCATGCGAAATGGACTCACCTATAAATATGCGTGCCTTCAAATCATTTGTAACTTTCCGATTCCAGAGCCGAAGTGCTGCTGAAGTGTCTACTCGCTGTAAAACGCTGTTATATCAATCAAAAAGACAATTAAAGTGAATTTCAAGCTGTTTCAAAGTCGAAACGTTAGTTTTCGCCTCTCGTATTGACAAGAACTCTTCTGAACGACTCGTTTTGGTCGTGCAAACGATCCTACACAATCTTCCGTCACATGTCCAAAATCTTCATGGAAAGCACACCATTTGGATTTATCTTTCCAGTCAGCCTTTTGCTGGTTCTTCCGGGGCCACCTCGCTTTATCTCCCAAACCCTACATAGCATACATTAGTTCGGGTATATTAACAGAAAAACAATATTCTGACAATTCAGGATATTCGTCAGGATCCTCGTCTTCAACAACATTCACTTTCTTGCTGTCATTCCTGCCATATGGCTTAGAGCGATATGGCTTGTACGAGGATTCTGATTTCCTGTTAGTTGATTCGTATGTTGAGGATGAATTCATCCTCTCTTGCATCTTCTTATCGTCTTCAAGTCTGATATATCTTAAAGCCCTGTTCCGAGCCTCGTCTAGGTTCCTACAATGGTTCGTTACAAGATCCTGATAAAATTGGGAATCCTTTTGTAATCCCATCTTGAATGCCTGCACAGCTGTGGCAACATCAAGGTGTGGGATGTCCAAGGACTCCCTGCTGAACTTGTTGACATAATCCCTCAAGGATTCTTGAGGACCTTGAGTTATCCTATAGAGGTCACTTGTTAGCTTTTCAAAACTTCTACTACAAGAAAATTGACTATTAAATAAATTAACTAAATGAGCAAATGATGTAATTGAATGAGCTGGAATGTTTAAGAGACATTTTAAGGCTGATCCTGTCAGAGTAGAGCCGAAGCCCTTGCAAAGGCATGCTTCCTTGAGTTCTGGAGGTATAGGGTTAATCTCCATTCTCTCCCTATACTGAGCAATATGCTCTTCAGGATCCGTGGTTCCATCATAAAGCTTCATATTGGGAGTCTAAAATCTCTTTGGAATTTCAGCATCACATATAGGATATGCAAACCGGGATATCCTGTGGCTATCCTGGGATACTTCCAGAATAGGCTGAACTACCCCAGGTACGCTGGATATCATATCCTTCAGCTTCTGAAGTTCCCTAGAGAGCGCCGACGTCACACCTGTATCCTGCAAGGATCCAAAACTGTTAGTAACAGGAGTATTGATATTATTAGACACATTACCAGTTTGAGGATTTTGGCCATATCCTGGAGTATATCCTAATCCTCTGACAGTGGATATCCTGGCTTTTGAGGGTATTTCAGGATTATTGCCCTGGGAATGACTGGGCACAACATTGCCCTGACTATCCTCAGTATACACCGCTGAACTAAATTTCACGGTCCTAGGCTACAAGGGAGTGACAGTATCCTCAACAGGTCTCCTAGAGCTAGACTTCAGAAGTTGTATTTCTCTTATCAGCATTTGATTAGTCTCCTGCTGCTGCTTCATCTGGTCCTGTATACTACCAAACAGAGTTAGAATTTCATCATTAGAAGCCATAATAGGAATCCTCCCTGAAGCAGCAGATCCTTGGACATTTTGAGCAGGAATAACATCTCGAGATATGTGAGTTTCAGCCTTCTTGGAGGAGCTTGAGGCTGTGAAGAAGCTTGCGTCCTCAGAGGTGGTGGAAGCACCGGGCCGGTCGTGGCAGAGGTTGTAGTAGACATGGTAGAACAGCTCATGTTTGATTTTGAGGCCATTGAAAATAGTTGTGAAAAAATTTCGAAAAAAGAAAACCAAGTAAAGATTTTAGCAAGGTTTTTAATATGAATAGCACCACTTGCCCCACGGTGGGCGCCAAATTGTTTTTGTCAAAAATTACCGAAGCAATTAATTGATCAAATTAGTTTTGTGAGGTAGTGTGCTAACAATGTATATAGAAAATATTCTGATTTAGTTGTTTGCAAAAACAGTTTTCAGGATATAGCTGTCACACCCCTTTCTGCGGCGGAAGCACAAGGTGTGATCATGAAAGGTTCTCATTGCATACGAAAGGTAAACATACTACATGCTCGTAAAAATAATTTCAAATGCCAAACATTTCATAACTTGAAAACATAAGTTTAGTGTTTACATCACGAGATAGCATAAAACATTGTCTTGAAAGTTTACAACTTTATTTAAAGATAACACATACGACATCCATGAGCATGAGTAAGCCCGCGCGCACATCCACTTTTAGTTACCTGAAATACATGTGAGTTTTGGAAAAACCTCAACATAATGTTGGTGTGAATTCATGCAGTGATTGTTTTGAATGTTTAAATACTTAAATGAAAACATGGTACGTAGCTTGTAGAATGTATGAATGTTTGAATGTAATTTGTAAAACGTATCTGTCACTGAGTACTATGAATGTTTGAAATGTATTTGTATCATGTATCTGTAACTCCGTACTATGAATGTTTGAATGTGTGAGATCGCTAGTGGTTTGCAAGGCCACTAACATGTGTCACGACATAGGAAGTCACCAAACCTAGGCATTTTTGTCGACTTTGACTGAGACACAGAAGCACTCATTGGTAGAAGTAGGCCAAGAGTGGGGTTGCCTGAAACCCATTAGACCTAACCTTTTGTTCCGCGGTCTGAATGTATACGTTGATTAATGGTGCTTATGGTACCCTATTCGGGACATGATCTAGAATGTTTCACTTGAATGTTTTTGTACCCATCATACCACTTGTAAACATTGTAACATTCGTAACATGTATTTCACCCCCGAAGTTATAAAACCAAAAACAGTTAAAGAAAAGGGGGAGCATGAACTCACAACTTTGCGTTCCTTGCGTCGTAAACTTCACCGGATTTGCTTAATTAACGTCGTGACTTATACGTGTTTTCTTAACGTTAGTCACTAGTCTTGTATCGCACAAGTACAGTCACTATCTTTTGTATATGTTTTCTTGTGTTAAAAATAATTTATATTTTTAACTAAGTGTCTCACTTATATTATTTTCTCAAAAATAAACATAAGTTTCTTGTATTTTGTACCCGAGTTATGTATCTTGTATGTTGTATGTGTATTTTTGTATTCTTACTCATATGAGGATTTAGTGCATTTTCAAGTCCTAATACACTATTCATGTATAATACATACCACACACACTTAGCACAAAATTTGGTGATCAATATATATATATATATATATATATATATATTTCTCAAAAATATACATACTTAATATCAATTTTTATTCTTGAAGAAATCCTCATTTCTTAACACAAAAGTTTGGGAAACCTTGGTATATGATTTTAGATACATTTTTAGGGAATAAGTTTCTCAAAACGTATATTTTTCTAAGTGTCAAAATTTAGAAAATTTTGGCAGAGTTTCCCCTAAAAATGGAGGTTTCCCATGTTTTCAAAACATATGTTTATTTTCTTTTAAATCATCATCAAGCATCAACAACTCATTCAAGTCTTACTACAAGTCAAAATCATGTAAATCACACCATATCATGTACTTGAAGTTTTTGTAAAAACTTGTAGTAACTTACCATGTTATTTAGTAGGTTTAGTTACCCTTAAAAACATGGTTGTTTGTTTGTAACTCACATTATTAAAAGATTTGGTCCTTTACAACTTGCAAGATGATTTTTCTAAAAATATTTCTTTTGTATTTTTCTTGTTTCATAAATGTTCATACACTTATTTTTCTAATAAAAATAGTGTGGGTTTAGGTAAAAACCAAGATTTTCTAAAAATCATATTTTAAACTTGGTCCTTTTGGAAAAGTCATTCACAAGTCTTGAAGCTATAAGTTTACTAGTTCACTATAATGATTATTTTTCAAGAAGTCATTTTAAGTCTTCAAGTTCATGTTTAGTTATGAAGATGATTATTTCGTGTTGTTACACAATCATCCTTCCACTTGCTAGATCATGTGTTTAATCACAAGCTAGCAAGCTTTATATGATGGTTAACATCATTATCTCAAATAAACAACAACAAATATCACACATATGCAAAACATCACCATTTCATCAAGATTCATCATATATATAAGCTTTAAGTTCAAGTTTCATGAATATGTCTTTTAATGGTTCTAGTGATTTCAACATAACAAGTCTTTTAACCACTAAAAATAGAAGTAAAATAAGAGTGTTCAAGGTGCTTACTACTAGCTTGAAGCTAGGGAAGATCAAGATGAAGATTGAGTGGATAAAAGCAAGTGTGAGTGGTCCTTCAAGATCCGTGAACTCCAAGCCTCCTAACTCACCCTTGAACACCTTTGTGAGTATGAAGATTGGATGAAGCTTGAATGATGAAGATGGTGGTGTATAGATGGGGGTTCGGCCGAAGCTTGTAGAGGGGGAAGGAGAAGTGATGTGTGGTGATATGTTTAGAAGATGAAGGTTATTTATAAAATTAATTCAAATACCCAAAGGTCCTTGTGTTTCACAAAGTACTAACATGATCCACACAATCCCAATGAAAGAGTACTAGAGATCTTAAGATGATTTGCACAAATCTTTGAGTTGGGTCACTAGTGAGCCGAGAATTAGGAGTGGGGGGGGGGGGGGGGTTAAGTGTAATTTAGATGGTAAGGTAGGTGATTAATGAATGGTTAAAGGTAAAAGTCTAGTGTTTAGTGTGTAGGATGTTTTATGTAATATGTTTAAGTGTTTAGGAACCAATACTAGCTCAGAAAAATAAAAACTATGCTTCTAATAATATTTTGGTGTTCCGGGTAATGTCCGGTTGTTCGGTTAGATACTGTTTCGTTAAAGTGCTAAATTGCACCGTTTAGCATCCTTTAAGTATCTTTTTGTAATGCTTTTAATTCCCGACACTCAGGGAAGTATTCTGGACTGTAAAACATAAATTCAGCATAATATTTACGTGTTAAAAGCTGATTTATAGTTGAATTTAATAAAATTCTGCACTTAAAGTGTGTTTCGGGTGCTTTTTAGTGCGTATTTTAGCTTTCGGAGCGTCTATATGTTAACCCTTGTATGTACTCTTGGGTTTTAATGCATTCTTGTCATTGGACCTACACCTAGGCTCCAATTCTATTGTCTAACTGCTTTCTGCAGAGTTGTTGACACAATGTGTCTTACCGGTGAGTTTACTAGTATTTCTGACGCAACGCTGTTCATTAATGCATAAAGTAATTCTTGTAGTAATAAACGTGCATGAATTCACTTGTATATCATGTAATCAATCAATGTTGACATTTAAACACATAATTGCAGTCATTAAATAATAATTAAAGTGTACGGAAATTACCGGTTTGGTGCCAGTTGTCACAGTCTCCCCCCGTTAAAAGAATTTCGTCCCGAAATTCAGGCTGAGCTAACTCTCACAGGAGTCTTCTTGAACAGGTGGGGATACTTTTCTTTGAACTGGTCTTCACGTTCCCACGTGTACTCGGGTCCGTGCTTAGAGTTCCAACGTACTTTGACAAGTTTCACACTGCTCATCCTGGTCTTGTTGACTTTCCAGTCGGTAACCTCAACAGGTTGTTCGGTAAATCGGAGGGCATCATCAATATGCACTTCATCCGCAGGGATGATTACGTTTTCTTGTGCTGGACTCTTTTTGAGGTTGGATACATGAAACGTATCATGTACTCCATTAAGTTCTTCCGGTAACTCCAACTTGTATGCCACAGTACCAATTCTTTCCAAAATCTTGAATGGTCTGATGTATCGGGGATTCAGCTTCCCACGTTTTCCAAATCTTACTACGCCCTTCCAAGGTGAGACCTTCGGTAAAACTTTGTCTCCTACCTCGAATTGTAACGGCTTTCATCTTCGATCAGCGTAGCTCTTTTGTTGATCTCGAGCCGCCTTAATGCTCTCTCGGATTTGCATAATCTTGTCGGTTGTCTCTTGTACAAGTTCAGGACCAACCATACGTTTGTCTCCAGCGTCTGCCCAACATAAGGGCGAGCGGCACTTGCGGCCATATAGAGCTTCGAACGGTGCGGCTTTTATACTCGTATGATAACTGTTATTGTAGGAAAACTCAACTAATGGTAGGTGAGTATCCCAGCTGCCGCCTAGGTCCATGACACATGCGCGTAGCATATCTTCTAATGTTTGTATTATCCGTTCACTCTGGCCGTCTGTTTGTGGATGGAATGCTATGCTTAGATCTAGTTGAGATCCAAAGGCTTCCTGAAAGGATTGCCAGATTCTTGAGACAAAGCGGCCATCCCTGTCTGAAATAATTGAGATTGGCACTCCATGACGTGCCACGATTTCTTTTAAGTATATCTCAGCAAGCTTTTCAGTGCTGTCTTTTTCTCGGATCGGTAGGAAATGCGCAGATTTCGTTAACCGATCAACTATCACCCATATCATATCGTGCCCTCTAGGGGTCTTGGGTAATTTCGTTATGAAGTCCATCGAGATTTGCTTCCATTTCCACATGGGTATCTCTGGTTGTTGTAGTAGGCCGGACGGTTTTTGATATTCAGCCTTAACCTTAGCACAAGTTAGGCATTTTCCAACATAAACAGCAACATCGCTTTTAAGTCTCGGCCACCAATAGTATTCTTTTAAGTCTTGATACATTTTATCCGATCCTGGATGGATCGAGTACCTCGATTTATGTGCTTCATCAAGGATGACTTCTCGAATACCGCCATAGAGCGGAACCCAAATACGCAAGTATAGGGCTCCCTCTTCATCTAGCACCATATATTTCAACATACCCCGGAGGTATTCAGCTTTACGGTTTTCCATCTTAAGGGCTTCTTGTTGTGCGTCACGAATACGTGTAGTGAGGTTTGTTCGAATAGTCATTTCTAATGCTCGAACCCTTAGGGTCTTAACCCTTTCTTTTCGACTCAAGGCGTCTGCTACAACGTTTGCCTTTCCAGGATGGTACTTAATCTCACAGTCGTAATCATTTAGCAGCTCGACCCATCGTCGCTGGCGCATGTTCAATTCCTTTTGATCAAATATGTGTTGTAGACTTTTGTGATCTGTGAAGATTGTACATCGAGTACCATATAAATAGTGTCGCCAGATCTTCAAGGCGAATACCACCGCACCTAGTTCCAAGTCATGCGTGGTGTAATTTCTTTCATGTACCTTCAATTATCTTGAAGCGTAAGCGATGACTTTCTGGCGTTGCATGAGCACGCAACCCAAACCTTGTCGTGAAGCGTCGCAGTATACTACGAAGTCTTCAGTGCCTTCGGGTAAAGATAGTATTGGTGCATCGCATAGCTTATTCTTTAGTAGTTGGAAGGCTTCTTCCTACTTGTCACCCCAGTCGTACTTCTTGTCTTTCTGTGTAAGGGTAGTTAGCGGTTGAGCTATCTTTGAGAAATTCTCAATAAACCGTCGATAGTAGCCCGCTAAACCCAAAAATTGTCAAACTTCAGTTGGGGTTTTGGGGGCTTCCCAATTCTTTATGGCCTCTATCTTGGATGGGTCTACATGAATGCCCTTCTCGTTCACAACATGACCAAGAAATTGTACTTCGCGAATCCAGAATTCGCACTTCGAGAATTTCGCATAAAGTTTCTCTTTCTTCAGTAGTTCCAAAATGGTTCTGAGATGTTGCTCGTGCTCTTCTTTCGTTCGCGAGTAAATCAAGATATCATCGATAAATACAATCACGAATTTATCGAGATATGGTTTGCATACGCGGTTCACCAGGTCCATAAATACCGCTGGCGCGTTCGTCAATCCGAATGGCATCACAAGAAACTCGTAATGCCCATAGCGTGTTCTGAATGCAGTCTTTGGTACGCTCTCTTCTTGTATTCTTAACTGATGGTATCCAGATCGAAGATCGATCTTGGAATAGTAGCTTGATCCTTGCAACTGATCAAATAAGTCATCAATCCTCGGTAGCGGGTACCGATTCTTGATAGTGAGCTTGTTCAGTTCTCTGTAATCGATACACATCCGCAGAGTTCCATCCTTTTTCTTCAGGAACAAAACCGGAGCTCCCCAAGGTAAGAAGCTTGGCCTTATGAATTCTTTATCCAACAACTCCTGGAGTTGTGTAGATAATTCTTGCATTTCGGATGGCGCGAGCCGATAGGGTGCCTTGGCTACAGGAGCGGCTCCTGGAACCAAGTCTATACGGAATTCGACTTGTCGTTGCGGAGGTAATCCTGGCAGATCTTCGGGAAAAACATCAGGGAATTCCTTTACCACCGGAATGTCTTCGAGTTTCGGCTCCATAACCTTCTTATCTACAACGTGCGCTAGGAAAGCAACACATCCTTTCCGTAAGCACTTCTGTGCCTTCATGCAGCTGTTGATTCGTAGAGGCGCGTCTCGTTTTTCTCCATGTACAATGAGAGTTTCATCATTCGCCAGAGGGATGCGAATGATTTTTTTGTGACAAATAACTTCAGCTTTGTTCTTGGACAACCAGTCCATTCCGACCACTACATCGAAGCTACCCAATTGAATAGGTAAGAGGTCGATGCTAAATCTTCGTTCACCAAGTTCTATTGTGCAACCTCTAACAACTTCGCTCGATTCAACAAGTTTACCATTGGCTAGCTCTATAGAATAAGGAATATCTAATCTACTAGATTCTATTCCGAGCATGCGTTTAAATTCCACAGACATGAAGCTATAGTCGGCACCAGTGTCAAATAATATGGATGCAAAGTGATTGTTAATGAGAAACGTACCGGTGACCACATTAGGGTCCTCGCGTGCGTTCTTTGCTCCTATCATAAAGGCTCGAGCCTGAGCATTGTTTCCCTTTGGGCAGTCTTTCATGAAATGATCATTGCTTCCACAACTGAAGCATCCTTGGTTACGCCCAGCTCTATTACCATTCCGGTTACCGTTGCCGTTCCCACCATTGTTTCCATTACCATTACCATTGCGGCCTCCAATACCTTTTCCCCAACAATCCTCGGTACGATGGCCTGGCTTCCCGCAGTTCTCGCATTTCCCAACGCGACAATTTCCCACGTGGTGAAACTCACAGCGGTTGCATTTGGGCAGAGTGCCCTGATACTTCTTAGTTCCTGTATTGCTTGCAGCCGCGAAGGTTTTTGCTTCCATAGGTGGGTTAGTGTCACGCTTCTTGTTGTTCGAACCCTTGTTGTTGTTGCGGGTTGCTTGGTTCAGATTTGAATGCTTTCTCTTCTTGTCACCAGATGACTCAGCATGCGTCTCGGTCTTTTCAGTTGGGTTCAGTGATAGTTTATTCATACGAACACAATCTTCAGTAAGGCTGACAGCGAGAGTTACAGCCTCAGTGATTGTTTGAGGTTTGGCCGAAGTTACCATGCCGCGAAATTCTGAGGCCAATCCCCAAATGTAGCGTTCAACGCGCTTAAATTCGGGAGTCACCATGTAGGGAAGCACTCTAGACAGATCGTGGAACCTTCGAGTATAACCATTAATGTCATCACCTTCCATGGTCAAGTGCCAGAACTCCGTTTCTAGCCTTTGGAGTTCAGCACGGGAGCAGTACTTTTCCCTCATTTTCTCTTTCAGTTCATCCCAAGTCATGCCATACGCGGCATCATCACCCAAGGTTTGGACTTGCAAGTTCCACCAAGTCAGAGCTTCATCAACAAACAATCCAGTAGCAAAAGTGACTTGCTGATCCGCAGTACACTTGCTCATACGGATAGTGGCCTCTGTCTTCTCCGTCCAGTGCACAAACGCTACTGCATCTCCTGTGCCATCGTAGTTCATTGGTTTGCAATCGAGGAACTGCTTGAAAGTACAGCCCTGAGCTGCGTTTCCTCCAGATGAATCTCCATTCCCATTACGTCTAGCATTGCTTGGCCCGCCACTGTCTTGAGTTCGGTTCGCCTCGTATTGGGCGATAGCAGCGGAGATCCTTTCTTCCAGTAGAGCATTCAGCTCTTCAGCAGTTCTTGGCAGTGGGGGAGGAGGAGGTTGATCATGAGCGTTCACAGCTCCTCTTGGTGCCATGTTCTGAAAGAACACAACACAGTAGGGTTAGGCATTTATTTGATATCGTCATGCTAGACAGTAGTATATATATATACAGGAATATACCACATAAGTAATATCAAACAATCCGCCAAACGTATCAATTCATACAGCAACAAGCATGCATAAATAGATAAATATTGTTATGTCATAAGATATTTACATTGGCGGTTCTTGTCTTTATACCCTAAATCATTACCCTATTCTTGTACTGAGGGAATCTATACGTGACAAGACTTGATGTGGTTTCTGTGCACTGAATTCCATAATTATGTATGCATCCATAATTACGTAACTCCTTGCATAGTCCGCACAGTTCGTTTCATCCTCGTATTTCTTCCTTCCGATAGGCTACTGTTTTCAGGTAAAGTCACGTATACCTGTGACATTCTACTTCTAGTATATGTAAATATCAAGTATCACACGTAATCGCAAGTAATTCTTAATCACAGACAAGTGCTACTCTAGTGCACCCTAGGTCTCGTAATGTCTTTTTCTTGACTCTTTGTAAACAGTTTCAGGTAGTGGATGTCGCGGGACGTTTTATGCAATGAAAACTTTTTGAAAAATAGTTTTCATGAAAGGATCCTAGAGATTGTAGACTAGACTCGAGAAGGAATCCCGGTTCACTACAATCGCAGCTCTGATACCAATCTGTCACACCCCTTTCTGCGGCGGAAGCACGAGGTGTGATAATGAAAGGTTCTCATTGCATACGAAAGGTAAACATAGTACATGCTCGTAAAAATAATTTCAAATGCCAAACATTTCATAACTTGAAAACATAAGTTTAGTGTTTACATCACGAGATAGCATAAAACATTGTCTTGAAAGTTTACAACTTTATTTAAAAATAACACATACGACATCCATGAGCATGAGTAAGCCCGCGCGCACATCCACTTTTAGTTACCTGAAATACATGTGAGTTTTGGAAAAACATCAACATAATGTTGGTGTGAATTCATGCAGTGATTGTTTTGAATGTTTAAATACTTGAATGAAAACATGGTACGTAACTTGTAGAATGTATGAATGTTTGAATGTAATTTGTAAAACGTATCTGTCACTGAGTACTATGAATGTTTGAAATGTATTTGTATCACGTATCTGTAACTCCGTACTATGAATGTTTGAATGTGTGAGATCGCTAGTGGTTTGCAAGGCCACTAACATGTGTCACGACATAGGAAGTCACCAAACCTAGGCATTTTTGTCGACTTTGACTGAGACACAGAAGCACTCATTGGTAGAAGTAGGCCAAGAGTGGGGTTGCCTGAAACCCATTAGATCTAACCTTTTGTTTTGCGGTCTGAATGTATACGTTGATTAATGGTGCTTATGGTACCCTATTCGGGACATGATTTAGAATGTTTCACTTTAATGTTTTTTTACCCATCATACCACTTGTAAACATTGTAACATGTATTTCACCCCCGAAGTTATAAAACCAAAAACAGTTAAAGAAAAGGGGGAGCATGAACTCACAACTTTGCGTTCCTTGCGTCGTAAACTTCACCGGATTTGCTTAATTAACGTCGTGACCTATACGTGTTTTCTTAACGTTAGTCACTAGACTTGTATCGCACAAGTACAGTCACTATCTTTTGTATATGTTTTCTTGTGTTAAAAATAATTTATATTTTTAACTAAGTGTCTTACTTATATTATTTTCTCAAAAATAAACATAAGTTTCTTGTATTTTGCACCCGAGTTATGTATCTTGTATGTTGTATGTGTATTTTTGTATTCTTACTCTTATGAGGATTTAGTGCATTTTCAAGTCCTAATACACTATTCATGTATAATACATACTACACACACTTAGCACAAAATTTGGTGATCAATATATATATATATATTTTTCTCAAAAATATACATACTTAATATCAATTTTTATTCTTGAAGAAATCCTCATTTCTTAACACAAAAGTTTGGGAAACCTTGGTATATGTTTTTAGATACATTTTTAGGGAATAAGTTTCTCAAAACTTATATTTTTCTAAGTGTCAAAATTTAGAAAATTTTGGCAGAGTTTCCCCTAAAAATGGAGGTTTCCCATGTTTTCAAAACATGTGTTTATTTTCTTTTAAATCATCATCAAGCATCAACAACACATTCAAGTCTTACTACAAGTCAAAATCATGTAAATCACCCCATATCATGTACTTGAAGTTTTTGTAAAAACTTGTAGTAACTTACCATGTTATTTAGTAGGTTTAGTTACCCTTAAAAACATGGTTGTTTGTTTGTAACTCACATTATTAAAAGATTTGGTCCTTTACAACTTGCAAGATGATTTTTCTAAAAATATTTCTTTTGTATTTTTCTTGTTTCATAAATGTTCATACACTTATTTTTCTAATAAAAATAGTGTGGGTTTAGGTAAAAACCAAGATTTTCTAAAAATCATATTTTAAACTTGGTCCTTTTGGAAAAGTCATTCACAAGTATTGAATCTATAAGTTTACTAGTTCACTATAATGATTATTTTTCAAGAAGTCATTTTAAGTCTTCAAGTTCATGTTTAGTTATGAAGATGATTATTTCGTGTTGTTACACAATCATCCTTCCACTTGCTAGATCATGTGTTTAATCACAAGCTAGCAAGCTTTATGTGATGGTTAACATCATTATCTCAAATAAACAACAACAAATATCACACATATGCAAAACATCACCATTTCATCAAGATTCATCATATATATAAGCTTTATGTTCAAGTTTCATGAATATGTCTTTTAATGGTTCTAGTGATTTCAACATAACAAGTCTTTTAACCACTAAAAATAGAAGTAAAATAAGAGTGTTCAAGGTGCTTACTACTAGCTTGAAGCTAGGGAAGATCAAGATGAAGATTGAGTGGATAAAAGCAAGTGTGAGTGGTCCTTCAAGATCCATGAACTCCAAGCCTCCTAACTCACCCTTGAACACCTTTGTGAATATGAAGATTGGATGAAGCTTGAATGATGAAGATGGTGGTGTATAGATGGGGGTTCGGCCGAAGCTTGTAGAGGGGGAAGGAGAAGTGATGTGTGGTGATATGTTTAGAAGATGAAGGTTATTTATAAAATTAATTCTAATACCCAAAGGTCCTTGTGTTTCACAAAGTACTAACATGATCCACACATTCCCAATGAAAGAGTACTGGAGATCTTAAGATGATTTGCACAAATCTTTGAGGTGGGTCACTAGTGAGCCGAGAATTAGGAGTGGGGGGGGGGGGGTTAAGTGTAATTTAGATGGTAAGGTAGGTGATTAATGAATGGTTAATGGTAAAAGTCTAGTGTTTAGTGTGTAGGATGTTTTTTGTAATATGTTTAAGTGTTCAGGAACCAATACTAGCTCAGAAAAATAAAAACTATGCTTCTAATAATATTTTGGTGTTCCGGGTAATGTCCGGTTGTTCGGTTAGATACCGTTTCGTTAAAGTGCTAAATTGCACTGTTTAGCGTCCTTTAAGTATCATTTTGTAACGCTTTTAATTCCCGACACTCAGGGAAGTATTCTGGACAGTAAAACATAAATTCAGCATAATATTTACGTGTTAAAAGCTGATTTATAGCTGAATTTAATAAAATTCTGCACTTAAAGTGTGTTTCGGGTGCTTTTTAGTGCGTATTTTAGCTTTCGGGGCGTCTATATGTTAACCCTTGTATGTACTCTTGGGTTTTAATGCATTCTTGTCATTGGACCTACACCTAGGCTCCAATTCTATTGTCTAACTGCTTTCTGCAGAGTTGTTGACACAATGTGTCTTACCGGTGAGTTTACTAGTATTTCTGACGCAACGCTGTTCATTAATGCATAAAGTAATTCTTGTAGTAATAAACGTGCATGAATTCACTTGTATATCATGTAATCAATCAATGTTGACATTTAAGCACATAATTGCAGTCATTAAATAATAATTAAAGTGTACGGAAATTACCGGTTTGGTGCCAGTTGTCACAATAGCTCAGGATACCAAGCTATATTAATAATAAAACAATCAGCAAAAAAGTAAAGGTTGACACGGGATGTACGAGGAAAGCCCTTGATCAATCTAGATCACCGGCATAAAACCTCGGGAGCTGACAATCGCAGCTGCCTTGTTCGTCTTATTACTTCAAACTTCAGAATACAGTGCAGGATATTGTACGGATCAGCTAAATGTTACAAAGAATTTAGAGTGTGAGTGTTTTTGAATACGATTGCGAGTGATTGAAGTTTTCAGAGAAAGTAAGAAAGTGGGAGAAAATTGTTGTGTGTGTCTATCGATCCGTACATTCCTTTTTATAGTAAAATAGAATCAACAAACTATCCTATAAAACCGGGATGCTTCGAATATTCTCTCTTGAACGTTGGAGTCCCCCTCTTCCGGCTTCAACGTTCTCTTTTCAACCGTTTAGTCTGAGTCTTCAGGAGAACAAGTCCACTTTAACGTTACAAGCTTGCCATCTTGATCTGCACGTGAACAATTGGTAACTACCAGGATACTACATCAGGATGTTACCAATATCCTGATCCGGTATCCTGGCCATAAACAGAAAGAAATAAGTCAGGATATAGTTCAAGATGTGGGTTCAGAAAACCACCCATAACAATTACTATTCAAGCGTTGCTATTGGACGAAAGCACTACTAGAAAATAGGGCTTTTGCAACTGTACTTTCGGTCGCAAAACGGTGGCAATTGCCCTTTTGCCAGCAAAAATTCGGTAAGAAAATCAGACGTAGCAATTGCTCTATTGTCACCTATTTGCTACCATTTGTTTTTTTGCTACAATTTTGCTACCGTTAGTTTGTCACGGTTTTGCTACCGCTTTTTGTCATTGTTTTGCTACCATATTTGTTGCTACGATTTTGCTACCGTTTTTCTCACCACATTGCCATCGCTATTGCTACCGCTTTTTGTTGTCACAATTTTGCTACCGCTTTTTTGATAAATTTTTTTCCCTTTAATACCTATTTTTATGCTACCATTTATATTCTTTGCAAGACTAAAAAAACATGAATTTAGAAAATTTCAAGATCGTAACAAACATCGCATAATTCTCATGATATACATCCAAATCAAAATATCAAACAATCCCAATTAAAACATCCTAAACCAAACATTCAAGCTAAAAATGTTTATACTTATTTGCGGACCGAAGTTGTTAGCATAGCTTCAATCTTCGTCATCCTAATGAGCATAGCTTCTTTCTCTTTTTCCATTTGAGCCATCAATCCTCCTATAATTCCATTGAACCTTTCTTTATCTTCTTTTTTCTCCTTAACGAGCTCCTTTATAATTTCCTTTAACTTCTCAATCTACAAAAAAAACCAAGTTTCCTTCACAATCCACAATTTTCATAAAACTTGCATTTCTCTAATGACAAATCACAAAACAAAAAGCTAACAGAAGGTACCGTCCCAGTACTACATCAATCCAATACTACAAAAAGCTAAAAGCTAATAGAAATCGAGCAAATTAGGTCCCAGTACACTCTCAAAACACAGTTGCTTGAACAAGAACCGAGCCCGAAAGGTCGAGTTCGACCTCGACACCATCTAAAACAACATAAAACAAGCAAATTAGGGACGAGTATGGACAGGGAATCAAATATTGTACCTGGTTGCGCTTGAAATCCAAGAAAAATGAGAAGTAACGGTGATCGTAGTGGTGGTGTGCGTCGCAGAGGGAGAAGGGGCGGGGGTGTGTGTCAGTCTTTGTTTTTTTTATTTTCAAAAGAGTTTGACTTGTGAAGTTGGTCAATGTGGGTCCCTTTTTTTCTATTTTACCTGGGCAAATATTCCCAGTTTTCTATTAATTTAAACCTAGCCCAGCTTCTTTTTTTTCACAAACAAAAGCAAAAAAATTTTTGTTTTTTTAGGCACTACAAAGCATGCATAAAACACACTAGACAAAATTTTCACGGTTCATCTATATTTTTTACCCACTTCGCTTAACGACCCGATCCCCACACTCGTTCTCAACGACACGCACAATCAAACTGAATGCTTACCTGGAATCTACCAAACCAAATGCCATGACGTGTTTTGAAGATTATACTCTCTCTCTTTTTTTTTTTTTTACAATTTACCAGTTTTAAATAGTTTGCTTTGTGTTGTTTTGTGATTTGTGCTAAAGTATGTGCTTAAAAAAAACCTACAGAAGCCGCAAAATTCCTGTACAAAACACCCTTCCGCACAAAGCGTACTTCACTAATTCTCAACTTTTTGATGGTTTCATAAGGTTATTTAGGTCCAAATTTCTTTTTTTTTTACACTTCAAGCCAACATCAGTGCAGCACAAAACAAGTTTCTTTTTTTGTACCTATCCTTTCCGTTTTTCACCAATAAGCAATTTTCTACAAACATGTGATTTTACTAACACGCCTTAAAACTGATAAAACTTTCTTACAACCTACGGTGCGGGCCGCACTTATCATCAAAATACACTCTATTTTATACAAAAATATTTCTTCTTGGATAACATCTTTTTAATACTTCCTCCATCAAAATTTTCAAACCTGGTCAAACTCACTTGCCTACACACACAATGCACGATTTACTCATAATTAATGCCTCAAACCACCTTAGTCAAACGAACTACTTTCACAAACCTACCCTTTCATTCCTCAAAATTTCCACACATTTTCAACGTGCTTCAAACTTCGAAATTTCAATTTTAGCTAACCAATTTAGCCAAAATGCTTTTCTCCAATGTCTTCCTCGTGAATAAATTTCGGGACGAAATTTCCTAAAGGAGGGGAGACTGTAACGCCTCGCTTTTTGAAACTTTCATCAATTAGAAAGATTACTTGATTTTCTATCTTTGGAAACTTGCCTTCATATCATATTCATAATCCACTCCTAATTTCGCAATTTGAAACCTTGATCATAACGAAATTCATATTTTGTACATACTTGTTACTCGTTCAATAGATCGTTTAAATACATTTTTACATAACCTCATACTTATTATACATACAAATTCATTCATTGTTTTATACACGATACTTATACATTTCACTTATACGTTTAAAACGCTTAAAACCGAGAAAATACGCAAACGTGAACTTCAAACAAAAGGGAGATGTCCCTCTCGCACGAGAGGACCCTCTCGTCCCAAATTCCCCACTCGCCCGAAACCCAGTCGTCCCAAACTTGTTTTCAGTCTATAAATACCAAGCCAGTTCCTTCATTTCCAACCTTCACTACTCTGAATTCTCTCTCAAAAACCTAAACTTGGGAAATTCTTTGAGCTTGTTCCAACAGTTTTCTAAGTAAGTTTGCAACTCACTAACACCTGATTTCTTCTACTCTTCTTCCATTTTTCTAAGTTTCACAAAATTCTTCACAACTTTTCACCTGGTTAAATAGATCTGCCTTGGCAATCTGATTACAACTCTCCACAGTGACGACCAAGCTGATTAAAGTGAAGTAATCTTACAATCTTTTGCAAAACAAACTTTTTAATGTTAAACTTGGCCGAATCAGAGACTCTCTAAGCTCACAAGCTAAGCTCATAGCTGTGAATTCATGTTAGAGCCGATTCCAGCTGAGAAGATGAACAGTTCAACCAAAACCGAATTGATTTTGTCTCGAAATAGTACCAGTCGTTCGAGAAGGAGTAGCCCTCTCGCACGAAAGGGGCAACCCTTTCACGCGAAAGGCGACTCCTATCGCCTGAATGAGACTGTTTCAATACGTTCCGACAACTTCTAAGTGTTGTATGATGTGTCAGATCCCTATTCTCAATATATTCGACTCTGTAATATCAGTGTATGATCTGTGGGAGCCTTGTCTTCCAATATAATTCCACCACCTCGCTTAAACTTGTAAAACGAACACCCAAACAATCTCCTAGACCTAGAAAAAGTTAACCTCGTCCAGCCTCCGACACTTAGTTCATTCTTTTTATGTCGTGTTGGCACACCTGGGTTGTCCTTGCTCGGTTGTTTGGCTATCATTTACATTCTGTTATTTCCATTTCCGTAATCATGACCAACCGGTTAGTTACCTAAGTTAACTAACTTGTGCTTTGGTGAACTATAACGAGGTGCATACCTCCATGCATGACCTCTATGAATTCTATGAACATTATGGACTGATATTATACTAAACTATAATTAAATAACTTAACTGAACTCACGAACATAATTGATTGATAGATAAAACGTTCAAACTAAGATCGGTTCACCAAACAGTCCCTCTCGCGTGAAAGGGGTGGTCCCACTCACGCGAAAGACCTTCCGTGCCAACTGTTCTCTCATTCAAATAGTTTGTGTTTCGGTTTTCCCGTTATTCTGATTCGCGTTCCTTGTTACTGATTTTGTCAGGCAAATCAGAACCCGTAAAATCACAGGAACTCAGTGTTGTGACAAGTGCTCAGACAGAATATACTTTCTGTTTATTTATACTATTATACTATATACCTACGTACTCTAATTCCTAATCCAAATCCTCCGTTTAACTCCAACAACTTACACCTTCATTCCCATCCTCAATAACTCGTAATACGCGGATAATCGGAAATCGTTGCCAAATTGTGAGTATACTCAATACTCTTTTCCGTTTACACTTTTGGGTGCAACATGTTTACATTATACAAAATTAAACAAACACACATTCTTTACGCAAATTACACAACAATCCAATACATGCATGCTACTATGTTATACTTGATTCGTTATTCTGGGGTTATACTTTTTGTGATAAACTTGTCATTAACTTCGTACGAGCCTACCCTTAACATGTATAGTGCTATAGGAGTAATGCACCGCCCGTGTTCGTGAGGTCATGGTATGTCTTTATACACTGCGTTAAACCTTGGGTTGACTTGAATATTCACATGCTAGTAATACGTTAATCTTGTTAACCAATTTTGTCATGTGGATTGTTCAGTTCAGTTTTATATGCTAATATGCTAGTACTTAAAACTTGTATACTCGCCAATACTTTTGTATTGAACTATACTTTAAAACATGTTGCAGGATTTTGATGATGATGATGATGATGATGATGATGATGATGCACGGAATCTAGTAGGATGCCTAGAAACGCACTTTAAACTTTAATACTTGTTGTATTGTAATTCATTTTGTTTCAACTTGTTGTATTCTATTTCACACAATGTAATTAATGTTAGAATGAAATGAAATTTGTTATCAAATACTTGTCACAATTTAGTGTTATGAAGTCTCGAGCAATCTCGTTTTCGTCTCACTCCGATGTTTCCGCCATCGGTTGGGGTGTGACATTTGTGGTTATGAATCTTTTATTTGAAAAGAGTTTGTGTTTGAGGTGAGTCTATAAACTAAAAATACAAAAAACGTATGAATATGTGAGCCATCATAGGGAAGAGAACATGTATTAATTGAAAGTGTGATGTATGCTAATCTTTATCACCC
Organism: Helianthus tuberosus; assembly: GCA_030545235.1. Classification (NCBI taxonomy): domain Eukaryota; kingdom Viridiplantae; phylum Streptophyta; class Magnoliopsida; order Asterales; family Asteraceae; genus Helianthus; species Helianthus tuberosus. The sequence goes on from CM060442.1 coordinate 172,709,700, forward strand.
TTTTCTCAGAACCAAACTGTATATGAATCTCTTTTCTAAAATGTCGGCACATGATATCTTTTCTTGTCTAGTGCAAAATTCCAAATCTGCCCCCAGCCTATCTGTTACAAGAAACATGTGGTTGCTTCCTAAACACCTACGGTTTTTGGGTTTTTTGAACTAGAGTGGGATTTATGTGTATAATTCACATATATATAAACAACGACAAAATAAACAATATATATATATATATATAAACTATATCGATAAAATTTAATACTAACATAGGTTAGTTTCATTATGAAAGAAACTTACCAAGTTCGTTATTATATAACTAACCAAACTAGTAAATATATATAAAGGACTTGCTTCGTAAAAACTTGAAACTTATAAGTTAAGGGGGCCATGGGTCTTTATGTGAAAGATGTAATAAAGGGAATAAAAAAGTTGGGGCGATGCTGGGTTTCTAACCCGCGTCTGCGGGTCACAGACCAACGCAATGACCAGTTGAGATACAACCCTTAAGGTAATAGGATACCTTGGTAAATGATTATAACATCTTATTAACAGAAATTTAATTTAAAAAAAAAAAGACGGCGGATACCAGAATTGAAACCGGGTCTCCACCGGGTTTCATTTCAGCGTTCACTGACCAGACCAGCTGCGCTTGTAAGACCCTATTATACTACATATTAAAAATTGAAGCCTTTGAACAATAACAAGGGTTTTTTGGGAATTTCGTGTGTAAAGAAGCAGCCCCACACACAAATGACAAAACCACACATAGAAAACTAAGAGAGACAAGGGGAATGAGGGACAAACCGTTTTAGAGTGAGGGAGAGAGAGAATCAGAGAAGAAGAAGAAGGCCGACCATGGTTTCCGACCGGCCGGGCATTTTATTCTGGTTATGGTGGTTGCGGAGGTGGTTACCGGCGACGGTGACATTGAGGGTTCCGTCGGGCGCCGTCGGTGGTGGTGATCGATGATGTTTGTAATTAATGGTCATGATGGCGGTGGTTCCGAGTAAGGGATGTGGTGGTTCTCGACGGTGACCAGCGTCAGTGGTGGATGTAGTCGGAGACGGGGATGATGGTTAGGGTTTAACATGTGTCGCTTGCAAGTGTAGTAGAAAAGAACGGCGGCTGCGATCTGTTTATGAGTTCCGATGATGGTGGTTACAATGGTGACACTTTTCGTCGGAGATGATTGGAACAGATGGCGTCAACGTTAAGATGGTTCGGGTGTGGAAGATCTGGTTACTTCTGTCGGCGGTAACAATTAGCGGGGGGATTCGACTCTGTCAATAGGCGCTATGGTTACTTCTGTCGTTTTCATCTTAGAAAAGAAGCAGGTATACTTCTTTTGTTGATCGTTTAAGGTTACTATTTTGTTTTAGCCTTATTTCTTATTTATACTCAATCGGTTGCAAGGGCGGATCTTAGTAGAGCCGTGGCAAGGCCACGGCCCGGGCAAGTTTTTCGGCCGTAGTGCTAATTTTAGTTCCCGTGTCTTTCGGCCCTGGCAGGTTCAACGGGCAAGATCCGGCACTGATCGGTTGTCTTTTGCAGTGAATTCTTATTGTTTGTACTCAATTCCACCAATGTTCATACGTCCTGATTGCTTAATATGTTTTGAAACTGTATAAACATTAACCATAAAGTCAATATCTTGGTATTACCTTTTGTGTTAATTGACTATATTGAAATAAACAGATGAATTAAAAGAATATCATGAAGTTTTTTTTTTCTGAATATAAACATATTTCCATGATTTAGTGCCACTCCCCTTGGTTGAGTTCAGCAAATTTCCATAATTGAGTGCCAACCGCTTACTCAACTTTGGTGGTTGAGTTTAGCAAATTTCCATGATTGAGTGCCAGCCGCTTACTCAACTTTGGTCCCATTTAATTGATGTTGGTAGATGTTAATATCGTATATAGTATACTTATTACGTATATAAAGGTTTTATAATAATAATCTATCTAAATTCATGTATTATAGACCTTGGGATGGTTCTGCTACTTGCAAGATTTGGGCAGCTTCCACACAATGAGCTGTTGTGGGTCACACAGTCTCTTGGTTATGCTTTTCATGAGTCAATCGTTCACCATAAGGTATATATATTTTGTAGTTTACAAGTAGAGTAAACGTACGTGCTTCTTTTGTTTTATTTACTTTTTTTCTTAATAAGTGGTTGATTTTTATGTGGAAATATTTTAACGAAATCACATATGTGAACAATCTTGCAAGTGTAATTATTTAAGGGGGTCATGATTACATGTATTTGGTGAGCGTACTCAATGAAAAAAAAGCTCTAGAAGAGGCCTTAAACTCTATTTTGGGTTTTATTTGCTTGCTGAATTAGGCACACCACATACTTTGTAATCTTTTTGGTTCGGATCAGATTTGTGAGGTCTATTCTTCTTCACATTTAACTACAACCAAGTAACTAACCATGGTTCTTGCAAAAATGCAACATAAGACTTCATGTTCTAATTATAATTATAGATATTTATGTCTGTAAGTAAGAAATATTGTAGCTATTAGTATAGCACATAAAGCATTCTTTACAACCATATGAATGTTCTACTAATTAGATTTGCTTCTATTTAAATTTAACCAACTTATAATATTTCAAATCTGGTCCTTTTTAAGCTGGTTAATTAGATGCAATTTGCTTTGCTTCTATTTAACCTACTTATAATATTTCAGATCTGGTCCTTATAGCTGGTTAATTAGATGCAAATTTGATTTGTTTTTATTTAATCACATTATACTATTCTAATTGCAGCATGGCTCTTGCTGCCCGAATGTCAATGACGACAAGGGTTTATCCACTAGCTTCCTTGAATCCTTATAAAGGAAGGTGGACGATTAAATTTTGACTCATTCTCAAAGGAACTAAGTGCCATTACAAGAATGTGAGGGGAGTCTCATGTATATAATGTGTAACTAACTGACGAAGCATATTGGATGGACCAAGTGATGGCGGTCTTTATCAAGGTACGTCGGTTATGGGCATTAATTTAAGATCTTATCTTGAAATTGTCTGAATCTATCTAGCATTGTTCGCTGTTAACATAGGATCTATGTACTGCGGCACGTGTTTTGTCCGTTAAGAACAATTTAGCAAAACTTCAGCTGACATCAACTGTGTGTACTAGCAAGGGTGAGAAGATCGCTCTCAACTGTGTGTACTAGCAAGGGTGAGAAGATTGCTCTAAGCCGGAGAGTCGAGAAACATTGGCAATTGATTGGCTGGGACAAATCCAGGCAGGTCTAACTCTTGAAATGCCTGGAACTAGAGTATCCTCTTGTAAAAATAATTCAAGTATCTTCATGTTATATATCACCTACTTGTGTTATTAACTCAAATATTTATGATTAGACACTACTAGAAAAATTAAAATTTCTGATACCATTTTCCGTAGGAAATGCGTCACAACTCGCGATTTTCTACGAATTTGTGACAAAATGCATATGTAGGAAAACCACTCGTAGGAAACTGGTTTCTTAGGCATTTTTTACGCATTTTCCTACCCATTTCTGACAGAAAAGGGTTGTCACAAATTGCTACACATTTTCTACGCATTTTCCTACCCATTTAACGGAAGTTAATTTTTAATTTTTGCTACACAATTGTCACGAAATTTAATTTTTATATTTTTTCATAGTTTATGACAAATTTCCTACTACCTTTTTACTACGCATTTCTGACGAATTTGTAATAAATAAAATAAAAAAATAAAAGGTTTTCAGCAATGGATTTTGTGTCACAAACTCGTCAGTAAAAATATGTTTTGTTTAAAGAAAATGTTTTTTTCTAGTTTTATTCTATACAAAAGCAAATAAAACTAAAAACTATACAAATTCAATAACATTAATCATAAATTTATACAAATTTACAAAAAAAAATGTATAAAATCTACAAATATAAAGAAAATAAAATTTCATATTCATCGAAAGCTTGTTTTGTCATCATCTTTTCTCTAAATTTATGTGATGCCTTCACTGTCGTCATCAGTCGTGACCCCGAACCAAACCTTGACCCGAACGCCGAAATATAACCCGTTTTGACTGAACTGAACCTGAACCGAGATTGCCCCAACTCGAGCCACACCTTAAACACCTCCACTATGGTCATCAATCGCGACCCCGAACCGTCATCTAAACTGAACTTGTTTCTCGTGCTCACCCAATGTGGACCCGAGCTCGAAACAAACACCTGCGTTTGACCCTGAGCGGACTGAGACCGAATCAATTTCTTACTCATATAACTGAACTTGTTTCTCGTGCTCACCCAATATCATAAATGAGCCACAAATCTTTACAAATTGAAAATCAAAGTCAAACAACCCAACTGCGAATATGACCGTAGGATCATAGACATGGGCAGATCTAGATTTCTTGCGTTGACTGTTTATATCACCAATTAGAGTTTGGTGAGCAAGGGGGTGACTGCATCCTGTCAACTCCTTTTTTCTTTTCATATGTTTTTCCTTATCACTCATTTGAGCACACTCCTGATTAAAGAAAAAGGTTCACCTTTTTCAATTGAACACCCAACGCCTCCGAATCAATCGATAGAAAAAGAAAACTCTGCCTCTCTCTCTCGCTCGAACAACGACCCGACAACCTCCACCACGCCACCGCCGCCGCCTTCTATTCTCGCTCGAACAACGACCCGACAACCGCCGATGATGGAGATGTGGGTGATTCTGGTGGTTGAACTGAAGCAAAAAGGGTGGGGGCAGGGATCTTGGGGTGTGCGTGTTTTAAGAGATTGTGTTTGTAGAGATTTTGATATTTGTGAGTTTAAGGATTTTGTGTTTCTAGAGGTATTTTTAAACCGTTGGATTGAAAATTAGGTGAGCAATGGACCGTAGGATGGTGATCCGTGTGAAGTTTAACTAAAGCTTTTGATTGGCTCAATTATGTGTAAACCATTATGCCCCCATTATCCTTTTCATAAGTTAGAAAATTAGAATCTATTACTTGTATTATTATTAACTAGTTAATTAATGAAAAAATATTATTATTATTAATATGGTGGCACATAAATTATATCCAGTTTTTTTATAAATCACATTTTTCGTAAACTATATGTCATGTAATTAGATTTTAAATCTTAAATTTGTTTGTAAACTAGTTATATCAATTTGTTTTTATTATTAACTAGTTAATTAATGAAAAAATATTAATATTATTAATATGGTGGCACATAAATTATATCCAGTTTTTTATAAATCACATTTTTCGTAAACTATATGTCATGTAATTAGATTTTAAATCTTAAATTTGTTACAAACTAGTTATATCAATTTGTTTTTATAAATCAAAATCTCCCTCGTATAGAGTACAACTACTCAATGCATCAACATGTTGATAATTTATAATGTATAAATATGTTTCGTTATTCTTTTTATTTACAACTATCAAATAAGATTTAATTATTAATTCCAAAACATACTTACAAAAATTAAATGTATTATAGTTATATAATAATTAGGGCTGCATATGAACCAAACGTTCGGCGAACAGTTTATAAAAGAACATGAACAGAGGTAACGTTCTAATGCTTGTTTTGCGAGAAATTAAGAGCCGTAAATTACCGATTGTCACAGCATTTTGATTGGCTCACGTGTTTATATTTGAAAGTGATTTATTTACCACATGCCTCCATCACGTGTTTATATGGTAATAATAAAATATGGTAATAATAAAACTAGTTGCCTCCACTGAGTCTGAACCAAGCCACTACCACTACTGCCGTCTTTGACCGGCTGAGTTGAAGAAGCTTGATATTGACCAGGTTAACAATACATATGTATAAAACGGGTATACACAGATTGGCCCGCGTTAAATCTGACCTGAACCGAACCGTGACCCTAGCCGAAACAAAACCGGAACCATCATGAAACTGATGTCATCTATTTTAACCAAACCTGAATCGATCTGGAAGTATCCGAACCACCAACATTACCAACAACAGCAAATCGTCTTCACCATCAAAACCAAACCGTTAAAGTAGCCGGGAAAAACGTCCAAGGAACGGTTCCTACACAATAAATTTTCCATCATAAATGCGTAGCTAGTTGCTACACATTTCCTACACAATATGGTAATAAAATTTCCATTACAAATGCGTAGCAAGTTGCTACACATTTCCTACACAATAAATTTTCCATCACAAATGCGTAGCTCGTTGCTACACATTTCCTACACAATATGGTAATAAATTTTCCATCACAAATGCGTAGCAAGTTGCTACACATTTCCTACACAATAAATTTTCCATCACAAATGCGTAACAAGTTGCTACACATTTCCTACGCAATAATTAATAATAATGCTGATTAAATATTAAAATATAATCTAAGTATAATAATAAATAATTCCTCATAAATGCGTAGCAAGTTGCTACGCATTTCTAACGCAACAATTAATATTTAAATGAATTTAACATATAAATCTAATTCCAACAAATAAATAATGGTTTCGTCGGAAATGCGTAGCAAGTTGCTACGCATTTCCGACACAATACTTAGAATTAGTATATTTGTCACTATTGTGTCACAGATTGCCCAAAAAAATCAAGGTCTTTTTTCCGTAGGAAATGCGTAGTAAATGTGTCAGAATTTGCAACGCATTTTTTTGCGTAGGAAATTTCCGTAGCAAAATGACCACTTTTCTAGTAGTGAGAGCACTTAAAGTTGTGTTAAATTGGATTAGATGCAGTTTTTGTATTTGTTAACAGCCGATTTTGAATTTTGGCTTTCGTCCTATACTAAAGCAAAGCGCAATTGAGTTACTTATGTTTCTATTTTGTGCGTCTACGCCGCCGCAACGTGCGGCGGGTAAAAAATCTAGTTCTATTAATTAAAGGTTTGCGTATAGATTAGGAAAACAAACTTGTAATTATGATTACATACACGTTGAAAATACGGTTAAATTAAAACTTTTACAATTTAAAAATAATACAACTGAATGTACTTGAGTTTGTCGTTTAAAGGTTATGACAAAACGACGTGCGGAAGCTTGTATCTTGATCGTGTTCGGTTCTTCGTTGAGCTTAATCTTCATCCGGAAATCCCTTGACATTTACCTATAATCAAAACCAACTAAAAAGTTAGTTTTGATAGTTAAATAACGAATTTAAACGAGTCCGGAGTTCAAAACAAACAAAATATAAATTTTTGCCGGTTCCATAGTCTGTCGCGGGCCGCGACAGACTTGGCTTAGTTCTTCGCGGGCCGCCACAACCTATGGCGGGGCGGGACCGCCTTCAAGTTCTTCGCGGGCCGCCACAACCTGCATTTGCCCAGCTCAATCTTTAACCAAAAATTCCTACTTTAAAACTTCATAACTTTCAATCTAGATGTCCGTTTTACGCGATTCTTTTTCCTACGCGTTCGTAATTTAATTCCCCATCTCATGGAGTAAAGACCCGACATCTGAATTCACAAAATTTTAGATTTTTAAGCCTTCGGCTTAAAATTTTAATTATAACATTTTTACCCGTCATTACTATTAACGTGGTTTGATTACCAAACCCGTTTTTAGGGTGTTACAAGTCTACCCCCCTTAATGAGGTTTCGTCCCTGAGACCTTATTTATGTAGTTCATTTGTTTAATCAAACGAACCAAGTTTCATTTTCAAGACGCCCATTTCTTTCAGTCCAAAGTTCTTATTTGTTTTGACGCGTACGTCTTTCATGTGTGAGGCCTCATGGGCCGTTACTTTCAGCTTGTATCCATTATCTTTATTGATTATTTATTTTGGCGGTTAGACTTGTTAGTCACCGGTTACCTTATACCCCGTCGCTCGGGTATATCCACTTTGCCTTCTCGAGGCTTACAAACTTTTATCGTCCCCATTTCTTAGTTCACGCTATAACGTGGTTATATTCCATATTAGTTTTCTTAACCGTGATCGTATCACGTCATGTTTAAGTTTATATAATCTTTTCATTATCGAAAATCTTCTTTTCAAATGTGTCTTCATGCACCCATTCTTTTAGTGCTATTAAATTCCTCTCATAATATTTATATTTGTTAAAACGTTATTTTTTCACTAAAACCGAATTCTAGTTTAACGTTTTCTGTTTAACTCATGTCAATCTCTCATATCAAGGAATTTAAGTCCAAGGATTTATTCCTTTCCGTTGTCATTTCGGTACTGTCTTCGCCCTTTTTGTGAAATAAAACAATTTAAATGATTGTGAATTCTTTTATCATTCCTGCCCGTTTAGATGTTTTTAGTGAAATCTTTCACTTTTGTCAACCACACTTTTCATGATCTCTTAGTTTTAACCCATTCGGTTAACTTAGCGAAACTCATCGCTTTTATACAAATTTTACCTTCTGTCATTATTTTACGCGGGGAGTTACAACCAGTTTCCTCGCTTTACATTACTGACCCGTAGGTTCTTTCATGTCACACCCCGATATTTCCACGTATTACCGGTGGGCCTGGTGGGGAGTATCGTGACGTAGTTGATATCATCATAGTCAAACAACACAAATTATAAATGCACAGCGGAAGCAAAAGGTATGAATCACATTACAAACCGAATAAATAGTAATATCAAAGTATTACAACGGACTGTAAAGTGTTCACAGGCGGATCAAAAGATAAATAATATCATGGTTCAACAGACTTTAACATCTAGAGCTTGCAAGACTTGATTATTGATGCCTGGAGTAGCAAGCCTATTTCGTATAGTACCTGCACTTAACCTTTTTGGAAAATACGTCAGTTTACACTGGTAAATACAATTAACTAACTCATTTTGAAAAGAGTTTAAGAAAATTAGTTTGGATGCACATGGCACAAATATCTTTAATAACTTGGGATAATTATTTATAAATAAACTTGTATACAGTTTTACATGTTTGTTGTCCATTTAGGACCCGGTTAGAAGAGCCGGTTTAACAAGATTAATAGACACACCACTTGGTATAATACCCACAAGAAGGTACCCTTCTTGTGGACTACCCTTTTTACATACGCAGCTGTCAGGTGTATGCCTACACCCCGTGCTTAAGTCGTGGCCATTTCTTATGAATGAGCCGAGGATATCCAGGACACGGTCATTAACCTCCCAAAGGCATTGCATCAAACAAGACAGAATAAAACGGGTTATGCATCTTTTTAATCAATATCTAATTGTACGACTTCATACCCGACCAAGCGGTATTATAATACCGTACCCCAAGCCCGTATAGGGAAAATAAGTTAAAAATATTTACCTGAGCAAAGTATAAATCACAACAGCAAGTGCACGTAGCTTTTACTGGGCTCCTAATCTGGAACGAAGGTTTTAATAACCTATTAGATTCCTAACGGGTCTTTGATTAAGCCTAAACTTAGACCGGTTAGTTTTAAAGAAAGGTATACTGTTCAAAACGCAAGATTAAGCGAAGACCGGATTAGATTGTGATTTAGTCCCGACAAGTTTGAAGACTTGTATAATATGGGTAAACTAAACACATTCTGGACTTTGAGGTGATAATGATAAGGTTTGACCCGTTTCGGACAATTTATGCAAACTAGTTACATAAACCTAACCGAACGCGAATAACGCATAACGGGTAACCAATTGAGTCATGAACAGGTTTCCTAAGTTAATATGATTTAAATATGTTGTGATATCAGTAGGATACCTTCCATTATGCCCAAAACGAATTTAATCTCAATTTAAGCCCCGTAGGGGTATTTTGGTCATTTTAAAATATTATAAAAGAGATTAATTAAAATTCTGAGATTTGGGTCTGAAATAATCAGTAAAACAACTTAATTTAATTGGTTATATCAGTTGGTGATAAGTCTTATATGACAAAATGGTTTTAAACCCATACTATGTGTTTAATACGCGTAAAGAGTCGTTTAAAGCGATTTCCGGGTTATAACAGGAATCTTAGTTTTCTGATCTGGTTATAAAGTTCAAAATACTTCATTTATCATATAAAATCGGTGGCAAAAGATTTGGTATCAAAATGTCGTGTAAAACTCATTTTATAAACGAAAAGGGTATAATCGGTATTTACCGAATCAAGGCAATAACCTTGGGTTATGATCAGTTTAAAAATAATTAAAAATCTTCAAAAATCTCAAAATATTATATTACATCAGTGGATAAAAGGTTTGGTGTCAAAAATTGGGTTTAGATAGGCTTTACGCTAATTATGCAGTTTAATTAACAAAAAGCTTTCTAATTATGCTATTGAGCATAACTCCTAATCTAGACCTCTAACTGACGTGAAATTTTAGGGACATGTTTATAAATTAGTAATAAATATTATTGTCCTCTCACATTTCCAAAATTCTCGTTTTAAGGTCAAATGGGCATATTGGTCAACATTAGGCATTTAACGGAAACATCGGACAATCAACGAGTCAAGTAGCATAAACGCAGAGGGTTATACTATCATACAAGCTGGTCCTAACGAAGCTCAAAGGCATTTCTAAATCATGCTAATATGGGTCAGAACTGGAAGTCAAGGCAATGGTCAAACAATGCGACTTTCGGTTCCGAACCGGTCCTAAACTGAAAATTGTCGGGTCGGACATGCTTAGACATGTTCTTGCATTGATTACCAAGTTATATGAGTGGCAAAACAGGTTACATGTCTTCTACATTGCATTGATTACCAAGATTATGTTTCTGTTGACTTTTTATAACAAACTTTGACCCGACAAAAGACCTAGTTAAGGCGGAAATCAGTGGGTGCCCTTATAAGGGTTTAATGCCCACATAATTACCAACTTATAACTACTTTAAGTTTGACTAATCACTGGACCATTAGTGATTAATCGTTAAGTAAAACTTTAATTACGACGGTTTGACTTTAAGCTAATTAACTAAGTAAAACACGATTATGGAAGGTTAAGGAAGCTTACCAAGGTCCTATGCACGACTAGTGATGCTTAGGAGGTGGTCTTGAGCTCCAGAAATCTTCAGGAGTGGAGTATGAGTGGATGATCAAAAGTTGCAAACATGAGGGTCCTTATATAGTGATTTTGATTGCTCAAGATTGTGCCAAACAAGTCTACAAGTGATCTTTGATGCATCCCAAGTGTCCCTATACTCTAAAAACCAGTTGGGGCTGCACATGGTATTGGAAACAAGGCATCAAAGTCGGTTAAAAGGGCTGGACAGACACCTGTCCAAAGTTTCTGTATCTGGGAGGCTGAGGCGGCCCGCGTAAGACCTTGGGCAAGTCTTACGCGCCCCGTATGGGGCCTGGCTCCAGGTTACACATGTTTCAATTATTGCACTTTTGGCCCCCGGTCCTTTTAAAAGTTGTTTTGGCTTCTTGTTTTGCACTTTAAGCCCTCTAAATTGATTTCTAAGGGTTTCAAGACTTATTCCGACTTTGTTAAGTCCTTGGTTAACTTTTGATCACCCGAAAAGTCATAAATTTTATCGTTGACGTTTTTAACCCCTCGTATACGAATTTTATCATAACTTTCTCATACGATAACGAAACTTGGTGAAATTTTTATCATGCATTCTAGTGAGCATAATTAATCGTTACAAAGCTTTGGGTTTGCTAAAAGGTCACTCAGAGGTATACTTTGAACATGCTGACACATTTAACCCCTGTAGTTTGTAATCTCTCACTTTCTTTCACAATTAGCTTCGTATGATCCATGATTCATTCATTTAAGGGTATAAACATCATGTAGGGTTATTGTAAAGTATATTTATCCATTGTTGACATTTTGAACCCTTAGATTCACATACTTTCCTTGTTTGTCAACTTTAGTCCTTCTACTGTAATCCTTTACACGTTTAAAGTTCATGACACGTGTCGATATTATATTGGACATGAAATTACGAGGTGTTACATCCTCACCCCCTTAAAAGAAATCTCGACCTCGAGATTTACTGAAATAAATGAGGGTATTTTTCTTTCATTGTGGACTCTACCTCCCACGTGTACTCGGGACCTCTTCGGGCATCCCACTTTACTTTTACGATTGGTACATGCTTCCTTCGGAGCTTCTTAACCTATCGATCCTCGATCGACACAGGTTTTTCAACAAACTTCAAGCTCTCTTCTATGTGCACATCTGTATGTGGTATGACTAGTGATTCATCAGCTAGACACTTCTTCAGATTGCAGATGTGGAATACATTGTGAATACCACTGAGCTCTTCAGGTAAGTTTAACTTATAAGCAACTGATCCGACACATTCGATGATCTCGAATGGTCCTATGTATCTCGGGCTTAACTTGCCTTTCTTGCCAAATCGCATTACCCATTTCCAAGGTGATACCTTAAGTAGTACCTTGTCACCTACCTCGAACTTCAGAGGCTTACGCCTTAAATCTGCTTAGCTTTTTTGCCTATCCCTGGAAGCTTTGAGACGATCGCGTATTTGCACAATTTTATCTGTCGTCTCCAGGACTATTTCAGGTCATGTCAGTTGGACATCTCCAACTTCCGCCCAACAAACGGGCGTTTTGCACTTTCTACCATACAAGGCCTCGAAAGGCACAGCCTTAATGCTTGTATGATAGCTATTGTTATACGAGAACTCGATTAACGGCAGGTGGTTATCCCAACTACCACCTAAGTCAATCACACATGCACGAAGCATGTCTTCCAAAGTTTGGATTGTACGCTCACTCTGCCCGTCCGTTTGAGGATGGTAAGCCATACTAAAATTTAAGCGCGTGCCCAAAGATTGTTGGAAACTTTTCCAAAAATGTGATGTGTATCTAATATCTCTGTCAGAGATAATAGACACTGGTACGCCATGCAGAGATACAATCTTATCTACGTACAATTGGGCTAACATGTCGGAGCTGTAGGTCTCCTTAATGGGTAGGAAATGTGCTGACTTAGTCAGTCTATCTACTATCACCCATATAGTGTCATTTCCTTTCTTTGTCTTTGGCAACTTGGTGATGAAATCCATTGTCACCATTTCCCACTTCCACGTGGGAAGTTCAGGCTGTTGTAGCAAACCTGACGGCTTCTGATGTTCAGCTTTGACTTGCGCACACGTCAAACATTTAGCTACATAAGCAGCTATAGACTTTTTCAAGCCTATCCACCAAAAAATTGCTTTTAGATCCTGGTACATCTTGTCAGCTCCTGGATGAACGGAGTATTTAGAACTGTGGGCTTCCTGGAGGATAACATCCCGAAGTCCTCCATAAACTGGAACCCATATTCGTCCATTTAACCTCAGAATTCCGTCCTTGCCATAGGATAACTGTTCTTCAGTTACTCCTAGCTTTTCATCAGGATAGTTAGCTTCTAGTACAGCTTCCTTCTGCGCAGCTAACAACCTTTCATTCAAACTATTCTTTATCTCAATGCTCTTGGCATTGATTCTTATAGGCTTCACTCTTTCCTTTCGACTTAAGGCATCGGCGACTACATTCGCCTTGCCAGGATGGTATCTTATCTCACAATCATAATCATTCAAAGTTTCCATCCAACGTCACTGCCTCATGTTCAAGTCCTTTTGATTGAACAGATGTTGAAGGCTCTTGTGATCAGAATAGATCACACACTTAGTCCCATACAAGTAGTGCCTCCAAAGTTTTAGTGCAAATACTACGGCACCCAACTCCAAGTCATGGGTGGTGTAGTTCTTTTCGTGCACCTTTAACTGTCGAGAAGCATAGGCAATAACCTTGCCTTTCTGCATAAGCACACATCCCATACCTGTGTGCGATGCATAACAATATACTACAAATTCTTCAATCTCTTCAGGCAATGTTAACACTGGTGCATTGCTTAGCTTCTGCTTAAGGATATCGAAGGATTCTTGTTGCTTAGGTCCCCAGTTGAACTTAATATTCTTCCTAGTCAAAGAAGTTAGGGGTGCAACAATCCTTGAAAATTTTTCAATAAAACGCCTGTAATATCTTGCTAATCCCAAGAAGCTGCGAATTTCTGTGGGCGTCTTCGGCTCTTGCCAATTCATGACAGCTTCAACCTTAGCGGGATCTACCTGGATTCCGCGTTCACTAACCACATGTCCAAGAAATTGGACTTCACGAAGCCAAAATTCACACTTAGAGAATTTGGCGTAGAGCTTTTCTCGATGAAGCAGTTTCAGAATGCAATGGAGATGCTTCTCATGGTCAGCTTGACTCTTCGAGTAAATAAGAATATCATCGATGAAGACGATGACAAATTTGTCCATGTAGGGCTTGCAGACGCGGTTCATGAGATCCATGAATGCGGCTGGTGCATTAGTGAGTCCAAAAGGCATCACTAAGAACTCGTAGTAACCATAACGAGTCCTAAATGCTGTCTTATGTACATCTTCATCCTTGACCTTCAGTTGATGATATCCTGACCTTAAGTCGATCTTGGAAAAGTAACTCGCTCCTTGAAGTTAATCGAACAAGTCGTCGATCCTAGGCAATGGATACCTATTCTTGATAGTAACTTTGTTAAGTTCTCGATAATCGATGCACAGACGCATCGACCCATCCTTTTTCTTCACAAACAGGATTGGTGCTCCCCAAGGAGATGAGTTAGGTCTAATAAATCCCTTGGCTAGCAAATCATCCAGTTGAGTTCTCAACTCTTTCATTTCCGTTGGTGCCAATCTGTAAGGCGCTCTTGCAACAGGTGCTGCTCCAAGAATAATGTCAATCCTGAACTCCACTTGCCTATCTGGGGGTAAACCAGGTAGTTCTTCAAGGAATACTCCTGGATATTCAGAGATAATAGGCATGTCTTCGATCTTAGGCTTTGGTTCATCAATAGTTACTTGCGCCATGTAGATAACATAACCCTTCGTCAAACACCTTAATGCCTTGAGCATGGACACTTGCTCCGGCATTCCGTACTTAGTATCTCCTTGAATTGTTAAAGGCTCGCCACGAGGAGTTCTGACAACTACTTGCTTCTTAGCACAAACGATCTGGGCTTGGTTGCGAGACAACCAATCCATGCCTATTACTATATCGAAACCAGCTAACTTCAAAGGAAGTAAGGATAACGGAAAAGAGTGGTTCCTAATGGATATAAAGCATCCATCTAACATGGTTGAGGCGGTTTCTAAGGTACCATCAGCTAATTCCACCTCATATTTCACACTTAGGGTTTTAATAGGTAAATTCAGCAGCTTACAAAACTTATTATCTACGAATGACTTATCCGCCCCTGAATCAAACAATACCCTCGCATAAGCATCATTTATAAGAAAGGTACCTGTTATCACGTTATCATCCTGCACTACCTCCTTAGCATCCATTCTAAAGACCCTAGCGTTGGTCTTTTTACCTTCTTCTGGTTTCTTGGCATATTTTGGCAGTTCGACTTAATGTGCCCTTTCTCGTTGCAGTTGTAGCAGGTCGCATCCTTTATCTTCTTGCACTCTATCGTCTTGTGTTCCTTGGATTTGCATATCCCACATGCAAAAGTCCTTGATTGTGTCTGCGAGTTCGATTCCAATCTACACTTTCCAAAGTGATGTTTCTGATAAACTTTGCATCTGGGTTTCTCAGCCGACTGTTGATTACCTTTGTTGAACCCCGAACTCTTCTTGTTCTCATGGTTCCCTTTGTGTTTCTTGTCTAAACGACGTGAGTTATCATCCTCACGCTTTCTCTTACCTTCTTCAGAATTCTTTAGCGATCTCAACTTGACCGCATCTAAGGTAAGAGACAAAGATAGATCAGTTGCTGATCTAAAAGTAGTAGGTCTTGAAGCCTTAACACTGGCTTTGATTTCTGGGGCTAAACCCCCAATGAAGCGAGCAATCCTTTTGGGTTCCGGTGTCACAAGGTAAGGAACCAATCTTCACATAGTGTTGAAGCTTGTAAGATAAGCTTGGCAATCTAGGTTTTTCATAACCAACGATAAGAAATTTGACTCAATTCTTTCAACCTCATGCTGAGGGCAGTAATTCTCCTTAATAAGAGCAACAAACTGATCCCATGTCAGATTGTAGAGTGGGATCTTTCCAGCTGATTGAATGAGAGATTTCCACCATGCTAATGCCTCTCCCTTGAATGATTGCGATATATACTTCACTACATCCCTTTCAGCACAACCGCTGATATCGACCACGGTGTCCATTTCATCTAACCAAGTCATACAGTCAATTGCCCCCTTCTCCCCAGTGAAATCCCGGGGTTTGCAGGAAACAAAGTACTTATAAGTACAGGACTTGGCACGTGGTTTATCATCAAATACTATCCTCTTGGATGGAACACTGTTTTGGTTTGAGGAATGTTGATCATCATCTTTCTTTGGCTCATCTTTCTTAGAGGGCGGCTTGCTATGAGCCTCTGAATGAGTCTTAGGCTTGGAATGTTGTGCGGATAGGGTCCTACTTCGAGTCCCGCTAGATTCATTATACTGCCGCTCTATAGCCTTTGTAACAGCATTGTCTATTAATGCTTGCAGTTCTGCACCCGCTATGTTAATTCGGGTATTATCATGATCCTCCCTTGGGTGACTGTTGATCTCATCTGAGTCAGCCATGTAGTTTGAACTGTTATATAAGATATTGACAATAATTTATTTGGGAGTTTATTATGGAATTGTCTTTTATGGCAATTCATTAATCATGGCAAATATAGACCATATGTGGTTAATTTATTAATCATATTTATTTATTTAGGATTTTTATTATAATTTATCCTAATTGTAAAACAATAACAGTATTATTAGTGGCACAAAAGGCCTAGTCACAAGGACATTCTAAATTATAGGCCATGATTTCAGAGAATCAAAGCATTAAGGTTTGAACATAGTTCTTTACCTTTTTCTGACAGGGAGTCGTAGACTACAATTGTCTTTTGTCTTATTTGACATTTATTATGGCCCGTAGGCACTACATCACCAATGGATGTTTAATATGTGATCATCTTAATTGATGATTTAAACCCATGATTTATAGATCATTAGGTTAGGATAGGAATCTTTTGAAGAATCATATTATAAGAATGACGTGTGTGATTTTAACGAATCACGTCTGCCAGGAATGTTAACATGTTTTCAGATGTTAACAGGGATTTGAATCTTTTTAAACAGGTCTTACCATCTTGGCCTAGTCTTATTACGACATGCAGGCTAGGTTATACCTTTAAGATTCTTATTTAATATTTAATTAGGCAGATTATTTTAAGAGGAACGATTTTTTTTTTAATTTATATATTTCATGTATAATATATTTATGCATAAAATGTCAAAAATGAAATTTTTAAATTTAACATTCCATTAAACATTAAAAGGAGTACACATTGCCCTAAACGGGACTTTTAACAGAACTAACTTGCCCACGCAGGGGCTAAACTGATAATACAAGTCCTCGTAGAGACTAAAAAGACAAGTCCACGCAGGGACTAAAGAGACAAGTCCACGCAGGGACTAAAGAAAGACAAGTCCACGCAGGGACTAAGTACATAGATAAATGTCCACGCAGGGACTTGATTGAAATAAGGAATTACAACAAAACATATAGGGATTCAATGATCCCTCTTCTTATTTCCTTTTAACAAGCTTGCTAGGCCCTTGAGGAATCCACAGTTGTTCCTACGCTCTTCTTGGAATTCTCGTTCTACCCTGTTTAGCCTGTGGAGGATTTCCTCCTGTTCTGGTGAGGAAAACCGTGGTGGCTATGGCTGATGCTGGATCGGAGGTCGAGCAGGTATTTGATACCCATGAGTTGGGTATCCCACTCCCCAGGGGGCTCCATATGGTCCTTCAGGATGTAGGGCGTTGTAGTTTGCTGCTACACGGTATGGGTCGGCTTCAGCATAGTTGTAATGAGTGTGAGTCGGCTGCTCAAATAGATCGTACACCGTTGAACCGGCGTATGTAGGAATCGGGTTACCAAATCCCAATGGTGGCGGTGGTGGTGCAACTGGTGCAGAATTCACCTCTGAAACTAGGTTTGAAGGCCCACCCATTTGTGGGTCTTCATGCAGTGGCGGATAATAACTGCCACTTGAGTGTCAGGGGGTGCTAAAGTGAAAACCCCTTTCTCGCACGGACATTCGTGCGCCTGTTCTTCTACGTCTCGGTGGTTCTGGAGGTGCTAGCTGTACTGGCGGCGGTGGTGGCGGTGGCGTAACTACCACGAAACGTGAATCCTCGTAGGGATCCTGCTGCTGGTGAGGCGATGAAAGGTGAGAGGGTGTAAAGTACCATTCATATTGGTTAAATCTTGCCTGGTAGCTGTCTGGGCCATGTTAAGGTGATCCATGGAAGGATGACCCATCCGAAATCTCGATGGGGTGAGTAGGTGTCCCAGAAGGTGGTTCTACAGGATCCGTGTCTTCATCTATATCCATACCCTGAGCTTCGGGGAAATGGTCTTCAGGGCCCAATGGGTTAAAACCCACTGGTTCTTCAATATAGTTTGCCGGGTTGAACCGGCCCTGGAAGACAGGAGTGGGTTCGCCAAAGGAATGGTGCGACATGGATCGCTGCAACGGCAAGAAGGAGTGGCGTGAGTCTTCAGGCTCGTTCTCAGATTGCAGCCCAGAGGAATAGCGGTAAGGAGGCGTTGAGCTAAACGAGGTAGATCGCCTAGCGGGCTCTGAATAGATCCTCCAGTCTCCTTGAGGACCGGCACTCATGGTAGCAGAAGGAGTTCGCCGGTGTGAAGGCCCGGCCTCAAGATCGTTGGGGGCGTGGATTGGCTCCTTGCCTCGTCCTCCTCTTCGGAACCTCGGTGGCATATTTCCTGTTAAACAAATAAAAGATACACAAGGAAATATAAAGGACAAAGTTAGAAATAAAAACAATCTGGATTAGTCCTAAGTTCTTTGTCTAGACTCGAAAATTTAGGAATGTGCAACTGTGTAACTGAGATTAAACACAAAAGGCTAGTGTTTAATTCACTCAGTGTTGGCTCTGATACCAACCTGTCACACCCCGATATTTCCACGTATTACCGGTGGGCCCGGTGGGGAGTATCGTGACGTAGTTGATATCATCATAGTCAAACAACACAAATTATAAATGCACAGCGGAAGCAAAAGGTATGAATCACATTACAAACCGAATAAATAGTAATATCAAAGTATTACAACGGACTGTAAAGGGTTCACAGGCGGATCAAAAGATAAATAATATCATGGTTCAACAGACTTTAACATCTAGAGCTTGCAAGTCTTGATTATTGATGCTTGGAGTAGCCAGCCTATTTCGTATAATACCTGCACTTAACCTTTTTGGAAAATACGTTAGTTTACACTGGTAAATACAATTAACTAACTCATTTTGAAAAGAGTTTAAGAAAATTAGTTTGGATGCACATGGCACAAATATCTTTAATAACTTGGGATAATTATTTATAAATAAACTTGTATACAGTTTTACATGTTTGTCATCCATTTAGGACCCGGTTAGAAGAGCCAGTTTAACAAGATTAATAGACACACAACTTGGTATAATACCCACAAGAAGATACCCTTCTTGTGGACTACCCTTTTTACATACGCAGCTGTCAGGTGTATGCCTACACCCCGTGCTTAAGTCGTGGCCATTTCTTATGAATGAGCCGAGGATATCCAGGACACGGTCATTAACCTCCCAAAGGCATTGCATCAAACAAGACAGAATAAAATGGGTTATGCATCTTTTTAATCAATATCTAATTGTACGACTTCATACCCGACCAAGCGGTATTATAATACCGTACCCCAAGCCCGTATAGGGAAAATAAGTTAAAAGTATTTACCTGAGCAAAGTATAAATCACAACAGCAAGTGCACGTAGCTTTTACTGGGCTCCTAATCTGGAACTAAGGTTTTAATAACCTATTAAATTCTTAACGGGTCTTTGATTAAGCCTAAACTTAGACCGGTTAGTTTTAAAGAAAGGTATACGGTTTAAAACGCAAGATTAAGCGAAGACCAGATTAGAATGTATTTAGTCCTGACAAGTTTGAAGACTTGTATAATATGGGTAAACTAAACACATTCTGGACTTTGAGGTGATAATGATAAGGTTTGACCCGTTTCGGTCAATTTATGCAAACTAGTTACATAAAGCGAACCGAACGCGAATAACGCATAACGGGTAACCAATTGAGTCATGAATAGGTTTCCTAAGTTAATATGCTTTAAATATGTTGTGATATCAGTAGGATACCTTCCATTATGCCCAAAACGAATTTAATCTCAATTTAAGCCCCGTAGGGGTATTTTGGTCATTTTAAAAGATTATAAAAGAGATTAATTAAAATTATGAGATTCGGGTCTGAAATAATCAGTAAAACAACTTAATTTAATAGGTTATATCAGTTGGTGATAAGTCTTATATGACAAAATGGTTTTAAACCCATACTATGTGTTTAATACGCGTAAAGAGTCGTTTAAAGCGATTTCCGGGTTATAACAGGAATCTTAGTTTTCTGATCAGGTTATAAAGTTTAAAATACTTCATTTATCATATAAAATCAGTGGCAAAATATTTGGTATCAAAATGTCGTGTAAAACTCATTTTATAAACGAAAAGGGTATAATCGGTATTTACCGAATCAAGGCAATAACCTTGGGTTATGATCAGTTTAAAAATAATTAAAAATCTTCAAAAATCTCAAAATATTATATTACATCAGCGGATAAAAGGTTTGGTGTCAAAAATTGGGTTTAGATAGGCTTTACGCTAATTATGCAGTTTAATTAACAAAAAGCTTTCTAATTACGCTATTGAGCATAACTCCTAATCTAGACCTCCAACTGATGTGAAATTTTAGGGACATGTTTATAAATCAGTAATAAAGATTATTGTCCTCTCACATTTCCAAAATTCTTGTTTTAAGGTCAAATGGGCATATTGGTCAACATTAGGCATTTAACGGAAACATCGAACAATCAACGAGTCAAGTAGTATAAACGCAGAGGGTTATACTATCATACAAGCTGGTCCTAACGAAGCTCTAAGGCATTTCTAAATCATGCTAATATGGGTCAAAACTGAAAGTCAAGGCAATGGTCAAACAATGCGACTTTCGGTTCCGAACCGGTCCTAAACTGAAAATTGTCGGGTCGGACATGCTTAGACATGTTCTTGCATTGATTACCAAGTTATATGAGTGGCAAAATAGGTTACATGTCTTCTACATTGCTAATTATGCGTTAATTCGAAGATTATGTTTCTGTTGACTTTCTATAACAAACTTTGACCCGACAAAAGACCTAGTTAAGGCGGAAATCAGTGGGTGCCCTTATAAGGGTTTAATGCCCACATAATTACCAACTTATAACTACTTTAAGTTTGACTAATCACTGGACCATTAGTGATTAATTGTTAAGTCAAACTTTAATTACCATGGTTTGACTTTAAGCTAATTAACTAAGTAAAACACGATTATGGAAGGTTAAGGAAGCTTACCAAGGTCCTATACACGACTAGTGATGCTTTGGAGGTGGTCTTGAGCTCCAGAAATCTTCAGGAGTGGAGTATGAGTGGATGATCAAAAGTTGCAAACATGAGGGTCCTTATATAGTGATTTTGATTGCTCAAGATTGTGCCAAACAAGTCTACAAGTGATCTTTGATGCATCCCAAGTGTCCCTATACTCTAAAAACCAGTTGGGGCTGCACATGGTATTGGAAACAAGGCATCAAAGTCGGTTAAAAGGGCTGGACAGACACCTGTCCAAAGTTTCTGTATATCGAATGCTGAGGCGGCCCGCGTAAGACCTTGGGCAAGTCTTACGCGCCCCGTATGGGGCCTGGCTCCAGGTTACACATGTTTTAATTATTGCACTTTTGGCCCCCGGTCCTTTTAAAAGTTGTTTTGGCTTCTTGTTTTGCACTTTGAGCCCTCTAAATTGATTTCTAAGGGCTTCAAGACTTATACCAACTTTGTTAAGTCCTTGGTTAACTTTTGATCACCCGAAAAGTCGTAAATTTCATTGTTGACGTTTTTAACCCCTCGTATACGAATTTTATCATAACTTTCTCATACGATAACGAAACTTGGTGAAATTTTTATCATGCATTATAGTGAGCATAATTAATCATTACAAAGCCTCGGGTTTGCTAAAAGGTCACTCAGAGGTATACTTTGAACATGTTGACACATTTAACCCCTGTAGTTTGTAATCTCTCACTTTCTTTCACAATTAGCTTCGTATGATCCATGATTCATTCATTTAAGGGTATAAACATCATGTAGGGTTATTGTAAAGTATATTTATCCATTGTTGACATTTTGAACCCTTGGATTCACATACTTTCCTTGTTTGTCATCTTTAGTCCTTCTACTGTAATCCTTTACACGTTTAAAGTTCATGACACGTGTCGATATTATATTGGACATGAAATTACGAGGTATTACATTTCACTTAGCCTCGCAGGCTTTTTCCTTAGATTTCCACCTTTTTAAGGTAAGACCCTGACAATTCGTTTCTTTCTATTCGTGACCCAAAGGACTTTTTGGTCCCGTAGACCTTAACATTACTTATAATCCCGTAGGTTATGATGATCCCGTA
Source organism: Helianthus tuberosus (assembly GCA_030545235.1). Lineage (NCBI taxonomy): Eukaryota > Viridiplantae > Streptophyta > Magnoliopsida > Asterales > Asteraceae > Helianthus > Helianthus tuberosus. Next base: position 172,732,121 of record CM060442.1, read on the forward strand.
GTTCATACTTTATTCGAGTTTTTTATTCAAACGTATATATGTTTATATATGTATATGGCGTCAAGGCTACCCTTTTTATGTTTAGAATTATTTACTTTTGCTTTTTTGGATTTCATTTGACCTTGACCGTAGTCTAAAGCTACATTTGTTTTCCTTCGAATTATCTTTCCGACTTTATGACTTCTAACGTCGTTTACACGTCGGTTTATCCTACACTTACCATTACCCGATTCTTACCTATACTTCTTTACGACCTGTTACCCAGGTTCTTTATCTTAATGCTTTTAACATTTTTGTTTCGCTAGTTTGCGTTTTCCTTAGTATTTCAAGCGTTATTCCTTAATTAACTCGTTTGACTCACTTTGGGTGAACTTTCATCACTTATGGGTGTCAAACTTTGTTCTTTATTCGACCCGTCCAGTTTTGAAATAGTTGAACGTAATTATCAAAATTTATGTTTGCAAAAATCTGGTCATCTTTTAGTCGTAACTCTCATTCCGAGTCTTCTGACTTTCAATCCGTGTTCCCGTCTCTTAGCTTACGCGAACCTTATCCATCCATCGGGTATCTTTACCGAAGTCATCATCAAGTAACCATTCTTATATGGTTTTAGACGTCACTTTAATTTATTTGGTCGTCTTAGCGAAATCCATCGCTTTTATTCAGTCAAGTCCTTTATTCTTTATTCTACCCTTTGACTTGTCTGTGTGAATTTCATCACTTATGACAGTCAAACTTTATCCCATATGCCTTAGCATTCACATTAGTTGGTTTGTATTTTCATTTACTTTAATCTTTGTCCCTTCTCTCGGGCTCGTTATTCTAACATAATACGCTTACGTCATCCGACTTGCGTTTACGTTTACCATCAAACATCTTACTTATTTGATTCATTTGGGTACCCTTTTAATTCGTCCCATTCACCCCGTCATTACTACATCGGACGTAAATGTGTCCATCATAAGAAGTTCATGGTATCATATGCCAATACTTACTTGGCCAGGGTAAGCGATCAACACATAACACACATGACCTTTTTATAGTTTTCACATCACGCCCTATGTAAGTAACGCCTCTATTTATTTCATATCTCTGATTTCATTTAGTAAAACTTTATTTAATTGCTAAACAACAACCATTAGTTTTACTAGTTTTACATTTGAACATAAAAAATGTTTTCCTTTCTATCGAACTATTATATAATCACATTCGTTAATGTGATCGCTACTTTTCTCAATAACATTATATTGAGAGTTTTCCACTTGGATAATTACCCCCCGTCCAAGTTTCCATATGAACTAATCATATTGTTTCTTTGTTATTCATCATCGTGAATAACACGTGTTTCTATTAAACTTCTCTTGGAAACATCATCCTGAATAGATATCCTATTCAGGATTTTTAGGTTTTATTTGATATATGCAACCGTCATTCCCGACGTGTTTGTTGCATAATACTACTTGTGCGATTAAATTTAAAAGCGTGCACCTGGTAATGCTTGCCCTAACGGGCTTTCCTTGCCATTAACCTTATTCGCGGTCGTTACGCGATTTAGGCCCTTGGTGAGCATACTCCGCTTGTCTTACTTTGGACCATTCCTTTATCAAATCCGTAATTTATTACACTCCTGCTATCTTCAGATGCGAGTGTCATTCAACTACAACATTTATAAAAGTTAGTAATTTCAACGTTAATAAACGCCCATATTACAATACGAGGTTTTCTACTATACGTGCCAACACACTTAATTTCGTTAACTATATTAATCATTTACTTGGGGTGACGTGTATTACACGATAACTCTATGTGTTGTTTATAACACTTCAATATAGTAGATCGTTTATATACATATAACTTACCGGATTTGTGATCAAGCCTCGAATCGAACACACTTTACTCTTTAACCATGAGCTCTGATTACCAACTTGTAAGACCCTATTCTATTAATTAAAGGTTTTCGCATAGATTACGAAAACAAACTTGTAATTATGATTACATACACGTTGAAAATACGGGTAAATTAAAACTTTTACGATTTAAAAATAATACAACTGAATGTACTTGAGTTTGTCGTTTAAAGGTTACGACAAAACGACGTGCGGAAACTTGTATCTTGATCGTGTTCGTTTCTTCGTTGAGCTTGATCTTCATCCGGGAATCCCTTGACATTTACCTATAATCAAAACCAACTAAAAAGTTAGTTTTGATAGTTAAATAACGAATTTAAACGAGTCCGGAGTTCAAAACAAACAAAATATAAATTTTTGCCAGTTCCATAGTCTGTCGCGGGCCGCGACAGACTTGGCTTAGTTCTTCACGGGCCGCCACAGCCTATGGCGGGGCGCGACCGCCTTCGAGTTCTCCGTTGCGGGGCGCGACGGACTCATTTCGACAGAATGGTTGTTTCTTTGAGCTTCATATTCCCAGCTCAATCTTTAACCAAAAATTCCTACTTTAAAACTTCATAACTTTTAATCTAGATGTCCGTTTTACGCGATTCTTTTTCCTACGCATTCGTAATTTAATTCTCTATCTCATGGAGTAAAAACCCGACATCTAAATTCAAAAAATTTTAGATTTTTATTTTAATTATAACATTTTGACCCGTTTCACATTCTATTAACCAACTTGTTTCTCAATTATTATAATGCCATGGGTTAATGATATAACTTCAAATTCCTTTGTTACACTTCACCTTTTAATGAATTACGCAGCCATTTTTAGATTTATGCGCCTAATTCATTTTGACCCGTTTAGAAAATCTTATGCATTAGGCATCCATTTCACTCTTCTCCTTTCGCACTTTATGTCTCTACATTTAAACATCTACTTATTTTCCACCACAACTATTTTTGTGGTGGATTTAGCATAACAAACCTATTAACCCAAATTTTTACCCTTTGGTTAACCATTTTACGCAATTGACCCATTTTTAGGCATTTAACCTACGAATGTGTATGCCTATAACCCTTTATGCACATCTAATGATTCTGTAATCATGATGCAAATTCCTAAACAACCCATATTGGTCGTTTGCCCATTTTACCCTTCAAGGGTGTTTTGGTCAACTTTAGTCCCTCATTTTACGACGAAGGACTTTCGCTACCTATTTGACCAAACTCATATGTTTAACTAAAAATTATTTATACGTACCTGGCTCGGGTCAACATATAGACCTGTTTTATACCTCACTTTAATTAGCCGCTACTTTATAGCGATGCAAATATCCAATTCTTGTTCACTCCTGTGAACATATAACTTAACAACCAAATGTTACTCGATATTGTCAAATGGTGTTATTACCACCATTTGACCCGTTTGGCCTATATGACCAAACATTTACCTTTATAACAAACATGGTTTTTAATTACCAATTCACACATCCGACCCATTTTGGATTTTACCACAAGATCCTTTTTCTTACATATTTTACCCATTTTGGCTTACGCCATAGGGTATTTTTTAAACTTAAAACTTACATTTTTCAACACGTGACTAGTTTACTATTTTACCCTTTTTCTCATTATAAGTTACTTCATAAGGTAACATTTCCAAAAACTACTAGTTTGTTCGTCATTGCATGACTTAATTACCATTTTACCCCTTCTTACCATTCATTATGGTTTTTCATCATTTTCATTTGTTCTGACCCGTATCAATCTACATCGGAACATCGTATTTCTAGCTTTAGCTTAACATATTCATAAACTTTATTATAATTAGGCATTCTATAAAGGGGGTGTAAGATTTACTTACCTTGCATCCGTTTTTGCTCTTCTCCGCGTATTTGATCCGTTTGACCCGCTTCCTTTCCAAGCTTCCACCTAGCCTGTCAAGCGTCAAACTATCATATAATTTCCACAAGGTGGTTAGATTAGTCATTGAAGATCATGACCTTCACACCTTATGAAATTTTTTTTACTACTTTTCTTATTGAACTCTATCATAGGTCGGTTTGACTTTTTAAAAGTCAAATGCCCATTAGTATATAAAATACACATTCAAGTTTATCAACTAGTTTAGGCATTTTCTCTAATCAACCGATAGGCGTTCGTTTAAGCCATCGTCTAACAAATCTTTTACCCGATTCATTATATTTCCAATATCTCAACTAGTTCAACCGATTATTAAATCTAACTTATTTATTTATTTTCGCAAGAACTAAGGGTTCTCTTCTATAAGTGGGACCCGTTTCATTATACCACTAGCATTCATTCGAACACCTTATCTAATCAAGTTCCTCTTATGAACTAGTGTATAACACAATTACATACATCTATTTACATGGATGAAAATACCGATTTCATCATAAGATTTAAAAACCCATTTCAATTCTTGTATGAGCACACACTCAACTTATAATTTGTTCAAGTACTTTGCTTCTACTATCCAATATGATGATTTTAAACATGTGTATATCATCATCTTCACTACATAATCAAAACCCACTTGTCTAAGTGTGGCAAATCATCAAATTATTCAAATCATAGCAAACTATGTAGACTCTTCCCTTAGGGTTTTGTTCCTAAGCAAGTATACATCACTAATTCGGCCCTAGCTTCAACGATTCATACTAAAATCGCATCATGCAAAGTTAATCAATTTTCACAACTTCATAAATATCAAAATTCGACATACCTTACGATCCCCTAGCTTAGGTGATCACTAATATGTGTTTATTCGTTGATTTCGGGCTCGAATCGATATTCAATTAGATGATTCTTGGCAATTTAGGGTTTTGCTCCCTTTTTCCTTTCCTCTGGTCGACCCACGCACACACACACACACACTTAGTGTGTGTGTTGTTTTTATTTTCTTATTTTTAATAAAACTAGTTTGCCCACTTAGCAACATTAGTCCCTCGTGTTTTATTTCGTTCAAAAGAAGCCATAATTCATTATTTATCACTTAATCACATATTACTAACTAGGTTAATTATTCCTAGTTAATTTAATGGGTTCGGGAAGTCATAACTCGTTTTATTTTAAATCCCGCTAACTCGGGCCTTTTATATACTTTGGTTTTCCTCAAGGTGTTTATCCTTCTTTTAATTAATATTAAGTTCATTCATTTAAATTCCTAATATTTACCGGGTTAATTTTTACCACTAACAGTATTTCACCCGTCATTACTTTTAACTTGGTTTGATTACCAAACCCTTTTTTGGGGTGTTACAGCGTTGCAGCCCAAGTCACGTGAAATCACGCATCGATATATATTTAACGTGATCCGGACGAACATGCAGCTATCATGATCATCATCATCATCATCGTAGAAGCTAGGCAGCGTAGGTCCGAACCAAAACGACAACACCAACTACAGATCCTGTAGCGCGATGTTTGGGATTCACTGAACCCTAACCGAATTGTTGAGATCCGTTTCATGTCCTTTGGTTTTTCCACGTCTCCCATCATTTAAGGCCAATAATAACTCAATTAAAATCTTTATAAACTCACCATTAAAACTAGTTTACTAAACTTGATGAACCTGTTAAAATCGATACCCTACATGCACAAGATTGGTACAACTCGATCTCTAAAAACAAAACATACCATTACCCACACACCAATGTTGTAGAAATCGGATTAGGCGGCCGATTAATCGGTGCCTAGTCGCTGATCGGAGGTCCACCGCCCGGAAAAAGCCAAATCGGCCAAATTAGGCGGTAATGGTCAAAATCGGTCAAACTCGTAAAAATCGGTCAAAAATCGCTTAAAATCGGGCCTAGTCGGTTAAGTATGAGGTCAAAATTGGATCAAAATGAGATGAAATCGGAACAGTACAGTCAAATTAGAACGGGTTCTTACCTTGAAGAAGCGAAATTGGTATGTGTTGTGGACTTGTCTGATGAATCTGATCTGCACTTGTCTCCAATGTGCAAAATCGAACAACATTGAAGAATTAATCAACCTAGAAGAAGTGAAATTGGTATGTGTTGTGGACTTGTGTCTGATGAATCGAAGGAGAAGAGGAAGATCCGAAGAGGCAGAGGCGGCTTATGAGAACGTGGGTGGGTATTAGGGTTATTAAGTTTGGGTATTTTGATATTTAGCCCCTCCATCTTGCAATAGTTTACATATGGTTCCTAAACTTGTAAAATTATATATATAAAGTATAAAATTAACTACATATTTATAAAAAAAATTGTAAAATTATATATAAAAGTCCAATCCGATTAATCCCGATTAATCCCTATTAATCCCGATTAATCCCTAGGCGGTACCTCACCGCCCGACTAGCGCCTAGCGCCTTCTACAACATTGCCACACACAATCCGTTTAAAACGACACTAAATTTCATGAATTTAAGCAAACACAAGAACTAGGGCTTTGAACTTGTTTTCTCTGTATCTTCTTCATTCGTACATCAATTCAAGAAAGGTGAAATCTTCAACGACCATAAAAGCCACATATTCTCGATCAAAAAGAGTTAAACATGCGTCAACGACGTTGGGTGGAATTATTGAATGATTACGACTGCGAGATTCGCTATCATCCTAGCAAGGCGAATGTCGTGGTGGATGCCTTAGTCGCAAAGAGTAGGCAAATTATGTTCATCTTGTGTGTTCTCAAATTTGGTCTGATCTCAAAAATCGTATTTGTGAAGCTCAACACACCTCTGTTACAGAGAATGATTTATGTGACGAATTATCTTGTGGGGTAGAAACAAAGTTGGAATCTAAGTCTAGTGTAATTCTCCATTTCTTAAACCGAATGTGGATACCTGACCGCGATGATCATCGTTCATTTCAAAGTGCCTTACTTGTTCTAAAGTTAAAGCGGAACATCAACGACCTTCGGTATTGCTTGTACAACCTGAAATTCGAGTTTGGAAGTGAGAAAACATAACCATGGATTTTATTATCGGGTTACCTCGCACCTTCAGTTGATATGGCTCTATTTGGGTTATAGTTGATCGTTTGACGAAATCTACTCATTTTATCCCTGTTCGTGAAGACTGAAAGATGAGAAGTTAGCTCAGATTTATATTAATGAGATAGTGAGTCGTCATGGGGTACCTTTGAGTATCATATCTGTTCGTGATGCATGGTTTACTTCACGTACGTGGCAAGTTGTACAGACCGCCTTAGGCACTCGACTTGATCTCAGTACTACTTATCGTCCGCAGACTGATGGTCAGTCTGAGCGCAATATTAAGACGCTTGAAGACATGCTCCGTTCTTGTGTTATCGACTTCAAAGGGAACTAGGATGTTCATTTTCCGTTAATCGCGTTCTCTTACAACTAAAGTTATCATTCTAGTATCAATATGGCTCCGTTTGAAGTATTATATGGACGAAAGTGTCAATCTCCTGTGCGTTGACACGAAGTCGGTGAAGCTTAGATAACAGGGCCTGAGTTACTCAAGAAACCACTGGTAAAATTATTCAGATCCGCAATAAGCTGTTAGCAACTCGAAGCCGTCAGAAGAGTTATGCTGACAAGTGACACAAACCACTCGAGTTTAATGTCGGTGATCGAATACTTTTAAAGGTTTCTCCTTGGAAAGGCGTTGTAAGATTTGGGCAGAAAGGGAAACTAGCACCTCGCTACGTTGGTTCTTTCAAGATTCTAGAGAAAATCAGGTTTGTGACTTACAAACTTGAGTTTCCTGAAGAACTCATCATAATTCACCCTGTCTTTCATGTCTCTAACCTGAAGAAGTGCCTCGCTGACGAAAACTTGCATGTTCCACTTGAAGACATTCAAATCGATGAGTTTATGCATTTTGTTGAAAGAACCGTCGAGATCATGGACCGTGATGAGAAAAGATTCAAGCAAAGTCGTATTCCGATTGTCAAAGTTCGTTGGAAATCTAAATGTAGACCAAAGTTTACCTAGGAGTGTGAAGATCGAATGAAAGACAAATATCCATACCTGTTTTCGGTTGATTCTTCTTCTAAGTAAATTTCGAGGCGAAATTTTCAAAAGTAGGGGAGACTATAACATCCGTCGAAAATGGATCCTCGAACCCCGATTTATATTGTAAATTGGATCCAAGATGTGCGAATAAATGCGAATTCTTATGATTCTTGTTTGTTTTAAATAGTTGGTTATGTAATAAATTAATATAACTGATTACGCGATATAAAGAAAAATATATATATATATAAATAACGACAAATTAAAAAATATATATAAACTATATCGGTAAAATTTAAAACTAACCAAGTTCATTATTATATAACTAACCTAACTAGTATATATATATGAAGGACTTGTTTCGAATGAACTTGAAACTTATAAGTTGAGGGGGCCATGGGTCTTTACGTGAAAGATGTAATAAAGGAAATAAGAAAGGTGGGGCGATGCCGGGTTTCGAACCCGCCTTTGCCGGGTTGTAGACCAACACCATTACCATTTGGGCTGAAACCCTTTTGGTGATAGTTAACCTTGGTAAATGATTATAACATATGTTTAACATACATTTAATTAAAAAGAAAAAGATGGCGGAGACCAGGATCGTACCCGGGTCTCCACCGGGTTTCATCTCAGCGTTCACCCACCAGACAAGTTACGCTACAGCCCAACTCATGTGATATCACGCATCGATATATATTTAACGTGACCCGGACGTACCTGTAGCCATCATCATCGTTGAAGCTGGGCAGCGAAGGTCCAAACCAAAACGACAACACCAACTGCAGATCCTGTAGCGCGATGTTTGGAATTCATTGAACCCTAACCGAATTGTTTAGATTCGTTTCATGTCCTTTGGTTTTTCCACATCTCCCATCATTTAAGGCCAATAATAACTCAATTAAAATCTTTATAAACTCACCATTAAAACTAGTTTACTAAACTTGATGAACTTGTTAAAATCGATACCCAACATGCATAAGATTGGTACCACTCGATCTCTGAAAACAACACATACCATTACCCGCATACAATCTATAACAACCCTCCTAAATACATTCTAGAACCCTTAACATGACCCTAAAACGTTCCTAAATATACCCCGTACGCAAGAAACGGACCCGAATTAGCCCTGTACTTAGAAAAAACAAGAAAAACAAAGTTTGGCAGTCGCTCGCGGGCCGCGACGGAGAACCCCATGGTCTGTCGCGGGGCGCAATGGCCCTTACTTGGACGGCGCACAAGTGCGCCACGTTTCCCTACCACGTGTCAAGCCTACACTTGACTCACTAAGGCTACCGCCGCCCTTAGGGCTCTCGCGGGCCGCGAAGGCCGAGGCCCTAAGGCATCGCCGGACGTGACGGCTTGCTCGACCATCCTATAAAAGGGGGGCTTCGGCTCTCATTTGAATTCGTTCAAATTTCTGATTTCTCTCTCAATTCTCTAGTTGTAGAAATTATATCCGGGAATAATACCCACCTATAAAGCGAAGCTCTGCCTCGTTGTAAGTAGTATAACCCTGCTGCTATCCTACACGATTGATCTAGGATTCCGTAACGCATGTCAGGGCTCTGCCCGACTCGGACGTTGGAGTTCTGTCTCGTGTGTACACCCGATTGATCTAGGATTCCGTAATGCATGTCGGCTCTGCCGACTCAGTCATTGGAATTATGTCTCGAGTTGTACGGATAATGTAAATTGGGTTATTTTACTAACACGTGTGCATTGTTTAATTTTAATAGATAATAACCAAGAGATACACTAGGAACCTTTAGTTTTACCTAAGTAAACAAAGTGAGTCATTCTCTTTTTCTACCAAACTGTTTTATCAAAACCTCAATTGTTTTAAATTATGATAACTGTGATTGAGTCTATGTATTCTACAATTACTGTCGGTATGTTGGGGTTTTGTATACATTACTTGTTATTACACAGTGAGTAGTAGCATGACCACAAGTTAGGAATGAAAGTACCGTGGGTGGTAATTGGGTAGATATAAACATTGTAATCGCTCTCAATACTGTAAAATGCACTCACCAGTATTTCTTGCTGATAAAATATTTTTAAAACGCGTTTCAGGTAACAAAATGTACAAGCCAATAGAAGCCAGCTGGAGAGCACTGAAGGATTGGAAAAGTGGCTATAAAAGTTACCTAAATTAAAAGGAGTTTTTGTTTCCAATAATTAGGGTTTACCCCTACAAATATACTGACAAATGAACTTGGGTTTTATCCCAATGATTTATTATTATAAAGTTTGGTGTTTTACTCTGATAAAAATATTTCCTAACTATGGTCCTGATGTCTCATTTCCGCTGCCAACTTAATAAACACCGATACCACCCGCTCTGAGTTGTCTCGCGGTGCCCGCTCCCAGGGTAGGGGTCGGGGGTTGTGACACAATCTGTTTAAAACAACGCTAAATTTCATGATTTTAAGCAAACACAAGAACTAGAGCATGGAACTTGTTTTCTCTGTATCTTCTTCATTCGTACATCAATTCAGGTACTTCCAAAGCCAAACCTTTTTAATTTTTCGTGTTCTACAAAACCCCTCTATCAATTTCTGTGATAGAGGGCATTATCTATCCGAATTGAATTGTTAGATGAACTAGGGTTCTCGTGACCAAAATTTGTGCCTTTTTAATTTAGGATGCTTTTTGGTAAAATTGAACATAGGGTTCTGTTTAGGATCATGTTAGAATAGTTTGTGACATTTGCACATTTTCATTAATTGTACAATCCCAATCATTTTTGTATTCAATAAATCTTGTATTTTATTTACGAAATGCATATTTTCAATCGTTGAACAATTTCGATCATTTTCGTGTTTGATAAAATGTTATATTTTATTTACGAAACACGTAACCGCACGATCGAACGAAATGATACCCATGAAATTTCCGGACAAATTCCGAGTTACACATGCTTTAACATCTTTATATAACCTAAATATTAGGTTAAAAGGGGTTAAAAATAACAAAAACGCGATAATACAAGTCCAGGGGCCAAAACTGCCAAAATCTGAAACTTTTGCTCAGCCAAGGCTTACGGACCATAAGCTTAAAGTGCCATACGGTCCGTATGGAGGTGCCAGTTTAACAGAAAACACATGGCAGCTTCCAGCTGCATTTCTTGGCCCCCAAGTCGCGAAGTTTCCACCATTTTGCCTCCTTTGGACATGTGTGATGACACTAAGCATGTGTTAACACCTGGAGGGACACTTGGCTTGATCTTGTGAGCTCAAACTCACTATAAATAGCCATGTTCATCGACCATTTTCACATGCTCATTTTACAAATTCTTCTCCCACTCTCTTGGAGCTTGTTTCTAGCTTTTGGAAGCCTCCTACTGAGCTCTTATAGTGTTCTTCAGCACAAGTAAGTGTTCTCTCGTAATCTCTTTCATTATTTTTAACTATTTTGAGCTAAAAGTCAAACAAATTGACTTTTGTTTGACTTTCGGTTCTCACCATTTTTGGTCAAGTCAAAGTTCAATTGAACTTTGCAACGTGATCGTAATCACGAAGGTATTAATCCCTTGCGATTTCACCTTCTGATTACCACGTTTAGTATGCGAAGTGACGAGTTAAAGTTTTATGAATTAAAAGTCAAAAATGCGTTAAAATGCATTTTATGACGAAAACGTTTTTTGGTATTAAAACTTAAAGTTTTGACATCAAATCAGTTTTATAACATTATTAGACATGCTTAAACATGTCTAACTCGTCATTTCTAGTTTACTGCTATTTATTTAGTCGTAAGTCAAGCGGTTTGACTACCGCTTTAACTTTCGAATCTGGCCCTTTTGGTCAATGTTAGGATTCGACCAAGCGCATTTTATAACCATAGTAATATAGGGAATAACGCTCTGAGGTTATTCCTTATGGTCATATAGTTTGGTTAGTTATATGATGAGTCGATTTTATATACTTTTAAAATGCCGTAAACGCCCATTTGGCGCATAAAATGGTTTTAAACATGTAAGACCATATTTTTTACATCTAAACTGATATTATAACATAATAAAACTTGTTTTGACATATAAGACTCATCAAAGGTGTGACAACCCAAGATTTCAAGGTCTTTCCTCTACGCACCACTTGTTTCACAATCCTGTTTCTATAATTTGTTTTATGTGGTGCCATGTGTAGTTTATTTGAATGATTAAAGTATTTACAATTTGTTTTATGTGGTGTCATGTTTAATGTGTAATGTTTATTGTGTAATGGAAACGACGAAGAATGATTCTTCATCACCACTAATCTCAACGAACATTCTTTGGCGAAGATAGTTCATCGTCATTAACATTTTGGACGAAGTATGGTCCTTCGTCGAGGGAGATGTTCGTCAAAAGGGCTCTCGGCCCAAATCGTCCCAGGCCCAGAGATCCTCCTATGCGTATAATTAGAATTGTAGAAACATAATCAAACCCTACTCTTCTTCTCTCCCCATTCCCTTCGACGGCAGCCTCTTCCATCTCTTTCGAAGCCCCTCCTTGGTTGTAACACCATCGCTAGCATCCTGTGATTCGGTTAGTACGTCTTCACTATAATGATCAAAATTCTTTGATTGTTTGCAAATGTGTTTTGTCCGATCTGGTTGATAATCATGAGTTTAGTATGAATAATGTTGAATATCTAGTTCATGCACAAACAGACTAGGTCAGATTTGGATGTGTGTGATGTTAATCAATGAATTAGGGCCGCATGTATGCTAGACTCTATGATCATTGTTGGTATGTAAGAACTAGGGTTGCATGGCTATACTGTTTGATTTACATGGGATATTGATTTGGATTTGGTTATGTCACGAGGTGATTAGGGATTGTATGAACATGAATGATAATTGATTGAATTAGATGGTGTGATCCGTTTTGGGAATATAGAAACTGTTTACTGAAATTAAGGAAGTTATGAAACTGTTGAAGTGTAGCGATGAAGGACCCCACCCCACGAAGAATGTAATTCGACGAAGGATCTGGTTCTTCGTCGAGTGATTCTTGACGAACCCTAGGATCCTTCGTCACACCCACTCACGACGAAGAATAACACTTCGCCATAATCATTTTGGCGAAGAATAGTTCTTCGCCGTGGGGATTCTTCGCCATGCAAATGGACTGAACAGTAAACAGTAACAGTTTAAAATGTATGTGAAGATGGATACTTGTGTTTATAGAATACTATTTGTTGCATGATAACCATACTGATTAAGAATTAGAAATCTGTTTTGACTTGCGTAAGTAGAACACTCGTTTGTTATGTGTTGTTATGTGACATTCACAAGGGATGTGAACTTGTATAAGAACTGGGTATCTGCTACGTGTGTACGGTGATCTTTGTGATGAATGCAATCTGTGAACAATACCTGATTTAATTGATTTTAATACTGATTATATTGGTAACCACGGTAGGGTTTGGTTGACCAAATTGGAATGGGTAACTTAGTATACCGAGCAAATCTAAGGTGAGTTCACTGCTCTTTTTCAAGCATGTGTTCCGGGGAGGGACATCTGGTAGGTATTCCAGGGAGGAATACTGGGTTAATGGGTTTAACTGGAATGTTAAACTCGGGATGTTGGTTAATACACTCATATCTATCACTTAAGTCCCATCATATACCGAATTAGTTGCCGGGGAGGCAACGGGGTTATTAGTTGATCGCACTATTAGGTTTGGCACCCTCACACCATACCGGGGAGGACGGGCGTGAACTAATTACCTTAACAACTTGACCAACTTTTTTTAGAGCATTGGAGAAGGGCAAATAATCTGGAGCCATCTTGCGGTAATCGAGTTATTAACAACATTGAATCTCTGAAATGATTTAAACTCATATCTGGTAACTAAACGTGTTAACAAACTTTGAACTCACCAACGTCGTCTGACACACTTGTCTGCATGCTTGCAGGACGTTAGACTCATGGATATGGAACTTACTATATGGGAGTGCTGGAGTGGTCATGGGTCGAGTCTCTTGGATACATGTTCATTGGTTTCGTACATTTGTTTTGAAACATTTGAATAACGATTTACATTATGCTTTCGCTGAACGTTTTGGTTTTAAGTTATGATTTGAAACTACATTATGAAATAAATGGTAACTTTTATTTAATATCTTGTTATAGTTCAATGTGATTGGTGGCTGGATCCTGGTACGTCACACGTCACGCGGTGTTTCCGCGTGTGGTATTTTGGGGGTGTGACAGTTTGGTATCAGAGCCACTGGTTATAGTGAACTAGGTTTTAAAATGCTTTTATAAAACCATACTATAACCGAACAGTTCAGAAATCGACCATGACACTCAGCTCCATATTGCAAGGTTCGTTTCTCATTTACTTATTGCACAGCATATCTAGTGTACACTTATGTATGACATTGCATGTGAATGCACACTTAGCACAACTGTATGAATTCATGTGTTACCTGCCTACGTTATGTGATTGATAGTGTGACACTTCCTTAAACCTTCATGATCCATGTTATGGTGTCTTCTGTCTTGTTACTCGAATTTGAGGAACCTTTTAGCATGAGTTGGGAGGAGCTGAGATAAACATGCAAATCACATTGTTATTATTGGTGCACACATAATAATAATGTGGGGTGCACGTGAGTCCCAGTGAAGCTTAACAAGTGTAAAAAGGGGTTCCGCTCTGTTGTCTGACGTAATGATAGAACTCAGTAATCTGTAGAGGTCATAATAATGTTTGACTCCAACCTAGACCCGACTTCTGACCTTCTTCGCTTTTTATATATAGAATCATGAACGGACGAAACGGTGGACGTGGCGGAGGCCGCGGCGGTGGACGTGGCAACATTGTGATGTCCAAGGCTGAATTAACCAACTTGATCAATAATCGTGTGGCTGAAGCCCTAGCGGCTCAGCAGGCTGGTACGATATGTGCCAAATACTCTTTACCCTTGTGTCGCGTACTCGACTCTTACCCGTGTGCTGTGTTTTCTTTCGTCTTTAGGTCAACACGTGAATCAGAATCAGAACAATCAGCCTGTTTGCACATTTAAGACATTCATGGATTGTAAGCCACAGACATTCAGTGGGACTGAAGGAGCTGTGGGGCTACTTCGTTGGTTTGAGAAAGCCGAGTCAATCTTCGCTATGTGTAATTGTCCCGTGGGGGACCGGGTGAAGTATGCTACAGACACATTAGAGGATGGTGCCTTAACTTGGTGGAATGCCCAGGTGCAGATGTTGGGCATCGAAATGGCTAATGCAACTACTTGGGATGATTTCAAGGAGTTGATGCGGGAGGAGTACTGTCCTCGTGACGAGATTCAGAAACTCGAGAACGAGTACTACAATTTGAAGATGGAAGGGTCTGAGATAGAAGCATACACGAAACGATCTCATGAACTGGCGAACATGTGCCCTAACTTATCTTGACCACCACCTCGAAGAATCGAATTGTACATCAAAGGCTTAGCACCACAAGTCAAGGGTTTGGTCACGGCAGTGAATCTTGATAACTTGCCTCGGATCATTCGTTTAGCACACAAGATTACAGACCAAGAGGTCGAGCGCGGTTCGCTACCGCCTCGTGTTTCTGCTACCCCTACTACTACTACTACCCCTGCTAGTGATAACAAGCATAAGTGGAATGATACGGACAAGGTGTCCAACTCGAATCAGTGGCAGAAAAAGCCAGACAACAGCAACAATCGTAGTTTCAGTCAGTCCTCCTCTGTTAACCAAGGTCAGAGCAGCAATCCGAACCAAGGCTCCTACGCGGGAAGGCAGCCGAAGTGCAAAAAGTGTAACTATCATCATCGTGGACCGTGTGTCCGAGCTTGCCATAGGTGTGATAAGGTGGGCCATATGGCAAAGGACTGTAGAGTCTCGTTTCCAAAGCAACAACAGCAACAGAATCAGCAGCAACAACAGCTGCACCAGCAATAGCAAAGGCAGCAGCCCCATCAGAACCAAGGCAATATGAAGGGATGTTTCTAGTGTAGGGACGAGGGTCACATTACACGGGATTGCCCTCAGCTGAATCAAAATGCCAATGATAATAACAACCGTCAGAACAACAATAACAATGCTGGGAACAACAATAACGGCAACAACGGGGGCAATGGTGCTCGCGGAAGGGTATTTACGATTGGCGTTGGTGATGCTAGGAACGACAGCAATGTCGTGACCAGTATGTTTTCTGTGAACAATCTCTTTGCTTCTGTGTTATTTGATTCCGGTGCTGATTGGAGTTATGTGTCCTTAGAGTTCAGTCGACGATTAGGGTTAACTCCAACACCTTTAGAAGCTAAACATGTAGTAGAATTGGCTGATGGTAAGTCAATTGAAGCCTCACATATTCTTTTGGGATGTAAACTCGATCTTGGGGGTCAAGTGTTTGACATTGACCTCCTTCCTGTTACCCTCGGTAGTTTTGACGTAGTGGTTGGTATGGACTGGTTGTCCAAGCACCGTGCTGACATACTTTGTAAAGAGAAAATCGTACGTATTCCTCTCCCCAGTGGAGAATCTCTATCGGTTCAAGGTCATCGTAGTGGTGCAATGGTTGGTATCATCTCAGCTATGAAAGCCTAGAAGTGTCTAGGAAAGGGGTATCCTGCTATTTTAGCACTAGTTACTGACACTCAGTCTGAAGAAAGGAAAATCGAAGACCTGCCAGTTGTTCGTGAGTTTTTCGATGTGTTTCCTGAGGAACTTCCTGGTTTACCTCCTCGCCGTTAAGTGGAATTTCAGATTGACCTTACACCAGGAGCGGCCCCGATTGCTCGTGCTCCTTATCGTCTTGCACCTGGAGAGTTGCAAGAGTTGTCCAATCAACTTCAAGAATTATTGGAGAGGGGCTTTATCCGACCCAGTTCTTCGCCTTGGGGAGCCCCAGTACTGTTTGTAAAGAAGAAAGATGGGTCCTTTCGGATGTGTATAGATTATCGCGAACTCAACAAGGTGACAGTCAAGAACCGTTATCCTTTGCCATACATTGATGACCTGTTTGACCAGTTGCAATGGTCAAGTTTTTACTCGAAAATCAATTTAAGATCGGACTATCATCAGATGAGAGTCCGGGAGGAGGATGTTCCAAAAACAGCTTTTCGAACGCGGTATGGCCATTATGAGTTTCTGGTCATGCCATTCGGGTTGACAAACGCACCAGCGGTTTTCATGGACCTCATGAACAGCGTGTGCAAACCGTATCTCAAAGATTTTGTCATTGTGTTCATCGATGACATCTTGGTCTACTCTAAGAGTAAGGAGGACCACGAGCGGCACTTGCGCCTCATCTTGGAGCTCCTGAGGAAGGAGCAACTCTACACGAAATTCTCTAAGTGTGACTTCTGGATTCGAGAAGTACACTTCCTTGGCCACATTGTTAATGAATCAGGGATACACGTAGACCCCGCAAAGATTGATGCTATTAGAAATTGGGCGGCACCGAAGAATCCTTCGGAGGTGCGACAATTTCTTAGCCTAGCTGGGTACTATCATAGATTTATAAAATACTTCTCAAAGATCGCTCAACCTCTCACCGCATTGACACTGAAAGGCGTTGTATATTCTTGGGGAACAAAGCAGGAGGATGCTTTCCAACACTTGAAACAAAAACTATGCAGTGCACCGATCTTGTCTTTACCTGAGGGTACCGAATATTTTGTGGTGTATTGTGATGCTTCTATTCAGGGTCTCGGTTGTGTGCTAATGCCACACGAGAAGGTGATAGCGTACGCTTCTCGACAATTGAAGGTTCATGAGAAGAATTACACGACTCACGACTTAGAGTTGGGGGCTGTGATTTTTGCATTAAAAATTTGGAGGCACTACCTGTACAATACCAAATGCTCTATTTACATCGACCACAGGAGCCTTCAGCACATCTTCGACCAAAAAGAGTTAAACATGCGACAACGTCGGTGGGTGTAACTCTTAAATGACTACGATTGTGCCATCAAGTATCATCCAGGCAAAGCTAATGTTGTAGCTGATCTCCTTAGTCGGAAGGAAACGAAACCCAAACGTGTCCGCGCCTTATAGCTCACAATTCACTCGAACCTCCCTGACCAGATCCGTTCGGCTCAAACTGAAGCACTGAAAGAAGAAAACCTTAAAGCTGAGTATTTGCGGGGTATGGAGAAACGACTTGTAGAGAGATCTGATGGTATTCTCTACTTCATGGAAAGAATATGGGTCCCTTTGTTTGGTAACCTTAGAGATCTTGTGATGGACGAAGCGCACAAGTCTCGATACTCTGTTCACCCAGGTTCGGATAAGATGTATCAGGACCTCAAAGTCTTATATTGGTGGCCGAAAATGAAAGCTCACATAGCGACATATGTGAGTAAATTCTTGAGTTGTTCAAAGGTCAAGGTGGAATACCAGAAACTGTCTGGATTGCTTCAACAACCAGAAATACCCATGTGGAAATGGGAACAAATTGCTATGGATTTCGTCACTGGTTTGCCAATAACTCAAAACGGGAATGATACCATCTGGGTTATCGTAGACCGTCTCACGAAATCTGCGCACTTCCTAGCAATCAAGGAAACTGATAAGTTCTCACAACTTGCCGCTGTTTATCTAAAGGAGGTGGTTTCTAGGCATGGAGTGCCAACCTCTATTATCTCCGATCATGATCCGCGTTTCATATCCGATTTATGGCAGTCGATGCACAAATAATTCGGCTCACGTCTCGACGTGAGTACTGCTTATCACCCACAGACAGATGGTCAAAGTGAACGAACCATCCAGACACTTGAAGACATGTTACGAGCATGCGTGATCGATTTTGGCAAGGGTTGAGAAAAACACTTGCCTTTGATAGACTTCTCTTATAACAACAGTTACCATTCCAGCATCCAGGCAGCTTCGTTCGAGGCTTTATACGGACGGAATTGTCGATCTCCTCTCTGTTGGGCTGAAGTGGGTGACAGCCAAATCACAGGTCCAGAACTTGTGCTCGAAACCTCCGAGAAGATTGTCCAGATCATAAATCGTATGGCAGCAGCGCGTGACCGCCAGAAAAGCTACACTGATAAGCGTAGGAAACCTTTGGAGTTCGCTGTTGGTGATCGTGTCATGTTGAAAGTCTCACCCTGGAAGGGTGTAGTACGCTTTGGGAAACGCGGCAAGCTTAATCCGTGTTATGTTGGGCCATTCAAAATTCTGGAACGAATTGGTAAAGTGGCCTACAAACTCGAGTTACCTGCTGAGTCGGGTAACGTCCATGATGTCTTCCATGTTTCACAACTAAAGAAGTGTTTTTCAGATGAAACACTGGTTGTACCACTCCAAGAATTGCAAATCGATGACAAATTGCAGTTTGTCGAAGAACCCATCGAAATTATGGACCGGGAGGTCAAGGTTCGTAAGCATAGCCGAATCCCGATCGTGAGAGTTCGTTGGAGCTCAAGACGTGGACTGGAGTTCACGTTGGAACATGAGGACCAGATGAAGCTCAAGTATCCTCAACTTTTCCCAACTGACAAATCTAATGCTGATGCGACTGGCGAATTTCGGGACGAAATTCCCTTTCAAGTTGGGGATGATGTGGCAACCACGGAAAATCCACCGTCATCCTGATCTAACACCTTGCTGCTTTGGGATTGCTTATCAAATTTCGGGACGAAATTTCTTTCAAGTTGGGGATGATGTGACAACCCGAGATTTCAAGGTCTTTCCTCTACGCACCACTTGTTTCACAATCCTGTTTCTACAATTTGTTTTATGTGGTGTCATGTGTAGTTTATTTCAATGATTAAAGTATTTACAATTTGTTTTATGTGGTCTCATGTTTAATGTGTAATTTTTAATGTTTATTGTGTAATGGAAATGACGAAGAATGATTCTTCGTCACCACCAATCTCAACGAACATTTTTGGCGAAGATAGTTCTTCGTCATTAACATTTTGGACGAAGTATGGTCCTTCGTCGAGGGAGATGTTCGTCAAAAGGGCTCTCGGCCCAAACCGTCCCAGGCCTAGAGATCCTCCTGTGCGTATAATTAGAATTGTAGAAACATAATCAAACCCTACTCTTCTTCTCTCCCCATTCCCTTCGACGGCAGCCTCTTCCATCTCTTTCGAAGCCCCTCCTTGGTTGTAACACCATCGCTAGCATCCTGTGATTCGGTTAGTACGTCTTCACTATAATGATGGAAATTCTTTGATTGTTTGCAAATGTTTTTTGTCCGATCTGGTTGATAATCATGAGTTTAGTATGAATAATGTTGAATATCTAGTTCTTGCACAAACAGACTAGGTCAGATTTGGATGTGTGTGATGTTAATTAATGAATTAGGGTCGCATGTATGTTAGACTCTATGATCTCTGTTGGTATGTAAGAACTAGGGTTGCATGGCTATACTGTTTGATTTACATGGGATATTGATTTGGATTTGGTTATGTCATGAGGTGATTAGGGATTGTATGAACATGAATGATAATTGATTGAATTAGATGGTTTGATCCATTTTGGGAATATAGAAACTGTTTACTGAAATTAAGGAAGTTATGAAACTATCGAGTGATTCTTGACGAACCCTAGGATCCTTCGTCACACCCACTCACGACGAAGAATAATACTTCGCCATAATCATTTTGGTGAAGAATAGTTCTTCGCCGTGGGGATTCTTCGCCGTGCAAGTGGACTGAACAGTAAACAGTAACAGTTTAAAATGTATGTGAAAATGGATACTTGTGTTTATAGAATACTATTTGTTGCATGATAACCATACTGATTAAGAATGAGAAATTTGTTTTAACTTACGTAAGTAGAACACTCGTCTGTTATGTGTTGTTATGTGACATTCACAAGGGATGTGGACTTGTATAAGAACTGGGTATCTGCTACGTGTGTACGGTGATCTTTGTGATGAATGCAATTTGTGAACAATACATGATTTAATTGATTTTGATACTGATTATATTGGTAACCACGGTAGGGTTTGGTTAACCAACTTGGAACGGGTAACTTAGTATACCGAGCAAATCTAAGGTGAGTTCACTGCTCTTTTTCAAGCATGCGTCCTGGGGAGGGACATCTGGTAGGTATTCCAGGGGGAATACTAGGTTAATGGGTTTAACTGGAATGTTAAACTCGGGATGTTGGTTAATACACTCATATCTATCACTTAAGTCCCATCATATACCGAATTAGTTGCCGGGGAGGCAACGGGGTTATTAGTTGATAACGCTATTAGGTTTGGCACCCTCACACCGTACCGGGGAGGACGTGCGTGAACTAATTACCTTAACCACTCGACCAATGTTTGATTGAGCATTGGGGAAGGGCAAATAATCTGGAGCCATCTTGCGGTAATCGAGTTATTAACAACATTGAATCTCTGAAATGTTTTAAACTCATATCTGGTAACTAAACGTGTTAACAAACTTTGAACTCACCAGCGTCGTCGGACACACTTGTCTGCATGCTTGCAGGATGTTAGACTCATGGATATGGAACTTGCTATCTGGGAGTGCTGGAGTGGTCATGGGTCGAGTCTCTTGGATACATGTTCATTGGTTTCGTACATTTTTTTTGAAACATTTGAATAACGATTTACATTATGCTTCCGCTGAACGTTTTGGTTTTAAGTTATGATTTGAAACTACATTATGAAATAAATGGAAACTTTTATTTAATATCTTGTTATAGTTCAATGTGATTGGTGGCTGGATCTTGGTACGTCACACGTCCCGCGGTGTTTCCGCATGTGGTATTTTGGGGGTGTGACAAAAGGACTTGTTTAACCATGCAAACTCTTAGTTACGCTTACGACCCGTTAAAGTGGCGTAAACCACTTTAACGAGTCATAATGGGTGAAAGCACTTAGGAATCCTTTCCAAATCAGAATGTAAGGCATATTGAACCATATCATATGAGACCCAACACTTGTTTGGTTCATAGACTTCATTCTAATCTAATCCTCTGATTAAAGTCTTATATTACACTAACACATAGACATCTAACATACTAGGAAACAATTGAACTTTTGAGCTTTCTTTGAACATTGAACAAGACATATATGGAATCCCAAGTGAGTACATAGTCCCCTCTTTTACGTTTTTCAAATGTTTTGGGGTGATTCATATGTGCCTATCACTACTTTCATTTTTTCAAGACATGGTTACCTAGTATACATAGTTCATGTTTCTAAAGACATTATACACTGTATATTGACTTAATATACCAAGTACATGGTTTCAAAACATTATACATGGTATATTTACCTAATATACCTAGTACATGGTGTAACGCTCTGCATTTTCGCACTTTCTTATTTTAGCAAGTCATGTTATACTTTCCATATTTAGACACTTGTACCCTCTTTGTAATCTACTTTCGTTTCGTTTGTAATTTGAGACTATTGATCATAATGAAAATGAAGCTATTTTGTGTATTCATATTAGACTTATGTGCAACTGTTAATCAATTTCTCGTTTGAATGAAATATTAGTCAAGGATTTTTGATTCTATATTTATCGACACTTGATACTCGTTAAACCAGTTAAAACTCTTAAATTAATGAAATTCGGATCCTAATTCTCGAAACTCGAAAGCGTCATGAAATGAATAATCGTTTAAAGATTTTTATTCGTTAATAAATATGGTTATTTACCTATCCTATTTTATTTAATTAATTAAATTAATTAATTTTACTATTTAAAAGTTTATTTTATAATATCTAGTTAGTCTCGTTAAATATTAAAGTTAGTAAACTAACTTAGTTAGTTTAAATTATAAAGTTAGTCTTCTTTTAAAATAACATAACTTGGTTAGTTAAAGTCTAGGGACTGGTTATGCAAATTGCTGAAAGTTCAATGTCTTAAATAAAAAAAGAAACAAAAAAGATGCAGACCGCGGGACTCGAACCTGGGTCAGCATCCCCACACACGCGCACCTTAACCAGCTGAGCTGGGCCTTCCTATCGAACTAAACCCAGATCAGTTAATCCTTAAACACTCGCCCGAACCAAACCTGGCAGCCGCGAATCAGCCCCTTTTCAGCGCGATTTTAAGCGGGGTTTTTGTGTTTTTCTTAAGTTTAAACTTTGTTTTAACATTAAATACTCAACTACCAACTAACCTAATCATTCCCTATAAATACTAAACCTCTTCCAAGCTATTTACACTTTTCTAATCACTCTCAAAATCCCTCTAATCAGCTGCTAATTTGAAGATTCGAGCAGAAACATCAACTTTCACAAAAGTATGCATAACTTTCTCATGTCACTCCATTCTTTTTCCCACTTGCTTGGAACAACCTTGGGAACATTTCCAGAGGTTTTTCATGGAAAACCAAGCCCTGGAATGTCACCAAAAAGGCTCCAAAGTGGACTGTTCGTTTCTGTTTTCATCTAAACTTGTTTAATCTTAATAAACTTGGGTCTAACTCATCTCAAACCTATGTCCTAATGCTAATAATCAATTGAATGGTTAGTTGGGCTTAAAAACAAGGCTGAGAAATGTTAAATCAGAGGTTAAAACCTCACAAACATTCTGTTTTAGTTAGGGTTTTACCCACAAGAAGTGTTCAAGCTTGAAGCTTGATGAATGTGTGATTGTTAGACTAGCTTGGGCTATCTTTCATAAAAATCCACTCACTTCTTGATTTTTCTCATAGATTAGTTGGTGTACTTCATTATTTCTTGTAAGGTCATGACCCTCCTTGTTGTTCATAACAATAAGTGTAGTGGTGAACAATAAGAGGTACCTAAATGGAAGCTTTGTTCTTCCAACCTCATGTATGAATTATATGATACTTAGAGGTGCCTAAATGAAGCTTTTAATCTTCTACCTCATGCTTGACATATATGATATAATATACTATGTAATACTTATGTAATATTCAAACAAACCGAACTCTTGATGATGAACTAGTGGACATTGTCAAGTTAGTAAGTATATCATCTAAACATCATATGTGATGGATGATTAATTTCCTATGTCTATGTTCATGTATTTTAAATTCCAAATCTATAATCTTCCGTTTTCCCCAAACTCACACACCTATGTTCCTTTGTGTAGGAGGACAAGGTGCTCCAAACTAAACAACCAACACTCACGGGATATCAAGTAGGAAAGCTTGCAAAAACCATGAGTATACTCGATCCCGTTTTCCTTTTTATCACTTTTGGGATGCAACATGTATGTTATACAAACTTACACTTCACATGAAACTATTTTAAACTCTATCCATGCTTAACATGAAACTATATGATGCTTGTTTAGACTTGTTATGCTAATGTAAACTATTTGTGTCGATATATGCTTCATTAACTTTGCTAGCCTACCTTAACAATTATATCGCTATAGGATTAATGCACCGCCCACGATTCTTGGGGTATTGTTAAGTTAAACATGTTAACCTCCCTTTATTCTATTTGGGATAGGTTATTTTAACGCATTGGAATCTTGGGTTTGAACATATAAGTACACCGTTTCGGCATGCTAGTAAACTTGCTTAATATGATTCATGTTGGATATGAGCACTTTAAAGTATTTTATGCTATATTATGCTATGTAACAAAAACTTGTATACCCGCCCTTGCTTTTGCATTGAACTCTATTTTAATACATGTTGCAGGTTGATTGATGAGTTGATGTTCAAGAAGAAATGCAATTTAGGTGGACATAGATACACACCTAGATTAATCTATCTTTTGTTGTTATGTTACAATTTGAAACAATGTTGTTATTTTTATTTGAATCTTGTATGACAATTAGTCTTGAAATGAAATTTGAATTTAATTAATATTGTCACATAGTGTTATGAAGTCTCTTGCAATGATACATTCATTAAAATTGATCACATAGTGTTATGAAGTCTCTTGAAAATTGAATTTAATTAATATTGTCACATAGTTGTTTTCGTCTCATCCCGATGTTTCCGCCATCGGTTGGAGTGTGACACATGGTTTCAAAACATTTCACGACATGCTTACATTGTTCTAGACATATTGGTGCGTTGAACTCGACAATGATACATTCATTAAAATTGATCACGCCGACCAGTAGTATGTTATGGTACCATAGGATTGGCAACCACATTCCCGCTTCCTAGGTTTATTTGGAAGTGACCTTAGGGAATGACAGAATCCGATGATATTTTTTATAAACCTTTGTCTTTATAAAGGTTTGTCCGACAGTCGACAAGGCTTCAATGTATTCGCCAACAATCCATATATATGTTTTATACAATAAAAGCAATTTTTTATACAAGACAAAACTCTTTGACTAAACAAGACATTTTGTTTATTCAATACAGTTGGTTTATACAAGACATTTTTATACAAGGCAAGACAAGACATTTAGTTGTTTATACAAGACATTTCCCTATGGTTTAAACAAGACCTTTTGTTTACCATACAAGACATTTGTGGTTAAACCATACAAGACATATGTTGTTTTATACAAGACATTGGTTTACACAAGACAATACATTTATTGGTTTATGGTTAGTGATTTAGATAACGAGACGTGTGTAATATAATAAAAGCATGGTGGATACGTCGCTGATACTTCCTATATATAAGTGTTTTTATTGTATTACATATCGTAGCATTATCCAAATCATTTCAAATCAAGACAAGACACGACATTTTATTTGGTTATTTCAAAGACATATTTGGTATTAAGTTAACCATTCATAATTTCTTTTAAATCAAATGATTTTTCATATGATTTTATAAAGAAGCACTTTTGTTAAAGACTTATGGCTACTTTTGAAATAGTTTAAACAATTATCTTTTAACATTTAATGCCATGAGTCTTAAATACAAAACCTATGTTACTCACAGACATTTTTATGCTGACATTTATTTTCACATATGTTTCAGGAGCTAATTGACGTGACCGTGTCGTCCCGATCAGTCAAAAACCCAATTAAACCTAGGTAGCTAGGGTAAGTCGGGTATCGAATCCACGAAGAGCAGGTGGTCAGTATCGCATGACCCGTTCGATTAGTTAGACTATTTACAAAAATGTACAAAGTGATTATGAAGTTTGCTAATTTTATTAGTTTGTTTGATTTTAAAAAGAAATCGGAGTGAACCGACAATTTGATGTTATCTAAAACCACGGTTGATTAACTAAGATTGCAAACTGAAATACTAAATTGAAAACAAGAACTAAGAATACGGATCACACCCGGTTTCGGTAATTGTAAGTCCTAGGGTTCCTACATGTTTTAATTCAACTCAATTGCATACGATTAGCGGATTTAGTGTACCGTGACTTAGGTGCTAATAACTATCAACGTCCTGAAGAACGGACAAGAATACACTTTGTAATCAACACAAGTAAATCCTAACCACGACAATGCACAATTACACATCACCATTTCGCAAAGTCATAACTTTTAACATCGTTCGACAATTTACGAATTCGCAACAAATGTAACACTATTATCAATGGTTTCAAAAATCAATACAAGTTGTCACAAAGTCGAATTAAAGAACAAATGCATAAACCCTTGAAAATACAACTACCTACACCGGGGTGAACCGAAGAGACTAGCCGCTCATGGTTGGGTGGACGCGATCACCGGCCAACGAACACGAACACGGAGCCATGACCTTGAGTCTTCAAGAGTGGTGGAGGTTAGGGTTGAAGGTGATGATGGAAGGTTGAAGATGGTGGTGATGGTGGAATGATTGAAGGTTAGGGATTATGGAGAATTGGTTAGGGTTTTGATGTTAGAGGTGAAAAATGGATGTTAGGAAATGAATAGGAATGTGTTAGATGATCCATTGGTAGTGAATGGTTGGTGAATTATATCTCCAAGATTCAAGTTAAAAACTCCCCAAGATGTGTAACTCCCGAGTTCAATGCAAAAAGGACCAATGGAAATCGATTTTAACCCAAAATTCACAACAATTCCCGTTCCGGTTTTCTGTTGCCCGTCGCCGACGGGTATGACCCCGTCGCCGACGGGTTCGTCTGATGATGTTTCCGTCCGACGCTTTAACTGACTAGTTACGGGTATCTTTGGCCGACGGGTGTTTCTAGAGCCCGTCCGGGACGGCCTCTAGCCCGTCGGCGACGGCCTCCACAATACCAATTTCTCATTTTTCACTTCTCGCACTCCCGGTTGATCCGTAACGCGTCCCGATGCTCCGGTTTTCGACCCGGTGACTCGTAAAGCTCCCGAATTGCTCCTTAAACTTCATTAAACCTGCAAAAACACAAATCTAATTAAAAGTAGGCTATTCAAGATTAAAACTTGTGTAAAAACATAAAGTTACACAATAACGAACACCGGTTTTCAACCACGCATCACATCCCCACACTTGTCTTTTGCTTGTCCTCAAGCAAATCTGTTTTTCACTTTCACATGGGTCGAACAACGAACACACTCCCCATTCTCGAGACAAAGGTCAAGGTCTAATGTCATACAAAAGTTCAAACTCTTTACAATTTCCACATATTTACCGGTTAAGTGAAAAATCACATATAGTAATGGTTATCCAAGATTAACCTGCCCGTAAAACTAACAAGTCATGCATATCCCTCACAATGTTCTCTCCACTCGGCTTATAATTTGGCTAATGTGTATAATGTATTAGCACTTCAATCAATAATCGCTCAAAACCGATTAGAAAACGTACCCGCATAGGCTTGCAACTCAATCATTCTCCACCACCGATCACGAATACTAAGCACAAGTCAAAAGGTCTTTGAAAGGGTTGTAATGGGGCTAGGCGAAGGGTAGGAAATAGGATATTTTTAAAGTGGCTAAGGTGATGAAAAATTTGATTTTTATTACAAAAGACTAAACTAAACAACACTTAAATATAAACATAACTATGAGGTAACGACTTGCGGCCTTTTATTCAACAAACTGCTAGCACATCTTTTTGTGTTTTTCTCAATGCTTTTTCATTCTTTTTCGCAACATTTTCTGGTTTTTTTTTTTTTTTTTTTTTTTAACCAATGAATCACAACTATACAAACTTAAGCTTCTATAATCGAATTTTCATCACACGGGTTTAAAAAGAAAAGGTTTAAGGCTATGGGCTATAGGGTGGTGAAACGAAAGGATTAGGCTCAAAATTGGCTACTAAGGGATAATTTTTGGGTAAGGATATAAAAATGGTGTAAAAGGAAAAGGTTTACCTAATGCCTTAATCATTCTCGTGCTAGTATTCGGTCTATGATCTCGAACGTATCAAAAGATGCAAGTTCTACAATACATGACTAATGGTCCACTCAAACAAAGAAACATAAATATGTAATTCTATGATGTAAAAGTGGCTCAAAACCTCACATATATGAAGGGTATGGTATGTGACATGCATGATATGCTAGTTTCTTAGGCGGATTATTCCTAAATAACCACCCGTTAAATATCCGTCATGTTATTAATTTGAACTTGACCATGACAAAAGACCAAATGGGTTGTAACATCCCTCGTTGACTTAGTTACTTGTGCTTTAAGATCGCTTTTGAAACAAGATATTTTTGAAAAATTTTTGAAATTTTCCCCCATCCCCACACTTGAGGTAAACATTGTCCTCAATGTACAGTATTTAAATGAACGGGTCAAAATCGAAAACTTTTACTACTCCCCCATCCCCACACTTGAGGTAAACATTGTCCTCAATGTGTAAGAACTAGAGTTTTAAAACGCACAAGGGACGTGACACGGCTAACCTTCCCAAAATTTCACCTCGGAAAAAAATAAAATACAAAATACAATCCACTTATTATTAAACTAATAATCAAAGTAAAAAGGAAACGCATGCACCTGATTTTTGTCGCTTGATGCTCACATCTTCCTCTTCTCTTCATAAAAACGGTTGTCTCTCGAACATCATGTACCTACAAATTCTAGCCCTTGTGTAGAAGCATGCTTCTCACAACCATCAAAATTTGTTAGTTACCTAGTTCTACCATTTTTATGAAAGTATTACCAAGCCATGCGTTATTTCACTTTGATTTATGTGGAAAATAATTTACAACAACAACAAACCTAACTCACTTTCGTAGGAATCACGGTTGCATTTAGCTTATGCAACAAGCCATTTTAAACCCCCCAATAGCTTGGGAGGACGAGAGGTCTCGTGAGGGTTATATAGGGAACACACCCACAACGTTCATTTAACTAGGCAAAGAAAAAAAATAAAAATAAAAATAAAACGAATAATAGTACAAACTCTACAACAATTATACCTGATTTGCCTCTCATGGTGGTCGAAGTGCACATTTTCCTACCGAGTTGCCTACATACGCTCGGTATTTGGCATGCCGAATCCATACTCTTTTTATTATATTCGGCATACACAATGTACAACTTCGGGGTCGTCTCTTAACAACATGGCCAATGTCTTTCAACGCCACTTTTCGAATCCTTATGCCCGAACCCGCATCCCCAACTTTGTTGGTTGGAGTGATAAGTTTGGGAGAAGGATGAATATGAATGTGAGCTTCTTTCGAATCCGATTCGTCTTGCGGTGTCATGTCTTCCGGTCGGTTCAAACATTCAATTACTTGCTCCGGAAGTTCCATAACCTCTTCCACCACATCACCATCCACCATTGTACCATTAGCCAAAACCTCCCGCTCGCGTTTAAATTGGGCTAATTCCTCCGCTAATTGACCCACTTGCACCACCAATGCTTCATGGGCTTTATCCCTTACTTCAAACTCTTTCTTTATTTCGGCTTTGAATTCTTGATGTGAATTAGTAAGAGCTTGATGTGAATTAGTCAGGGCATTCATAGCATTCATGATGGCATCGAGCTTGGAATGCACCGACTCTTGAGGTTCCTCGTATACCGGTTGAGGGTATTCATTATCATAATCATCATACTCCTCCCGGTAACTTGAGAAGTGTGGCAATTCGGGCTCATAGTAGTATTCTTGATAATGTGGTGGTGGTGGATTATCATATGGATAATATGAGGATGGACCACTGAAATCTTCATAGTCCGCCCTCCTATAATCATATATTCCGCTAAGGTAGTCTTCCCGCTCCCTGTTGGCTTGAACTTTTGCGTGGAAAATAGAGCAATCTTCTAAATAATGCTCTCCGCTTCCGCAACACTCACACGGATCATCATCTACCCAATTCATATTGAAAGATGTGCCTGCAAAACATGTACCTGCACAGACAAGCTCGACCACCCGAAGTAAAATCACAAATATACAAAAAAAAAGAAAGAAAATAAACTAAACTAAAATCGAACAAGCAATGAAATAATAAGCGCACTAGCTCCCCGGCAACGGCGCCATTTTGACGTGACCGTGTCGTCCCGATCAGTCAAAAACCCAATTAAACCTAGGTAGCTAGGGTAAGTCGGGTATCGAATCCAGGAAGAGCAGGTGGTCAGTATCGCACGACCCGTTCGATTAGTTAGACTATTTACAAAAATGTACAAAGTGATTATGAAGTTTGCTAATTTTATTAGTTTGTTTGATTTTAAAAAGATATCGGAGTGAACCGACAATTTGATGTTATCTAAAACCACGGTTGATTAACTAAGATTGCAAACTAAAATACTAAATTGAAAACAAGAACTAAGAATACGGATCACACCCGGTTTCGGTAATTGTAAGTCCTAGGGTTCCTACATGTTTTAATTCAACTCAATTGCATACGATTAGCGGATTTAGTGTACCGTGACTTAGGTGCTAATAACTATCAACGTCCCGAAGAACGGACAAGAATACACTTTGTAATCAACACAAGTAAATCCTAACCACGACAATGCACAATTACACATCACCATTTCGCAAAGTCATAACTTTTAACATCATTCGACAATTTACGAATTCGCAACAAATGTAACACTATTATCAATGGTTTCAAAAATCAATACAAATTGTCACAAAGTCGAATTAAAGAACAAATGCATAAACCCTAGAAAATACAACTACCTACACCGGGGTGAACCGAAGAGACTAGCCGCTCATGGTTGGGTGGACGCGATCACCGGCCAACGAACACGAACACAGAGCCATGACCTTGAGTCTTCAAGAGTGGTGGAGGTTAGGGTTGAAGGTGATGATGGAAGGTTGAAGATGGTGGTGATGGTGGAATGATTGAAGGTTAGGGATTATGGAGAATTGGTTAGGGTTTTGATGTTAGAGGTGAAAAATGGATGTTAGGAAATGAATAGGAATGTGTTAGATGATCCATTGGTAGTGAATGGTTGGTGAATTATATCTCCAAGATTCAAGTTAAAAACTCCCCAAGATGTGTAACTCCCGAGTTCAATGCAAAAAGGACCAATGGAAATCGATTTTAACCCAAAATTCACAACAATTCCCGTTCCGGTTTTCTGTTGCCCGTCGCCGACGGGTTCGTCTGATGATGTTTCCGTCCGACGCTTTAACTGACTGGTTACGGGTATCTTTGGCCGACGGGTGTTTCTAGAGCCCGTCCGGGACGGCCTCTAGCCCGTCGGCGACGGCCTCCACAATACCAATTTCTCATTTTTCACTTCTCGCACTCCCGGTTGATCCGTAACGCGTCCCGATGCTCCGGTTTTCGACCCGGTGACTCGTAAAGCTCCCGAATTGCTCCTTAAACTTCATTAAACCTGCAAAAACACAAATCTAATTAAAAGTAGGCTATTCAAGATTAAAACTTGTGTAAAAACATAAAGTTACACAATAACGAACACCGGTTTTCAACCACGCATCACTAATGTGTGATGATTTTGAGCATGCTAGACATAGGACGGACACGGGTCTTAGTCACCTTAAAACTTGAAAGACAATTGTTATGTTTAGTTTGTTTTTATTCCAAAACAATGTAATTTAACAATTCAATAAAACAAAATCTTGTATACCATGTGTTTGAAACAATTCCCGTAATTTGACTCTCCGATATTTACGCCGCGGTTTGTTGTTTTACGCGGTTGGGGTATTACATAGTTTGTATGAAATTTTAGAATTTTGGATACCGTTTGGTTTTATTATTGAATTTTTAGTATATATATTAAAATGCATAGTCAATAAATTGCCAAACCCCATGTTTATGATATTATCATCCTAAAAATTTAGATATAAAATTTTAAACTTAGGAAGGCTCGTGATTGCCTATTGTTTATAAAAACTAAAATGTATATATATTCTTAGTAAACTATTAAATCGTGAAAATGGCGCAAAGTGCTAAATGAATTTATTTATGAAACTTGACAAAGTCACGAAGTTGTAATTTTATATAATTTGGTGAACCTAATATGTTTTATCAAAAAAACACTATAATCTAAATTCTATAATTTATAAACTTATAAATTGGTGAAAATAAGATATGTGATCGTAACACAATATATAATAATTCCATATTTTATAAATTTTAGGATTAGGTGGTAGAAAATATTAATTAGCATAGAACATGGATATTACTTTAACTTATGAATATGATAGTAATATTAAATTACTATTCCTTTCAAAAAAAAAAATTACTAAACACCCAAAACCCTAGATTTTATTTTGTATATTATTTCTACCATTCGATTGATTAGTATTTTTATATAAACATTATACACTAGGATAATATTTTTCGTGGAGTTTTCCTCAAATCCGTTCGGTCGATTCAAGGATATAAACGGAACGCAACCCTTGAGTAAT
The DNA here is from genome assembly GCA_030545235.1 of Helianthus tuberosus. NCBI lineage: Eukaryota > Viridiplantae > Streptophyta > Magnoliopsida > Asterales > Asteraceae > Helianthus > Helianthus tuberosus. The sequence continues at coordinate 172,764,535 of CM060442.1, forward strand.
CTCTTCCATTTCCCCCTTTTTAACTTTACAAATTTTAGGGTGCATCATGTTATAGTTTTTTATTTACTTAACATGCTATGATCAAGTGTTATTACATGAACGTCTTATGTGTATTCTATCATTCTATATGTTATCTGATGTCAAGTCTATTGCATGCTATTGTGTCTTATGGATCCACAACTGACTAGGTTCCCCACGACCATGGGTTGTGGCCTAGTATCGCCAACAGTATTAGACTCGCTCTTAGGGGCTTGAGACTAATGCACGCTATTGTGATGAGTCCATTACTTATTTTGTTACGTATTGTTAATTGGTTGCGTGTTCTTGTTTTGGTGTTTTTGTGATTATTGCTTATGTTAATATTACCAAGCAATCACCCTACTAACCTTGAAATGCATGTAAAAATTAATTATTTTAAAATTTAAATATAAAATGTTTTTTAATAAAAACGAGGAAATTACTCATCAACATGTTTGTTGACCCAAAATATATTTTCCTAACATGATGCAGGTAATCAAGGTTGATGATTCAAGTGAAGAGGTCACATAGCATAGGCCTTAGTAAATAAATTGGAAAACTTATGTTATGTTTTGCCTTTGAACGTTGTATGAAGAATTTCTGTTTTTTATATGATATGTGACAATTTAATTGGATGTGTTTTAAATATTGTAACATTAAATAGTGTCATGAGTTATGGGCAATCAGTCTGCCCCGTAAGACTGCGGGGTGTGGGGGGCTTGGGTTTAGGGCATTGATCGACAAGTGGCTGTTGTGGGATCCACAAGGTGTGGAGTGGCGTGGCATGGTGGGGCTGCGGCTGGGTGTGGGTTAGGTAGCTTCGGATGGCGTGGCCAGCCATGTGTAATTTGTTAGTTATTTTTTTAACTATTTAAAATTTCATTTAACTAAAATAGAAGACTACATATAATTTTTTAAAAACTACAAATAAATTAAGAAAAAACTACATAAAATAAAAAAAAATAAATACTTCAAGGTTTATCCGTATCATATTTTTACAAGATTTCTTGTTTTATTTGCAACGTCAATTTCAATTCTGGGCCGCTAAGGTGATCGACGGGCATGGCAAGAAATTTCATATCCTCTCGTTTTTCTTTTAGAGATGCATTTTTATCGTACGCGGCTTGGATATTTTTCCTCATCTCGATCCTTTGTTGTTGGATAAAATTGAATGTGTCGATTTTCGTCCCAATTTCTTCCAACTGGTCGGTGTACAACCCTTTACCCGAGGCCGAGCTAGGGGCCGAACCCGATGCCGAACCCGATCTTCCTTTTTGAAGCTACTTTTTTTACGTGTCTCTACCTGGTCGGCGAGGAGAATCATCAAAATCATTCAAATTTAGATCAAGCTCTTGATCATGAGCATCGGGCTGAGCTTGGGACGAGGGTGTTCGTGCCCTTTTGGATGAAGTTGATTCGCTAGCAGTAGGAACTCTCGCCCATTTAGAAGCATACCTACATACATCCCAACAATGCATGTACTTGAACTCGTGCTTCTTGTTTTCTCTGTATGATATAATGACATTCTTGATAAAGTAGGCCTCCGTTTCACTGCTCCTTGGCAAGTTCTTCACCTTATGGAAAAAACCGTTGAACGTGGTGACTTGTGTATTTATGTCACCCCACTTGGATGAGAGGCTATCATTTTCACGATACACCTCCTCGCTTTGCATTTGCATATGAAACGATTTCTTAATGCAATCCTAAAAATCTTTGCGGTGTCGTGAAATCCCTATTCAAAAAAAAATTGCAGACATTATTAAAAATTATATTAAAACTGAAAAAATAATATTGTTATATAAAAAATACCTTGAATCGGATTTTGCAATTCGTCGATGTAACATCTTGCTAAAGCGGTTTCTTCTTGAGGCGTCCACTTTATTTGTGTTCGTTGAGCGGCCGCTAGTGCTTTCTCTTTGTCTTTTTTTTATTGTGACTTCTTTTTTTAGCTGGTTTGGATGACGAACCACCAACGTCTTGCGGTTGTGTTTCGGGTTAGGAAAGGTTAACGGGAATAGATGAATCGTTGTATGGAAAGTTCATGAATACAAGGTTTCCTATATACGACGCGATTCCTGCTAGTTCGGGACACGGTGAATAGACTAAACCTTAAGGATGGCCGCGATTGTTGTTGTATTTTAAGAATTTGTATTTTATTTAAGGTTTAATTAATTACAAATTATGATGTAAATTACCATTTTGCCCTCATGATTGGATCTAACCGTAAAAATTAACCAAGTTAGGGTTAAAGAACCTAGGATGTAATAGTTTTAACAAAGAAATGATTGTGAATACAATTATTAAAGTTAAAAGCATTCATTGCAATTGCAATTCTATAGAAAAATAAAGGACGAAAAGGGTAATATACCATATTCTCTATATATAACATTTATAAAGGGGTTGTATAGTACTTTCCATGACCGGTGGAGTTAATGATACTTGGATGCCATTTTCTCTTTCTTTGTTTTTTCCACATCAATAAATCAGTGGTTAATTTCAATATTATGATACTCGTCTATCGGTTTGTTTTTGTTTCTTGAAGCACAAAACAAGGATTAAACGTTTGTCTAATTCCGCCTACCTCCTTCTCAATGGGTTTTTAATTATCTTTTGCACGCTTTTTGTTTCTTTTTCTCCCCTACCCCTTTTCCCAAACCTTTCTTGAGTTATTTTTACTTGCTTTTTGGTTTTATTTTTCTTTTATTCTTTATTTAATTTATTAACTCTAAGTTTGTTCTTACACAAAATATAGTAAATACTGTAAGTTTCATAATATTTTTATTTATATGCATTTATGAGATGTACATTGACAATGGAATTCTATTGAAAATATGTAGTGTTTTTTTCTCTAATGTCGGTATGGGTATCGTTTCGATACCCTAACAAATTGCATCGATTCCGACCAAACAATATTGATATCAGGGGCGGACCTACTGCTTAACCAGGGTGGGCGGCCGGCCCCCTTGAAATTTTTATTTTTAGTGTTAAACGTACGTGAAAATCTATAGTGCACCCCATGAAATTTTGATACCGCCCCCCATGAAATTGCTAATAGAAGAATAATTGAAGCAAATGTAATTGAAATAAAAGAAAAAATGGTGAAACTGATGTTTGCCGGAAAAGTTTTCAGAGTTTTGACTGGATGCTGGTTGCAGCAAGTATTTTGAGAAGATGACCTTTTAATATTCATTTAAATAGCGGTATTCTTGTAATTTAATGGTTCATTAAAAAGTTTTTATTTTAAAGCAACTGACACGTGCACCACTCTCTCTACAACTCAAAGTTGACTTTGAATTTCCATTTAAGTGTTACATTTTCACTTTTTATCTTCGTTTTTCTTTAAAAACAATGATACATATTTAATTTTGTTTCTTTAGTTGGTGCTATTTATTATGGGTGCTACTTTTACCCCCCCCCCCCCCCCCCCCTAATTACTTTTTACACCCCCCTCCTCTCACATACTTACAGGTGGGGCCCGCGTGGGACCGGCAGTTTTCCTCTCACAAGGGGGGGTATAATCAGGAGAAAGGGGGGTGTGTTTAGAATCAGTCTTTATTTATCTAACCGAAGTAAAAACAATGATGCATACTTATTAATTTTGTTTCTTTAATTGGTGCTATTTATTATAGATATGATGTAACAATGTTCATATAGTTATAAACTTTTGTTATGTGATCCGACCCAACCCGATCCGACCCGAATCGGACCGAATTTTTCTTTAATGTTTAATATAGACATCCAACCCTTAGAAACTTCCGCACCCCATGAAATACAATTCTGGGTCCGCCACTGATTGATATCAATAATTCAACACAAAAAAATAGTAAATTATAGTAAATTCTTAAATTTGGTATTATTTCAATCATGTTTTTATTTAAACAATATTAAAGTTATTATTTGATAAGAAAAATTATCCAAATCACAAAAGTAAGTACTTTACGTGAACTTTATAAGTACTTTAAGTGAACTTTGAAAAATTTGCTTTCGATTTTGTAAAAAAAAAAAAAAAGTAAACAGATAACACAGAATTGTATTTAAAATCAAACATTTTTCGTTAGGAACAAAACAAACTATGTAGCTTCTTTGTTTCATGTATATGTTGTCGTATATGTGATAGTTTAGTAGAAAAATGCAATCATCACCTTTCTTACGAGGTACCTCGCCGCATAGCGCGCATGTCTCGCCTAGTTAAATACGCATACGCAATTTAGGGACTTCATAATACACAATATTTATCGGATAGATATGACAACTTAAAAAACTACTTAAACTTATAATAAGGTTTAATTAATCATGTTTTTAATATGATTTATTTATATGAAATTTAATGTAAAGTTGTGAAAAGTATACCTAACTATTGACCGTTAACATTGTCACATACCAAAGGGCCGCCACTTAGTGGACTTGACTTTGAAGTATCTAAGTTGAATATAAAGTTGTCATTCACTTCAGGCTGGATGATCTACAATGGAGGACCAATCAATAATATTGTTCTTTATAGCTTTGATCTTGTTGTCATCAGATTGTTCTGCACTAGATACTATATCTGCAAATCAAGAAATTAAAGATGGTGAAGCCACCCTTGTTTCTGAAGGGGAAATGTTCGAATTGGGCTTTTTTAGTCCCGGAAAATCGAAGAACCGATACTTGGGGATATGGTACAAGAAGATATCATATGGTACTGTTGTATGGGTAGCTAACAGGGAGACGCCAATCGCAGATAGATCAGGCATGCTCAAACTTACCAGACAGGGAAACCTGGTAATTCTCAGTGGTGGTAACACCAAGGTCTGGTCATCCGATTCAACGCTATCTGTGCGGAGTAATAATCCGTTGGTAGCCATGGCAGTGCAGCTTCTAGATACTGGAAATCTAGTTGTGTGGAATAATAATAATAATAAAATGATTTGGCAAAGTTTTGACTATCCAGGGGACACATTTCTACCTGGAATGAAATTCGGGAAGGACTTGGTAACAGGGCTGCAGAGGTCCCAGACATCTTGGAAGAGTCCCGAGGTGTATAGGAATATACATGACACAAATGGATATCCACAAACGTTAAGGTTCCAGGGTGAAGTTTTACAAGGACGACTTGGACCATGGAACGGTCTAGGCTTTAGTGGTTATCCTATTGAAAAAGAAAATCAGATTTACTTCAGTGAGTTTGTGATGAATGAGAAAGAAATCTATTATACATATGCACTTAAAGGTTCAGTTGTTCAACGGGTGGTTTTGACTTGGGATGGCAAGACACTGCTTTTGCAGTGGATTGAGCGAATAAAAGACTGGATTGTGTATGCAAACGCTTTAGTAGATACTTGTGATCGGTTTTCACTTTGTGGTCCTTATGCAATCTGTAGCATTAACAAGTATCCACCCTGTACTTGTATGTATGGTTTCGAACCAAGAAATCCAGAAGAATGGGAGGCTTCTGATTGGGTAAGTGGGTGTAAACGCACAAAGCCTCTGCATTGTGGGAATGGTGATGGGGATGGTTTTTTGAAAATTGCAGGAGTGAAGGTACCAGACACACGACGATCATGGTATAATGTAAGCATGACCCTCAGTGATTGTGAGATGGCCTGCAAAAGGAACTGCTCTTGTACCGCTTATACAAGTTTAGATATAAGAAATGGAGGAAGTGGATGTTTGCTATGGTTTGATGAACTTTTGGATACTAGACATTATGATGCAGATCAAGATATTTACATAAGAATGGTTGCCTCTGAGTTAGAAGGTACACAATATTATATAAAAATGAACTACTTTTGTGTTTTTAGCTTTTATGCTAAACTATTATTATTTCTTAATAAAGGTCTTATGGACTCCCAGTCCAATTTCAACAAGAAAAGAATGCTTTTAGTGGTCCTTTTAACTTCATTAGCTGTGCCACTTCTCTTTGCAATGGCATATGCCTATAGAAACATAACAAAAAGGCCTCACATGAAAAGTCAAGGTAACGAATAGGAGCAAGTAATGTTGCCATTTTTGCATGTTTATAGGATAGGAGATTTTGAAAACCGTGCAACAATATCAATTTGTAGGGAAGTGGAATGTGCATGATGAAAAGAATACAAGTCTGCAGATGGAACAGCTTGATGATTTACTATTTTTTAGCCTATATGAAGTAGCCAGGGCCACAGGTAACTTCAGTGTGTCCAATATGATTGGGGAAGGCGGCTTTGGTCCCGTTTACAAGGTAGCTTATACATTGCTTATCCCTATCGTGAACAGAGAGTATAAAATCTACAGAACTATAAGTTACCATATACTCATAATGATAGTCATAACCATAATGTTTAAGGGTGTGTTGGAAGATGGAAGAGAAATAGCTGTGAAGCGACTTTCAGAAACATCCCAACAAGGGCTTGATGAGTTCAAGAATGAAGTAATTTGTATTGCAAAACTTCAGCATCGGAATCTTGTGAAGCTTCTTGGATATTGCGTTCATCAAAATGAACTGATTTTGATTTATGAATATCTGACTAACAAAAGCTTGGACTGGTTTCTCTTTGGTTTGACTCATTCTCCAAGGTTTCACTTATCATCTTAAAAATTGACGTATCACCTTTTGGCAGATGAAAAAAGAAGTTCGATTCTTAACTGGCCTCAGAGATTTAATATAATACATGGGATAGCTCGGGGTATTCTATATCTACATCAAGATTCCCGCCTTCAGATTATCCACAGAGATCTCAAGGCAGGTAATATTTTGCTGGACGGGGACATGAATCCAAAAATATCCGACTTCGGCCTTGCTAGAAAATTTGTAGGACATGATACAAGTGCTAAGACAAAGAAAGTGGTTGGCACATAGTAAGAATCCTTCCTAACTTTATTTCTTTTCCTCCATAAAATAAGGAAGATGAGGTCTATAACACTAATCTGTAAACTTATTTGTTTAACCTGTTTGTAGTGGTTACATTTCTCCAGAGTACGCCGTACACGGGCGTTTCTCTATAAAATCTGATGTATTTAGTTTTGGTGTTCTCGTCTTGGAGATAATTAGTGGAAAGAAGAACAAAGAATTCTCTCATGGAGGCCACAGTGATAACCTTCTTGGACATGTAAGTTAAGTTGTAAGACCAGATCCCAATATCTTGACCGGAAACTAGTGTAGTTAAAAATGTGTGTTTTGGTTTCATATAATGTAGGCATGGAGACTCTATAAAGAAGGCAGGTCCATTGAATTAACAAGTGGATCTTTACAGGCCTCGCGTGTGGTCTCTGAAGTACTAAGATCTATACATGTTGCACTATTATGTGTGCAGCATCATGCAGAAGATAGACCAACGATGTTGTCAGTGGTTCTGATGCTGGTTAGTGAGGGACCATTGCCTGAACCTAAAACGCCTGCATTTTTCAGTGAGGAGAGCAACCGTGAACTCAGATCACTTCCATCTATTGATGCACGGACGATAACACTAATGTATGGTCGATAGCATGTTCATACCTGTAGTTTCTTCCTCATTTTCTATTTTTGACAGTTTGTGGCTAAGGAATCACCCCTTCGTAAATATCTGACAATTTCACAAGTTGAGAAACTACCCTTCTTGACTTTATAAACGATTAATCTATTTATATATTATGAATGATGGTGTTTGCTTTTTTAGAGATTTGTAAAGCTGACTAAGATCATCTATCTGTTCATCAAAACCTAAATGGTTAAAAAGTTGCGCTAAATGGTTATGCTAAATCTTAAACTTATACTGGGAATTGAATTACGAGATGCCTAATGGACAAACTGCAAAGGTTTCCCATTTGAGGCGTGCTGCTTCAACGAACATGAATTGTTTTGGTTCATTAATATCTCAACAGTAAAAGAGTTAGAATGGCAGAAATGCATACTGATCTCAATCAAGTCTTTCAGTGTTGTACAATAAAATTCTTGCATAAGACTTCAGAAATAAACAGTGTTTCTTCTATGTAGGCTCTCTATGCTTTAATATCAGATATCCAGATAAGGATGTGATTCCTCTAAGACATGGGGTGTGGTTTGGGTAGTCCCTTTAGTGACTATCCGTCACGTAGGCGCCACATCAGCATGGATGGAGGACCATCCCCTTGGGGACTACCCAAGGGTGTGGAGGATAGTCCTCCCTCCTTTTTTTTATTATTTTTTTGATTTAGTTAAATAATTAAAACAAAAACAATTTCAACTCTCTCTCCATCTATGGGGTGGCCCACATTCAAGCTCGTCCCAAACGTCCAAACTTTGCCGGTTGCGCCGCGACGAGGGGGAGGGGGGCGGTGTGGGACGATCCCCACACCCCTTGGTCTAAGTTCCTCTTAAGATTATCTCTTATTACCGCGTGTGGACAGACTGCTCTGTGTCCCAACCAAAATTTTTAGACTATGAGTCAGTTAAACATGAACTACAAAACAAATGACTTTCACCAGTTGATGACCCCTATTTGCTTTTGTCTTTCCGTTTGCAACAAAAAAGATCAATTCCTTAAACCAACATTCTTTCAGACAATACGTCCAACATCTGGTGTGCCATGTTCTATCAGAATATTGGGCATTGCAAAATTTGTCATTTTTCATGATGCAATTAGAGAGAGAGAAAAGAAAATAGATAAATAAATAATAGAAAGTTAGAGACGGGAACAGAGAAAAAAATAGCTTGAAGCATCATCCATGCGAAGAGAGTTTTTTTTTATTCAAACTCATGTGCCCTTCTATGTTGGTATCATCGTCATCGGAAACCCAGGACCAATCGGAACGGATGGTATTGTGACCACAAACACAATCGGTTTTGAACAATCCACAACATTCACAAGTGTTCATGATGAATTGAAACGAAACTGATTTGCAAAACAAACTAACCGAATTGAACTTTGAATGATACTAGAACTTGATAAATAACTTGTAAACACACGTTCTTGATTTACAAACTAACTGACCCTTCTTCGAGAACAAGGGATGTGCAGCCGTATATATTGGAACGAAAGGGTACGTCTTCAAACAGTCACGTCGTTTGAAAGAGGAGATGTGTCGTTTCCTTGATAACCGCTCCTGCGGTTATTATCTTGGACGTACCGTTTCGATTATATCGGCCCAACCCACATGTTCCCATCATTACACAACCTAACTGGACTTTAAGGTTCTTGTTCGACCCATTACATGTGGCCTACGGCCCAAACATAAAACATAAACATAATAAAGTTTGACCCATAATAAACTAAGTAAATAATAAACGTCACCGGCCCGAGAGGCCCGTTTCTTGTACTCGGATGAACTTGGTTAACATTATCGTTCTTCATTCTCCCCCTTAAGCAAGAACATCCGAGTCTTTCGATCACGATCACTCCTTGCGATTGTTGGTGACCTCGATCTTGACCACCACGTCGTCGTCGCTTGAATCGTCGAGCCAACCGCAATTGCTTGAGCTTTCGGCCATGCCAACTTTCTCTCTTGCACGCTCCTTCTTGATGTAATCGAAATACCATTCGACCAACTCTAGATAATAAATGTAGGCGACCTTCATCTCGTAAGCGTCATCCGCTTCGTAGCCATACTTCACCGAAATATCGCCCCACGTGTCTTTCTTCATTATCTCTTCGAACCCACCGTTATGCTTCACGATGCGGTGTAGTAGTATGAGACTGAGATCACGTCCATCAATTAACTCTGGCGGCATTGCTTTCTCACAAACAATCCCTAGAAAATCCGTGATGAACCAAACCAAAATTTCTTCGAACGGTGCGTCGAAGAATCTTGGGTGCTTCTTGATTTCTTCGTGTAGTGTGATAAGATCCCCTGGTTCCACGCAACTTTCCATGATCAAATCTCTTTCAACGACGTCCTCCTCGAGTTGAGAGAGAGTTATTGCCCGTTCCCGAAGCATTTCTCTAGATTGGTGCGGATTATCTTTCTCGCCTTCAATGTAGATTAACAACGCCTTTTTCGCTTTCTTGGAGTACACAACCTTTTCTTTCCTAGCGTTTGAACGTTCACCGTACACTTTCTTTTTGTTTTTCGACTTCTCGAATTCTCGTTCATAATAATCCCCCAGACACTCTTGGAATTCCTCTTTCTCTTTCTTATAGCCATTATCAACCCCAAGATTATCGTAGAAAGCATTAAGATAATCTTGTTCCAAATCGGTTTCCGACTTGTCTTCGTATATGTCGAACCCCTTTGATCGACAACCAAACATTTTCTTCAAAACACACTTCTCACCCATAGTGACCGTCTCAATCCCTTGAAACAAGAGTTGTTCTAGACTTAGAACATTCTTGTCAAGTTTTGGTGCATAACTTACGCACGGGATTGTCTTATCCTTGCCGTCCACCGGCACTCTTACTTCTCCTATTCCATGTACGAACGAAAAATCTTTCCTACTTTCGTTCGTTACAACCCCGAAGTGTCTCTTGAAACACTTAAACATATTCCGGTTTCCCATCATATGTGTTTTGAACGTGGGATCAACAACCCATATTGAAACCCATTTGCCCCCGCAAGTATCTTTCACAATATAATCACTTTCAATTGGTAACGGTGATAACTTGATGTACTTACTTGGGCAAATTGATGCGATGTGGCCGAATTCCTTGCACTTGAAACACCGAACCCCCGGTTTTCTCGGCCTACCCACTGGTGCATTAGGTTTCTTCCCGGACTTCTTCACGAAACCCCTTTGAAACACTTTCTTTGGAAACTTTTTCATTGGTGATACCCCGGTCCGCATGGTTGGCTTCCCCTGCGCATACTCATCCGCTTCCGCCGCCCGGCCGCACTCTCCACTACGAACAATAACATCATCACCATAATCGGTAACCACCGATTTCCCTTTGTTTCCACGAACCCGGTTTTCTTCTTGATCACAATCCCTTCCGCTTCCTGTTAAACCTTTGGCTCTGATACCAATGTTGGTATCATCGTCATCGGAAACCCAGGACCAATCGGAACGGATGGTATTGTGACCACAAACACAATCGGTTTTGAACAATCCACAACATTCACAAGTGTTCATGATGAATTGAAACGAAACTGATTTGCAAAACAAACTAACCGAATTGAACTTTGAATGATACTAGAACTTGATAAATAACTTGTAAACACACGTTCTTGATTTACAAACTAACTGACCCTTCTTCGAGAACAAGGGATGTGCAGCCGTATATATTGGAACGAAAGGGTACGTCTTCAAACAGTCACGTCGTTTGAAAGAGGAGATGTGTCGTTTCCTTGATAACCGCTCCTGCGGTTATTATCTTGGACGTACCGTTTCGATTATATCGGCCCAACCCACATGTTCCCATCATTACACAACCTAACTGGACTTTAAGGTTCCATTCAACTAACTCCAAATAAAGATCCCAGGAGACCATGAATTCAACCCATCAATCAAGAACAAAATAACAATCAAACAAAGAACAAGAAGAGAGGGATAAACCCTAATACACAATCGTATTAATAAATGAACAATAGAACCTGATTGTTACAAGATGCAAGATGCAAGATTCCAGATTACAAAAATGAAAATCCTAAACTGTTTATAGACTTCAATGGGTACGAGTGTAGAGTCTTGTCCTTTCACGAATAGTCACGTCTCTAAAATATGTGGATGAGAATGAGACTTGAAGAGGTCTTTACATCCACAAGTCGCATCCCTTGATCCCTTGTATTCAGCCAATCGCGAACAAACATGTCCTCAGGGACATACCCTTTCGATTAGAGGAGAAGTTGCCAACTTCCAGATTGTCAACTTTAGTCCCCATATTTTATAACTACCTTGTAACCGCCATCTAAATAACTTTAAACTAATGCATAATCAACCCTTGAACTTCTATCAAACTTTGATCACACAATTAAGGCCAACATTCACCCCCCTAATTGTTGATCCAAGTTTAATTCTTGAACTTTGCATGCTTCTTCCTGGGCAAACTTTAATCCTGGTGTCATGCGTCACACACTACACCAAAAACTTTGCGGCCTCATCCATGTCTACATATGACTGTGCAAACCATTATGTTCCCGCTATGATTCCATCAACAATCTTCAACCCTGCAAGTCCTTAGGGAATTCCGACACGAACACCGTCTCTTGCGATTGATCTTTGTGATGGCATCCTCTCTTCCTTCTCTATATCTTTTTCTTGGGCAATCTCTGAACCCAATATTTTTAACTGTATGCGACTTCGTGATCAACTTCTTGGGAAATTTCTTAATGGGTGATTTTCACGAACTCGTGGATGGCTTCCCCAGCGCAACATTCTTCCCTTTGTTGCAGCCCCGGCCGCACTTTCCACCGCTCGTCCTTTCATCACCGAAACCGGCACCAACCGATTTTTCTTTTCCCTCAGATGATTCTTCCGAACCGCATAACCCTTTCCTTGATTGAAGAATTGAACCCATGATCTTGATTCTTTGAGCCTTGGCTCTGATTCTAGACCAATTGTTTTAATCCAATTGTATATTTTTTTAAGAGAAAAATGTCCGAATAATCCCTGTGGTTTGCCTATTTTTCACCTTTAATCCCTAACTTTCTAAAATTACAGCTATAGTCCCCAACTTTTGCAATTTTGTTCCCGGATAGTCCCTGGCGTGGATGAGGGTTAGTTTTTGGTGTTAAGTGGATGTGAAATTACTAAAATGCCCTTGTTATTAAAAAAATAATGTTTAGATCTTATTGTATTATTATTTCTCTTTTATATATCTAAAAATTAAACATCAATTCAGAAATTCAACATCAGTTCAGATTCAAAACTACAATCAAATCAGATTCAAAGCTACAAATTTAACATCAATTATGAAAATCTTCATCTTCTTCTTTCTTGAAACGACCAGAACTCATGAACATATAACATTTGATTGGAGTGAATGGGGATGGGTACTATCGTTTCACTTTTTTGATGGAAGAAATGATCCCACATATCGAGATCCAGATCTGTTAACCAAATAGCAGCGACAAAATGTAGGTTGTGAATTAGAGAGAATTCTGCTTCATTGGTAATCTTCCTGCCAATGAGAGTAGCTCAAGCTGCCTTTGTGTAAATCCACACGTGAGTAATCTTCTTGATACCTCATCAAACACGAATATTTCCTCGTTCGAATCCATAAACTCGCAACAAAGTATTAGCATTACGTCAATCACCATCTTTAGTTCTTCTAAAACGTCATTGATTCTTGGAGCTTCATCAATGACAACCGGAAAATAAGCAGCTTCATCAATGACAACCGGAAAATAAGCAGCTAATTTGTGTTTAATTTTATCTAACATGCCTTTGACTTTTTCATCTTTATTCACTTCGTCCCACATATGTCTGTCCAAAATGCCCCAATTTCTACTGTCATCTAAACTAATCAAAATAGTTTGAAGCTCGTGAAGGATCTTAGGTAAAGACTTCAGCCAATAAGCATCTAAACTAACATACTCTTCGTCTTCTTCATGAAGAAATCTGATCAATTCAGGAGATGAAGGTACCAGTGGTAGTGGTTTAGATCTGAACATTGAGTTGTGAATTTTGTGTGAATGTGAGAGAGAATTTCTTTTATAAAAAGAGAAACATTATTTTTAGTAATTATTTTTAATAACAAGGGCATTTTAAAATGTGTATGGTTTTTGGGTTAATTGGGTTCACCCAATGAAGATGTTTCAACCCATTAACCGACCAATTAAATGCTATCTGGTTCGGTTCGGTTCGGTTAAGTCAGATCCTATTTAGTCTTGGTGATTGTCGGAAAAAAAAGGTAAAAAACTAAAAGAAAAAAAAAAGGGCTAAAAGCCATGGGAAAAAAAGTGGTAAAATGAAAAAAACAAAAAAGTAGGAAAAAAATAAAATTGGTAAATATGAATTATTAAGTTTCTTTCTTTGATTTGTTTTTAATAAGATACATAAAAATGGATCAATTTTATATTTCTAGCTTTAAGATATAAGATATCATGGAGAGGTTTATTAGATCAAACGTAGTGGGGCGCTGAAGACTCAAAACCAGTTGATCCGACCTGGTTAGAGCAGAACTTCAGATGACCAAGCAAGGAACCTGCAAGATCACAAGGAAACAACACACCGTTAGCCTCGTCACAGAGAGGGGGGCCTCTCTGTGACCAAGCTCGGGCGTGAGAATAAGTATTTGTAAGGAGGAAATAGGCCAGGGAGAGAGAGAGGAGAGTTTAGAGAGAGAAAGTAGTGATTACCCCTTGCTGGAAGTCTTGGCGGGGTATTTATAGCTTTTGAGTGTGCTGATGTGGCAAGTTAGTTAGGGTCGGACCAGTCACTATCATGGCGGTTATGAAGGTGGGGCCCAGTTAGTTATGCCGCACCAGCGTATCTGTTCGTTCCGTCTATGGTGCGAGGCACGGTCCGACCTTGATGTGCCATAGTTCGGTTCTGCTTATGGCGATGGTTCGGTCCGGTCAGGGACGTATCCTCATCAAGCCCCCCTAGTTCGTAGCGTTTTTTGGATAAAGCTTCGAACTATAACGGTGTAATTTTGGCGGTTTGAATCCCTGATTTGTCGTTTTGTTGAGTTTTTTGAATTTTAAATTTCTAGGCGGTGACCTTAGTTGGGTAACCGACGGTCACTTTATGTTTCCCGCTTGATGTGACGTTTGGTGTGCGTCAGCTGTCATGACGTGTCGCCACCTGATTGGCCGTTTTAAGGCGGTTTTCATATCCCTATAAAAGAGGAAAAAAGTAACTTTCCGCTTTCACTTTTTACTTCATCTTCTTCACCCCTTTTCTCTGAGACAGACGATTTGCGACACAGGTTAGTTTCTTCCTTACATAATGGCGAAAAACAACTTGTCCGGTTGCTTTAACGTTCTGAATAGAAATGGCTTAGCCTGGTACGTCGATAAATATGCAATTCCTGCTTCTTTACACCCTGTTCTCCCCGAAAAGGATATGCCCATTTATCCTTTTCCCCCGGGGAAGATAGGAGTTTATACTCGTCTGTTTGATTATTGCAACTATCGTCTTCCTCTGACGAAGTTCTTGATCGGGGTTCTTACATTTCACGAGGTTCATCTTTCTCAAATGAACCCCTTCGGCCTTGCCAAGGTGTGTCATTTCGAGTTGGCTTGTCGTGGTTTGGGATCCGACCCGGACTTGGATGTGTTCCGGGCTTTTTACAAATTGAATCGGTCCGGTAACTGGTATACCTTCGAGGTTAGAGATAAAAACTCCTGCTGTTATACATGGATTACTACTAGCATAAAGGATTGGAAAGAACGCTTTTTCTATGTTGACGATCGGTGCGTTCCGGAGTTTATGGTATGGAGGATAAAAAAGACGAAGCTCCCACCTCCTCTTCCTGAAGACTTCGAATTTGATAGAGATTTATACGCAAACTTGATTAAAGAAGCGGGTCGCATACAAAGTTATCCGGAACACATTCTTGTTATGGGACGGATCAGCACGATTTGGGCCGAACCGGAGTGGTATCCTACCCTTAGGTGGAATGGAAAGGGTTAGTCATGCCTTTACTTTTGATATGGTGCTCGTCGTGTCGCTCATATAATTATATTTTATTTTTATTTTTCCTTTTATTATACCGGAATTCGGATATTACTTGCTTGCTCTTTTTTTTTTTTTTTTTTTGCAGTTATGGGTTTGAGAGAAGCTTTAAGACTGAAGTCCTTCGATTCCAAGGAGCTTGAGATCCGAGCCACTAAAACGCCGAAGGGTGATCCTCCGTATCTCAGTGTGGTGCAAGAGAACCTTTACCCGATTCGGGAACCTGAGGCTCCGGATGATCAGGGAGGTTCAGCCGGTCAAGGAGGTTCGGGTTCAGCTCCTGCAGCACAAATAGCGGATGTTGCTCCGGCTCAAACTGTGATGGTGACTGGCGGTAGTAAGGGTAAAAAGACCGGCTCGAGTGGGTCGAAAGGGTCCGGTTCCAAGTTTGTGATCGAAGATGAAGGAGTCCACCTATCTGTCGACGACGAAGGAGTGCGTGATGAGGGTGTAAAAGAGGGTGGCGACGATGAAGACGAGGAAGGAACGGATGAAGAGGAGCATCCTCAGGTTAGCTTGAAAAGGAAGAGGGCCGCTCCGTCTAAATCTGGTCCGAAACCTAAGCAAAAGAAGAAAAAGACGGACTTCAAGACTATCACATTGGATGATGATGATGATCAAGTTACCGAATTTTCTGCTGCCGGAGGCATATTAGCGAATTTAGATGCTCATCTTCATGGGGGTCGTACCCCAAGGGACCGTCCGGTAAACATTCCATCAAGCCCATTATCCTTCGGAGGAGGGGCTACCAAGGTTATTGCTGATGTTCATATGTCCGATCTTAAAAAGACCGAACCTTCTCCTTCGGGTAAGCCTACCACGGGGGTTGCTTCAAATGTGTCAAGGCCGAGTCCCAAACCCATTGATGGTGGGGATAGTGCCTCTTCTTCACCTTTATGGTATAACACTGAAGCTGTTTTCTTATCATGGGAGTTAGGTTCGGGTGGCATTGAGGATATGGATTCAGCTCGAGCGTTGGAGAAGTACGTTCCGGAGTGGTCGCTGACGAACAAGGATCGGATAGTGGATGCTCTGTCAGCGAAAATGGCATTGTTTCATTTGGGGACTCCGGCTGAGCACTCTCATTATCGGAAAATGAGCGGCCCGGAGCTTGGGAATGCCCTTATGATAAATCAAGCTCAATCTAATTCATTGGTGGTGGAATCGTATAAGCGTTGGATCGAGTCGGAGTCAACTTGTAACAAACTCCGACGCGAAATTGCTAATTTGAAAAATGAAGACAATGTCCGATCGAAGACGAAACAGGAGCTAAACTCTCTCCGATCTCAAATTGAGCGTTTAAGGGAGCAAAACTTAGAGGCAAAAGAAGTTAACAAATCTACCCAGGCTTCGGCTGCGGCCGCTTATGAGGCTCGAGACAAAGCTCTTCAAGATTTGGAAACTTTCAAGTCGAAATTCACTGATCTGGAGAAAAAATTATCTGGTGCGGAGAAGAAGCATGCGGCTGAACTGAAGGAAATGCAGACATCTCATGATCAGCTTCTGGCCGATTATCACCGCTTGGTTGATGATGTGTTTATAATCCATTTTTTTATTGCTTCCCTTTCCTGCTCACTGAACCTTGTTTTTCTTCAGTTAAAGACGAAATAGAGAGGGCTCGTGACAGGGAGATTGAGTCACATAAAACAATGATCGATGAAGCGAAGGAGATGTTGATTCGTTGTGAACGTGATATGGTTGAATCGTACGCCCAACTGTCGGAGCTTATGTTAACAAAAGAGTGGTTTTTTACGGAGGGAGTTGCATGGGTGGTCAAGTTAGTGCATCAAAGCCCGGAATTGGAGAAGGTCGTGGCTGACCTTGTCAACAGTGTTGAAGCAACAGGTGTGAATGAGGGCATTAAACGAGGCTTCAAAGCAGCTCGTGATTCGGCTCGTTCTGTTGAAGAAATTCCAGGGTATGATGAGGGAGCTAAGGAAGCGTTAGAAGCTGCCATAAAGGCCTTCGATGTTTTTCACATCTCCGTGCTTGATAAGGTTGCGGATTTGGTGGATAAACCTCTATCCGTTATTAAACAAAAAAGCAAGCTCCCAATTGTGAAGGAGGACTTTGAAGCTTGAAGTTCAAATCTCTTTTATCGTATAACTTTTGTCTTTTGTTCGTCATTGCAACCGTACGATTTTAAATTTTTGTTTCTTTTGGCATGTAACCCACACAATTTTATTTTTGCTTGAAATATTCGACTGACATGCTTTTGCATGAAATTATGACTTTGGTAATAGTCATTCATTCCCGGCTACTTAGTTTTTAGTTTGCGTCCAAACTTCACTGTTCGACCAGGTTTTTTGTTCGATCATCTTAGATGACCGGGCCATAATAAGAAATTCTTTGATTTCTTTTTGCTTAGATGGATTGTTTATAATCGGACCGTTTTAAGTACGGGCCGTTTTGCTTAATAGATTTTGTTATTTTTGAACTATTTAAGCCTTCTCGATCGGCGCGAGGCATGGGTCGAGGCCCGTTTGTGCACATTTATGAAATTGTTCGAACTTATACATATGCTATTTTTATACTTATAAAAGTACAGATCGCTTTATTCATTGATTCACTAATCATTGGTCCGGGGAAAACCCTCCCGGTTACAAAGAAAATGGAAAATTGTCGGGGCATTACCCTCCCGAATTACACATGGAAATTGGAAATAAGAAACAAAAAATAGCGATCTTTTTTAGCCGTAGCAGGCTATCCACATGAAACATTTCTTTAAATGCACCCCGTTCCATGTCCAGGGTACAGGAGTTCCATCGATCTTTTCCAATACGTACGAGCCCTTGTCACTAGCTTCTTTGACTCGGTACGGTCCTTCCCACTTAGGGGTTAGCTTGCCGGGGGCTTCAGTACGGCTCGCATCATTGTTTCGGAGCACATAATCTCCGACCTTGAACTTGTAGAGTTTGGCCGGGCGTTATAGTATTTCTCAATCTTCTTTTTGTATCGGACTTCTTTGATTGCCGCGATGTTCCGGCGCTCTTCTAGCAAGTCGAGGTTAGATCGGAGTTCATGCTCATTTTCCTCCCAATTCTTGCACCTTTGGTTTGGGAGTCCGATCTCGGCGGGAATCACTGCCTCGGTGCCGTAAGTAAGACTAAACGGTGTTTCTCCGTTGCTAGTCTTGTGTAGCGTTCGGTGAGCCCATAAAACGTTTGGTAACTCGTCTGCCCAGCCTTTACCCTCGTAACCAAGCCTCCTCTTTATCCCATCGACGATTCGTCGATTTATCTGTTCGACCTGCCCGTTCCCCTGGGGATGGGCAACCGAGGAAAAGACATGGTTAATCTTCAAGTTTTCACACCAGCGTTTAAATGGGTTTTCCGCAAACTGCTTTGCATTGTCGCTTATAATGTAGAGTGGAAGGCCAAAACGGCATACGATTTGTTCCCAGAAGAATCGTGTCACGTTGTAGCCGGAGATGATTGTAAATGGTCGAGCCTCCACCCATTTGGTAAAATAGTCCACCGCGACTAGCAGATACTGGGCGCTTCCGCTTGATCTTGGAAAAGGCCCGACGATGTCAACGCCCCACTTCTGAAAGGGCCATGCAGCGGTTACTGGTATCATCTCATCTTCGCTCGGAGGCTGATTGGTGCGTGCTTTTGGCATTCGTCACATTGCTGGAGCTCTTTAACTGCGCTCTCGTGCATCCCGGGCCAGTAATACCCTGCATTTTTTACCTTTGTCACAATCATCTTAGGTCCGGCATGGATGCCGCAGATGCCGTAGTGTATTTCCCTGATGATGTAACTGGCTTGCTCCGGGTCCAGAAATTTTAACAGAGGCCCGAGAAAAGTCTTTCGGTATAAGCCTCCTTCTTGCATCTGGTATTGAAGAGAGTTGATTTGGATCTTTCTTGCTTCCGCTTTATCAGTCGGCAAAACATCATGCACCAAGTAGTTAATTATTGGCGTCATCCATGTTTGCAACGGTGCTTCGACCTGCATAACCTGCGGAGCTGCAATTGAAGGTGCAGTTAAAACTTCCACTCTCACCTCTTTGGCTAAGTGATTGAATGATACCGATGCCAACTTGCTCAAAGCATCAGCCTTCTTGTTCTTGCTACGGGGAACATGCTCGACTCTACATGCTTCGAATCATGCCATAGCTTGCTTCACCTGTTCGAAATACTCGATCATGTTTGCCTCTCTTGCCTCATATTCTCCGTTTACCTGATTCGCTACGAGCAACGAATCTACATGGGCTACGACGTTTTTTGCTCCTACTTTCAACGCCAGACGTAGGCCAGCTAAGAGGGCCTCGTATTCAGCTTCGTTGTTTGAACTCTTGAACTCTAGCCGGAGCGCGTACGTCATATCCGTTCCATCTGGATCGGTGAGAATTAGGCCCGCCCCTGCACCTTCGGCACTGGAAGCTCCGTCGGTATACAGGGACCAAGGCTTCTCTGGAGCTTTTTCAACTTCTTCCGTTCCTTTATCTTCCGGAATTTCAACTAGGAAATCAGCTATCACCTGCCCTTTTAGTGGGCCCTTGGTTCTGAAGGTGATATTAAACGTGCCCAGCTCGATCGCCCATTTCGCCATTCGACCTGAAACTTCTGGTCGTCGGAGAACGTGATGGATTCTTTGATCCGTTCGTACCTCGATCGGGTGGGCTTGAAAGTATCGGCGAAGTCTTCTCGAAGCATGGACTAGTGCCAGAGCCAATTTTTCCAAGTTTGAGTATCTAGTTTCGTAATCTTTTAGCGTTCGGCTCACGTAATAAATGAGGATTTGCGCCCCGGTTCGGTGAGCAACTAGTACTGCACTAATAGCTCCAAACGACGCAGCTAAATAGACCGTTAGTACCTCATCTTCTTCCGGTACGGTAAGAGTTGGCAAAGTGCCCAAGCAAGTTTTAAGCTCTTCGAAAGCTCGTGCAGCTTCATCCGTCCATCTAAATTCCGATCTAAAGCTTTTTCTGAGGACATCCATGAACGGGAGTGATATGTCTGCTGCTTTTGACAAGAACCGATAGAGAGCAGCCAACCGTCCATTTAAGGACTGAATCTCTTTTACTGACGTCGGAGGCTTCATTGTAAGAACTGCATCAATCTTGTCTGGGTTGGCTCTCAAACCTTTTGCCCCGACCATGACTCCTAGAAACTTGCCTTCTTCTACCCCGAACGTACACTTTTTGGGGTTTAGCTTCATGTTGATACTTCGGAGTCGGGTAAAAGTTTCAAGTATGTCTTTTAGCATGGTGGCTTCGTCGTGACTTTTGATCACGATATCGTCAACATACACTTCTACGTTTCGCTCAATCTGATCTTTGAAAGCTTTGCTCATCAAACGTTGATATGTAGCACCGGCGTTTTTCAAACCGAACGGTATCTTGGTAAAACAATACACCCCTTCATTGGTGACAAATGCTGTCTTATCCTCATCTTCGACTGCCATTTGTATCTGATGGTATCCCTTGTAAGCATCCAAAAAACACTTCAACCTGAACGTGGCGACGGAGTCAATCTTCTCATCGATCTCCGGTAAGGGAAAACAATCTTTCGGGCACGCATCGTTTAGGTCGGTGAAATCAATGCACATTCTCCATGAGTTATCTTTTTTTCGTACCAAAACGGGATTCGACACCCACGTTTGGTACCGGACTTCTCGAATGATTCCGGCGTCTAGGAGGCTCTTCACATCTTTTGCGATTGCTTTAGCCCGGTCCGGCGCCATGTGCCTTTTCCTTTGTGCTATTGGCTTGATTGATTCTTTTATGTTCAGGTGATGTTGTGCCATAGACCTGGGAACCCCTTGCATATCGGAGTGCTTCCATGCGAAGACGTCGACCGAGTTGCTTAATAATTCCCATAGGAGCTTCTTTGTTCTTTTTGGAAGTTGACCACCGATAGCCACTTGCTGTTCGGGGAAGTCCGGATTAATTGTCCAGAGTTCTGTAGGTACTTCGGACTTTTTGGAGCTCGTTTCCGCTGCATGTCTTACTTCGGCAACAAACAAGTTTGATTCTGAGAAAATAGTGGCGACTCCAGCCTGAGTAGGGAATTTAATGGCTCCATGTATTGTCGAACTGATTGCCCCAAGAGCTCGTAACCCAGGTCGTCCGAGTATTATGTTATGCGATGAATGAGTGCCAACAACTAGGAAGGTTAATTGGACAGTCCTGCTTTTATCACCATCTTTGAATGTGGTCGGAAGGGTAATCTGTCCTATCGGACGAACCACCTCCCCGGAGAAACTGATTAGAGGAGTGGAGACTTCAATCAACCTCTTCTTTACCTGGGGGTTCAGCTGCTGGAAACACTGCAGATACATGATTTCAAAGGCGCTACCTCCATCCACGTAAATTCGTCGGACCAGGTGTCCGCCGATGACAGCCGAGATTGTAATTGGTTCGTCCCGAGCATCGTCGGGATCGATCGGAGGGAAGTATGTTGGTTTATGCATCCATGCTGCCATATGCTGGTTCGACCGTTTTACCCCTCTTGATTCGGTTGACCGGATCATATTGATTCCGGGTTCGGTGTTCGGATTATCAATTGCCGCTGCAGACTTCTTCCCATCTTTCACGTCTTTCACAAGGTGGGAGAGTTTACCGGATCGTACGGCCTTTTCAATTTCTTGCTTCAGTGCCCAACATTCATCGGTTGTATGGCCCTTGTCTCGGTGATATTCACAATATTTCTTGGAAGGCTTATCCGAGGTGGGTCGTTGCTTCGACGGCGTAGGGAACCGAGTAGTCTCCGTACTGAGAATTTCGCTTGGTGATTTGGTGAGCTCGGAAAAGGTGTTGAAACGAACGTTTCCTGTTCGGAAACTGCTTCGATCTGACTTCTGATACGGGCCACAATTTCTGTTCCAACTGCTGCTTCTATCTTTTGGTGGTGACGCGTTGCGTCTCCACGAAGTGGTTCGGGCCTTGGCATTCCTTGCTGTGGCTTCGTTCGGCTGACCGCAGGCACTCTTCCCCCGAACGAAGGCTCGAGCTCTCTCCATAAGTGTCTCCATAGTTTTTGGGAGATCTTCATGGAGTTTCTCCACAAGCTGATTGTTCCGAACTCCGTGACAGAACCCAGAGACTTGGAGCTGGTCAACCGCTCCACTTATCTGCATGCTTTCTCGATTGAAGCGATCGATAAAATCTTCTACGGACTCTCCGTCTCGGCGCTTTATATGGTGAACCTCAGTAATGTCTTTCTTGCAGCGTCGCTGCTGACAGAAGTTTTGCAAGAAAATACGCCGGAAATTCTCAAAGTGGTCGATCGACCCCTCTGGCAACCCATCAAACCAAACCCTTGCCGATCCGGTGAGAGTTTGGGCGAACATAAGACACCAAGCCGGCATAGGCCACTGCTCGACCTTAGCCGCTCCGGCAAACGCGAACATATGGTCGTCCGGATCAGACGTACCATCGTAAAACTTCAGTGTAGGAGGCATCTTCAGTTTAGCTGGGAGTGGGGCATTGACGATCCGTAACGTAAACTTTGATTGGGAAGTCATAGACGTGGGGTGGTATGGCATGAGCAGCTCTTGATCTTGGGGGTTTAAACCCATAGACCCCTGGAGAAATAGGTCGTTTAGACCGTTATTCATCGGAGCACTTGTAATCGAAGAGAATTGTGTAACGTGTGTTATAGGAGTGGAAATCATAGAACTTACCAGAGATCCGGAAGCGAAGGTTCCAACGGAAACGGGGTTTCCCCCTGGATAGACGTTATTAAACAGGTTTGCTCGGAGACTCTGCAGCATCTCGTCTCGCTGTTGTTGCTGCTGTAACTGACGCAATAGATCGGCATTCCTTAAAAGGAAAGCGTTGTCAAAGTTAGGTAATGGCGTGGCGACCGGGGCAGTAACAAACAGCGTGGTGATAGAGCTTCCGCCTACAAAATTTGCAGCTGGAGGAGCCGACGCGGATCCTGTCGAAGCTGTTGAGGCAACAACTGCTGTTGAAGCAATTGTGGAGGCGGCGTTCCCTTCCCATATATCATTGTAGGATGGGAAAGTGCTGGTGGAGACTGCTGTCGTGGATTCTGCCATGATTTCAAATGAACAAAAACAAGGAAACGAATTATGTGAATTCGAGGGGATGGCGCCACTGAAGACTCAAAACCAGTTGATCCGACCTGGTTAGAGTAGAACTTCAGATGACCAAGCAAGGAACCTGCAAGATCACAAGGAAACAACACACCGTTAGCCTTGTCACAGGGAGGGGGGCCTCTCTGTGACCAAGCTCGGGCGTGAGAATAAGTATTTGTGAGGAGGAAATAGGTCAGGGAGAGAGAGAGGAGAGTTTAGAGAGAGAAAGTAGTGATTACCCCTTGCTGGAAGTCTTGGCGGGGTATTTATAGCTTTTGGGTGTGCTGATGTGGCAAGTTAGTTAGGGTCGGACCAGTCACTATCATGGCAGTTATGAAGGTGGGGCCCAGTTAGTTATGCCGCACCAGCGTATCTGTTCGTTCCGTCTATGGTGCAAGGCGCGGTCCGACCTTGATGTGCCATAGTTCGGTTCTGCTTATGGCGATGGTTCGGTCCGGTCAGGGACGTATCCTCATCAGGCGCTATATGCCCCAAAAAACCAAAGATAGCGCCGCATGGCGCCGGCTACACCGGGACGGGGGGGCGGTATCAGGCCAAAATCAGATGGCAGCACCATCCATATCGCGGCGTGATGGTTCTTGAATAGTTTTGGTTTTATACAAACTTAGTCCCTGCAAATCGGAGAAGAAGACATAGGAGAGAAGAAGACATAGGAGTCAGCCGGAAAATCGAATGCAAACTCGCCGAAAAATTGGAGAAGAAGACAGGAGGCGGCTGAAGGTATTTGATTTTGAAAGTTTTTGCTTAATACACATTTGGTCCCTGTTTTTTTGCTTAATACACAATTGGTTTCTAAAACTTATTTTTCTCTTATTTATAAAGGGTTAGAAATTAATTAAAAAAATTGAAAATTAATTAATTGAGTAATGATGAGGTAGGGGCTTTATGACTACGGGCTCAAGTGACATAACGCCCCATAAAGCCCCTGTATGACGTGGCACGACACGTGTCGCCTAACGCCCACAAAGGGGCTTTATGACTACGGATGGCCTTAAGGAGGGAGATGATCAAATAGTAAGTTTATTTTGGCTAGAAAGGATAGGAAGCAATTGGATTATGTCATGTGACACAATTAAAAAGTAAAGAAAATGGCAGTTTAGTCAATCCTCAATCTTCTAGATCTAAAACTCATCTTCCCTAAAAACCTCAACTTCCCTGAAACCATCTTCCCTAAACACCATTCATCTAATCTATGCCACCACCATTCCACAGCCCACCGCCCCTACTCCACCATCGTCACCCTTCCTCACCACGGCCCCACCACCACCATCTTCCTTTTTTCTTCAATATTCTCCTTTATGCAATAATCGTTACAGATTTGGTACGCATTCGAATATAATCTCGGTTTCGATCTCCGATCCCGGCGAGTTAACTCAGCTGGAACAACTGAGTTTGGATCTCAGAAAGTCGAAATCGCCGTTGCCGCCGTCGGAGCCAATGCCGGAAGTTTCAGTGAGAAGGATGATATTGTGTTTTACATTTTTTAGAAGTAAATGGTTTGTTTCTTACATGGTACTCATATATTTGTTTAATAAATGAATTACGTTAAATAACAAAAGCTAAGAATTTGTAGAAGCATGTGATGATGCATTATCATTAGTATTGTAGCATTATTATTGTTTTTGGTCAAACTCACATAAGATATTAGAGGGTTTGCTGGAATGTGCACATGTCTTACCCTGGTTGAATCAAAGGGTGTGGCAGTTTTGAGAAGTAAATTGCGTTTTATGTTAGGAGGAGCAAATTGCTTTTTAAGTTTTTTAGTTGCAAATTGCGTTTAACGTTTTTTAGTTACGAGTATACATTGTTTCCAGTGGTTTAATGTAGTATTGAAAAGATTAAATGTTTTGACTTTTTTAGGAAATGAGATTGTTTTGTTTCATAAAAATGTGTTTGCTCATTGGTAGATAGATTATTTTTTTGAGATTTTGGATGAAGAGAAGTGATTATGATTATGATTATTATCTTCATATTTTAGGGTGAAACATTGGTTTCTAACCATTTTTTATTATGTTTTGCCGGTTCATGCGTTTTAAGTTTGTTATACTGAAGTTCATTGTGTTGAATCAAGTCATTGCGTTTTTTAATTTGTTTTATAAATTGCCCAGTTCATTGGTTTAGTCCATTGCATTTTAGGTAAAACACATTTTATGTGTTCTTAGTCCATTGCGTTTTAGAAAAAAAAAACACTTTCTTTTGTGTTTTTATCTATTGCGTTTTAGGAAAACACATTTTTATGTGGTTTTTGGTCCAATGCATTTTAGAAAAACACATTTTGAAATGTTTTTAGTCCATTGTGTTTTAGGTAAAACACATCTTAATGTGTTTTTAGTCCATTTGCGTTTTAGAAACAACACTTTCTTTTGTGTTTTTAGGCCATTGTGTTTTAGAAAAAAGACATTTTTATGTTTTTTTGGTCCATTGCGTTTTAGAAAAACACATTTTGAAGTGTTTTTAGTCAATTGCGTTTTAGGTAAAACACAATTTTATGTGTTTTTAGTCCATTGCGTTTTAGAAAGAATGTTTTCTTTTGTGTATTTAGGCTATTAAGTTTTAGAAAAAAGACATTTTTATATGTTTTTTGGTCCATTGCGTTTTAGAAAAACACATTTTGAAGTGTTTTTAGTCCATTGCGTTTTAGGTAAAACACATTTTTATGTGTTTTTAGTCTATTGCGTTGTAGAAAGAATATTTTCTTTTATGTATTTAGGCCATTGCGTTTCAGAAAAACACATTTTGAAGTGTTTTTAAGCTATTGCATTTTTGAAAAAAAGACATTTTTTTGTGTTTTCTAGCCATTGCGTTTTAGAAATAAGACATTTCTTTGTGTTTTTTGTCCGTTGCGTTTTAGAAAAAAGTCATTTTAACGCTTTTTGTCTATTGCGTTTTACGCAACTGGGCTTTCGAAAAAAAATCGAAAATATAGCAATAGCATACTCGTTTTAAAGATTAAAAAAACGCTCATTTTTTGGGTGAAATTTTTATAAAAAAAAAATAATATCGTTTGAAAGAGTTATTAACGTTTAAAAAATGGGGGGGTATTGGAGGAGAGAGAAAATATTGCATTGGATTGACTAGAATGCCCCTAGACAATAAAGCCGGTTAGACAAGTCTTAGTGCAATGGCAACATCGAAAAGGATCGACGCTTACATGGGAAGCAGAAGATGAAATGCGGAAGCACTATCTTTTTCTCTTCGATACGTAAATAATTAATTTGTTATGTGTCCAGATTTCGGGGACAAAACCTCTTTTAAGGGGGTAGACTTGTAACACCCCAAAAAGATTTATTAGACATATAAATTAAATAATTAAAGATTTAACTTACTTAATGGAAATGTTACAACTATTAGTAAGATAATGAAAAAGTTCCTAAGTTAAATAAACAAACAAACTAAAAGGGCCAAATGTGTAAAAAGTTAAAACTCAATTTATTAAAAAGAAGGAAACCCAAAACACACACAGTGTGTGTCTGGGATCGAACCAAGCATAAGAAAAAGGGTGAAACCCTTGTTGCTGAATTCAATCAAATTGAGTGTGAATTTCAAGAAAAATCGAATGCATGAGCTTCAATCTTCAAACATCTAACCTTGTTTATGTTAGAAAGGGAAGTCAAACTTCGGAGAAAAATTAGAGACCATCACATCCTTAACAAAAATAAGGAGGTGACAGCTGCAAATTGACAGCAAATCAACAGCCGGATCTTGTGCACTATTTCCTTTTATTTTTTCATTTGTAAGCTATATAAGTGGTCGTGCTATGTTTCTGAGATGTACACACAAATTATGAAATACAAGTTTTCAGTAATCCTCTCTGATTTACAACATGGTATCAGAGCAGGTTTCTGATTCTTGAAACCATTGCTCCTCTACAACCTCTACCGGAAAAAATTCTCAAAAAAACTCAACTAAAATCAAACTCCCAAAATCGAGAGAAAAAAAAAACAAACCAACCTGTGAGAACCACCGTCGACATTTTTTTTTCTAAACCCCGAACAGCCACCGGTCAGAACCAAACCGAACAGAACCGAGCCTCCATCCGACACCCTTCGGTTTAAACAGAAAACCCGGTACCCTGGTTCTTCCGTGACTCATCGAGCCTTCTTCTCTACTTCTTTCGGTTTGGTAATAGCCGGAGGGGGAGGAGGCCTCGCCGGAGAAGAGGGAGGCGCCGCTGCAGATCGTTCCCCTTCTTTTTCTCCGTACACACATAGATGTGTGTTTGATTGTTTTTGGTTATTACCCATATCCACTTCATATATTTGTGTGGTTTTGTGGTAAACAGAAAGTGTGTGAAAGAAAGGGTTAAAGGGTTGAATAAAGGGTCTTATCCATCTACACGGAAATATCTCTTTTTCACTCAAATATTTTAGTTTTTTTTTTTCTTTTACCTATTAATACCCTTTCTAATATTATTGAAGCCAAACCTTTTTTTTTTCAACATGAAATCACACCGCCCCTTGAGTATTGGAAAAGTTAATATGGCAACCAATTATGAAAAAAACAAGTCGTGGATATTTGATTCCGGTGCCACTGACACCATGACGTTTGAACCGTTGGACATGTGTTCGATGACCAAACCTCAAAAAACTCAAATTCATACCGCGAACAAAGGAATAATGCAAGTGAAAGGAGGGGGAACGATTGAAATTTCACCAACTATGAAATTGTCAAATTGCCTTTATGTTCCATCATTGTCACACAAATTGCTCTCCATTAGTCATATTACCAAAGAATTAAATTGCACGGTACTAATGCATCCTACTTTTTGCCTCTTACAGGATATCAGGACGGGTGCGATTATTGGACGTGGTACTGAGCGCCAAGGATTATACTACGTGGATGAAGTGGCTCAACATGGTACTGTGATGTTGGCACATGGAACTGAAAACCGAGAAGCCTGGCTATGGCATAGACGTTTGGAGCATCCATCCACTGGTTATTCACATCTCTTGTTTCCAAAACTCTTTCCTTCAAATGGTAAAATAGATTGTGAAACTTGTTTTCTTGCCAAAAGCCATCGACAATCTTTTAAACCTAGCAATACTAAAGTCGATTTACCCTTTTCATTAACCCATTCTGATGTATGGGGTCCTGCTCCCATTATAGGGGGGCAGGGTTTTCGGTTTTTTCTAATATTCGTGGATGATTGCACTCGCATGACATGGGTATATTTTTTAAAAAACAAATCCGAAGTTTATGAGAAATTTACCACGTTTTATGCCATGATTCACACTCAATTCAAAAGGGGAATTCAAATCCTTCGATCTGATAACGGGGGGGAATTTGTCAATACATCAATGAAACAATTCTTTAAAACCAAAGGTTTAGTTCATCAAACCACTTGTTCTCATACCCCCGAACAAAACGGTGTTTCCGAACGAAAAAACCGTATTCTTCTTGAAATGACTCGAGCTCTTCTAATTGAATCCCATGTACCTACATCATTCTGGCCGGAGGCAGTTGCAACCTCTGTGTATCTCCTAAATCGGCTTCCCACCAAAGCTCTTAAGTTTAAGACTCCTCTAGATTGCTTATCCAAGTTTGCCAATATCCCCCATCCTCTTACACTTGAACCTCGAATCTTCGGTTGTACAACCTTTGTCCACATACCAAAAACCAATAGAAACAAACTTGGCCCATGTTCTGAGAAATGTGTATTTGTAGGCTATGGGATCGATCAAATAGGTTACCGGTGTTATAATCCAAAAACCCGTCACATGTTCACCACAATGAATTGTGACTTCCTAGAAACAAAATATTTTTATAACGCCCAACTCAGTGGTCAGGGGAGAATGAATGTATAGACACTCTGAGTTGGCTAACTCAACTTCCATCATCTGAAGAAGTAACAACAGAAGAGCATCACAGTACTTCGAATCAGTCACCTTCAAACACAACCACACAATCTGCGGAGCACAGTACCACTGAAGAAACTCCATCCAACTTGATACCAGAGGTAAGAAATACTGAGAACCCTGAACTTCCTATATCTTATAACTATGAGATAACAGGGGAACACATAGAACCGACAACAACAGAGCATACAGAACTGGTTGAACCAGATGTTGAACATGTTGAACCAGTTGTTGAACATGTTGAACCAGTTGCAGCAGAGACAACAGGAAGATACTTTCTCCCTCCAAGGGAAAATAGAGGAGTTCCTCCCAAGAGATACTCACCAGAAAAGGTGGCTCCAAGGTCTAGATACCCTGTGGCAAACATTGCTACTAGGAATTTGTCCAAGGAAGCTAAAGCATTTTCCATTGCCTTGTGCTCTGAACAAACACCATCTACAACACAAGAAGCCTTGGAGTCGAAAGAATGGAAAAAGGCCATGGAGACAGAAATGGAAGCACTCAAGAAGAATAACACATGGGATAAATGTACTCTTCCACCAGGAAAAAAAACAGTGGGATGCCGTTGGGTGTTTTCAATTAAACATAGGCCTGATGGCACGATTGAAAGATACAAAGCATGACTGGTTGCCAAGGGGTATACTCAGACTTATGGAATTGACTACTCTGAAACCTTCTCCCCAGTAGCCAAAATCGACACAATCAGAGTTCTTTTCTCAATTGCCGCCAATAAAGGTTGGCCTCTTCATCAATTTGATGTAAAAAATGCCTTCCTACACGGAGAACTGAATGAGGAGGTCTATATGGAGGCCCCACCGGGATTCAATGAGAATTTCAAGCCTGGAGAAATATGTCGGTTAAAGAAATCTCTTTATGGGCTCAAGCAGTCTCCTAGAGCCTGGTTTGGGAGGTTTACCCTAGCTATGAAGAAATATGACTTCAAACAAAGCAACTCTGACCATACTCTATTTTTGAAACGAAGGGGCAATCTTGTGACCTGCTTAATTATCTACGTTGATGACATGATACTTACAGGGAACGATGAAGAAGAAATGACAATGTTAAAAGATAAGCTATTTGCAGAGTTCGAGATGAAAGACCTGGGAAGATTAAAATATTTCCTTGGAATTGAAGTTCTAAGATCTAAACAAGGGATTTTTATCTGTCAGAAAAAAATATTCTTGATTTCTTAGCAGAAATCGGAATGATAGAGTGCAAACCTGCAGAAACCCCAATGATGGTTAACCACGGCCTACACATGGAAGATGGAGCAGAATTGGCAGATAAAGAGAGATATCAACGAATGGTGGGAAAACTAATATACCTCTCCCACACTCGTCCAGATATAGCTTATGCAGTAGGAGTGGGGAGTCAGTTTATGCACCAGCCCCAAACAAGTCACATGGAAGCAGTTTTAAGAATCATCAGGTATCTCAAAGGAACGGCGGGTCATGGTATACTGTTCAAATCAAATGGGCACTTAGAAATCCAAGGATATACAGACGCCGACTGGGCAGGAGATAAAGGAACAAGAAGGTCAACCTCAGGATACTTTACCATGGTCGGAGGAAATCTAGTCACCTGGAGAAGCAAAAAACAAAAGGTAGTCACTCTCTCTAGTGCAGAAGCCGAGTTCCGAGGGATTGCACGTGGCTTAGCAGAAATTCTATGGATACACAAGCTCCTAACTGAGATTGGCTTTCCTCCCACTACAGCAACTAAAATCATGTGCGACAATAAAGCTGCTATACAAATCTCAGAAAATCCAGTCCAACATGATCGAACAAAACACGTTGAAGTTGATAGACACTTCATCAAAGAAAAGTTAGAAGCAAGGATAATAGAACTACCATATGTCCAATCAAAAGACCAATTAGCAGACATACTAACAAAGGCTGTTAATGGGAGAATCTTCGGCGAATGCTTAGACAAGTTGTGTATTGGAAACCCCACTACTCAACTTGAGGGGGAGTGTTAGAAAGGGAAGTCAAACTTCGGAGAAAAATTAGAGACCATCACATCCTTAACAAAAATAAGGAGGTGACAGCTGCAAATTGACAGCAAATCAACAGCCGGATCTTGTGCACTATTTCCTTTTATTTTTTCATTTGTAAGCTATATAAGTGGTCGTGCTATGTTTCTGAGATGTACACACAAATTATGAAATACAAGTTTTCAGTAATCCTCTCTGATTTACAACAGTTTATTGAAGTGGTAAGTTCAATTTCTTAAATTTATGACTTGTAGGAAATGGGTTTTTACCCAATCATAAGTCTATGTAAACTTTTGAGTGATTAGAAGTTAAGATTATGAAATAGGACATGAATGATGTTCGATTTTTGGTAAATTGATAGGAATTGTAGCAAAAACCCATTTGGTGGAAGTTAGCATAAGTAGAATGATCAAGTAGAATCATATATGTGAAATCTTGATGATTGATCTTGTTTGTGATATATGGACATTAGATGAATTGATGTAGGATGAAAGGATCATATGAACTTGTTTGATTATTGATGAATTACTAGATAAACTAGTAGAATTATGTGTTAAAATACTTGTGTTAAGTGTCCTATTAATGCGAAACCCGCCAAGTGTTCGATAAAATGCCTAAGAGAACAAATAGGTGGAATTTGGAAATTTATGATAATGTTGTTATATGATAAAGTATGTAAATGATGGAATGATATTTGGTTGGGCTAAATGAACGAATGTGTTAATGTAGGCGTAAAAGAAGAAAGCTCAAACGCTCAGAAATCGGAAGGCTCACAAGATCGAGGTATGTTGTTTTACGCATACATTTATATTATGACATTCAACGTTCTTGTACAAAAACCTTAGTCATGGTAATTCTTAGTACTTATGTAATAGATAGCCTAACCCGTTACGAACGGGTCATATGAAACGAATGTTAATGAAAGGATATGTGTTACGGTCGGCTCGTTTTAAAACGAGCCGAATGAAAGGAAAGATATGCAAAAAGGAAAGGAATAGTTCAATCCGTTATAAATGGGTTGAAGTGGATGTAAGTACAAATAATGAAAGGAATGTATTTGATTTGTTGTAAACGGATCAAATGGAAGTTTATGATGAAGGTGTTTAATCCGTTACTAACGGATTAATAGATGGAATGTTTTATCTCAACTTTGAGATAAGTATGTTTGACCCGTTTCGACGGGTAAGTAAAGGCAAGTATGGTATGAAAGTATGGAATGGATTTCTTAATTTGTTAGATCAGAAGGAAAATAATTATTGAAATTGATTGTTGAAGTTGTGTTTTAATGTAGGTAAATCCGTACCATAAAGGGGCTTGGCGACTTGGATCGAACACACACACGAATCACGCCCACCATGCGCTTCTGCTACTTTTGTAATAACGTTATGGGTCAAAAATACTTTTTTTGTAAATAACTTTTGTTTAGTAGCTAGACTTTTAAAGCTTAACATGTTGCGTATTTTGCAAAAATTCTAGTTAATGGTGAATGTTTAAAACGTAATGTTACGGTCTTTGTTATGTCTTTTGAACTTATCGTAGAATTAGTTGAAATGGTGATTGATAAAAACAGGGAAACGCTCATTGCACGGATGGGTCATGCCCAATTTTTGTTAAAATGGTATGTTTTTACTTTGATTCTCGAATATGTAAAAGTGGGCGTCTCAAGTTGGTGTCAGAGCAGAGGTTTGAGGGATTCAAGCGCCAGTAATAGTGCTTGAACTCAAACGGATAGCTCGCGCGATGATGCGTTCTTTCCAAGGCCGCAAGAAAGGTAAATGTTTAAATTTAGATAAGATAAGTAGGTATAATGTGAGGTTAATATGAAATTCTAACGTGGTATGTGTGGCTGTAAAAGTGGGGGGATTAAAACGGAGGGTACGGGGCTCGTATAATCAAAATCTGACTCGGGAAATGGACTAATGACTTATAAAAAGCTGCAGCAAAATGACCGCCGGAAGGGGCGTCGCTGACGCCGGCTTGGCCCGTCGCCGACACGACTACCCTAGCCGACGGCCTAACCCACTGCTGACGCCACATTGTACCCGACGCCATCTTTTAAGCTCCGTCGCCGACGGCAAGAAGGGGCGGCGTCGACGGCTTGAGCTACACCAATTCGCTGAAATTTTTTTTTATTTTTCATAATTTAAGTTCCGTGCTCCCCGAAAGCCCGTTTTATGGTCCCGACAAGTTCTTATGATATATATTAAGCTATATAGAGTCATAATAGTTCGTTAGTGACGAGATGAAATGTGTAAAAGTCAAATGGAATGTAGGGAATGGCATGAAACGAATGACGAATGTATAAAGTGGAGTTTGAAATGTACGATTATGAAATATGAAGGAAGTGAATATAAACTAAAGTACTTGATAAGTGAAAGAATATGATTTGTTAATGAATGAAAGTGATAATTTTGTAGATGACGGACACAAGGGATGTGAATGATGATGATGTAACACGCCAAGAAGCATTCGATAATAAGATCATGGAAGCGGCTGAAAGGGTTATACAAGCCAACCTTCCCCAATTAGCTCAAGAAGTCGAAAGCCATGTATTGGGGGTGGTTGATACTATGATGACTAGTAAAATCGAAGAGTTGAAGGAGATGATCGAAGGGTCTAAAAGTAAAAGCAAGGCACATAGGTGTACGTACAAAGATTTCATGGCGTGCAACCCTACAACTTATGATGGCAAGATTGATCCGATAGCGTGCCAAAGATGGATTTCAAATATAGAAGCGGTGTTCATACGAAGTCGGTGCGATGAGGAAGACCAAGTGATGTTCGCTACGGGTCAACTCCTTTTACAAGCAAAGGATTGGTGGGAGGCTTATTCTAAGGAGATAGGTGAAGACAAGCTTCAGACAATGACTTGGCAGGAGTTCAAGGAACCCTTTCTGAAATATCATTGTCCCCAATCAGCTGTTGATAGGATTTATGAGGATTTCTTACGCCTCTGGCAGAAAAATGAAACGATCAACGAAATAACGAACACTTTCTTGGATAAGATGAAGTTCTGCGGGGATTTTGTGAAGACGGAAAGGATGAAAATCAACCGCTACCATGGCATGTTAAAGGCTGAATTTAGGGAGTTTATCACTCCCTCAAAATGTGAAACCCTTGATGAGCTTATTAATTGGGCTCGAGATAGAATAATAGAGCTTAAAAGGCAAGAGGAACGTGGCGAAAAGAGGTCATCGGAAAAAGGCACCAACTCGAGTCCGTATAAGAAAGAAAAATTCCAAGATCATGGTAGGAAGGATAAATCAAAAGGCGGTATTACCCCTTGCAAGACTTGTGGGAAGCTTCACACCGGAGAATGCCTTCTAGGCAAAAATGGGTGTTATAACTGTGGCGATGAAGGACATCCGTATTACAAATGCCCTAACAACCCGAAGACTTGTTACAATTATTTTCAAAAGGGGCATGTTAAAGCGGAGTGTACTAAACTTCAACAAGGAGCAAAGAAGGAAGGTAAGAAGGAGGAAGGCTCTAAGGCAAGAGGAAGGATGTTTCAAATCACATCCGAAGAAGCCAAGGCTCATCCGAATGTTGTCTCGGGTATCTTCTTGTTAAATTCCTTGCCTATGTATGTTTTGTTTGATACCGGAGCCACTATGTCATTCATTTCAAGTGAAGTAGTAGATCATCCCTCGTTTAAGATTGAAAGAATGTCGATACCCTTAGAGATAGAAATAGCCGATAGTAAAAACTATTTATTGCACGAAGTTTGTAGAAACTGTAAGCTCACTATAGAAGACGAGGAATTTGATATCGACCTCGTACCAATGGTTTTGGGAGAATTTAAGGTGATAGTGGGTATGGATTGGATGACCCGATACCATGCGGAGATTAATTGCGAAAGCAAGACCGTACTTGTCCAATCTCCGAATGGAAAACAACTAAGAATTCAAGGGGAGAGAAATATAGAAGCAAAACTTTGTACTATTGTTCAAGCTGTTAAGTATGTACGTAATGGGAGTAGAGCATACTTGGCTTATGTAGTAGATGCTCAACAAAGTCTCCCGAAGTTCAAAGACGTCGCAGTTGTGAACGAATTTCCGTATGTATTTCCGGAGGAATTACCGGGGCTCCCTCCCGAACGTGAAATAGAGTTCCGTATTGAGCTGAATCCGGGTGCAAAACCGGTAGCTAAAGCTCCGTATAGGCTGGCCCCCACCGAGATGCGGGAGTTAATGACGCAGTTACAAGATCTACTCGACAAGGGCTTCATACACCCGATTGCGTCACCTTGGGGAGCACCCGTCCTATTTGTAAAGAAGAAGGATGGGTCGATGCGCATGTGCATCGATTACAGAGAACTGAATAAACTAACAGTGAAGAACCACTACCCTTTACCCAGAATTGATGATCTTTTTGATCAGTTACAAGGGGCGAGTTGGTTCTCTAAGATAGACTTGCGTTCGGGATATCATCAAGTCAGGGTGCGAGAAGAAGATATTTCAAAGACTGCATTTAGAACCCAATATGGACATTGCGAATTTTTAGTTATGTCCTTTAGGTTGACGAACGCGCCAGCCGCGTTTATGGATCTTATGAACCGGGTATGCCGACCCATGTTGGACAAATCTGTGATCGTGTTTATAGATGACATTTTGGTATATTCACGAAGTGAGGCCGAACATGCGAGACACCTACGGGAAGTACTTGAAACACTCCGTAAGGAGAAACTCTATGCAAAATTCTCAAAGTGTGCCTTTTGGCTCAGAGAGGTGCAGTTCCTCGGCCACGTAATAAACTCGGAATGTGTCTTGGTAGATCCATAAAAAATTGAGGTTGTAATGAAGTGGGTTTCCCCGAAAACTCCAACTAAAGTAAGGAGCTTTCTAGGCCTTGCTGGCTATTATAGAAGGTTTATACAAGATTTTTCAAAAATAGCATTACCTTTAACGAAATTGACGAGAAATAAATAGAAGTTTGAGAGGGATAAAGAACAAGAAGAAGCCCTTCAAGTGTTAAAAGAAAAGTTGTCTAGTTCTCCGGTTTTGGCACTGCCAGATGGAACGAAAGATTTGGTTGTCTATTCAGATGCTTCACATCAAGGTTTAGGGTGTGTTTTAATGCAAAGAGGGAAGGTTATCACGTATGCATCAAGACAACATAAAACGCATCAAGGAAACTACCCAACTCACGACTTAGAGTTGGCGGCAGTAGTTTTCGCCTTAAAAATCTGGAGGCATTATCTGTACAGGTCAAAATGTATGATTTACTCGGATCACAAAAGCCTCAAATATTTCTTCGAACAGAAAGACTTGAATATGAGGCAACGAAGATGGATGGAACTTATTAAAGACTACGACTGTGATATCCTTTATCACCCGGGAAAAGCAAATGTCGTAGCGGATGCGTTGAGCCGAAAGGAGTACCCACCTCCCAAGTGAAATCCTTGAAAATGATAGTTACACCTCGCCTCCTTGAAATGATTCAAGATGCCCAAACAAAGTCATTAGAGGCAGGAGACCCAAAGAAAGAAAGAACGAAAGGAGTAGCTGAAAGGCTGAAAGAAAACTCGAACGGGCTCAAAACCAGATTCGATCGAATCTGGATACCACGGTTTTGTGAAGTCAAAACTGCACTACTCGAAGAAGCTCAGAAGTCACGGTATTCAATTCATCCCGGGGCAACAAAAATGTATCGGGACTTGAAAGCAAATTACTAGATGCCGGGTATGAAACGCGATATTGTTAAGTATGTCGCGTAGTGTTTAACATGTTCCCAAGTGAAGGCAGAACATCAAAAACCATACGGAGAATTACAACCTTTGGAAATTCCTGTATGGAAATGGGAGGAGATAACAATGGATTTGGTAACCAAGCTTCCTAGAACGAAAAAGGGGCACGATACAATATGGGTAATCGTATACTGACGTGTTGTCATAGTCACACGCAAATTTAATCCAAAATACAACTAATAGATAGCAGCAAATAGGTATCGAACACAGGGAGTTTGTGGAAAGTGTGTTGATTCTATAGCTTTGTGAATTAACTACAATTAAACTAATTTGCAGAAATTAAAATTCAAGAGTTGGATTGTTTGGTTTTAATAACTAAATTACTAACTAATTGCAAATCAAAATTGGTTGTTTAACAGATTAAGAGAAAATGACCATCTTAGGTTCCGGTTTCCATTAACAATTGTGCATAAATCCAACTAGAAAGAGTTACATAGACATAACTCATGCATAAACACTTGTTGTGATAAAAGGGAACGAAGTACTCGGATTATATAAACGCGAGGTTGTTACCCGATGACCAATTAACCAATATCCAACCCTAACCCTTCCCGTGATATCTCGATTGTCAACGACACCAAGAACGTACGGTTTAGACTAAGATCAAACAATCAATTAACAATTTACAATCAAGCATTCATACACCATAACAAACATAGCAAATAAACCAAGTTCATTATTCTAGAAATAAGATTCAACACACAAAAGTCATAAAGAAACCTTCACCTAAGATGATCACCGAAAGTTTAGCCGGACATTGTTTGGTGAATCATCATTCCAACAAAATCAAAGTTCACACGAATCAAAATACAAACCGAAATGTTTAGAAATGTTCCCAATCAGTTGCACAAGCTAAAATTCACCCAAGAACTCCAGAGAAACGTCCCCAATATGAGATAGGTGAAAAGACACCTGAAAACGGCTTAATAATGGGCAGTTACAAATTGTGCATCAGAGCCTACCGTAATTTACGGTACGTACCGTAAATTACGGTAGCTTTCAAAGTGTTACGCCAGGATGCTACTGGTTTACGCTAGGAAATTTGGCACATTCAGGGGCTACCGTAAATTACGGTAGCCACCGTAATTTACGGTGGACCCCTGAGTCTTCTCCTTTGTTTCTTCTTTCCATCCTCGTGACTCGCGTTCCACTCCATTCTGTCCACAACAGCGTTTTCCCTCGTTTTAAGCTCCAAACGCACCTGAAACATAAGCAACTGTAGTCATCTAATTCGAGACAATTACATGATTAAATGAGGGATTAACTTGTCATTTAACATAATTAAGGGTTGTCCTATGGACCACCCGTCATAGACCGACTCACAAAAAGTGCCCACTTTTTACCTATTCGAGAGGCCTACTCTTCGGAGAAAATGACGGAAGTTTATATGAACGAAATAATATCTCGACATGGGGTGCCCGTGTCAATCATCTCAGACCGGGATACGAGATTTACCTCTCGTTATTCGCAGAAGTTTCATGAAAATATGGGCACGAAGCTACACATAAGCACCGCCTATCACCCTCAGACTGACGGTCAATCAGAAAGAACCATCCAAACTCTTGTTGATATGTTAAGAGCATGCGCCTTAGACTTTGGGGGAAATTGGGATGACCATTTACCACTAGTGGAATTTTCTTATAATAATAGTTATCATAGTAGTATCCAAATGGCTCCTTACGAATTACTATACGGGAGGAAATGTTGGACTCCCGTATGTTGGGGCAAAGTAGGGAAAAGGGAGCTTGCGCCTAATGATTTGATAGCAATGACAAACGAAAAGATCGATTTAATTAGAGCTCGACTAAAAGCGGCTCAAGATCGGCAAAAGGCATATGCGGACAAGAGAAGACGTCCTATCGAGTTTCAAGTGGGAGACTATGTTTTACTGAAAGTATCTCCATGGAAGGGCATAATCCGTTTTCGTAAACGGGGTAAATTAGGTCCTCGTTACATTGGACCGTTTAAGATTGTAGCTCGAGTTGGGAAGGTTGCTTATCGCTTAGAATTGCCGTCTACACTAGACGGGATTCACAATACTTCGCATGTATCGCAATTGAGAAAGTTCCTTGTGGATGAAACGGCGTTCGTACCTCTTAGCGACATTGAATTGGATGAGGGATTAAACTATTTCGAAAGACCGATAGCCACTAAAGACGTTAAAGTAAAGAAACTTCGCAATAAAGCCGTTAGACAAGTCTTAGTGCAATGGCAACATCGAAAAGGATCGACGCTTACATGGGAAGCGGAAGATGAAATGCGGAAGCACTACCCTTTTCTCTTCGGTACGTAAATAATTAATTTGTTATGGGTCCAGGTTTCGGGGACGAAACCTCTTTTAAGGGGGGCAGACTTCTAACACCCCAAAAAGATTTATTAGACATATAAGTTAAATAATTAAAGATTTAACTTAGTTAATGGAAATGTTACAACTATTAGTAAGATAATGAAAAAGTGCCTAAGTTAAATAAACAAACAAACTAAAAGGGCCAAATGTGTAAAAAGTTAAAACTCAATTTATTAAAAAGAAGGAAACCCAAAACACACACAGTGTGTGTCTAGGATCGAACCAAGCAGAAGAAAAAGGGTGAAACCCTTGTTGCTGAATTCAATCAAATTGAGTAGGAATTTCAAGAAAAATCAAATGCATGAGCTTCAATCTTCAAACATCAAACCTTGTTTATTGAAGTGGTAAGTTCAATTTCTTAAATTTATGACTTGTAGGAAATGGGTATTTACCCAATCATAAGTCTATGTAAACTTTTGTGTGATTGGAAGTTAAGATTATGAAATAGGACATGAATGATGTTCGATTTTTGGTAAATTGATAGGAATTGTAGCAAAAACCCATTTGGTGGAAGTTAGCATAAGTAGAATGATCAAGTAGAATCATATATGTGAAATCTTGATGATTGATCTTGTTTGTGATATATGGACATTAGATGAATTGATGTAGGATGAAAGGATCATATGAACTTGTTTGATTATTGATGAATTACTAGATGAACTAGTAGAATTATGTGTTAAAATACTTGTGTTAAGTGTCCTATTAATGCGAAACCCGCCAAGTGTTCGATAAAATGCCTAAGAGAACAAATAGGTGGAATTTGGAAATTTATTATAATGTTGTTATATGATAAAGTATGTAAATGATGGAATGATATTTGGTTGGGCTAAATGAACGAATGTGTAGATGTAGGCGTAAAAGAAGAAAGCTCAAACGCTCGAAAATCGGAAGGCTCACAAGATCGAGGTATGTTGTTTTACGCATACAATTATATTATGACATTCAACGTTCTTGTACAAAAACCTTAGTCATGGTAATTCTTAGTACTTATGTAATAGATAGCCTAACCCGTTACGAACGGGTCATGTTAAACGAATGTTAATGAAAGGATATGTGTTATGGTCAGCTCATTTTAAAACGAGCCGAATGAAATGAAAGATATGCAAAAAGGAATGGAATAGTTCAATTCGTTATAAATGGGTTGAAGTGGATGTAAGTACAAATAATGAAAGGAATGTATTCGATTCGTTGTAAACGGATCGAGTGGAAGTTTATGATGAAGGTAATTAATCCGTTACTAACGGATTAATAGATGGAATGTTTTATCTCAACTTTGAGATAAGTATGTTTGACCCGTTTCGACGGGTAAGTAAAGGCAACTATGGTATGAAAGTATGGAATGGATTTCTTAATTTGTTAGATTAGAAGCGAAATAATTATTGAAATTGATTGTAGAAGTTGTATTTTAATGTAGGTAAATCCGTACCTTAAAGGGGCTTGGCGACTTGGATCGAACACACACACAAATCACACCCACCATGCGCTTCCGCTACTTTTGTAATAACGTTATGGGTCAAAAATACTTTTGTTGTAAATAACTTTTGTTTAGTAGCTAGACTTTTAAAGCTTAACATGTTACGTCTTTTGCAAAAATTCTAGTTAATGGTGATTTTTTAAAACGTAATGTTACGGTCTTTGTTATGTCTTTTGAACGTGTCACAGAATTAGTTGAAATGGTGATTGATAAAAACAGGGAAACGCTCATTGTACGGATGGGTCATGCCCAATTTTTGTTAAAATAGTATGTTTTTACTTTGATTCTCGAATATGAAAAAGTGGGTGTCTCAGTTTGGCTCCCCTTAATGTATATGCAAATGAAAATGAATGTGGAATTCGTTATCACCATCTGCCATCTGAATGACTTGTGAGGTGAGGTGAGGATGTGAAAATATATTGGTGTGATAGGTGGTATTTATAAAGAGTAGAAGTGTAGGGGTAACGATTAGAATACTACTAAACATAAACTTCTGATACAATAAATGACAACAAACATTCAACTAAACACGAACCAGAAGAGGACTACGACATAAAGTGTGATGATAAAACAAACGACAAAAAACAGTCAACTAAACACCATTACAACAAACATCTTGCAACAAAGTGAACAACCGCATTTCCAATGACAGTCACCTCTAGATGATAGTTCTGAGTCTGACTCTTCTCTTGAATATGGGTTGTGCCAAACACAGGACTAATCTTCTTCTTCTTCTTCTTCTTCATAGTTCCAAGCATCCTTCAGGACTTCCGGGTCGTAATCCTCCTCTGGGTTAGGGTTGAAATCAAACTCTTGTATATCATCATCATCAACCTTTTTAACAACGGGAATTTCTTCAAGTTGTTTCTTTTTCCCAAGAACGTCCCTCTGTTTCACCAGTTGCTGATTAACAACAGCACCAGAAGACGAACCTCCTTCCTCGACAGCTTCTGATGCTTTCGATTTCTTTCCTACCTCCAAATCAGGTAGCTTTGGGGGTAGTTCTCATTCCAGACAATCTTGGATGCCTTTTTCACTCATGCAGTTGTTTTGGTGGTATGAAAAGGGAGGTAGCCGTTTCTTACCATTCCGGTTATCCATTTCGGAGAAGTTGATGTTGCAGAGAAGAGGGATGACGACCAATGGAGGGATGTGGTACCAAAGTGTTCGTTTTCCATGGGTATTTATAGAGAAAAAATATATGTTTTTTGCTAAACGACACCATGTCCAGCTGGAAAGCTACCTACTTATTTGGCGGCATGTTCCTTATTGCTGGACATGGTGTAATTTAGCGTTCACCGCTCCACTATAAATATTGACTCATACCCCCATCTCGAATTGCACCAAGCACACACATTAAGGTTTTACCACATAAAATGGGGGGACCCGGAACACTCGTTTCTTGGAGCTGTGATCAGGGCATTTTACGTATACTTTATTGAATATTAATTAGAGTATAAATGCATTAATATTAATCTAAAACTTATTACTTTAATCACTTTCTATCTTTTTAGAGGTTTTAGTTTTAATGGCTTTAAAGGATGCAATTAATAAAAAAGAGCTCATTGGTAAAATAATCCACGCACACTAAATAGATTGAAGTTAAATACACGTTATTATTATTAATATTATTATGTATTTATGTTCATTCAATTTAGTGTCTTGTGTTTACAGAGGATAAATGCAATTATGTAAATGTGGAAGATGGGCCATCATAAGAAATAATCAAAGCTCACGTGGATTTTTAGTCAATCAAGACTTATCATCAATTTTACATACACATGTGGGCTGGAAGGAAATCACGTATGGCCCAAGGAAGAAAG
Source organism: Helianthus tuberosus (assembly GCA_030545235.1). Classification (NCBI taxonomy): domain Eukaryota; kingdom Viridiplantae; phylum Streptophyta; class Magnoliopsida; order Asterales; family Asteraceae; genus Helianthus; species Helianthus tuberosus. The sequence goes on from CM060442.1 coordinate 172,807,329, forward strand.
GAATGAGATTATGGCCTCATGAGTTGTGGGCTGCGTTACTGGGGAACCATATGGTTAACTAAAAGTCGGTGGAGATAATGCTACATATATATATTGTCATTGGACGGCAGAATTGGGTGAAAAAACAGAAAACGAATTTGAATATTATTCTCTCATCTCCAAGCTACTTTTGATGTCCAACCAATTCGGGATGACAACTGATGCGGTAAAGACTATCATGAGCGGCTAGGCACTTCGTGGCTTCTTCCAAGCGGACGGTTCAGTTAGGTTTTTACTTTATTCAGTTTATACTCAGGTTTGGATGTATTTTTTACTTTGACAACGTTGTATGAATACATTGATGTGTTGGTTTATTTGAACTATTTGCACGTGTTTTGAGTTCTTGCTTTACAACTTGTTCGGTTGATGACAAAACCTAGTAACTTGTTGAGTGACATAGAGTAGGTTGACTCACGCTAGTAAATAGGGTTAATCGAATTATAAAAGATCTGATGACAAAGACCTATTTTTTATTACCATATTAAATTCACCAACTTTCCAACATCATGTCTATATGATGGCCAATTAACTGAGTAAACTGAGTTTTGTGAAACCTAGAATCTGAAGTTTGGAGGAAGTTACGTTTTATAAATCTGATATCTTTTCTTGTAGTTAGTTTTTTAGTTTCTTTCAAATAATCAAAACCCCAAATCTAGATTAGTAGTAGTTAATTAAATAATTTAGCTAAACACTAACCACATATTCCCCGTGGATACGATACCCTACTTATACTATCTACGTAGTTTAAATAGGTTTTTGATTGACCTTAACGACAGTCATCAAAATGGCGCCGCTGCCGGGGAATTAGTGCGCTTAGTGTTAGTTAGTTAGTTAGTTAGTTAGTTAGTTAGTTAGTTAGTTAGTTAGTTAGTTAGTTAGTTAGTTAGTTAGTTAGTTAGTTAGCTATCTAGTAAGTTGTTCTTGCTTTCTCATAAAAATTTAAAAATCCCAAAAATATTGTTCTTTTTTTTATTTTATATTTGCTAGTTCGATATTACGCTCGGGTATTTTGTTTGTGTTTGTGCAGGTATTTGAATCATGGATCGAGCTTATCAGCCCGAGTTTAATGAATTTGAGGATGCTAAATTCTCACAACATAACCGACCAATGTATCAACAAATGAATTTTCAAAACAGACCATCACCAAATCAAAACCGATATGCTAGATATGATGCAGATGAAGTGAATGGGTATTACGAACAGTTTGGATGTGAAGAATATAATGATTTTGTGCCTCCACATCAACAGTTTATTCAAAGAGGTCAGAATCGGGTCAATTTGGGTCAGCAAAGATTTAATAATGCTCAACAGAATAGTTATGGAAGATCGAGTGGTCCAGCTGAAGGTTCGAATAATGAGATGATGGAACTGTTGAAACAGATAAAGCAAGGATTCTGCAATTATTCGAGCTATCAAGAAGATCAAGATAACTGTGACAACAATTGGCAGACTCAAGAGAATGAGCAAGCGGGTCAGCATGAGTCGGATGATAACTCCATCAATGAAAAGTTTGACACGATCATGGAGTTTTTGAAAGATATTCAGAAAAGCAACGAGGTTAGAGATAGGGAGGTTAAGGCGTTGTCACAGCAGGTTGGACAATTAGCTGAAGAAGTGGCCATCATCAGAAGAAATCAAGATAAGCTTCTTAGTGATTGTCAGAAAAATCTAGCTCATACATCTTCTGACACGAGTGTCCACATAGATGAGGTACGTACTCCTTCTCTTTCTAAAATTTCTACTGTTAAAACTCAGTCACCACAACATGTTGAGGGTATGGTAGAGGATGTGACTGAGTCTGAAGATGAGAGTGAACGTGGTCAGGAAATTGAAATTTTTATAAAATCTAAACATGGTTTAAATAAAACGTTTTCTGATACTGACAATGGGAATGTAAAGGTTCCATTCCCTATGGCCTTACTTGCACCCAAAAATTTAAGTAAACGGAAATCATCTAAGGGTGAAAGTTGGGAAAGTTTTGAAAAGGTAAAAATAAATAAACCATTGCTTGAACAAATTAAAGAAAGTCCTGATCACGTTGAAATTTTTGAAGAGTTGAGTACCCGAAAACGACGTCACTTGTTGCCTAAAAAACTTGATACAGTTCATGTGAACGTCGTTTTGATGGGTACCCTTCCCCCGAAACTCCAAGATCCAGGAGCACCTTTTATTTCAATACAAATAGGTGATTTTAAATTGGATATGGCTTTGTTGGATCTTGGAGCATGTGTAAGTATATTACTGGGGAGTTTATATGATCAGTATGATTTTGGGCCATTGCAAGAAGTTGAAACCATAGTGGTGTTGGCTGATCAAACTCCTACGTGTCCTCGGGGGATTGTAAAAGATGTGATTGTGAAAGTTGGGTAGTTTTATTATCCTGTCGATTTCTTGGTACTTGACTGTGTTAAAAATAACCAACCAACTGTTATATTGGGTAGACCGTTCCTAGCTACTGCTCATGCTGTTATTCATTGTATTGAGGGAACGGTCAGGTTTAGGTTTGGGGATCAAAAGTCGATTTTAAAAGTATTTTCAAACTCAACCAAACATGTTGCTAACAAGTGTGAACCTTCTGAAAAGAAGAGTTTTGTGTAAGAGAAAGAATGTTTTATGATTGACAGGTTGGTAGAGGTTAAGAAAAAGAAGAAGAAATCGAGGAGGAAGAGTAGGAGAAAGAAAAGGAAAGAGGCACAGAAGATGGATGGAGAAGAAGAAAAGTGTGAGTTGAATAGCTGCTGGTTGTTGAACAAGCTGTATGGTGTTTCGAAGTTGTGGATGAATAGATTGATGAAAATGAGAGATTGCAAACACCCTACACGCCCACCATGATTTGATAGGTATGATCTGGCTGAAGATCTAAAACTTAGCGCTTCTTGGGAGGCAACCCAGGTTTTGTTTTTATTTCATTTGTTTTTGTTTTTGTGTTTGTGTATGAACCGGACAAGTGTAGGGAAGTCGGAGGAAGTTTGGTTGCTCTTCGAACCTGTTTTCGCTCGTTTATCTTTGTTTACTAACCCGTTTAACCTGTTTGGGAGCTTGTGAGTCTTAATTTTACAGGTTTCGGTCGTTTTGTCCATACTCAATCTCCATTTGGACGAAAGTGATTCGAATTATGTCAAGACAAGCATCCCGTTTTGAATGCAGCCGCGAATGAAATGCTATACGGTTGCGGTGGAACAAGGCTCAGAAGATTCATTCGCTTAAAATCAGGGGAGTCTGTTCCATTTATCTTTGTATTTTGATTTATATTTGTAGTGTGTCAATAGTTTCTCGCTCCATTGAGGACAATGTAGGAATTAAGTGTGGGGAGGGGAAACTGGCGTCTAGTGTGTCTCAGCCGGGTCGCAAAAAAATAAATCAAAAATAAATCAAAAATCCAAAAAAAAAATTGAAAAAATAGAAAATGTTTGGAGAATGTTTTTGCACAAAATGGAAGATGATAGGTATAATCAGATCATTGGCTTTTGATTATTATATATATGAGATAATAAACGGTCGGTCATGCGTCTAACTTAGGATATGTGGGTAGGCCCAGCCGGTTGAAAAGTTCCTTAGGAATGATATAATATACATTATATTAGGAGTCTTGTGGGTTCTCACCTTAGAAGCTATGGCAAAACTGAAACTGTGGAAAGTATAAGAGGTACGTTATAAATAAAAAACTTATAAGTTTTTCCGATTAAATTGGCACACATGTTTCTTTTTGTGAAAACAAATCCGAAACAGTGTGGCGCCCCGAAAAAATTTCCATCTATCCATTTGAGCACATGCAGAAAAAAAAGGAAAAACAAAGCCTATGGTATTGCCGCGGGGATAGCGACTCATGCGGTACATACCCTCTAGGTGGAGTTATAAAAAGACGTGAAGTTTATGGCATTAACCATGGGGATGGTGACTCGTGTGGCGTATGTCCGCTGAACTGATCATATACAAAAACATGCAAAGCTCACAATATCATCCATCTATCCATCATAAAGTTTAATCGGAATAATATAAGGGTTTTTTATATAAGGCGGTAGATTAATATCTTTTAACCTTATAAGCTTGAAACGGGATTAGGTGGCGTTGTAGTCTTTTGAGTGTGAGATCCATAGATGACTATAATCACTTGAACTTAACGGATCAAAAATAAGGGCTTGGAAACTGGCGGTTGGGTTTAAGTGGATCGTATACCTGCAATCGTGATTAGCGTGTGGTTTGACTTGTTAATAAAATAAATGAATATATTGAACGCTGATGTTTCCGATTGTGATTCCATTGCATATAATTTTTTCGGGACGAAAAAAGATAAGTGTGGGGATTTGATCAGGGCATTTTACGTATACTTTATTGAATATTAATTAGAGTATAAATGCATTAATATTAATCTAAAACTTATTACTTTAATCACTTTCTATCTTTTTAGAGGTTTTAGTTTTAATGGCTTTAAAGGATGCAATTAATAAAAAAAGAGCTCATTGGTAAAATAATCCACGCACACTAAATAGATTGAAGTTAAATACACGTTATTATTATTAATATTACTGGTAAACAAATGGGTTTTTATATTTAGTATTAGGTCATTGGGACTAATGAATAAATGTAACTAGTGAATAAAAGTAATTAGGGGGGGAAGGGGTTAAGGGAGTGTGGAGAAGTGTCCGGTGGCCGGATTTGGTGGTGCCGGAGATAGATGGTGGAACGGTGATGGTGGGTTGGTGTGAGGGTAAAGGGAGTGTGGAGTCCGGTGGCCAGATTTGGTGGTGCCGGAGATAGATGGTGGAACAGTGATGGTGGATTGGTGTGAGGGTTTTTCAGATGAAGTTAGATTAGAGAGGATGAAAAAGTGAACGGTGGGTGTAGAATGAAATTACCAAGATGCCATTTTACTATTCACAAGTTTGGTTTATTAATATATAGGATAATTATGTATTTATGTTCATTCAATTTAGTGTCTTGTGTTTAAGAGGATAAATGAAATTATGTAAATGTGGAAGATGGGCCATCATAAGAAATAATCAAAGCTCACGTGGATTTTTAGTCAATCAAGACTTATCATCAATTTTACATACACATGTGGGCTGGAAGGAAATCACGTATGGCCCAAGGAAGAAAGGAATGAGATTATGGCCTCATGAGTTGTGGGCTGCGTTACTGGGGAACCATATGGTTAACTAAAAGTCGGTGGAGATAATGCAACATATATATATTGTCATTGGACGGCAGAATTGGGTGAAAAAACAGAAAACGAATTTGAATATTAATCTCTCATCTCCAAGTTACTTTTGATGTCCAACCAATTCGGGATGACAACTGATGCGGTAAAGACTATCATGAGCGGCTAGGCTCTTCGTGGCTTCTTCCAAGAGGACGGTTCAGTTAGGTTTTTACTTTATTCAGTTTATACTCAGGTTTGGATGTATTTTTGACTTTGACAACGTTGTATGAGTACATTGATGTGTTGGTTTATTTGAACTATTTGCACGTGTTTTGAGTTCTTGCTTTACAACTTGTTCGGTTGATGACAAAACCTAGTAACTTGTTGAGTGACATAGAGTAGGTTGACTCACGCTAGTAAATAGGGTTAATCGAATTATAAAAGATCTGATGACAAAGACCTATTTTTGATTACCATATTAAATTCACCAACTTTCCAACATCATGTCTATATGATGGCCAATTAACTGAGTAAACTGAGTTTTGTGAAACCTAGAACCTGAAGTTTGGAGGAAGTTACGTTTTATAAATCTGATATCTTTTCTTGTAGTTAGTTTTTTAGTTTCTTTCAAATAATCAAAACCCCAAATCTAGATTAGTAGTAGTTAATTAAATAATTTAGCTAAACACTAACCACATATTTCCCGTGGATACGATACCCTACTTATACTATCTACGTAGTTTAAATAGGTTTTTGATTGACCTTAACGACAGTCATCAAGCTGGAGGAAGTTCCTGATAACCCCCCCCCCCCCCCCCCCCCCCCGTGAAAAGATCCCCAGAAAGAGACACTGGTATTATCATCCAACAAAAGAGTCTAGATCCTTGTCAAAAATGTAATGTCATTCTATCATAACGATGATTCTTCTTTCTGTTATAGCGGATTCCTTGGAAGGAGACAACTCGGATCCGAGTTTTTGGGTGCCCTACTTGGATATGAGAACTACGGTTACTTGTCGGCACTGGTAAGGAGTTTAAATATTGGTTTTGCAAAAAAATATGTTTTATTCTTATGTTATATAATTGTCCACCTTGTTGCATGTGTGTGGTTGGGTTACCAGAATGATGAGTCCGAAAAACCAGAACAGCTGTTTCCATGGACGATTCTCCCACCGCAATTCCTAGACCTCCTGGGTGAGAATCCGAACCACTGTGCATTACCTTTTGCCATCGGATTAAAGGAACATTACCCTCCATTTTGGGACATCGATACGGTAACACTTATATCACACATATTTTTTTAAAACCAAATATGTTTAAATTATAACCTTTTGTCTTAGGTTTATATTCCAATATGTGTTGACCAACAAGACTGGTTCATCGTTCGTGTCGATATGTGGACACTTCACCATACCTTGTACTTCATTGGTCGTGTGGTTCAAGCAGTTCTGATGGGTCAAGCTTGATTCAAGTTACGGTGTACCCAACCCTTTTAAAATTTGAATCGTTTTTCAAAACGTTTTTGGACCAAATCTCGTAATAGGAACATTCTGGACGCCCATACGTGGAAAAGACATTGGTGACAGATACTGAAGTTTGCCAACATGATAAGGAAAACCCAGGATCTAATTCCGGGATGTTAGTTTGTATGTTGTTGACTAAACTGGTTAACGACGAGCAGCTCGGGATTCAGGGAGATCTTGATGAGGCTTGCGCGAAATATAGACCAGAGATGGCGGATGAGTTTTATGCAGCTCGATTTCCACCTCCAAACGTGTAATAAAACAAGAAATGCTTTGTCGTATTTATATTATGTTTGAATTAATAAATAACTTCATCCGAGACCTTTTTTGTAAAAATGTCAAAAATGACGTTTTGGCCTGTTTTGGCCCCTCCAAACGAGGGGAAAAGATCTTCGGTAAGACGACGCCACTAGTCCATGTCCTTATCACCCTTGCATAAAACTTGGAAAAACCCAGTGACGGTGACCGGCACCGCACCGGTGAAAAGACTGACTCAGAAAAGGGCAGCATAGACCTTTTTTTGTAAAAATGCCAAAAATGACATTTTGGCCTGTTTGGGCCCCTCTAAACGAGTGGAAACGACCTTTGGCGAGATGACGCCACTGGTCCACGTCCTTATTCACCCTTGCATAAAACATGGAAAAACCCGCTGACGGTGACCGGCCCCGCACCGGTGAGAAGACTGACTCAGAAAAGGGCAGCCTGGACCTTTTTTGTAAAAATGCCAAACCTGACATTTTGGCCTGTTCGGACCCCTCCAAACGAGGGGAAACAACCTACGGCGAGATGACGCCACAGGTCCACGTCCTTATCCACCCTTGCATAAAACATGGAAAACCCCGGTGACGGTAACGGGCGCTGCACCGATGAGAAAACTGACTCAGAAAAGGCCCCCCAGGCCATTTTCGTAAAAATGTCAAACACAACATTAGGAAGAAAGCTTTTATTTTTAAATTAAAAATAGTACCAAAGTACAGGGATAAACCTAAAAAAACTTCATCCTACATAAAACTCCATTTATAAAGCTCGTTAGCCATGTGGCGACGGTAGCTGATACAAGCCTCTTCTACGTCACTGTCTACAATGAGCGACTTGCCTCTTACAAGGTTCTCCATCATCATACAGACAAGAACCCCTGAATTAGCAATGTTACCATTGTCCTGAGGCACAACATCTTGAACCAAACCAAAGGAAACTTTTTTGTTTGTGCAGTATTTCGAGTTTCGCCAATAGTGGATTTGGTCAAGAAAATGCTTGAGGAAAATGGGAAAAATGTCCATAACGTGGTTAAACAGCCGTCGTTTTGTATTTCCCCATCTTTTATCAGTCCAATATTGTGTTATTTCCATATTAAACATATCAACCCAGAATAGTAACAAGTCCTCTTGCTTAATCCATATCAGAATATACAAATAATCAACCTCCCAAAATGGAGGATATGGTTCCTTCCTTCCCGCCATGTCTAACGCGCTTAAACAATCCTTCGTATAACACACGTCTTCATAAAATTGCGAAGGTAAAACCATCCAAGGCAATTTCCTTGACGGGTTTTTATAAAAGTTTAGACTTTCGTAGCCGCATTACGCTTGAACATGCTACCAAAAAAAATTATATATAATCAGTGATTTGTCTAAAAAAAAATAATGGTAGGATTGGAATTACAATGTCATTTAGGCATCCATTAGACTCGTAGTCTAGTAGGCTACCCCAAAAGCTTCTAGGTAGTTGTTTTCCCCTAAAAAGCGAGAATAACAAAAAGGGGAATCCCCGTTTAGGTAAAATTCCACAACATCCTTTGACCATTTTTCGGACTCGTCGGTTGGAAATGCAAAAATGGTTCTTTCTGGAGGGTTTTCAGCCGGTTTACTCGACAAACTGTGAGCGGACGACACGGAGTTATGTAGGATAACGTTTCAGGTCGGCGTGTGAGAAGACGTGGTGTTAGAACGACCGGTTGGACGTCTTAATTTGTTTAGAATCGAACTTGAGTTTTTCTCGACAGAGTGCGAATTATTTTGTTCAACAGCTACTTGCTTGTCACCTCGGTTTGCCATAATTGAGAAATGTGGGTGTGGTTTTTGTGGAGTTGTCATACTTGATGGTGGGGGTATTTATAATGGGTGGAAGTTGAATTAAATATCAATTTACTCTTTCCTTTAAACAATTTTTGGGTTTTTGCTACAATTATTTTTTAATATTATAAATCATTTATCAATAAAATAATAGTAAAACATATTGCATTAATAACAACAACAAAATAACACGATATATTAACGTAAAAATATATAACATTCTTCCAAAGTTAACTATTCGTCACTACGTGGAAACAGGTTCAGGTTCAAGTCATCGCCCCATTCTAAGGGGTTTGGTTCAGGATTTTTATACCGGCTCCGGTGATCTTTGTGACTTTGGTGATGAGCAAAGTACTGATAGTCCGTTTGGTTGTTCGGCATAAAGGACATGACTTGTGACGCGGGTGTAGCAAACTTCAGCTAACTTATGTGGGGGTCCACAAACTGATTGTTGTTATCCAAAGGATTTTTGGTGAAATCCAATAAGTCGTTCATGTTATACTGTCCGTCGTTGTTGCATGTCGTAGCCAAAAGTGACTCCCAACTATCATTATCATTGTTTGCGGCTACATTAACGTCGTCAAACGTATTACCAACGTTTTGTACCCCTCCAAAGTTTCCACCATAATTTTGATTTTCATTAACACCGGATCTGGATCCCCCCTGTTTCGTAGTTTCTGCCCCAATTTGATGTCCCCGTCTCTTGAATGTTTCTACCACCCCGTCCACGACGCCGTGGCCTGCCTAACCTCTGTGTGCGAGGGTATGAAACAAGGTCCACCGGCTCTTGTGTTAGGTGAGTCGGATATTGTGTGTAATCTGGAACATTTGACATATCAAGTGCCCGATACGCTGCACCCTGAATGAAGTCCAGATCTTAAGATCGGTGTATTACACCCATCGTCTCCGATCAAAAAAAAATAATAGTTAATTTTAATCTAAAAATAACTTGGATAAAAATAAAGGTAACCTTGCATAATTTTAAAGTTAAATATACCATCATTTGGACCCTTGCTCCTTCATCTTGGAAGCCGCTCATAAGGACAGGTGGTAACCGTGGGTTCATTAAATATAACACCGTATGCTGCATGTACCACATCATTTAATCATTGGCAACGGAATAAGATGTGATGAATTCCCCGTTTACCAAGTTTTCATGACGTAGGTCCTAACCATGAACATACGGACCGTGACGAGATCTCCAGTTCCAACCGGTTTTCCCGATCCGGTTTAAGGAACGAAGCCTGGCATGCTCAGTAATATTTATGGCAATTGGGGTAGGTATATACTGAACCATGCCAAACTGTCTCATGACGTGCTATGGATAGTGATGCTCTACAACCTGGTAGTATAACAGAGGGCAAGCACTCCTCCAAATTCCCATACCACTCCTACATATCTCGGGGAGTCTATCCACAATTTCGTCGTACGGTCTCCAATTAAACTGAAACCAAAAATTTTCAAACTTTAGCAACATGGTCAAAATAACTTTTATATGTCAACAACTAACTAGCATACCATTGCCTCGTTCATAAATTGCAATTGTGATCTATATGTTCTGAGGCAATGTGTCGGAACGTCTATACAGCTTAGGCTTCCCTTCCATCTACAAAGGTAAATAATAACTTAACATAGTGTAATATACCTACCGAAAAAATAATTTTAACATTTTAAACTTTAGTATACCGAGCAGCTAACGGCGCAATGTAGTGGAAACGGGCAATATCAGGAGCAAAAAACCAACCCCCCCCCCACTTGTAAAATCGACATTGGGCCGGTAACGCTTACATCATCAGGTGCTGCAGCGCTACAAAGGTTTCTGTAAAGGCTGCATAATGCAGCACTGCCCCAACTAACACCCGAACATGCTATCAAATCTTCTAGAAACTCTAAAAAATTTAGAGATATCAAGTTGTTCGCATTATCAGGTAACACCGTGCACCCTATCAAATAAAAAATTATTAAGCGTGCACGAATAATGCACTCTTCATCTGATGCGTCGTTTTCTGAAAAATCCCACTTTATTTCTTCTAAAATACGCACCGAACTAACCCTTTTGCCCCTCACATGATTTTCTGTCGGGGTAAACCCCAACACATTTTCACAAAACGAAGCTGTCCCAACGAATGTTAACGCAATGTCAACCCCACATACAGGCACCCCCTCTATTGGTAGCCCCCACAACACATTAACATCCTGTAAGCCAGGTCACAGTCGTTTCGCCAAAAGGGAGGTGAAACGTGTGGGTTTCTGGCCTCCACCGCTCAACCAACATGTTTATTAACGCGTTGTCTATATACCGGTACCCACTGTCCAGGATCCCACCGAATCTTGTTGCACGTATTAATACTTCTACCCGTGGTCTAACCGGATGTTGTTTCAGATGCTTCCAAAATGAACGATCTGGTCGTTTAATATTTATGGGTTGATGGTAATTTTTTGGATTTTTGAAAGCTTCGAACGCACTGTGATCCTTGTGCAAAAACATCACCGCGTCAATAAGAGGATGAGGATTGCATTCGAAACTCATTTTCAGCAAATCGAAGTTGTCACAAAATGTATTTGCAAAGTATTGTTTCTTGGTGGGTTTCTTAGAATTTTGAAATGAAGTGTGTATGGGTATATATTCATCTTCATACGAACTTTTCTCTACATGTATGTACAATTGTAAGATTTGACTACTCTTTGAATTAATCATGCTTACACCTATCTTCTGCTCAAATTTGGCTTCAATTGTAGGCTATTGTATAATATTTCGAATCCAAAGCTCTAAACAGTATGTAAATCTTACACAAGCAGAATTTAATATTATACGGAATTTGATTTCTGATGGTGTAGTCATATCACCAATCTCCTTTCCTTGCATGCATTGTAAGAATGCAGGGGTTTAATGTATGCTAGCTTGTGGAAAAGAGGAAGACCTCTGAATTTGCATGTGATACTGCTGCATATAGGGGGGTAAATAAGGGGCTGAGTATAGGGGGGTAAAGAGTAAATATCGTATTGGAAGTTGCACCAAGTCACATCAAGCGTTGTTTTGATTTAATAACCTCGATTTGAGGGATAAGATTAAAAGTATATCCGTTGGAGTTGGTATACCAACAGATATATTTTTGGGGACAATTGTTATGGGTGATTTTCTGCTCATATATCCTGACTGATATTCTGACTTTGTTTGTTTGTGACCAGGATGCTGGATCAGGATGTTGGTAACATCCTGATACGATATCCTGGTAGTTACTAATTGACTCACGTGCAGATTGTTGTAACCAGTCTCTAACGGTCAGGTGGACTTCTTCTCCTCAAGACTCGGGCAAATCAGTTATATTATGGACGTTGAAGCCGGAAGACGTGGACTACAACGTTCACTTGTGGAATATTCGCTGAATCCCGGAATAATAGGATAGTTAGTTGGTTTCTTTTACTATAAAAGGGATTGATCAGATCAGATTAGGGACACAATCTTTCGCACACACTTTCTCTCTAGCAGCAAACACTCACTACGCACTAACACTTGTATTCAAATTACGTTGTAACACTTAGTTGATCCGCATCATATCCTGCACTGTATTCTGATATTTGAAGCAATAAGAAGAACAAGGCAGCTGCGATTGTCAGTTTCCTCGTATATCTCGTGTCACCCTTTACATTTTTGCTCACTGTTTGATCATAGATATAGCTCAATATCCTGATCTATATCCTGAAATAGTTTTTGCAAACTAACAAGCCAACATATTTTTCAACACACATTCTCAGCACACTACCTCACTTAACTAATTTGATCACTTAATTGCTTTGGTAATTTTTGACCAAAACATCAGGTATGATAATAGTTCTTGAGATCTTGTTTATTTAAACTAATTAAGCTCCTAGTATCAGATTTGTTTGTAATTTGCTTATGAAACTATGTAAGGTTTTTTTTTATAAGTTTGCCTATGATTTAATGATGCTAAATTGCTAAAAAATGATGAAATTTGTCAAACTAGGGATGAAAACATATTATTTTTGGGAAGATTGTTTATGAAGTTGCTAATTAATTGAAGAAATTTGTCAAATTAGGGATGAATGGTTTGCCTAAGAATCTATGTTAGGTTTTTTTTTATAAGTTTGTCTATGAATTATTGATGCTAAATTGCTAATTAATTGATTATAAGATTCGATACGTTATATTAGATTTGAAACATGTAACATTTCGTTTTTTTTTCAAACATATTTATAAACGCTTAGAATTATTTTCGCATTTCATTTAAAAAAAAAAGTGTTAAATAAACTAATAATTTAAAAATAATAAAAATAATAATAGTCAACAGTGAAAAAATTTGAACAAATATTAAAGACATCTTCATCAATTGTAGAAGACATTATCCTATATATTAATAGACAAACCTTGTGAATAGTAATGAATAGTAATGACCCCTTCTTAACAAGTATTTATATAGTTTGTTGTTAGAAAACAAGATCAGTTTTCTGGTCTGCCTTAGTGGTTGTTGTGTTAGTTGGTTTCTATATCAACCCGGGTTCGAGTCCCGGTTTACAGTTTTTTTTTTATTACACTCTTACATCTCGCTTAAAATCCCAAACCATCCACCTACCCTTCCTTTTACACATACAGACAAACCCTAAAGAAAGGAGTGTGAGAGAGAGTGAGATGTGCAGATGTCTAGAGATGGAAAGAGATTATGGGAGAGAGAATCGTCATGGACTGGTGGCTGACCACCGCCACCGTTGGCGGCGCCACCTGATTCCGGCGCGTCAACGACCCCAACCGACGGAACAATGGCTGAGCCCTTGAGAGAGAGAAGACGCTAGCCTTGAAGACGGTTAGCATTCCGACCAAATTAGACCAGGTTCCGGTAAGATCCGAACCCATTTGCAAGTTATTCTTTGTTATATCGGTTCAAAATAAGTCTTGTAAGGATCATATATTCTGATTACGTGAACACAGGTGTTCCGGTGAAGGTACGACTAGGGCTCTAGGAGCAGTGCCGGCAAAGATAATCAGTTGAAGATCCGGTGAGCGGATTAAAGCCTGGTGTCCGTAGGAATGAATCTGGGGTGATAACGGTTACCGGAAAAGCATCGTCTGGTGTCCGTAGGAATGAATTTCTCACAGGTTATATTAAAATTTTGTTCAAATATAGTTTTTATGTTTATGTAATTGATTAGTTGATTATTTGAATAGTATTCATATAATTATCTGATTTTTTATTTGAATAGCTCTTAATCCCTGATTTTGAGGTACGCATATTTTACTTCAGAATCAGTTGTTGGTCTCTTAATTTGGTTTTTGATTGTTTGTTATTTTTTTTATTTTATAATTTTACAGAATTTATGTTTGAATAGTACTCGCAATGGGGAATGATGTGTTGTGAAGAACTTCGGGTGAAGTGGAAGGACATGTAAGTAATTTATCTTTTACATTTTGGCAAATAATTATATTTTTTAAATTTACAAAATTTGTATAGCTTTCATCTCTATTTTTTATAGATAATGCAAGGTACGTAGGTATTTTTAATCCATGTATTTACATGTTTCTACATAGGAAATCGATGAGAAGGCAAACCATCCGAGAGACGACCAGTGTATCAATCGATCGCCTGAAAAAGTGTGGCCATATGTAGAGGTGATGGGGTAACCAAGACTAAGGTAACCATTGATATTGATTCACAAGTTGATGGTAAAGTTCTTAATTTTTATTTTTGTTAAGAATTTGAATACAAACCATACTCAAATGTGAAAAATATGAACATCTGGGCTAACTAAAATACTCATTTAATAAAAATAATAGGATTTGAGCCAATTAAAAGCTCAGATTAACTAAGTGGATGAATGTGGGATATTATTTATTAGTTAAACATTTATTTTGATTTAACATTTAGATTGTCAAGGGCCTTACATTTTATATTAATGGGTGGTGTCATTGAACTTTGATTTAAAGAAAGACGTGGGTCTGCAATAATAAGAAAATTCTTTAATAGATGTAAGGTTTTTTTTTTTCCCAGGTGTTATGACCATAAGAAATCCCACACTCCACTCTATTCTTTTAGTGACATCTCTACCCATAATGTGTTGGAACTCAGAAACAATACTAGGGCATGAATCATATCTGAATCTTGGCAAGAGATTAATGAGGATGATCTGAAATTTTTTACAGCCAGGGGCTTTCAGCAGTGAAGTTGCTACTATTGGTGAATCGTGTTAGTAATCATATTCATGAAGCGCGGCGCAACGCACGCGCCGGATAACACCTAGTTACGTTTATGTTTAAAAGAAAAACATAAAAAAAACAAAGCTTGAAAAACCATTTTAAATATGTCATTAAGTACAGGGGCCAATTATGTAAAATCTCAAAACTTTCAAAACCAAACATATGGCTTCATCTTCTACGTAATCCGGCCAGTTTTTCCGGCGATAATTCCGGCAACTCCGGAACCCCGTTTCCACACCTTATCGGTCCGAATCTCTTGGTTCAATCCTTATCTCCACATCATAACATCCTTATGTTACCGATTCATCCCTTATTTCCCGTTAGAAAGTAAGCTGAATTTGTACATGTAATTCATTGCCCCCATTCTTTGTAAATTTGAACAGTAGCAGATAGAATTAGGGTTTAATTAGATTTATCAGTAAAGAAGATGTTTATCTCAAAACCCACTTCAACATTCGAATCATAACATACCTCTACCACCTAAACTAAACCGCCCTCAGATTAGTATAAATAGAGGTCCCCCAGACCCTTTTTGGCTTTGCTCACATCAATTTCGCGTCCAAAAAAAAAAAAATCTCTATAACTCGTCGGAACTCCTACTCCAGCCAACACCATCTTTCTGTCAATCCGAGCTTAGTAGGTACGACTTATACATATTTATGTTCGTTTATACCCGCTGATTTAAACCCATAAGATAAATGTTTATAACAGTGACTGATTCTTGTTGGTTTGGGATGTTTAAGTGGGGAAGATGTGAACACTGGTTATGTTGATATATAATTCGGGTTTAGCATACTTCAGAAACAATAAGTTAGTAAACTCGATTTAGAGTTGTGATTGAACTTTGAAACGCCCAGGAAACAGGTTCGAGTCCTGTTTTCCTCGTTTTTTTTTTTGTCTTTTTATTTAATCCAGATTCTTTTTATATAAATTACATATAACAAATTTTTTTTACTGTTTTATTAATAACAATCATAAGTAATATTATTATTTAATTAAATATGACTTATTGTGTTAGATAAAAAGAAAAAAAAAGTATTTTTTTATGAACGTTAACATGAAATTTAGTTTATAAAATAATTATATTAACTTTCCTAAATGGTTTTTCTAAATTATATCAATAAATGATTGTTCCACTTTTACTTAACTAAACTTTTTGACTAAAATCAGATAAATTTCTTAAATTCTTAAAACAGTTAATCAATTATTTGACTAACTTAATTCGTATAAGTTCCCCAACTATATCCAAAAAAAAAAATTATTCCAACATTCCTAGTTAGTCTATAAACTTATATACAAGTTCGTCTATTAAACGATACCCCATAAATTTCATTAGGATAACTTTTTGAGGTTTATCTCGCATCTCCACCACAACGCGCTTTTGAGTGAATTTTGCTTAGCTTATGAGGTGAGTATACATAGTCCCCTTTTTCACTTTTTATACTTTTGGGGTGATTCATGTGCCATATATCAAATTTACAAACTATTGCATACTATTCACAACTTACAATTCGATTCTATGGTTTGCATGTTATCTATGTGTTATTACTTATTTGAACTTACATGGTTACTATTTGTACATTCATTAACTACGATCAAGCCGCGTGGTAGTATATTATAGCGCTATAGGATTGACACCTCATTCCCACTCCTTGGCCTTTTTAGGGGGAGATCCTTTTGGGAATGATAGAAACCACTTACTCTAGCAAGAGGCTAACCTTTTGGGTTCCTCACTTACAAGTCGACACAAGGTTTGAGTGTGCCCTTAGTTTCATGTCTTTGTTTTCAAATTGCTTTAGATATTATGCTTTGCCATTGAATTGTACAAAATTTTCCTATTATACTTATACGTACTAATACCCTATGTTACTCGCCAACTTTTCGTAGTTGACCTGCATTTTGCACATGTTTCAGGCGATAAGGTTTGATGATGCTTACAAGATTTGCTACTCTCATAGGATGCATTGAGGATTTAGATAATTAATTACGGAATGATTTGTTATTTGTTTCTTTGATTGCAACTGATAAATTGTAAATTTGATTAATAAATATTTAAATTTTCAGTTCCATGTGCTTTTAAACCATCCATCAAAGTAATGCCCCGGTGTTTTCGCCATCAGTTGGGGTGTTACAAAACATAAATGAACAAATTCTTTTGTGATGTTATATAAATGTTAATCCCTTTTATGTTTTTTATATCTTGTAGAGTATTGATTCACAAGAAGAAGAGGAAACTAATCCCCAATCCGAGTCGACCGCCGACTCAAATGTTCGCTCGAAGACGGATATCACATGGAAATATGTTACCGAAGCTAAAGATGAATTTGGTAAAAAGATGCGCATTTGTACATTTTGCAACAAGTCATTTCGTGGAGGGGGCATTAACCGAATGAAACAACACCTTGCTGGAGTTAAAGGAAATGTAGTTGGGTGTTTAAAGGTTCTAGCGGATGTAAGGTGTCAAATGAAAATTTTGTTTGAAGAGAGTACGCAAAAAGGTAAAAATATAGTTTCAGAGACTGAGACGGGTAGCACGCTAAAAAAGGTCTTGGTAAAAGGAAAGCTTCTTCAACATCCGACAATGCACAATCGTATTTCTCAAGAGGTATAAATGATTGTACTCAACCTTCAATTAAATCTGTATGGCAAAGTAAGGAAAGAGTTCATGATACAGATTTAGCTGTAGCCATGTGGCTATATGATGCATGCATACCGATAAATGCTGTAAATTCTCCTCCTTTATCAATTGCAATGAATAAAGTAGCTTCCATGGGGCATGGATATACGGGACCTTCCTACCATCAAGTTCGTGTAAATTTGTTGAAAGATGCTAAGCAATCTGTGAAACTTATAGTTGATTCTTATAGAGAGCAATGGGCCGAAAAAGGTTGCACTATAATGAGTGATGGATAGAGAGACATTAGACAAATAGCTCTAATTAATTTTTTGGTTTATTGTCCAATGGGAATTTCATTCATCAAATCTATTGATGCTTCTAATATTGAGAGTAATGCTGAAAGTTTATGCAATTTGTTTAGTGAAATTGTTGAGATTGTTGGTTCCAAGAATATTGTTCACTTGGTCACTGATAATGCTGCAAATTACAAAGCTGCGGGAAGATTATTATGTGGTAGATATCCAATGATATCTTGGTCTCCTTGTGCGGATCACTTGAAGGATGTTTCAGAAATGGAAGATACAACTTGCATCACGAATTACAGTTTTCATCTATAACCACAAGTGGCCTCTAAATTGGTTGAGAAAAAGACCCGGTTGGACAGAAATTAATAGTCCTGGGGCCACCCGATTTGGCACATCATTCATTGCATTGAAGAGTTTACATGATCATAAGCATGATTTGCAAGCTTTAGTAACCTCTATTGATTTCACGAAGATGTTGAAATTGACTAAAGCTAGCAATGTGAAACAAACTATCTTAGATGAGAAGTTTTGGGATAACTGTTTTATAACGGTTCAGGTGATGAGTCCTATCTTGAGACTTTTGTGTATCTGTGATTCTGATGAAAAGCCTTCATTAGGTTACGATTATGAAGGCATGCTTAGGATAAGGAAAGGAATCAAAGAATTATTTAAAAGGAAAAGACATAACTATAAGAGGTATGCTGATATTATTGATGCTCGTTGGGATAAGATGTTACACAAAAGTCTTCATGCAACAGCTTATTGGCTCAATCCGGCATTTCAATATGAAAAAGATAATCGTGGAGAAAAGGAAAAGGCATGGGTAGGGGTGCTTGATATGATTGAGAAGTTATCGAGTTTAGATGAAAGTGTGCAAATAACTATTTCACACTTGGCAAAATTTCGGGATAAAATAGGTACTTTTGGTCGATCTATTGTTATGTCTTCTGTAGAGCTTGAGCGTCCCGATTAGTCTACTTAATTTTTATTTGCGATATTAGTTTTATATATTATAACAAAATTATATTTTATGTTAATTTTATGATTAGATGAGTGGTGGAAAGCGTTCGGTGCAGATGTACTGGCGTTGCAAAAATTTGCCATAAGAATTTTAAGTCAAACTGCATCCCCTTCCGGATGTGAACGGAATTGGAGTGTTTTTTAGAGAATTCACACCAAAAGAAGGAACCGCTTGGAGCATCAAAGGCTAAGTGATCTCGTATATGTGCATTACAACTTATGTCTACAAAATAGGTATGATACAAGCACAAACTTTACTTATTATTAGTTTTTGATTTTAAATAAAAGATTTTACATTTAAACTTGTTAAGCTAAATAAGAGGAAAAGGCCATATGACCCGGTTGATTACCAAAGCATTGATAAAAACGAATTTTGGGTGGTGGAAGACGAGAAGGAATCCGAGCTTAACTATGATGATTTAGAAAATATGCTCGATGAGGAGCTCTCAATTGATCTTGATTCACAAACACAACCATCTGAAGGTTAGTATTTTCTTTTTGATAAATTGATTACTAAATAATATTGATGATGCATAATTTTTTACTTCAAAAACTATATACTTAGATTTGTCATTTTTTTTAATTTTAGGCCAAGAATTCAACGAAGAAGATAATGTGGTTCAAGTTAATGATGGTATTAATGTTGGTAATGGCAATTTTGATGATGATGATTCGGATTCACTAGATGATTGGTAGATTTGTATATTGTTGGATTGGTACTTTCATTTGTTGTTGGTTTTGAACTTTTTTATATTATTGGATTTGGTACTTTTGTATGTTTTGGATGACTAATGGTTGTGTTTTTAGTTCCTTAACTATTTGGAATTTTATATATTTTTCTATATTTTATGTATATTTTTATATAATTTATGACGTAATCCGGGTCTTAAATCCGGTTGAACCGGTCGGACTGGTCCGACCTTTGACCCCGTAAGGCGACCGGGTCGACCTTCGGTCTGGTCCTGAAAACATTGATCATTAGACAATAACTCCTTACAAATCTAGTTACTGCTTTGATTGATGTGTTTATTACTTACTTGTATTAATGACCAACTGAATTGTTAAGCAGTTTATATTAAAAACACACATAAGCACACACTCTCAGATCCAACAACTGGTATCATGTTGTGGGGGAGCTGGAGTCTGTAAATACCATGATTTAATAATATGAAAATCTATAATGACTTCTTGTTATAAATTGTTTTCTGATTGTTATTATTACTGTTGCACAATTATGTTAAGTATGGGAAGTTACTGTTATTTTGTTTAGAGCACATAGTCAGATTCTAAGGCTATAGGGTGTGGTCATGACCCTCATGGTTATCATGACCCTCCACATCAGCGTCATGTTACCCACTTTTAATCCATCATCCAAAACCATTACCCTAAGGGTGTGGTTATGTTCCAAACCACTATTCTCTTATTTTAATTTATTTTTATGAAAAGCAAAAGGAAATATTAAAAAAGAAAAGGAGGCTTATGGTTGCCATGGTTTAATCCATGTCAACCATGGTGGATGAGACAGGAGGTGGTGTAGAAATCCATTAATGGTCCTATGTGGCGATTGATGACCCAACCCATACCCCCACACCCTTTAGCCTAACAATTGGTATTAGAGTTAGATCTCTAAATTCAATCTAGTAATCGATTTAAAACAAAGTTATGTGAGCTTATATCACCGGTTGTTATTCTCTTTGTATAAATAGATCATGACTCTATCATTGTATATAGTCTTTTGTATCATAGACTATATCGAGTACTCATACAACAATGAACTAAGTTGTGTTTAGAATAATGAGTTTTTTTTTTTTGTATTGTAAACTATACCAATTGTCAGTACCAATTACTATACCGGTAACGAAACGAAATGACCGACCCA
Organism: Helianthus tuberosus; assembly: GCA_030545235.1. Lineage (NCBI taxonomy): Eukaryota > Viridiplantae > Streptophyta > Magnoliopsida > Asterales > Asteraceae > Helianthus > Helianthus tuberosus. The sequence goes on from CM060442.1 coordinate 172,828,131, forward strand.
ATAACGTTGACGCTAGTATCGGTATTATCAAAACCAATATCAATTTTGTTTTTATGCTTTTCAATCATGTAAGATGTTCTATTGCTATTGAAACATAATGTTTAAAATTTTGAATATAAAATTACAAGAGACTTATTTTTATTTATGTTTACATATAAATTTTGTTAAAAGGAGAACCGAACGCTTAGCGGCTCGGGATATAACCAGTGGCGGAACCAGAAGTTTAGAACTAGAGGGTCAATAGAAAAATGTAATATGCCCTAATATGTGGAAAATGTTCAAATAGATTGTCTTCTAAAACTAGGAAGTCCTAGGAAAGATATCAAATGAACTTCAATTAAACTCATTCTAGCGGCATTAGATTCGTCTCGTTGAATTCTCCGATCTTAGATTTTAGGTTCTCGCTTTTAGATTTATATCTTGTAGATTTTAGAATTTTTGTTTACATCATTGTTTCTTTTTATTTGATATTGTTTTTTCTGTTTTTTTTTTCATTATGTTTTTTTTCGCGATTCATTAACTTTTTCCTCGACACTGTGTTATATTTTACGATTCGTTGTGTTATATTATGCGATCCATTATGTATTTGTATCACTCCTAGATTTAAGAAATTTTATAGAATAACTTATCTCAAGTAAGATACAATTATATTATTAACCAATCAACTTACACAACATATAGTTAATACATAATTTAATTCCAAATTACGTATAATCTTATAAAGAAATAATATGATCGATTAAAATAAATATTCTTATTTTGAGTTATAATTTTTTTCTTTAAAAAAATAAGTTAAAAATAAAAACTTTGATTAATATATTCACTCATAAATCGTTTGTAACTAGTGAGGTAGAAGTAGAACCCAAAAGACAAAACAATTAGAAAGTGAAAAAGTATAGTGAATAAAATATTAGACTTTGACTTCAACAAACCATTTGAGCATTATTTACGAAAATAACCCCACCATCTTCTTCTCCAGAATAAAAATGCAGCGCTGCTGCTTTTGTCGTTTACCGCAATCGTGGAAAAACACATTGATGAAATCTTTCGGAACTATTCTCTGTACGTTTTAACTACTCTAACTACTAAAATGGAGGGTCAGAGGCACAAAAAATATCACAATTTTGAAAACTTATATTATGAGAGTTTGGTCGGCCGGAGGGTCCGGTGACCCCCCTGGACCCTCCTGTAGTTCTGCCGATGGATATAACCCACTCTCGAAGAATATTAATCCACAAGAGGCTTTCGGAGTATGTCGTGGAAAGAGATTTATTTATTTATTTTATAGAAAAACCTTGCATATTATTATATACTTTACCATTACATTATATATCCAATGCGATATCATCAATATATATATATATATATATATATATATATATAGGGTAGGGTTCTAGAGTGAACAATGATTAACTTGTGAACAAAGTGAACAAATCTTGACCATTCATTTGTTAGATGATGAGATTTAATGGCAATGGCAATTTTGTAAATATTTGATAAAATATAATAAACAGAAATTACAAATAGGGCTAATAATGTAAAATTACACCTACTTTAATTTTGGAAACCAGGAAGGAAACGTAATTGATTTTCTAGAATACCAATCTCTCTCTAAAAATAATAACAAAATTATGCTCATTCTTCTCCATAGGCCACCGGCGATTGGAAATACGACACAAGGAGTGGCATTCCAGCGAGAAAAATCAACAACAGCTTAGCAGAGGTAAGTTTATATGCAATACATCGATTCCGGTTGTGTACGATTAGTACTTCTTTTAATTATTTGAAATCGGAAAGTTAGGGTTTCGTTCATTCGTTGTGTATGAGATCATTTTGAAGTTGTAATAGTAGTCTAATCACAAGGTTATGGTACAATGTTGTGTTTTGATTAATTTGTATTCGATTACAGTAGTACATGGTTTGTAGGTTAGGGTTATGTGAATAGTGTTGATGTTACTCTGTTTTTCTGGCATTTACTCTGTTTTTCTGGCATTTTAATCTTCGTGATGTGATGCAACCCTTCTTTTTTGTGTTAGGTGGTTTAATCTTGTTGATGTACACTTGTGTATATCGTTCACAATAGTTATAAATACATTATGTATACACATATGTATTGTAGGAGGTATTTTGTTATATCGGAAGTGTATATTATGCTCTGTCTGAGGCGAAGGTACACATGTGTATTCCGATTAGTGGTACTGTTTTTTGGGGAAAATGTGATGAAGATTGTACAATAGGTTGTACACATATGTAAAGGGTGTTTTATGGTTATTATGCTCTGTTTGAGGCGGATGTACACATGTGTATTCCGATTATAAATAGTTGATGTGGTCAGATGACAGAGAGAATATCAATGTGGACCTGAAATTTGCATTGCCTGGTAAGGAAAGACAAGATTTTGCATACAATGGACTTCAGGTTCATCTTTATCTCTCATGTAATTCTTATTCAGAACTTCTTTACAAGCAAAATAGATGTCACATAAATCAATCATCATGGCATGCTTGGTAACTATCCAGTGAGTAAAAGAGATGTCTGTGCAAATATAATTGATTATGGATCGACAATTGATCTGACCTCTGAACTAGTATTCATATTCTCTTCTTATTCATAATTTGCTATACTAGTATTCGTATTCTCTTCTTATTCAAAATAATTGATTATGGACAGACAATTGATCTGACCTCTGAACTTGTATGCATCCACGATTCTGTAAGACCTTTGGTGACATCCAGTGATGTAGAAAAGGTTTGTTACTCTCAGTTAATCGTTTTCATCTCAAGTTGTATCTTTAATTCTCTTTGATTTTTAACAGGTTCTGAATGATGGGTTGCGAGTTGGAGCATCAGTACTTGGTGTTCCTGCTAAAGCTACTATTAAGGAGGTATAAAAACATACTTATTTGAGTTCCTGATTGTTTATTATGCTCTGTTTGAGGCGGGTGTACATATGAAGATTGTACACTGGGTTGTTGAACACTAGGATGCGGTTTTAGAAAAACAATTTAACTTTCGTTTAATATAATACTGTACATATGGTGTAAAGGCTAGTGTACATTTATGTAATGTACTGTTGTGCACATGTGTACAGACTGTTGTACACAGGTGAACATACCAGTGTACACCGAAGTACTTGCTAACCCGACATGATTGACACCCCTAGTTATCGATCTATAGTCTATATATGGATGTAGCTCAATAAAAATTTGCAGCTAGTTATTTAGATGACTAAACTAAAATGTTATATTTATGTTCTGAGTGTTTCTTGTTTGGTATTTATGTAGGCTTTGGCCGATTTCAAGAAGTGACTAACAGATACACCCAGGAAAAACAGAATGTATGTGCTTTTGCATATGTCTATTACACACATGATTACCAAAAAGGGATAAAACGTTTGTATAGTTCTAAAAGTTTTTTCTATTTTTTCACGGTGACAAATGTTACAGGTGGACGAGCTTCTAAAACAACGAGAACATATCAAATCATCATTTACAGTAGGTAGATCTTTGGTTGTTGGTAGCGGGAGCAATACGCAAGCTAGTAGTAATAACGGTGGAAATGACGGTAAAAATCCAGGTGGTGATGGTGAAAACAGCCACAGTCCGAGCGAAGAAGGAACCTCGGATCCCAAAAATGGTTGAATCTTAACCTCAAAGGAGATAGAAAAACTGGTTGATGACATGCGTCATGGGTTTATTCGGCGTGAATCTTTTTGTGTTTTATTGATATTCGTAATGGCTTGTTAGTAATCAAAATCAAGAATTGTTTCAAAAGATTGTTGGGATATTTTAGTACCTGTATGTGTCTTGTTTGATTAATTAATTTGATTATTTTTAAATGAAGGATGGGTTGTTATTTCTGAATCTACATTTCTGTTATTTGATGGTTTGTGTTCAACCATAAATATGTGGCTCCAATCTACTCAGGCTTTTATAGTGCTCTAGTTAATCGAAACGTAGTTTTCATCAGCGTTTTTGAAGGAATTATGTGTAGTTTTAACCATGCAAAATATCCGTAAATGCATTAAAAACCGTAGTCTTGTTTCATCATGTAAAAGCTATGCCACGTTTTTCTATAACTAAAACAAGGCATCACCAATTTCACCTACATAGTCATCAAGAAACAAGTCTAAGAACAATATATTAAGACCCTACTATACTATGATCCAAACTAAAGTCTCATTAACAGAGCATATATAAACAAGCCAATAGTCATCTTTTATTTCAATGTAAACTCTTGAAGATGTCAATGAGTCTAGAAAAATATGAGCTTTACATCATTTGATGAACATTCTGTATGTTCTTTATCTTATCTACTAACAAACAAAGGAGAAAAAAGGAAGTGATTTTCATGCTCTTGACCTGTGTCATAATCAACAGAACATTATATAGTCCCAATCAACACCCAAAATCAAACAACAAACACCTAATTTAAACAATAAAAAACACCTAATCTAAACAATAAAAACACCCTAACCCAACAACAAACTGTCAACAAACTTACATATGTGTACAATCATGAATAAATGTATGTACATGTGTGTACGTTATCAAAAACAATCAGATTAACACAATGTGTGCGTATGTACATACAACAAACATGTTCCAAAAAATTAAAATTACTACAATGTACATATACGTATACACATCAAATCATGACCAAAACACTTTCATATCCTCAGTCTGCTGCACCACTCAAATCTTGTTTTAACGAATGTTGATTTGCCCGACCACTTTCATATCCTCTGTTATCAACCAGCCATTACAACCATCATCGTCTTCAACTACAAATGCAAGTCTTATGTTATATCGTTTATGTAAAACTATACATTAACACGAAAGCAAAATTAACAAATATAATGAATTAAAATAAATATAAGCCCAGTATAACCTTCTGTTGTGAGACTAAGAAAAATATAAAGACGTATTGAATTGGGGGTGAAGGTGAAAACTGATGAATCGTGGTTATTGGAAGTTCTTTATTTCTAATTAAATCACAGATTAGAAAGTAAGAATAATATATTAAATTGGCTCATTCTTGTTGTTGCAATCTGTGATCAATTTCAGTTTCAGAATAATATTTAAAACCCCAGTTACCAATTTTGAATACAAGATAATTCTCATACCTAAAACTTCAATAGCTTCAACGATGGTTTGCGAACTAAGACTTTAACCATATAAAACCAATTGAGTAATGGATCAACGATTATGCAATCCTAAAAGTAAAAAAAATTAGCAATCTCCATACCGTATCATAACTGGAACTTTGATGAACAAGATGATCAGATTCAAAAGAAGATGAAGGTTAATGAAATTGAATCTGGAAAAAAGGTTTACCTGTCGATCTTATTTTTGGAGGAATTTTGAAATCGAATTTTTAATTAGACGATGATTCAATTGAATCACAAGAAAATAGGGTAAGTTGTATAATATAGTAACTGATATTGATGAATCTATATTAACAAGATTATAATTAAATAAAAAAATCAAGTTTAAATTGCTAATGACAATCCTACCCTTATTATCTTAAAAATAAAGTAAGGGTCAAGATGAGTTCACATTGTTCACAAACAAGGATATTGTTCACTCATGATCCCTATCCTATATATATATATGTATGTATGTCAGTTATTGTACAATACCCTTTATCCTACAAATTGCACGCGATGACCTCAGCCGTTAGATCTTCTGTCTATCAAACTCGGACTTCACAAACCCGAACACGTTCATAAAGTCTCATTGGACTCACAAACTCTAACTCACAAAAATGGTTGTTCGCATGTTATGTCTAAAATCGCATGGCTTCACAAACCCGGACATTTTCTTAAATCGCATGGGACTCACAAACTCTGACTCACAAAAATGGTTGTTCGCATGTTATGTCCAAAATCGCATGGCTTCACAAACCCGGACATTTTCATAAATCGCATGGGACTCACAAACTCGGACACTAATCGCGTACGCATCATACGTTAAAAGATATTGTACAATACACTTTCTCTCTCTCTTTTTCTCTCTCTCTATATATATAGTTAACGAACAACCATGAATAGTAATTTTAAATTTATAATAATAATATATAGTTTTAATTTTTTTATTTTAATACTATAATACTTAAATTATTATATTTTCTTTTTAACATATTTTCATTTTTTTCTTTTCTTAGACCATATTTTCTCTTTCATTTAAATTCTACTTTTAATAATTATTTTTTCCTCTTTTAAATCATATTTTCTTTTTTAGTTAATTTGATATTTTTATAACTTACGTTCATTAACTTTTTTCCCTTGACATTTTCGTATAAGTTTTGTTAAAAAATAAACATATATTCAAAATAGAGTATTTATTTGGTATCATAACCGTATAAGTTTTGTTAAAAATAAACATGTATTCAAATAGAATATTTATTTGGTATCATAAAACGGTACGATGATAAACTGAATCGATTCTGACGATTTGACTTTCTAAACAACATGCTTCTTTTTCGAATAACGTTTGTTTTACGTTATCATTTGCTCCGTTTCGCTGTAACGCGCACTATGTAAACAAATCTAGTTTTTTGTTACATTATATGTCCTATATCCTATGAAGCGTAGCATATATCACATTAGACTATGGGGTATGGGGCGGGGGTTGGGGCGTGGGTTGGGTACAAACGCCCAAGTCACCACCCCGGGTGGGCTTGGGTTTCGGCGTGGCCCCTTGGGCGGGGGATTCAGCCCGGGCGTTGGGCGGGACTATCAAGGTGACATGGCGGGATCTGATTGGCCAAGACAACTAGCCGTTTGGGCTAGCCATTGGCCAACGGCTATGTGTAAAAAAATATGATTTTTTCACTACAAAAATTCACATTTCTATTCATTTTTTTTACCACAACTACTCCACCTCTTCTATAATCATCTCTATCTTATTTTAAAAAAAAAATTCTCATCCAACCACAATACGAAAAATGAATCCTCATAATCGTGGTTTTGACCCGAACAACCCGTGGGCATTACAAGAAAATCCTAGCCCACCATCCAATCATCCAATTGCTCCCTTTGTAATACACTCTACTATGCCGAATATGGCCGATTACGCATCGTTTCTTTCGAATCGTTTGTATACTAACTTCCCTCACACCGACGATTCTATACCTAGCCCGATTCCACAAACGCCCATCAACCTTTCACAAACGTCCATCAACCTTTCCCAAACCGATACCGTCCCCGAAACTCAACCCCCCATCGATGGTCCTTCCGCATCCAAACCCATCAAGAAGAGAAGTCACAAGAAAAAAACCGAGGCCGAGAAAGCACTTGAAAGCGCCAAACGAAAACAACAAGGATGGGTTCTTAAAGAAGTTGCATTGGCGAGGGCTTGGGTTCAGAAATCTCTACATCCAACTTTAGGTATTTTTAAAAATTTTGTAACCCTTATTTTAATATTTATGTTTTTATTATTTAACTTTGTAATATATTAAATTTTGTTTTTATTAAAGGGGTAACTTTGTAGAAATGTAATGAAGTTTGACAATTGTTCCACTTAAGTCACTCAAACTTTTTTTGTCTCTCTAAAGTCACTGAAGTTTCATTTAGCGTTTTAATACTATGTAATTATCAGGTTACCAGGTTACAATGATGATGTGTCAGGTTTTGTTATTTTTAATCTTTAATCTTTAATTTGGAATATAAAATATATATAACTAGGTTAGAACCCTGTGTATTACACGGGTTGAATAAATGTAATTTTATATACTAAATTAAAACAATTATTCTTTAAAAATCTCGTTTATTACATGGGTTGAACAAATGTAATTTATATATTAAATAATAAAAAAATTATATCTCTAAGAACCCCATGTATTGTACTGAATAAATGTAATTTTATATACCAAATAATAAAAACCCGTGTATTATACGGGTTAAATAAATCTAATTATATATACTACATAATAAAAAAAGTTATATTTTTAAAAACACTGTGTATTACACGTGTTAAATAAATGTAATTGTGTAACCTTGTATATTACACGGGTTGGATAAATGTAATTTTATAAACTAAATAATAAAAAATTATATCTTTATAAACCCCGTGTATTATACAGGTTCAATAAATCCAATTATATATACTAAATCATTATCATCATACTCAGTAAATCTCACCAATAGCAAAGCTAAGGTAGGGTCTGAGGATGGTAAGATTTAGACAGCCTTACCTCTACCCCGTATGAATAGAGAGGCTGCTTTCAATGAGAGTCTCGGCTCGATAGTAGTTTTGCATCAAGCCTTGGATATAAGGCACATAACACTCAACAATCGGGACAAAGACCGATTAGTGCATGGTCCCTTTTGTCTTTCTACTATCAACGCCACCACATGATGATGCATGATTAACCGTCCTCCGCTTATAACGTTATTTTGACAAACTTAGTAAAATAATGTTAAAATTAGTGCAATTTCACTTTTGCCCTCCAATCGTCCACAAATATATACATTATATGCGCATGTCGCAAGCGGGGCGAATATATACTAAATAATAAAAAAAAGTTATATATTTAAAAACACCATGTATTACACGGGTTAAATAAATGTAATTTTGTATATTAAATAATATGCTATTGGATTCGTTTAAAAAAACATAAATTTGGTTCGGTGTAATTCGAATCAAGTCATAAACTTGGTTAAGTTTAATTCGAATTGATTAGAACCCCAATTTGGAAAATCTAAAACATAAATTATATTATAAGCTTCTCTTCCTAATTAATGTTTTTTAAAGTTTGATCTAATGTCTAATAAGTTATTTTGTATATTTTGTTTGTACTTTAAATTTTTTATATGAGCGTATTATTGTTTTTAAGTTTAAGATTATTATTTTGTGTTATTATTTAAAAAATCTTTAATTTATATTTTAAATTTGAAGATAATATATTATTAGATTAAATAGAATGATTATATCCGACATTCAAAGTAAGATAATATTTAATATTAATTGATTATTTATTATTTAATTAATTGATATAAGATAAGTATGAAAATTCAGGAAATTAAAATGTAGACGCCTTCAATGAGTGACACGTGTCCCAAAGTTGGTTTCTTTTATTATATAGTATAGATGACTAGGGTAAAAAATATCATATTTTTATTTCAGTTTATTTTTTCTCTTGTTTCACACAACACCGACATCTCTCTCCTTTTGTTATTTTTTTATTTTATTTATTTACTATTTATCGTCTGTTTGAATGCCTCAACAACACATACATCTTATTATTTTATTTTTATTGTATTCATCAAACATTTATTTAAATTACACCGTTAGAAAATATTCAACATAAAAATACCTATTTTCTGGACAAATCATTTAAATTATATTTTGATTTTATAAAATCCACCTTATCTAAATAATATCCAATCCAATTAAGCATGAGAAGAAAATAAAAATAAAAGAAATAAAAATGGTAACCTGATGACCTGGTAATTACATAGTATTAGAAAACAAACCTAAAGTTTAGTTACTTTATTAAGACAAAAAAAATTTTAATGACTTAATTGAAACACTAAGTAAACTTGGTTACATTTCTATGACATTTTCCCTTTATTAAAATAGGAAATTCTCAACATAGAAACAATTTGTGGGGCGCGATCAGTAAAGCATTCCACAAAGAAATGGAAATGGAGCTTTATCGTGAAAATGATAGCTTATTCTCGAAGTGGACCGAGATAAGCGGGCAATTCACCAAATTTAGTGGTTTTTTACATAAGGCAAAGCAAAACCCAAAAAGTGGTGAAACCGAAGCCGACTTTGTGACAAATGCATTGGTTACATACAAAACGAATGTGGGAAGCGACTTCCGTTTCATGCATTGTTGGGGCATTTGTAAGTTCCATCCCAAGTGGGTGAATATCCCCAGTGGTAGCGAAACTAACACGTCTTTCAAAAGGTCAAGGACACCCTCGTCCCAAGCCCAATCGGATGCACGAGAACAAGAGTTGGAGGACTATGTGGATGATTCGCCAAACCGGTCAGAATACGGAAGAGATGTCCGCAAAAAGGCGCGCTCAAAAATCAAGATCGGGTACGCCATCGCATTCAGTTGGGAGTTCGGGCTCGCGTAGGAGAGTATACAGCGATCAGTTGTAAGACATTGCATGCAAGTTAGATACATTCAACGTATTCCGACAACAAATGGCCGAAATTCGGAAGAACAAAGAAGCTAGGGATGCCCTGAAACAAAGACGAGATGATATGAAATTTCTAGCCCAGCCCATCGATCACCTATGAGGTGAAGAGTTAGAACTAATGTTGGAGACGAGAGAAGAGATAAAGAAAAAATATTACAAGTACTAGGAATTTTTTTATGTAATTTTCTTTATTTAAAACACATTATTAAAAAATTTAAATTTGTTTTAAAAATATAAATATGCAGTTTGGGCTGGCGACGCCCCAAACCCTCGCCCCACCATACCGTCTTCAATGTGAATCAGTCCAGCAAAACCCACCCAAACCACGTATCAACACATGCTCCAAACCCCCGTCCCACCATACCCATCTTATATATCGTATGAAGCTTAACGATATCAATTATATATTCCCTATGAAGCTTAACGAGTTTACGGCGCCGTAGCGTAATGGTCCATGGTGGCCCAAATAAGTATTTAATTAATCTAATTCACATATAACAATATAACATGTCGTCACCCTAATAATCCTTTCTTTATTTGCATGTTCGTAAGTTTTACATTTTAAGTGACTTGATTATGCCAAAATTATTATTTGTTTTTTTTTTTTTGTCTATTAAAGATCTATCATTTTTTTTAATTTCAAGTAAATTTAAAGCATTTCTATTAGTTTACAATTATTTCTTTTTAAATAAAACTTTAATTAGTTTAGTACCAGCTAGCTATATATTATTTTCCACTCAAAAATTGATTATAGAGCCGCTAATATCAAGCTGCATTAAACAAATTGGAGGCTATAACTATTGTTTTTTGACAACAATTATGAACCTAATTACAACCTAAGTGACTTGATTATGCCAAAATTATTATTTGTTTTTTTTTTTTTGTCTATTAAAGATCTATCATTTTTTTTTTAATTTCAAGTAAATTTAAAGCATTTCTATTAGTTTACAATTATTTCTTTTTAAATAAAACTTTAATTAGTTTAGTACCAGCTAGCTATATATTATTTTCCACTCAAAAATTGATTATAGAGCCGCTAATATCAAGCTGCATTAAACAAATTGGAGGCTATAACTATTGTTTTTTGACAACAATTATGAACCTAATTGCAACCTAACATTGATTTGTGCTTATTCTATTTTTATACACGGTAAGTATCAATGCTATTAGACCATGGGAGTTTTTTCCCGATCTACAATTGATGGAAAAAATATTTACTAAAATAGTGTTCTTAAAAAGATATTTACCAAAATAATGTTCTTGAAAAAAAAACTTTTCTCTGACTTCTACCTTTTTTTTGAATTACCAACGAATAAAAGCCCAACTACCTAGGATAATCTAATAGCGAAAGGTGACTCCATATTTATGCGACCGCAGACAGCGCTGGGTAGACCAAGCCCACCAGCTCCAATTTTAGGGAAAACTCGTCGCTCAAAGGCCCACTACGATAAAAACACAAATCTTTACTTCTACTCCAATGTCAATTAAGTTATAGGTTATTGGCCTTGACTCCTAAATTCATTGGATAAAACATAATTATTGTTTATCACTCATAATTTCAGTGGATAAATCCATAATTCAATAATGATCAGATAAAGGAAGTCATTGTTGTTTATAAAATATTATTTATAATTATTTAATTAATGGTTAAGCCGTTAACACCTTTATTATTATCTATGTTTTTAACTGTTCATTCTTGTAATCTCAATTAAAATCTATGTTATTAATTACGTTCAGAATGTTTACATACAAACGAACACGAACATCCTTATTTTCTTGACCAACAAACACGAACAACAAAATTCTTCTGTTTATGTGTTTGTGTTTGGTTAACGTTAAATGAACGAACACGAACACACCCTCTTTTATGTTTATTCAGTTGGTTTATAGACAACTATTTTTCTTTTGTTTAAAGGAGACGATTATATGATTTTCTCTTAGACAAGTGAGTAAAGATTTAGTTGATATACATTTTTTTTGTATGTCTAGATAGGTACATCATGACTTTCGTTTTTCTTTGTAATCATTCGTTGTAAAATTGGTAACGGTAACGAATCAAGTTTTTCAAATCTTAGTTTTATTTATTTCATAATACAGTATTAAAAAATTAATTGAAAATTTCAAAAGGCTTTAAAACTCGAATTCTATATGACAAAATTCAAATTTGAAAAATAAGAAAAAAAGAAAAGAATTAGGTTGACAAGAGATGATGGTAATGGTAAATATAAAAATAATAAGTTGATAAAAGATAAAATTATAAGTTGTTAACGTTAATACTTAAGTTGATAAAGCATAAAATTATAAGTTGTTAACGTTAATACTTATATGCCATACTTTGTAATGAATAACTAATAGAAATAGGTTTTATTATTAATTTATTTAATTGGTTATTATTGAATTGTTTTATATCCAATAAAGTTAGGAGTGAGAAACAAAAGTTAATTTTCTAAAAACATTATTTTAGTTACCTATATATTAAAAATAGAGTTCAATGAATAGTAACATTACCAAGGAATGAGCAAATGGTATCGTGTATCAGTACCGGTATCAAATTTACCAAACTGAGTATATTTTCGTTACCGATCGGTACCTACTTTTGACATTTTCAGTACCGTACCAGTACCGACCGTTACCGAACCGTACCATACCAGGTATATTCGGTACCTGTACCCACTTTTGGGGATTTTCGATAACGGTATTTTCGGTACCGAGCTCATCAAATCCTGTAGCAACATAGCAGCGCAAGTAATTGCACCGTTTATATTACTTTTCATACACACGGTAAATAAACTGTATTTCGTTTAAATAAGGTTTTATATATACAACAACTTATTTTGCTTTCTTTTTTTGTCTTTTTCTGTAATGAATGAATTGTAGCATGTAAAATTAACTTGGATATGTAGATTATTGATGAGCAAATCGTATCAAATCCTGTAATCAAACCGGTATCGTATCGGTACCAAATTTACTATACCAAATCATTTTCGGTACCAATTTGGTACCCACCTTTTGGCGTTTTCAGAATCGTTACTTTCGGTTCGACACCGGTCTAGCACCATACCTGTATTACTGATTTTTACCTTCAAATACCATACCGTATCGTATCGAGCATTTTCGGTTTCGGTACCTAATTTCGATGATTTTCCGGATTGGTACTTTTGGTGCCGTTACCGGTACCGAGCTCATCTATATTTTAACGTATTAGCACCGTAATAACTGAACTGAAAACAACCGATTTTCCAACGTGTAGGACGTGTAAAGAGCTTTTGTAAGAGAAAAGACTTTTTGTATTTTTATATGTCTTTGAGTACAATACACAAGCACTTTATATAGAGGCCATAAACAATAAAAAATGGAAAGAGTACAATCACAATACAATCGTATATCTATCAAAAATAAAGAACCAAGCTAGTGATGAGCTGTATAGTCTAGCTAATGATGAGCCGTCTAACAGGCCCCCTCAAGCGAAACGGGCGCAATAACGTGAAGCTTGCACCTAAGAGTGTCAAAGCGAGTGGAGGACAACCCTTTGGTGAGAAGATCAGCCAACTGAGAAGTAGTGGAAACATATCTGATATTGAGCGTCTGAGCTAAAACCATATCTCGTATAAAGTGAAGATCAATCTCAAGGTGTTTCGTGCGCTGATGAAGCACTAGATTGACTGCTAAGTATGTGGCACCAAGATTGTCACACCAAAGAGTAGGGGGACAAGAAGTAGGGATCTTAAGTTCATGCATGATGGATATAATCCATCGAACCTCTGCAGCGGTGTGGGCCAGTGCTCGATACTCTGCCTCTGTGCTAGAACATGCAACAGTGTGCTGTTTCTTGGAACTCCAACTAATAAGGTTGGATCCAAGAAAGATGCAGTAGCCTGTAGTGGAACGACGATCATCTGGGCATCAAGCCCAGTGAGCATCAGAATAAGCATGCAAGTCAGGGCTACTAGATCGTCGAGTAGCCAAACCATGGGAGATAGTACCCTTAAGGTATCTCAAGATACGCTTAACTGCAACCCAGTGTCGATCAGTAGGTTTCTGCAGAAACTGAGAAACCTTACTGACTGCATATGCAATCTCAGGGCGAGTCAAAACCAAATACTGTAAAGCCCCAACCGTACTCCTATATAGCAGCGGATCCTCTAGAGGAACACCAGAATACCGAGAAAGCTGCTGTCAAGAAGAAACTGGTGAAGGTGAAGTAGGTGGAGTAGCAGGTGAAGGTGAGGAAGATGAAGGAGATGATGGTGCGGGAGTGGGTGATGGCACACATGGTGGAGGAGGGAGAACTGTAAAGGAAGATGTGGAAGGATGAACCGAAGGAGTGACAGAGGTAGTGGGAATGTCAAAGACTGTCTCATGAAATGTAACATGACGAGAGGTAAATGTACAACAAGTGTGAGGATCATAGCATAAATAACCACGATAAGACGGAGCATAACCAAGAAATAAGCATGGAACAGATTTAGGTGAAAGTTTATCCGCACGAGCATTACCTAGAAACGGATAACATAGACACCCAAACGTACGAAGAAATGAGTAATCTGGTCGGGTACCGAAAAGGATCTCATAAGGCGAGGAGTCATGGAGAACAGGTGTAGGTAGCCTGTTAATAAGATAAGCGGATGTAGCATATGCATCATACCAGAAGCGTTGTGGGAGATGTGCATGGTAGAAGAGAGCACGGGCGATCTCAGAGAGGTGACGGTTTTTCCGTTCAGCAACCCCATTTTGTTGGGGTGTGTAGGGGCTAGCAATACGATATACAATACCAGCGTCTGAAAGATATTTGGCCATATGGCCCTGAACAAGTTCGGGAGCACCGTCACACTGTAGATGTTTAATGGTGCATGAGAATAGGTTTTCAACAAGTGCTTTGAACTGCCGGAATGCATCAATAGCCTGTGAGCGATGAGATAATGGATACATCCACGTAAAACGACTAAAGTCATCAATAAACGTAATGAAATAGCGGTATCCAGATCTAGAGACTGTCGGAGATGGTCCCCAAATATCACAATGAATGATATGTAAAGGTATAATTGAATGAGAATCAACAGAGTAAAAAGGCAATCTACTAGATTTAGAAACTTGACACGAGTTACAGACATTATTCAAGGACTTATTTGACATATTTAAAAATGAAAGACGAGAAAGAATAGAATCAGACGGATGTCCTAAGCGTGAATGCCATAACTCTCGTGATGCGGAAGCAGTGGCTGACAAGGAATAAAGCTGGTGAGGACTAGGCTGCATGTGGTGGATGATCTGCCCGGCCAGAGTCTGAATAGACAAACCAAGGTGTGAGAAAATTACAGCAATAGGATGATTAATGACAAGTTGTGTAATAGATAAGAGATTTTTTGTTAGACCAGGCACAACAAGTACATTTTTAAGTAAAAGGGTTTGATGAGATAAGCGTAGCAAAGAATGGCCAATATGTGAAATGCGGAGTGACATACCGTTGCTGACAATAACATTTTCCGTACCTGTGTATGGGACAACATCATTAACCAAAGAGACATCTGACGTCATGTGTGACGTAGCACCAGAATCTGGTATCCATTTCTCAGTCGTCTCACATAAGTCTGAAAGAGTAGCAGATAACCCATAGTGTGGTGTAGTCTGGTCTGCAACCCATGAATTAAAATGTGATGGTCCAAAGGGAGACTGATTTGAACCACCTAAGTTGGAATTGTTTGTGCCAAAGCCTGTGAAACCCATAGGGTCAGTAGAGGAATTTGGGGCTGGGCCTAAAATGCCTTGGTTTGAATTGTTGTAAAATTGTGGAGATGGACCACTGGTGCGTTGATTTGGGAACTCCATGGGTCTAATTTGACTATTTGATCCCCCACCCAAATTAAAAGACCCATTCTCAGTTGCCCCAATTTGATGGTTAGGGTTACTCCCATATGCGACATTTGCTTCCATACGTGAGTTTGGATTCTGCCAGAAACCTCCTCCATTTCCACCATTTTGTGAACAATTTCCACTGCCACTAGAGGGAAATCGACTACCGCTCCAGTGATTTCCATTATTCCGACCACCACACCTATTTCCACCATGCCAACGGCCACCGCTACCACCTCCTCGATAATTCTGCGATTAAGGATATCGAAGTTGATAGCAATTATTTGCTTGATGGTCGGCTTTATCACATATTTGACAGATGACCGAGTGATCGGGGTTTCCCTGATGTGGTGGTTTCATAGTCATAGCTGCCATCGCACTAACAGGTATGTTGTGAGTTTCTTGTTGGCTTAGCCGAGCCTCGTATGCGAGTAGTTTTGATTTCAATTGATGAAATGTTGGTAACACGTTGCTGCTTTCAATATTTAGTCGGATTGGAGTGAAGTTATCATTCAACCCGTTTAAAGTTTGTAGAACAAGTGACGAGTCGGTGATTGGATCACCGGCTGCCTTTAATGAATCAGCAAGTTGTTTAGCTTTGTCACAGTAACTGGTAATTGAAAGGTCATTTTGTTTCATTATTTGAAATTCTGTTCTTAGTTGCATCTGTTTGGCAAAAAGTTGTTGAAAATATGTTTCTTCTATAACAGACCATAATTTAGAGGCTTATGAAGTACCTATAGCGATGTGAGCAATTGAAGGAGATAATGTTGCATTCAAGCAAGCAGAGACATACCCGTCTGCCTTCTCCCAGTGGGCTCGATCAGCAGAGACTTTTGCAGGAGGAGAGACATCCTTCTTTAAGTAAGATAAAAGTCCCATAGTCTTAAGTATTGTGACTATTTGATGTTTCCACGCCAGATAATTATCACCATCTAATTTGATAGAAATTAGATTGGCAAGATTTGTAAAACTTGGAATTTGTTCACCTTGGTTTGATGTTGCACCAGATGAAGAATCTGATGATGCAGATGTGGTTGACATTTTGCAAGGATAAATAGAGAATAGCAGGTTAGTTGAAGATGAAGCAAGGATTAGGCAAAGAAAAAAAGAAAAAAGATGTTGTAGAAAGAGACAGGGAGTAGGAGAACACGGTATCAGAGCTCTGATACCATTAAAGAGCTTTTGTAAGAGAAAAGACTTTTTGTATTTTTATATGTCTTTGAGTACAATACACAGGCATTTTATATAGTGGCCATAAACAATAAAAATGGAAAGAGTACAATCACAATACAATCATATATCTATCAAAAATAAAGAACCAAGCTAGTGATGAGCTGTATAGTCTAGCTAATGATGAGCTGTCTAACAACGTGTGCGTCCTATTATTATATATTAGACTATTTAAAATCGTTTTTTTAGGACGGAGTGACTATCGTTACTACGTCATTTTTATTTATGTTTTAATATTCGGTATCTGCTTGCCGTTGCCGACACCCGTTTTGAAGACATTGGTTCCCCGCCGCAACACGCGGACGGAAAATCAACTAGTTGTAATGTATAACTAATAGAAATAGGTTTTATTTTTAACTTATTTAATTGGTTATTATTGAATTGTTTTATATCCAATAAAGTTAGGAGTGAGAAACAAGTTAAATTCTAAAAACATTATTTTGATAAATATTTTTTCAAGAAAGCATTTTGTTAAATATTTTTTTTCCACCAATACTATTTAAAAAAAATTGGTTAAAAAAATCCTCAAGTTGCAACTTTGAATTCCAAATGTTTTGTTTTATTTTTTCAAAATGATCGACTTGGTAAAAATCCTAATTTCGGGGTTTAATTAACTTTTCTAGCTAGCTAACATAATATACTAGGTTATCACCCTCAAACTTCGCGGGTAGAGACATTTACTTTATATTAATCGAACTATGTGATTGAATAAAATAAAAATACATGTTTTCGAACATAATTTTTTTTATAATTGTTTTGAATTGAAAGTTGTAGTCATTGGGTTGCGAGTAAGGTCAGAAACTTCGGGCAAGAACCAGAGGCAGAAACTTGCCTCATTGAATGACCCAAGAAACAAAACAAAAACTTTTATTTTTTATAATAAAATATACGCATGGAGTTGTTCGAACCTGCAAAACAAACTCATTTAATTAAATTTAGAAATTAATTAAAAGTTTAAATAAGAAAATATAAACAACAAAAACTTTATTCATTAAATATACATTATATATTTTTTTAACAATCATGACCAATCGAAATATAACAAATTAGTAACATGGATATTAATATAGTGTTGATTGTTCCAATTTTCAAATAATCACTTGCTTATTAAAAAAAAAATCCATCAACTTTGAAGGCATTAAACTGACTTGCTAATGGTATTCATTCATACCTAATACAATACGCTAATCAATAAATAAAACACACACACACTAAAAAACCATTCAAATAATAATGTTGACTAAATCATTCAAAACTCTATCCAAATGTATGCCATTTAGTACTCAATGGTAACAAAACACACAACAAAGTGAAACCATCATGCTGCCTCCTGCAATTGAGGTGCCTACATAAAGAGGTACTGCAGAAAACATAGATTAAACTAATCGCTCTTAATACGATACATTTTTCGTATAAAATGAGCGAAACTTAATCTTCCAAGTACCTCGAATGGTTTGCCGGATCGTTCAAAATCCAGTATGTTTAGAGCAACTTCACAGCTCTATGAAACAATCGGCTCTGGATCTTTGGAGAATTCCTCAAGTAGAGATATACACTGGTCATCTACAAAAATGGCTTATTAAGGTAAAAAACATCAAGTTTTTCATAAAAGTGTCCCGAGTCAACCCAACACAACCGTTTTGACCCTAAAAACCATGTTTGACTACCTACCCAATATAGTCTATTTTCCACCAAATGTTATTAAAAAGTATAGTAGATTTTAGAAGCATGGTTACCTTATATTTTTGGTTTTAAAAAATGTGGAAACTCTCTCTCTCCCATTTTCTCTGTGTTAAATTGTTTCTTTTTTTCCTTTTCCTTTCAGTTTTTCGTTCAGTATATAATTCAGTTTATAACAACCTCTCATTTTTTATACTTAAATGTGAATCTAATAAGTTCTGTTCAAACTTATTTGTCTACAATCAACAAAATCTCATATAACCAGCAATTTCATGCGCAATCAAAGGTGTCACAATCAAACACAGACATCAATAAATCTACACACTTTCTCAAAACACAATCTCTAACATCACTAACCTGTATCAATAATTCAAAACCCTAACTAATGTGTTGTGCACTCACTAATATCTGCTACACACGTCTCACTTATTCATCTTCACAACTTCAAACACATCTTATCTAATACCTTATGCCAATCAACAAAATCTCATATATCAATCAGCAATACAATGCACAATCAAAGACCTCACAATCAATTTCAAACATCAATCAATATACAAAATTTCTCAAGACACAAATTCTAATATCACTAACCTGATGCGCTACTGCTCAATAATGTGTCGGTGCCATGAAAAACTTCATAACCCTAACTAATGTGTTAACTTGCCAAGGCTCAAGGCTGTATCTTATCCCAATGTTGTTTGTCCGACGCATCATCACAAATCTAACAACCGAGTCAATCAAACTATTAGCTAAAAAATTAAAATAATGATTGACTTCAAAATTTAAAATTTAAAATCTGAAAATCAAATCACTAATATCTAATCTCGTAAATCAAGCAAACTTATTAGGAAAGTCTAACCTTGCCAAGCAAAACCAACCGACATGGTACCAATTTCCAGCCATTGCAAGCATATCTCTGTCCAACATAGTTGCAGCCAAAAACTCCGGACCATCCAAAATAAACACCTAATGAATCAAAATAAAAACACATAAACCTTGAATATTACTCAATTTATGACTACTATCCCACAAAACAAAACTTTGCCAACAAATTATACTAACTTATGCAATGGTAAACCATAAAAATAACAAATTAATTTAGATGATTAGCCTTGCAGAAAACCCAAATCGGGAAAGTTTACCTGAATCGTTAACGAAAAAAAATCAGACTCAGATTGGGTTACTCAAGCGGATATTAATCACTGGAATAAGATCTGGTATCAAACATAACAGCACACATGAGTTGATTAACGGAACAAAATGGTGAGGAAAAGAATATACATCAGTTAATCGAATAGAGATCAATTTCTCATAGGATCCCATTCACGATATATAGATATATAGATATAGATAAAGAAATGTGCAAGATATACCTTTCCTTCAACTTCTCATAGGATCCCATTCAAGAGTTCCTTGTAGGGGAAGGAGTCTGAAAGAAGCTCTTCACCTAACAATACAAAACACAATTTGAATTAGATATGCAACTCGAGTACAAAAACAATAGTCGAAGACTCGAAGCATTCCTAAAATTACAAATAATATAGTCAAAGCATCTCATAAAAAAACATCAAGATTTCAAAGCATTCAAAATTTAAAATCAAACACAATAATGATTTACTTCAAAATTTAAATTTAAAATAATGATTGGCTTCAAAATTTAAAATTTAAAATCTGAAAATCAAATCACTAATATCCAATCCCATAAATCAAGCAAACTTATTAGGAAAGTCTAACCTTTCAAATTTAAATTCAATTTACAGATTCGAAATTTAAAATCAAACACATTAATGGCAAACTTTCAAATTTAAATTTAAAATAATAACTGACTTCGAAATTGAAAATTTAAAATCAAGCACAACAATGGTTTACTTCAAAATTTAAATTTAAAATGATGATTGACTTCAAAATTTAAAATCTGAAAATCAAATCACTAATATCCAATCCCGAAAATCAAGCAATGTTATTAGGAAAGTCTAACCTTATTAAGCAAAACCAACCGGCATGGTACCAATTTCCAGCCATAGCAAGCATATCTCTGTCCAACATAGTTGCAGCCAAAAACCCCGGACCATCTAAAATAAACACCTAATGAATCAAAATAAAAACACATAAACCTTGTATATTACTCAATTTATGACTACTATCCCCCAAAACAAAACTTTGTCAACAAATTATACTAACTTATGCAATGGTAAACCATAAAAATAACAAATTAATTTAGATGATTAGCCTTGCAGAAAACCCAAATCGGGAAAGTTTACCTGAATCGTTAACGAAAAAATCACACTCAGATTGGGTTACTCAAGCGGATATTAATCAC
Organism: Helianthus tuberosus; assembly: GCA_030545235.1. Classification (NCBI taxonomy): domain Eukaryota; kingdom Viridiplantae; phylum Streptophyta; class Magnoliopsida; order Asterales; family Asteraceae; genus Helianthus; species Helianthus tuberosus. Next base: position 172,849,375 of record CM060442.1, read on the forward strand.
TGAATTAAGATCGGGTATCAAACATAAGAGCACACATGAGTTGATTAACGGAACAAAATGGTGAGGGGAAAATATACATCAGTGAATCGAATAGAGATCAATTTCCCATAGAATCCCATTTAAGATATATAGATATAGATAAAGAACGGTGCATGATATACCTTTCCTTCAACTTCTCATAGGATCCCATTCAAGAGTTCCTTGTAGGGGAAGGAGTCTGAAAGAAGCTCTTCACCTAACAATACAAAACACAATTTGAATTAGATATGCAACTCGAGTACAAAAACAATAGTCGAAGACTCGAAGCATTCCTAAAATTACAAATAATATAGTCAAAGCATCTCATAAAAAAACATCAAGATTTCAAAGCATTCAAAATTTAAAATCAAACACAATAATGGTTTACTTCAAAATTTAAATTTAAAATAATGATTGGCTTCAAAATTTAAAATTTAAAATTTAAAATCTGAAAATCAAATCACTAATATCCAATCCCATAAATCAAGCAAACTTATTAGGAAAGTCTAACCTTTCAAATTTAAATTCAATTTACAGATTCGAAATTTAAAATCAAACACATTAATGAAAAACTTTCAAATTTAAATTTAAAATAATAACTGACTTCGAAATTTAAAATTTAAAATCAAACACAACAATGGTTTACTTCAAAATTTAAATTTAAAATGATGATTTATTTCAAAATTTAAAATTTAAAATCTGAAAATCAAATCACTAATATCCAATCCCATAAATCAAGCAAATGTATTAGGAAAGTCTAACCTTATCAAGCAAAACCAACCGGTAGGGTACCAATTTCCAGCCATAGCAAGCATATCTCTGTCCAACATAGTTGCAGCCAAAAACCCCGGACCATCTAAAATAAACACCTAATGAATAAAAAAAAACACATAAACCTTGAATATTACTCAATTTATGACTACTATCCCCCAAAACAAAACTTTGTCAACAAATTATACTAACTTTTGCAATGGTAAACCATAAAAATAACAAATTAATTTAGATGATTAGCCTTGCAGAAAACCCAAATCGGGAAAGTTTACCTGAATCGTTAACGAAAAAATCACACTCAGATTGGGTTACTCAAGCGGATATTAATCATAGGATTAAGATCGGGTATCAAACATAAGAGCACACATGAGTTGATTAACGGAACAAAATGGTGAGGAGAAGAATATACATCAGTGAATCAAATAGAGATCAATTTCCCATAGGATCCCATTTAAGATATATAGATATATAGATATAGATAAAGAACGGTGCAAGATATACCTTTCCTTCAACTTCTCAAAGGATCCCATTCAAGAGTTCCTTGTAGGGGAAGGAGTCTGAAAGAAGCTCTTCACCTAAAATTACAAAACACAATTTAAATTAGATATGCAACTCGAGTACAAAAATAATAGTCGAAGACTCGAACCATCCCTAAAATTACAAATAATATAGTCAAAGCATCTCATAAAAAACATCAAGATTTCAAAGCATTCAAAATTTAAAATCAAACACTATAATGGTTTACTTCAAAATTTAAATTTAAAATAATGATTGACTTGAAAATTTAAAATTTAACATCTGAAAATCAAATCACTAATATCCAATCCCGTAAATCAAGCAAACTTATTAGGCAAGTCTAACCTTTAAAATTTAAATTCAATTTACAGATTCGAAATTTAAAATGAAACACATCAATGGAAAACTTTCAAATTTAAATTTAAAATAATAATTGACTTCGAAATTGAAAATTTAAAATCAAACACAACAATGGTTTATTTCAAAATTTAAATTTAAAATAATGATTGACTTCAAAATTTAAAATTTAAAAATCAAATCACTAAGGAAACATACAAAAAATATAGGATCATATACCTCAATCACCTTTAACAACGAATGAGAGTTGTTTTTAGGATCCATAACTGCAAAGTAAGTAACCACTGTTTTTAAAAATATATAATGGTAATCTATTTATAGAAACAAAGTCTATTTACAAAAACCGAATCATAATTCCGAATACAAAAATCATCTTTAACAACAGTAATCTGTTTATAGAAACAAAAACAACTTTAAAAATGAAATTAAAGGCATCTTTAAAAAAATATAATGGTAATCTATTTATAGAAACAAAGTCTCTTTACAGAAACCGAATCATAATTTCGAATACAAAAATCATCTTTAACAACACTAATCTATTTATAGAAACAAAAACAACTTTAAAAAGAAATTAAAGACATCTTTAAAGAATTAACAACTAACTAAATACAAAAATTATAACTAATTACAAAAAATTATAACTCACAAAAAAACCATAAGAACTTCAAAAGATAATCACATAAAATTTCAAATTAACACCTAAAGACAAAAATAAATTTAAACACATTAATAGAAAACTTTCAAATTTAAATTTAAAATAATAATTGACTTCGAAATTGAAAATTTAAAATCAAACACAATAATGGTTTACTTCAAAATTTAAATTTAAAATAATGATTGACTTAAAAATTTAAAATTTCAAAATCAAATCACTAAGGAAACATACCAAAAATATAGGATCATATTCCTCAATCACCTTTAACAACGAATGAGAGTTGTTTTTAGGACCCATAACTGCAAAGTAAGTAACCACTGTTTTAAAAAATATATAATGGTAATCTATTTATAGAAACAAAGTCTATTTACATAAACCGAATCATAATTCCGAATACAAAAATCATCTTTAACAACAGTAATCTGTTTATAGAAACAAAAACAACTTTAAAAATGAAATTAAAGGCATCTTTAAAGAATTAACAACTAAGTAAATAAAAAAATTATACCTAAATGACTCACGATAAATAATCATCAATAATTTTAAGACATTGACATATGGAAGTTGTTCTCCCAACAATAAGGTTGCAAAATCATACGGTATTTCCTATCAATCGAAACAAAAAAAACATATAAGTTGCAATAACTTATTGTGTGCACAAAACTGAAAACTTAAGAAACATACCAAAAATATAGGTTCATAGTCCCCAATCAACTTTAATAACGAAGGAGCGTTGTTTTCATGATCCATAACTGCAAAAGAAGTAACCACTGTTTTAAAAAAATATAACGCTAATCTATTTATAGAAACAAAGTCTATTTACAGAAACGGAATCATAATTTCGAATACAAAAATCATCTTTAACAACACCAATCTATTTATAGAAACAAAAACAACTTAAAAAAATTAAAGACATCTTTAAAGAATTAACAATTAACTAAATACAAAAATTATAACTAAATACAAAAAATTATAACTCACAAAACAAACCATAAGAACTTCAAAGGATAATCACATAAAATTTCAAATTAACGCCTAAAGACAAAAATAAAAAAGAAAGACTATACATATCAAAAAACAAACAACACCAACAAAACTGAACTAACCTATTTTTGGTCAACGAACAATTCGAAAAATATAGGATCATAGTCCTTAATCAACTTTAACAACGAAGGAGCGTTGTTTTCATGATCCATAACTGCAAAGGAAGTAACCACTGTTTAAAAAAAATATAACGGTAATCTATTTATAGAAACAAAGTCTATTTACAGAAACCGAATCATAATTTCGAATACAAAAATCATCTTTAACAACACTAATCGATGAAACAAAGCGATTGTGAGAATAAATGCATGAAGGATTGCAAGTGCATGGGGTATTTCTATCATAAGCAATCCAACACCTCAATTCATCTGTTATCTTTTACCAAGAATGTTAATACATGGTTTAAACCCAACATAACCTATATTTACTTGTTACCATAAAAGCTTGAAAAATAAAAAATGGCATACCTCAAGTTTTTCATGAAGATGCTTTAACACATATAATCTCCAAAATTATCAAAGAGATTCACATCCATGGACCCTAAGATGTTTTTGAAATTATGATTTGAATCAATAACCAAAATGGCTTAAAGTAAAAACTCACTCCATATTATGAATTAGGTATATACAAATTAAAATTAGAAGGCATACACAGAGCATGTTGTCAAGTTTCTTTATTGCAGGAATGTTCACGTGTAGATCTATTATTGGTTTTATCATCGTAATCTTTATATTCAAATCATATATTAGTAAACCAAACTACAAAACACATATAAATATAACAAAACATGGTACCCAAAGAAGTTAATATTTTTTATTTTCCATTTAATTCGTTACCCTTTTTCAAAGCCTTAATTAAACTAAATAGAAATATCCCAAGAGGAAGGCTGAGTCCATAGTCTACATGGGCAAACAAAGCTTACCTGTGAAGGCTGAGTCCATAGAGTTATATACTTTTATGCCCATAAAACATAGCATGTATGGCGTGAGGGCAAGACAAATGCGAACATTCAATAAATTGAACCGAATCACATGGAGAATTTGTTATAATAACTCAATGAAAAAAGTCATAACTTAAATGGCTACCATAACTCCATAAAGAACAACAAAACAAAAAAAGAATTGTCATGCTTTGCCAAATTAAAAGTATATTTGGAACATGATAATAGGCAAGTCTGCAATTGTGAATAGTCTTTGTGTGTGATAGAGACATAGAGTAATTATTATATGCAATTAAATACACAAAAAACACCTATCATTCAAATAACCAAGCCAAAAAACACTGGACCAAATAAAAAATGGTAGCATGTAATATAATTTAAAAAACATAACCTTCAATAACATTGAATTTAGTTGACTCGGTAGGTCATTCAACGATCACAATATGAACTGGAATCCAAAGTGGTGGATTTTTATTGGAAAAAAATGTCAAGTCATTTTTTAACCAGCAATATAAAGTCATGTTAATTGCTTCCATCTAGCCAGATCACATATACCACTGGTGATTTTACTTGATTCTACATATACTGGCAATATATATATAAAAGGTAGATAATATAAATTGTATAATATATAATTATGTATCAATCGAAGTTGTATAAATCATATAACTTGTTATTAATCCATTAAGGATCAATCGAAATAACAAAAAATAAAAATCGATTCCTAAAAGCCCTAAATAAAAAAATGAAAAAAAAAAAACAGATTAGGATATAATATATTGCTGAAAACCCTAAAATCGTAGAAGCTGAAACATTCACAATAACAAAAATAACTCTGATTCATGAAAACCCTAAAATCGTTGAAGATGAAACAACAAATAATGTATACACAAGATTTGTGATAACCCTAAAATCGTAGAACATGAAAAAAGGAAAAGGAAATCAAACCTTGGGGATGATTAAATCGCCGAGAATCTGATGGGGAAGGGAGGATAATATTAGTGCCCATCAATCAAATGCGTGACCATCTGGTGCATTATCAAACATGGGAGAAGGCAAAGAGGAGAGGCGGAGAAATAAGATGGAGTGTATTAGGGTTTGGAAAGAAGATGGAGTTTGAACAATATAAAGGATCCGAACTTGAATTTCCGGCCCGAATAAAAAACGGATCCCGTGTCTTTTTAGTTAAAATCGTGATTGTAGAAGCAATTTGTGAATTCCCTCCTAAACTAAATTGCCACATCAGCCAAGATGGCCAAATACAAATGCCACATAGCCCAAATCCATCTCATTTATATATATATATAGATTGACATAATAATTACTAGGGATAATTTAATGTATTACTTGAAAACAGGCATACCTAAACCTAATATCATTTAAAAATAGAGTTAAATGTCATTTTAGTCCCTATAGTTTAGGTCATTTTGTCAGTTTAGTCCATAGGTTTGAAACGCTACCATTTTAGTCCAAATAGTTTCAAACGTTGTCATTTTAGTCCACTTGGTTAACTATATCCATTTTTTTCTGTTAACTAGAAGTTCAATCATTTTATATGTAATTTTGTTAACTAGAAGGGCAATTTGGCTATATAAAATGATTGAATTGCCATTGTGGTTAATATAAAAAATGTATCGAGTTAACCCAGTGAACTAAAATGGCAATGTTTGAAACTATTTAGACTAAAATGACAACGTTTCAAACCTTTGGACTAAATTGGCAAAATGGCCCAAACCACAGGGACTATAAAGGCATTTAACTCTAAAAAAATTAGAGTAAATTACAAGTTTTATCCTTTATGTTTACATCAAATTGTAAGCGCTGTCCTTTTGGCCAAAAGTTTACAGGTGGTGTCCTTAACCTTACAAAATGTTGTACGTTTTGTCCTTTAGGCTAAACCTGGTTAGAAATCTCAGTTAAAAACTGTCATGTGCAATGCACATGAGGATAAAATGGTAATTTCCCTCTCAACCCTTTCAAACTCAACACTAACTCCATCATCTTCCCCAAATTTTTAGGGTTTAAGCCATCTGCAACTCCAACCACCAATGTATAGTATCCACTCCAATTTCTGCCATCACGTAGTAGTGGTCACTGTAGGTGTGTGTGTGTTGGTGTACGATTGGACCTCCTCGATCTCAATCCATCCACAATAAATGCCAATCTCACACCTGTTTTCTCTTCCACCGACGCTAATCTCTCTTGATTCGTGCGTCATCGTTCGGTGTGTTCATTTTACGAGCTTCTAGAATCTCCGATTGCCGGATGTATGATGTCTTCCGGTAGGTATATGGCCTACTCGCCGTCTCCGTCCGTGCCTCACTCTCCTAATTTCGCCGGTTATCGTTCTGTAGCTATCCACAATAAATGATGACGGTTTTTTAACTTTTTCTGTTTTAACGTTCTTTTGATTAGTCTAGGTTTTACTCGATCTCGATTTTGTAGGTTTATGTTTCGTTGATTATTGTGTTTTGTTGAGATTTGTGTTCGTTATCGTGATATGAGTGTTAGGTTGATTAGATGCGATTTATAGTTATGATTGATGTGGACGATTGAAGTGGCCATTGGTAGTTGGAGTTACAGGCGGCTTAAACCCTAGAAATTTGGGGAAGATGATAGAGTGAGTGTTGAGTTTGAAAGGGTTGAGAGGGAAATTACCATTTTACCCTCATGTGCATTGCACATGACAGTTTTTAACTGAGATTTCTAAACAGGTTTAGCCTAAATCACAAAACGTGCAAGATTTTGAAAGGTTAAGGACACCTGTCACACCCCGATATTTCCACATATTACCGGTGGGCCCGGTGGGGAGTATCGTGACATAGTTGATATCATCACAGTCAAACACACAATATAGTAGCACAACGGAAGGCTTGGTATTTAAATACTATTACAAACCATAGTGTCCCAGTGTCCAAATAAAAGAATATACAGACTTGGTTGTAATAGAGATCCACAGGCGGATCATAAAAACAAAATACAAGAAACTGAAATAACAGACTCCAGGCATCTAAGGATTTGCAAGATCCTCTTATTTGACACCAAGTAGCTCCAGCCTAGTTTTGTGAGGTACCTGTCACTTAGTCTTTGGAAAATACGTCAGTTTTCACTGGTAAATACAATTAACCGACTCATTTGAAAAGAGTTTATGAAAATTGATTTAGGCGCACAAGGCACAAACCATTTATAAGTTGGGACAATTATTTAAGATAATCTTGTATACAGTTTTATATGTTTGTCATACATATGGGGCCGGTTTGGAAGCCGGTCATGATTAACCAACTCACCACTACAAAACCCACAAAGGAGTTATCCCCAACATGTGGGTTATTTAGCATTTGCATCTGTCAGGTGTATGTCTACACCCTGTGCATAGGTCGTGGTCATTTACAAATGAAATGAGCCAAGGATATCCTGGACACGGTCGTATTAACCCCCAATGTTTATGTTATCAAACAAAACAGATTAAAACGGGTTATGTAAATTTATTAATCACAATCCGATTAAATGATTTCATACCCGACCAAGCGATATTATTATAATACCGTATCCCAAGCCCGTATAACGGAAAATAAGTTAAAAGTATTTACCTGAGCAAGATGTGTAAGGATGTAACTCAGCCATATATTTCCAAAAGCCTTATGAAAATACCTTCTACCGAAGCTACTCAATCTGTATGGAAGGTTTATTAACCTATTAGGACACTAACAGGTCTTTATTTAAGTCAAAGACTTAGACCGGTTAGTTTGAAAGACACTTTAGGGTTCTAAACGCTAGATTGAGCGGAGACCGGAATGGAATGTGATTTAGACCTGACAAGTTTGGATACTTGTATAATATGGGTAAACTAACACATTCTGGATTTTGAAGATTTAATGATAAGGTTAAACCCATTTTGGCTAATTTATGTAAACTAGTTACATAAACCGTACCGAACGCATAAAATGCATAATGGGTAACCAAATGAATTATATACAGGTCTCATATGTTATTATGCTTTAAAATATGTTAATACATCACTAGGATGTTAACACATATGCCCAAAACGTATTTAAACCCAATTTAAGTCCCGTAGGGGCATTTTGGTCATTTTAATATTTATAAAAGAGATTTAATAGTAAACTGAGGTTTTGGTCTAAAACATTCAGTAAAAACATTTTTTTATCAAGTTACATCAGTAAGATATTATACATATGTGAGGTTTACCATTTATGGCCAAACTATGCCCCGAAAGGGTATTTTGGTCATTTCACATATGCTTTTAAGGACATTTTTGGAAGTATTAGTTCATGACTTATACCTATTGTAATAATATTAAAATTTATTTAGAAATTCAGTAGGTAACAAGTCTTAGGTGTTTAATATGGTTTTAAACCATACTATACGCTTAAATAGCGTAAAAGTCGATAATTGACGATAATTAAGATGTTTATGGAAATCTGAGATTTTGATCAGTCTTGAATGTTAAAAATATTTTATTTAATATATAATATCAGTAGGAAAAGGTTTGGCATTCAAATCATATGTTAATCTCATTTTATGCATGAAAAGGGTATTATCGTCATTTACCGAATTATACAAGAACTCAATGATATTGTCAGTTTATAATCTGACCAAAAATCCTAAAAATCCTTAAAAATAATATCTTAACAGTAGGTAATGAGTTTTGGGTCAAAATCCATGTTTAAACATGTCTTATGCAAGATAGAGTAATTTAACTAATAAAAAGTTTCAATTTACGATATCTTGCATAACTTTAGTTTGAGACCAGAAACTGATGTCAAATTTTCGGGACATACTTATATATTAGTAATAAAGCTTTTTGTCCTCTCACATTTTCAAACATCTCGTTTATATGTCAAAAGGGCAAAATGAGCATTTATAAGCATAATAACGGACATGAGCATATAATTCAAGATATAAATGACCAGGTAGTAAAACTCCAGAGGGTTGTACTACAACATAATGTGGTCTTAATGGAAGCTTAAAACCTAGAAGAATTAAGCTCAATCGGGTCAGAACTGAAAGTCAAAGAAAAAGTCAGGCTTTTGCGACTTTCGGTTGCGAACCGACCTTAAACTCAGAATTATCGGGTTGAACATGCCTAGAAATGTTCTAATAGTAATTACTAAGTTATTAGAGTGTTAAAATATAATTTATAACCACTGGGTGACAGCCCAGTGGCCACCGACACCCGCCTTAAAACCGGAACGAGGGCCCGGAGAGGTCTCGGGTTCGATACATTTGTCGGACCCCCCCTTGATGGTTATGGGGATTTACTGCCAGGAAGCCTTGTCGGGTGGTGATCTGGGAGGGGAGATCCCCTCCGCGGTTAAGGCTACCGTGCAATTAGCCTTTTTTTTTAAATATAATTTATAACCTCTGTATTATTAGTTTTAATTATTATTTATAATTCTGTCCAGTTTGACTTTTTAACTAAGTAGTTTGACTCGACAATTAACTAAGCAAACGAAATAATTAGGAGGTGCCCTTTTAAGGGTTAATCACCTACCTAATTATGGTCACATAACCACATTCATCTCGAACAGTGGCTGGTCCATTTGTGTTTAAACCGAAGCTCAAAGTTAGATTACGATAACTTTGACTTTTCGGTTTTTAAATTAAAAGCTGAACTAAAGAGGGGGCTAAGACACTTACAAAGGGTCCCAACAATCTTTTCTACAAGAACAAGCTCCCTTTTTGAACAGGAACCACCAGATGAGAGAGTAGAATTGATTCAAGTGATTTGTGCAAATGAACAAGGCAACATGAAGGCCTATATATACTTGAAGAACACAATCTAAGATCATCACAGGTGTTAAGGAATGATCCCAGATGTTTACATGTGCCCTAGTGGTAAATTAATACCATCAACAAGCTCAAGGTTTCGAAATTCAGGTGAGAAAGGTGGTGGAACAGGCTGCAACCGGCAGCTGTCTTGATTTTTCTGAACCGGGCATCTCTCGTGGGCCACGTAGGACTCAAGGGGAGTCTACGCGGGCCGCGACAACCTTGTTTTCAGGTTAAACTTGTTTCAAGTTTGGCAGATTCAGTCCCTGGTCCATGGTAACTTTATTTAACTTCATTTTTGGCATAAGAGGCCTTGTAGTTAGTTCGTAGAGGATCATGGGAGTATAAACAAACTTCGTTAGGCCCGGTTTCGTTAAATGATCACCGTAAACATAAGTTTCTTAACATTGACACTTTTAACCCGAATTCTTGAAAACTTGTATAACGATCTCGAAACCACGTGAAACTGATATCACTTATTCTTGGGAGTATATTTGAATATTACGAAGCCTCGGGTTCGTTGAAAGGTCACTCAGAGGTAAGAATTAACATGTTGACACGTTTAACCCCTATAGTTTATAATCTTTCGATTATTTTCATAAACGGCTTCTTATGTCCAAATTATTACTCGTTTAAGAATATATTCTTCGTGTATGGTCATTCAGAGGCACAAGTTTGGCATGTTGACACTTTTAGTCCCTTTGGTTTCATATTTTCATCGTTTGTCAACTTTAGTCCTTCAAACTCAATCTTTCACATGATTAGGGTTTAGGACACGCGTCTTCACATAATTGGGCACGTTTTTACATGGTGTTACATCCTCACCCCCTTAAAAGAAATCTCGACCCCGAGATTTACTGAAACAAGTTAGGGTACTTCTGGTGGACTCAACTTCCCACATATATTCAGGGCCTCTACGGGCATCCCATTTAACTATCACTATAGGCACGTGCTTCCTTCGGAGCTTTTTAACCTGTCGATCCTCGATCGATATAGGTCTTTCAACAAACCTCAGGCTTTCATCAATCTGTACGTCCTTATGGGACATTGCTAGCGATTCATCAGCTAGACATTTCTTTAGATTACAGATGTGGAACACATTGTGAATTCCACTAAGCTCCTCAGGCAAGTTTAGCTTATAAGCTACATTGCTGACACATTCGATGATCTCGAATGGTCCAATATACCTCAGGCTTAACTTGCCCTTCTTACCAAAACGCATCACACCTTTCCAGGGTGACACTTTTAGTAAGACTTTGTCGCCTACCTCAAACTTTAGAGGTTTTCGCCTCTTATCAGCATAACTTTTCTGTCTATCCCTGGCAGCCTTTAGGCGATCACGAATTTGGACAATCTTGTCCGTTGTTTCAAGGACTATATCAGGTCTTGACAACTGAGCTTCTCCTACTTTCGCCCAACAAACAGGCGTTCTGCATTTCCTTCCATATAATGCCTCAAAAGGCGCAGCCTGAATGCTAGTATGGTAACTATTATTATAGGAGAACTCGATCAAAGGTAGGTAGTCATCCCAGCTACCACCCAAATCAATAACGCATGCACGAAGCATGTCTTCCAAAGTTTGAATTGTACGCTCACTTTGTCCATTTGTCTGAGGATGGTAAGCAGTACTAAAATTCAAACGAGTGCCTAATGATTGTTGGAGACTTTTCCAAAAGTGAGAGGTGTATCTAGTATCTCTATCAGATATAATAGACACTGACACTCCGTGGAGAGATACAATCTTATCCACGTACAATTGAGCTAGCTTGTCGGAGCTATGAGTCTCATTGATGGGTAAGAAATGTGCTGACTTAGTCAGTCTGTCAATTATGACCCATATAGTATCGTTTCCATGCCTTGTTTTAGGTAACTTGGTTATAAAATCCATGGTTATCATCTCCCACTTCCATGTGGGAAGTTCTGGCTGTTGTAGCAGACCTGACAGCTTTTGATGTTCCACCTTAATCTAAGCGCATGTCAGACATTTAGCTACGTGTGTGGCTATAGATTTCTTCAAACCTATCCACCAATAATTGGCTTTCAAATCTTGATACATTTTATCACCTCCAGGGTGAACTGAGTATTTGGAATTGTGAGCTTCCTGGAGGATTATATCTCGAAGCCTTCCATGAATAGGAACCCAGATTCTTCCATTCATTCTAAGGATTCCATCCTTGCCAGGTGCTAATTGTTCAGCAGTTACACCTAACTTTTCACTTGGAATGTTAGCTTCCAAAACAGCTTCCTTTTGAGCAACTAACAACCTTTCATTCAGGCTATTCTTAAGTTCGATGCTTTTGGCATTAATCCTTATAGGTTTGACTCTTTCCTTTCGGCTTAGAGCATCAGCGACTACATTCGCTTTGCCAGGATGGTAGCGAATTTCACAATCGTAGTCATTTAGAGTCTCCATCCAACGGCGTTGTCTCATATTAAGCTCCTTTTGATTGAATAAGTGTTGGAGACTTTTGTGATCCGAATATATCACACATTTAGTTCCATATAGATAATGTCTCCACAACTTTAGTGCAAATACAACGGCACCCAACTCCAAATCGTAGGTGGTGTAATTCTTTTCGTGCACCTTTAGTTGTTGTGATGCATAGGCAACCACCTTGCCTCTTTGCATAAGTACACAACCCATACCGGTGTGTGAAGCATCACAGTACACAACAAACTCTTCAGTTCCTTCGGGCAATGTCAACACCGGAGCATTGCTCAATTTCTATTTAAGAATCTCAAAAGACTCTTGTTGTTTAGGACCCCAATCAAACTTTAGATTCTTGCAGGTCAGAGAAGTCAATGGTGCAGCTATCCTCGAGAAGTTCTCAATGAATCTTCTATAATAACCAGCTAATCCCATAAAGCTGTGAATCTCCGTAGGTGTCTTAGGTGCCTCCCAGTTCATGATGGCTTCTATTTTAGCGGGATCTACTTGGATACCATACTCACTCACAACATGTCCAAGGAATTGGACTTCGCGAAGCCAGAACTCACACTTGGAGAATTTAGCATACAGCTTCTCCTGTTGAAGCAATCCTAAGATACATCGAAGGTGTTTCTCGTGATCAGCCTGACTACAAGAATAGATAAGTATGTCGTCTATAAAGACAATGACAAACTTGTCTAAGTATGGCTTGCAGACTCGATTCATGAGATCCATGAATGTTGCAGGTGCATTAGTGAGCCCGAAAGGCATCACCAAGAATTCATAATGGCCATATCTTGTTCTGAATGATGTCTTAGGTACATCTTCTGTTCGGACCTTGAGTTGATGATATCCAGATCTCAAATCGATCTTCGAGAAGAAGCTTGCCCCTTGAAGTTGGTCGAATAAGTCATCGATCCTGGGTAATGGATAACGATTCTTGATCGTTACCTTGTTTAGCTCACGGTAATCAATGCATAAACGCATTGATCCATCCTTCTTTTTCACAAACAAAATAGGAGCTCCCTAAGGCGAAGAGCTGGGTTGTATGAAACCCTTTTTCTAGTAAGTCATCCAATTGAGTCCTGAGCACTTTCATTTTTGTAGGCGCTAGACGGTAAGGAGCTCATGCAATTGGTGCAGATCCTGGCAGAATGTCTATCCTAAATTCAACTTGTCTCTCAGGAGGTAATCCAGGTAATTCATCAGGAAAGACATCAGGATATTCCGAAATAATTGGAATGTCTTCAATATTGGGTTTTGGTTCATCAATAGTCACTTGTGCCATGTAAATGACACATCCGCTCTTCAAACACTTTGATGCTTTGAGAATAGACACATTGTTGGGCAAACCATATTGTGTATCTCCTTGAATAGTGACGGACTCACCAGAAGGGGTTTTGATGTTAACTAGCTTCTTATCGAAGGTAGTTTAGGCTTGGTTATGCGATAACCAATCCATGCCTAAAACTACATCAAACCCAGCCAATTTCATTGGCAAGAGGGATAGCAGAATAGAATGATTCTTAATGGATATAAAGCATCCATCAAGAAGAGTCGAAGCTGTTTCTATGGTACCATCTGCGAGCTCTACCTCATATTTTATGTCTAGAGTTTTAATAGGCAGATTCAGTAACTTACTAAACTTATGGTCTACAAACGACTTATCAGCACCTGAATCAAATAAAACTCTAGCATAAATATCATTAATGAGGAAGATACCTGTTATAACGTTCTCGTCATTCACCGCTTCTCTAACGTTTGTCTGAAAGACCCTTGCATTGGTTTTCTTGGCCTCATCAGGCTTTTTAGCATTTTTAGGGCAATTAGTCTTGATGTGCCCTTTTTTCGTTGCAACCATAACAGGTTGCATCCTTCATGTTTCGGCACTAAACAGTTTTGTGCCCTTTCTTTTTGCAAATTCCGCAAGGCTTGGCTTGCGGATCCTGATTGCACTTTCCAAAGTGCCTCTTGTTACATGTTTTACATCTGGGCTTGTCATCCGACTGCCCCTTCTTAAAACCAGAGTTTCCTTTCTTCTTTTTGTTTGAGTGATGGGACTGATCATCCTCCCTCTTTCTTTTCCCTTCTTCGGTGGTTTTCTTTGACTTACTCCTTACCACATCGAGAGTAAGTGACAAAGATAGATCTACAGCAGATCTATAAGTAGCAGGCTTAGAAGCCTTGACATTTCCCTTAATCTCAGGGGCTAATCCACCTATAAAACGCACAATGCGTTTGGGTTCAGGGGTGACCAAATACGGCACAAGTCTCGACATTGAGTTAAAACTGGTTACATAAGACCTGCAATCCAAATCCTTCATCACCAGAGTGAGGAAGTCAGTCTCTATCCTTTCCACTTCATGCTGAGGACAGTATGTGTCCTTCATAAGATCTACAAATTGATTCCAGGAAAGGTTATACAGAGGAACCTTTCCCGTGGACTGTACCAAAGCTTTCCACCAAGTTAAGGCGTCACCTTTGAAGGACTATGACACAAACTTAACGATGTCCCCCTTCGCACACCCACTGATATCGATAACAGTCTCCATTTCATCCAACCACTTCATACAATAGATGGCTCCCTTTTATTCCGTGAAGTCTCTTGGTTTACATGAGATGAAATATTTATAAGTACAACCCTTGTTGTACTTTGGAGCCTGATTAACGACAACTTGTCTTTGTGGTTCACTCTTTTGATTGGATGAGTGTCGAGACTCATCCTTTTTCAGTGTAAGTGAATGCGATAGGGGCTTTGATTGAGTCTTAGACCGAACATGACTCGGTTCTTTAAACATTTTATCCACAGCTTGAGCAACTGCTGTGTCAATCATTGCTTGTAATTCAGCACCAGTAACATTTATCTTGGCATCATTATTGTTTCCTTCTACCGGATGATTGTTAACTTCGTCCGATCCAGCCATGTTTTGATTACTAAAATCAAACAATAATGATTTATTTAGATTATATAATAAATCTTCGTATCTGATGATTAAATGGTCATGGTATTTAATAAACCATATAGACCATAAGTCAAATGATTTGCCTAGGCTACAACGAACCATTATTGGCAATCAATTAGGATATAATCCTTTACATTTATCAGACAGGGGACATAAGTCACAACTGTCAATGTCTTTAAGACATTTTCATATAGCACAAAAGGCTTGTCTCGAAGGACATTTAAATGGCACAAAATGCCTTGTCACTAGGACAATTCACGTATTATTAATGATCTCTTGGATCGGTGATTTCATGGGTCGAACATAGTTCATCACCTTTTTGATAAGAAGTTTATAAACTATCATTGTCATGAATACACCTTCGCCCAGAGGCATACATCTCAAATGGATGTTTTGATGTATACATCATATTGATGTTTAATAGCCATGATTCGTATTGATCATATAGGCCATGAGGGTGGCTTGGAAGAATCCAAGTACTTTTGGAAGCTAGTGTGGTCTCTCAAATCACATTGCCAAGAATGTTAACATATTTTCAGATGTTAACAAGGAATTACTTTCTTAAAAAGGTTGTAACATCATAGCCATTAATATTGGCTAGGTTATACCTTTAAGAATATCTTTTGGAATTGCTTTGGCAGATTAATTTAAAAATTGAAATGATATTGGCAAGATGTAATAAAATACAAATATAAAAAATTTCCAAAGGAAATTTCATTAAAATACTAAATAGATTACAAGATATGCCCTAAACGGGTCTTGAAACAACAAACTGTCCACGCAGGGACTACAGAAAAGAAAATAAGTCCACGCAGGGACCAAATACAGAAATGAAATGTCCTCGCAGGGAGTTTATTGAAATTACAATACAAAATAATATAAAACAAACTTCTGCTTCTTTTTGGCCTTTATGAGGTTCGCAAGGCCTTTTAGAAATTTGTTATGCTTTTTATTGTGTTCATCCTCTTTTTGCTCAACCTGGTCCAACATCTGCAGGATTTGTTGAGTCTGAATTTGTTGAGGAGGAGGAGGTTGTTGTTGATATGGTGGGTATTGATACCCATGCACAGGATACCCATTTGGGTATACTGGAGGAAATGGTGAAGGATATAGTGCATTAAATTGAGCTGCCTCAAGATATGGATCTTGGGCAGGGGCTTGATATCCATAATCCGTAGAAGTTGGATATTCAAATGGGTTATACCCAGATGAAGCTGGGTATGTTGGTATTGGGTTTTCAAAACCCACTGGCGGTGGTGGTGGTGCAAAAGTAACTAGCGGGGGATCATCTTCTGGTACCGCATGTGAAGGTCCACCCATTTGTGGATCTTCAGGAATAGGAGGGTATGTGCTTGAAGCTTGAGGGGAACTAAATCTTGGCCCCCCTCGCACGGACATCCGTGCATTCCTCCTTTGCCTAGGTGGCTCAAGAGGTGGTTGTGGTGGTTCCTCAACGGGCAAAGGCGGTGGAGTAACCGTTTGAAGATACAGTTCCACTAATGGAGGTTGAGGAGGAGAGTTATGAAAAGAATGGGTATATTCCCATTAGTACGCATTCCACCTTTCGGCCCATGAGTCGGGGTCTTCATATGGCTATCCTTGGTAAGGAGAACAGCTGGAGATATCGATGGGATGATTTGGTGTCCCGGTTGGCGGCTCTGGATCAGGATCATCATCCATCTCCATATCTTGGGAGAAGTGGTCATCGGGCCCTAAAGGGTTATAACCTAGTGGTTCGTTAATATAACCGTTTGGGTTAAATTGGGCCGGGGAATAAGTTAAGTCAGAATGGTGAAAAGAATGGGAGTGTAAAGAGTGATATGAATGATGTGAATGGTGAGAATGTTGGGGCTCGTCTTGAATAGGCGGCCCAAAGGAAGGGTTAAACGATGGTGAAGAACTTAACGAGACCGAGTGTCTCGCAGGCTCGAATGAATGTCTCCAATCATCTCGCGAATCGGAGCTAGTAAAAGACGCGACGGTGTGCGCCGGTGTGAGGGTCCAGCATTGCTAGATGGTCCTCCCCTCATAGGACCTTTTCCTTTTCCTCGAACGCGCGGCGACATTTTTTTTAATTAGCAAACCAGTCAAAACAAGTAAAAAAAAACATAAACGACAAAAGGAAAATTAAGAATAATCCTAGGTCTTTTGCTTAGACTCGGAAGTCTAAGGAATGTGCTTATTGTGTCATTGAGATTAAACACAAAAGGCTAGTGTTTAATTCACTCAATGTTGGCTCTGATACCAACCTGTCACACCCCGATATTTCCACATATTACCGGTGGACCCGGTGGGGAGTATCGTGACGTAGTTGATATCATCATAGTCAAACACACAATATAGTAGCACAGCGGAAGGCTTGCTATTTAAATACTATTACAAACCATAGCGTCCGAGTGTCCAAATAAAAGAATATACAGACTTGGTTGTAATAGAGATCCACAGGCGGATCATAAAAACAAAATACAAGAAACTTAAATAACAGACTCCAGACATCTAAGGATTTTCAAGATCCTCTTATTTGACACCAAGTAGCTCCAGCCTAGTTTTGTGAGGTACCTGTCACTTAGTCTTTGGAAAATACGTCAGTTTTCACTGGTTAGTACAATTAACTGACTCATTTGAAAAGATTTTATGAAAATTGATTTAGGCGCACAAGGCACAAACCATTTATAACTTGGGACAATTATTTAAGATAATCTTGTATACAGTTTTATATGTTTGTCATACATGGGGCCGGTTTGGAAGCCGGTCATGATTAACCGACTCACCACTATAAAACCCACAAAGGAGTTATCCCCAACATGTGGGTTATTTAGCATTTGCATCTGTCAGGTGTATGCCTACACCCCGTGCATAGGTCGTGGTCATTTACAAATGAAATGAGCCAAGGATATCCAGGACACGGTCGTATTAACCCCCAATGTTTATGTTATCAAACAAAACAGATTAAAACGGGTTATGTAAATTTATTAATCACAATCCGATTAAATGATTTCATACCCGACCAAGCGGTATTATTATAATACCGTATCCCAAGCCCGTATAACGGAAAATAAGTTAAAAGTATTTACCTGTGTTAGATGTGTAAGGATGTAACTCAGCTGTATTTTTCCTAAAGCCTTATGAAAATACCTTCTACCGAAGCTACTCAATCTGTATGGAAGGTTTATTAACCTATTAGGACACTAACGGGTCTTTATTTAAGTCAAAACTTAGACCGGTTAGTTTGAAAGACACTTTACGGTTCTAAACGCTAGATTAAGCGGAGACCGGAATGGGATGTGATTTAGACCTGAAAAGTTTGGATGCTTGTATAATATGGGTAAACTAACACAATTTTGGATTTTGAAGATTTAATGATAAGGTTAAACCCATTTTGGTTAATTTATGTAAACTAGTTACATAAACCGTACCGAACGCATAAAATGCATAATGGGTAACCAAATGAATTATATACAGGTCTCATATGTTATTATGCTTTAATATATGTTAATACATCAGTAGGATGTTAACACATATGCCAAAAAAGTATTTAAAACCAATTTAAGTCCCGTAGGGGCATTTTGGTCATTTTAAGGTTTATAAAAGAGATTTAATAGTAAAATGAGGTTCTGGTCTAAAACATTCAGTAAAAACATTTATTTTATTAAGTTACTTCAGTAAGATATTATACATATGTGAGGTTTACCATTTATGGCCAAACTATGCCCCGAAAGGGTATTTTGGTCATTTCACATATGCTTTTAAGGACATTTTTTGAAGTATGAGTTCATGAATTATACCTATTGTAATAATATTAAATTTTATTTAGAAATTCAGTAGGTAACAAGTCTTAGGTGTTTAATATGGTTTTAAACCATACTATACGCTTAAATAGCGTAAAAGTCGATAATTGACGATAATTAAGATGTTTATGGAAATCTGAGATTTTGATCAGTCTTGAATGTTAAAAATATTTTATTTAATATATAATATCAGTAGGAAAAGGTTTGGCATTCAAATCATATGTTAATCTCATTTTATGCATGAAAAGGGTATTATCGTCTTTTACCGAATTATACAAGAACTCAATGATATGGTCAGTTTATAATCTGACCAAAAATCCTAAAAATCCTTAAAAATAATATCTTAACAATAGGTAATGAGTTTTGGGTCAAAATCCATGTTTAAACATGTCTTATGCAAGATAGCGTAATTTAATTAATAAAAATTTTCAATTTACGATATCTTGCATAACTTTAGTTTGAGACCAGAAACTGATGTCAAATTTTCGGGACATACTTATATATCAGTAATAAAGCTTTTTGTCCTCTCACATTTTCAAAAATATCGTTTATATGTCAAAAGGGCAAAATGGGCATTTATAAGCATAATAACGGACATGAGCATATAATTCAAAATATAAATGACCAGGTAGTAAAAATCCAGAGGGTTATACTACAACATAATGTGGTCCTAATGGAAGCTTAAAACATAGAAGAATTAAGCTCAATCGGGTCAGAACTGAAAGTCAAAGCAAAAGTCAAGCTTTTGCGACTTTCGGTTGCGAACCGACCTTAAACTCAGAATTGTCGGGTTGAACATGCCTAGAAATGTTCTAGTAGTAATTACTAAGTTATTAAAGTCTTAAAATATAATTTATAACCTCGGTATTATTAGTTTTAATTATTATTTATAATTCTGTCCAGTTTGACTTTTTAACTAAGTAGTTTGACCCAACAATTAACTAAGCAAACAAAATAATTAGGAGGTGCCCTTTTAAGGGTTAATCACCTACCTAATTATGGTCACATAACCACATTCATCTCGAACAGTGGTTGGACCATTTGAGTATAAACCGAAGGTCAAAGTCAGATTACGATAACTTTGACTTTTCGGTTTTTAAATTAAAAGCTGAACTAAAGAGCGGGGCTAAGACACTTACAAAGGGTCCCAACAATCTTTTCTACAAGAACAAGCTCCCTTTTTGATCAGGAACCACCAGATGAGAGAGTATAATTGATTCAAGTGATTTGTGCACCACATGAAGGCCTATATATATTTGAAGAACACAATCTAAGATCATCACAGGTGTTAAGGAATGATCCCAGATGTTTACATGTGTCCTAGTGGTAAATTAATTCCATCAACAAGCTCCAGGTTTCGAAATTCAGGTGAGAAAGGAGGTGGAACAGGCTGCAACCAGCAGCTGTCTTGATTTTTCTGAACTGGGCATCTCTCGCGGGCCGCGTAGGACTCAAGCGGAGTCTACACGGGCCGCGACAACCTTGTTTTCAGGTTAAACTTGTTTCAAGTTTGGCGATTCAGTCCCTGGTCCATGGTAACTTTATTTAACTTCATTTTTGGCATATGAGGCCCTTGTAGTTAGTTTGTAGAGGATCATGGGAGTATAACCAAACTCCCTTAGGCCCGGTTTCGTTAAATGATCACCGTAAACATAAGTTTCTTTACATTGACACTTTTAACCCGAATTCTTGAAAACTTGTATAACGATCTCGAAACCACGTGAAACTGATATCACTTATTCTTGGGAGTATATTTGAATATTACGAAGCCTCGGGTTTGTTAAAAGGTCACTCAGAGGTAAGAATTAACATGTTGACACGTTATACCCCTGTAGTTTATAATCTTTCGATTATTTTCATAAACGGCTTCTTATGTCCAAATTATTACTCGTTTAAGAATATATTCTTCGTGTATGGTCATTCAGAGGCACAAGTTTGGTATGTTGACACTTTTCGTCCCTTTGGTTTCATATTTTCATTGTTTGTCAACTTTAGTCCTTCAAACTCAATCTTTCACATGATTAGGGTTTAGGACACGTGTCTTCACATAATTGGACACGTTTTTACGTGGTGTTACAACACCGCCTGTAAACTTTTAGCTAAAAGGACAACGCCTGCAATTTGATATAAACATAAAGGACAAAACTTGTAATTTACTCAAAAAATTAGTATATTACTTTATAATAACATACATACCTTAACCTAATATCATTTTTTTAAAAAGAAACACAGTATTATTATTTTTTTAATTTACACATTTATGTTTGGACCAACTATGCAAACTTATGGTGGAACCATCTTCTGGACTGACTAATTTCTCGATCAACATTACGTACGAAAACAGCAGACACAATAACTCTTAAAAGCCTTTACATAGTACGTTCCTTTAAGGAAATAATAATCGTTCATGGTATATCTTGGCGAACAACATCTGCGACAAGGCGTCACTCATCACTTTGATAACTCGCTAACGACTCGAGGACTCAATTTCACAAAAAAAAGAAATGAAAAAAAAGCTAAAGTAAACACTCATCGAAAAATTTACTTTACTCAAAAGATACCTTCACTGTTAAGCATAACGATGTTTGTTATTGCAAGTCGGCATCGAATCATTGAGCATTCTAAGAGGTGTAGGGTTCAAATCCTGCGAAATGAAGCTACCGATAGTTAATAAAAGTAGATTAGGATTAGGAGCCACGCAAAAAGAAATTCCTTGCTACAGCGGAGGAAAAAGGACGGTTTCTAATAGATTGTACAAACTTGTTTACATTGTTGGCATTAAACATTAGAGTTCAGTGACCAATTGTCATACAACATTAATACCATGTTTTTATTTTTTTAACGGTCAACGAATCCTCTTAATGAGGTACTGGCGAAATTCACTACATCGGGATACACTCGCCTTCGAATCGGAGAAAATCTTCACCTAGGGCCGAAGCCCGTGAACACTCGCCCAAAGGCACGACGGCACGATAAGGTAAAACTCACTCAGTTCAAGATTGTATATTTTGGGTATTAATATCATGTTTCTAACATGCTAAAAAGATTGTATATTTTGGGTATACTATAGTCAATATTTGGGGCGTTCAAGAAAAACTATTAAAGGGTGCAACCGTAAGTTATGCCAAAGTATAGGGAGTGTAAACAAACATTGCCCACCAATAAGTACCCCGAAAAGAATCTATATGAACTTCCCTTGAGGCCTTGCTTTCTTAAAAACTTTTCCATCCTCTTTGGTTTTAGCCACAACGAATTAAACAATCCGAATGCACTCAATGCCAATATGATCACTATCACTCCACTTACTTCCATCTTGAGAGAGAAAGATGGAAGTAAGTGGAGTGATAGTGATCATATTGGCATTGAGTGCATTCGGATTGTTTAATTGGTTGTGGCTAAAACCAAAGAGGATGGAAAAGTTTTTAAGAAAGCAAGGCCTCAAGGGAAGTTCATATAGATTCTTTTCAGGGGACTTGCAACAGATTGTGAAGTTGGCTATAGAGGCCAAATCAAAGCCCATAAAACTAAACGACGATATCCTTCCTCGAGTCTTGCCATACGAGCATAAAGCGGTTACTGCTTATGGTACACGATATAGTGATTGTTATACTATTTCGATACTTTTGTAGTGATGTGGATTTTGATATAGAATTGTGAACATATATATCTTCTTTTATTAACCCAAAAGATATCATTTGTTTTCTGTATAGGAAAAAACTTCTTCACCTGGATGGGTCCCACACCAGTTGTGCATTTTAGTGAACCAGCTTTGGTAAAGGAGATCTTGAGTAATGTCTATCAATTTCATAAGCCAAGTGGTGGAAACCCTTTATGTTCTGTTGTCTTAATGATATAAATATGACCACAAAATTTCATTTCTGCTTGCAGATTTTTACCAACAAAAAGAAATAATTGGATGAAGGAAATTGACCGCGAACTGAAGACATTAATAAGGAGTCACATAGACAAGCGAATAATCGCAATGGAACGAGGGGAAGGTATGAAGGATGACTTGTTGGGCATACTACTGGATTCAAATTTTAAAGCAATAAAAGAACAAGGGAATAACAACTCTGGTTTAACTATCGATGAAATTATCGAAGAGTGTAAGTTTCTCTATGTTGGAGGACATGAGACCACACAAAATTTTCTTGTTTGGAGTATGGTGCTGTTGGCTCAACACACAGATTGGCAAGACAAGGCTAGAGATGAAGTTTCACAACTCATTGGGGATAACATACCAGACAAAGATGCGTTGAATCGTTTAAAAATCGTAAGTATTTTCATCATTTGTAAGAAGTAGAACCATGGGCAGGATGGCCCGCTCACCCCTGCCATGACAAATTTTTGGACTTTTTATAAAAATATATGACGGTTTTTTTTTGTTGTAAAAAAGCATGAAATTGACGCTTTAGATGTAGCCAATAGATAAAAAGTTCTGGTTCTGACACCGTCCTTTGATGTTGTCTACCTTTTCATCATTTGTCAATTTCGTTCTTTATAGTATTTTACTCGTTTTGTGTTGCAGCTTGGCATGTTTATAAATGAGGTGCTTAGACTTTACCCACCAGCGCCATTGACGCAACGCATGATACATCAGGAAACCAAATTAGGGGACAGAACATTACCTGCTGGATCTATGTTACATTTGCATATTATGCTTTTGCACCATGACCGTGACATATGGGGTGATGATGTGAAGGAGTTCAAGCCGGAGAGATTTTCTGAAGGTGTGTCGAAGGTGACTAAGGGTCAGGCATCATACGTTCCTTTTGGGGTGGGTCCATGTATATGTATTGCGCAAAATTCTACTTTAATGGAAGCAAAACTGGTACTCGCAACGATTCTAAAACACTTTCGCTTGGAACTATCACCATCGTATTCGCATGCCCCGCACGTCTACATCACTCTTGAAGCTCAGCATGGAGCTCATTTGATACTACATAAACTTTAATTGATGTAAATGAAATGCATATGTTACTACTTTGCTTTGTTTATCTGAGTGTAATAAGTTGTCGCCTTTAATAAAAGTTATGTTTAATGTTATAACCGAGATCTTTTTTGGCTAAGTTCAAATTATATTTCTATTCCCCGTAATAAACTGTAACTAAGGTTTCATTTAGACTAAATTAAGCGGTCATCAAGTGACTCGTTAGCTAACAAAGATTACATCTTCGATCCCAAAAGTTTCAAAACTTTGTCATGGACATGATCGATATAATAAATAGTTTTTAGCTTGGAGATATTATTTTCCTAGAAAAACGTAGCATGCATGCTATTTTATACTTTTTATTATAATTTATTGAGGCTTCTCGAGATCACGGCATCATAGCACATAGCACCTACAGTTGTGGTGGTGTCCATGGTTGACCCTAGTAAGGTTTTAATTATCGGGCCACTTATGCTTTGGGTTAAGATTATGGGGTGTGGGCATGGGCGAAGCTTTTAAGGGGCGGGAGGGGCCGTTCGATCTCCCGAACTTTTCGCTCAGTATCGACGAGAGTGTAGTTTCTGAATAGAAAATTTTGGGTATATACGTTTTCGACTCCCCGATTTTATAGAAATTTTTAGGTTCGTTGACTTCCGCCCCATCCCCCCCCCCCCCCGGTCGGAAATCTCAAGCTTCGCCACTGGGTGTGGGGCGTGGGTTGGGGCGGTGGATTGGGTTTAACGCTGGCTACACCACATCGGCTAACGTTGGGCATGGCTTCGCCCCTTTGGCGTGGGGATTGTGTATGGCGTGGGGCAGGGGGGTTGGATGACATGACGGGCAATGGTTGGCTAGCATTTGATGACCGTTGGCCAACGGCTATTTAAAAAAAATCTTTTAATTATTTCCTATATAAACCTTTCATTTCTTACTCATTTTTACCATCCAAAAATTGAAAAACCACTATCAAACTCCAAATATTTTTATACACACACACACATACACACACACACACACACACATATATATATAGGAAGTGTAGAATACAAATCCCCTAATCATACATTACGTACGCGACGATAATAGCCCTACACGTGTCCCTGATTCATTTTTCCTATTGGTACGCGATTAGTGTCCGAGTTTGTGAAGCCATGCGAATTTGGACATAACATGCGAACAGCCATTTTTGTGAGTCAGAGTTTGCGATTTTTGAAAAATGTTAGGGTTTGTGAGTCGGAGTTTGGACATAACATGCGAACAACCTTTTTTGTGAGTCAGAGTTTGTGAGTCCATGCGATGTATGTAAATGTCAGGGTTTGTGAAGCCATGCGATTTTGGACATAACATGCGAACAACCTTTTTTGTGAGTCAGAGTTTGTATGTCCATGCGATTTATGAAAAATGTCAGGGTTTGTGAATCCATGCGATTTTGAACATAACATGCGAACAACCTTTTTTAAAAAGAAACACAGTATTATTATTTTTTTAATTTACACATTTATGTTTGGACCAACTATGCAAACTTATGGTGGAACCATCCTCTGGACTGACTAATTTCTCGATCAACATTACGTACGAAAACAGCAGACACAATAACTCTTAAAAGCCTTTACATAGTATGTTCCTTTAAGGAAATAATAATCGTTCATGGTATATCTTGGCGAACAACATCTGCGACAAGGCGTCACTCATCACTTTGATAACTCGCTAACGACTCGAGGACTCAATTTCACAAAAAAAAAAAAAAAAGAAATGAAAAAACAGCTAAAGTAAACACTCATCAAAAAATTTACTTTACTCAAAAGATACCTTCACTGTTAAGCGTAACGATGTTTCTTATTGCAAGTCGGCATCGAATCATTGAGCATTCTAAGAGGTGTAGGGTTCAAATCCTGCGAAATGAAGCTACCGATAGTTAATAAAAGTAGATTAGGTTTAGGAGCCACGCAAAAAGAAATTCCTTGCTACAGCGGAGGAAAAAGGACGGTTTCTAATAGATTGTACAAACTTGTTTACATTGTTGGCATTAAACATTAGAGTTCAGTGACCAATTGTCATACAACATTAATACCATGTTTTTATTTTTTTAACGGTCAACGAATCCTCTTAATGAGGTACTGGCGAAATTTACTACATCGGTATACACTCGCCTTCGAATCGGAGAAAATCTTCACCTAGGGCCGAAGCCCGTGAACACTCGCCCAAAGGCACGACGGCACGATGAGGTAAAACTCACTCAGTTCAAGATTGTATATTTTGGGTATTAATATCATGTTTCTAACATGCTAAAAAGATTGTATATTTTGGGTATACTATAGTCAATATTTGGGGCGTTCAAGAAAAACTATTAAAGGGTGCAACCGTAAGTTATGCCAAAGTATAGGGAGTGTAAACAAACATTGCCCACCAATAAGTACCCCGAAAAGAATCTATATGAACTTCCCTTGAGGCCTTGCTTTCTTAAAAACTTTTCCATCCTCTTTGGTTTTAGCCACAACCAATTAAACAATCCGAATGCACTCAATGCCAATATGATCACTATCACTCCACTTACTTCCATCTTGAGAGAGAAAGATGGAAGTAAGTGGAGTGATAGTGATCATATTGGCATTGAGTGCATTCGGATTGTTTAATTGGTTGTGGCTAAAACCAAAGAGGATGGAAAAGTTTTTAAGAAAGCAAGGCCTCAAGGGAAGTTCATATAGATTCTTTTCAGGAGACTTGCAAGAGATTGTGAAGTTGGCTATAGAGGCCAAATCAAAGCCCATAAAACTAAACGACGATATCCTTCCTCGAGTCTTGCTATACGAGCATAAAGCGGTTACTGCTTATGGTACACGATATAGTGATTGTTATACTATTTCGATACTTTTGTAGTGATGTGGATTTTGATATAGAATTGTGAACATATATATCTTCTTTTATTAACCCAAAAGATATCATTTGTTTTCTGTATAGGAAAAAACTTCTTCACCTGGATGGGTCCCACACCAGTTGTGCATTTTAGTGAACCAGCTTTGGTAAAGGAGATCTTGAGTAATGTCTATCAATTTCATAAGCCAAGTGGTGGAAACCCTTTAAGAAAATTGCTAGAAACAGGTCTAAAACACTTTCGCTTGGAACTATCACCATCGTATTCGCATGCCCCGCACGTCTACATCACTCTTGAAGCTCAGCATGGAGCTCATTTGATACTACATAAACTTTAATTGATGTAAATGAAATGCATATGTTACTACTTTGCTTTGTTTATCTGAGTGTAATAAGTTGTCGCCTCTAATAAAAGTTATGTTTAATGTTATAACCGAGATATTTTTTGGCTAAGTTCAAATTATATTTCTATTCCCCGTAATAAACTGTAACTAAGGTTTCATTTAGACTAAATTAAGCGGTCATCAAGTGACTCATTAGCTAACAAAGATTACATCTTCGATCCCAAAAGTTTCAAAACTTTGTCATGGACATGATCGATATAATAAATAGTTTTTAGCTGGGAGATATTATTTTCCTAGAAAAACGTAGCATGCATGCTATTTTATACTTTTTATTATAATTTATTGAGGCTTCTCGAGATCACGGCATCATAGCACATAGCACCTACAGTTGTGGTGGTGTCCATGGTTGACCCTAGTAAGGTTTTAATTATCGGGCCACTTATGCTTTGGGTTAAGATTATGGGGTGTGGGCATGGGCGAAGCTTTTAAGGGGCGGGAGGGGCCGTTCGATCTCCCGAACTTTTCGCTCAGTATCGACGAGAGTGTAGTTTCTGAATAGAAAATTTTGGGTATATACGTTTTCGACTCCCCGATTTTATAGAAATTTTTAGGTTCGTTGACTTCCGCCCCCTCCCCCCCCCCCCCCCCCGGTCGGAAATCTCAAGCTTCGCCACTGGGTGTGGGGCGTGGGTTGGGGCGGTGGATTGGGTTTAACGCTGGCTACACCACATCGGCTAACGTTGGGCATGGCTTCGCCCCTTTGGCGTGGGGATTGTGTATGGCGTGGGGCAGGGGGGTTGGATGACATGACGGGCAATGGTTGGCTAGCATTTGATGACCGTTTGGCTAGCCGTTGGCCAACGGCTATTTAAAAAAAATCTTTTAATTATGTCCTATATAAACCTTTCATTTCTTACTCATTTTTACCATCCAAAAATTGAAAAACCACTATCAAACTCCAAATATTTTTACACACACACACACACACACACACACACATATATATATATAGGAAGTGTAGAATACAAATCCCCTAATCATACATTACGTACGCGACGATAATAGCCCTATACGTGTCCTTGATTCATTTTTCCTATTGGTACGCGATTAGTGTCCGAGTTTGTGAGTCCGAGTTTGTGAAGCCATGCGAATTTGGACATAACATGCGAACAACCATTTTTGTGAGTCAGAGTTTGTGATTTTTGAAAAATGTTAGGGTTTGTGAGTCAGAGTTTGGACATAACATGCGAACAACCTTTTTTGTGAGTCAGAGTTTGTGAGTCCATGCGATGTATGTAAATGTCAGGGTTTGTGAAGCCATGCGATTTTGGACATAACATGCGAACAACTTTTTTTGTGAGTCAGAGTTTGTATGTCCATGCGATTTATGAAAAATGTCAGGGTTTGTGAATCCATGCGATTTTGAACATAACATGCGAACAACCTTTTTTGTGAGTCAGAGTTTGTGAGTCCATGCGATTTATGAAAATGTTAGGGTTTGTGAAGCCATGCGATTTTAGACATAACATGCGAATAATCATTTTTGTGAGTCAGAGTTTGAGTCCCATGCGACTTTATGGACGTGAAGTCCGGATTTGATAGACAGAAGATCTAACAGCTGGGGTCATCGCGTACAATTTGTAGGATAAGGGGTATTGTACAATAACCAGCCTCTATAGGATAGGATTAGGTTCAAGAGTGAACACTAGTTTAGCTTGCGAACTGAGTTAACTAATCCTGGCCATACACGTGTGTAGATCAATGGTCAGGATTTGACGTTGAAATACACTAGTGTATTTTACGATTTGATGATGAGATCCTGGCCACACACGTGTGTAGATCAATGGCCAGTATTTGTTCACTCAGTTCGCAAATACACTAGTGTTCACTCTAGAACCCCACCCTATATATATATATATATATATATATATATAGGAGTGGGATCAAGAGAAAACGATTTAAAGTGTGAGAACAGTGAGAACGATTTTTGTAAGACCCTTACTTTCTATTTACTATTACCTATAATATATAATACATTTTAAATGTCATTTTTCAAAAACCTTTATAAAACAACGATTACATAACGTTCAACCCTTCAAACGATATTTACAAAAGTTTAACACATCCCAAAAGATGGTTATAATAGTGTTACATAAGTATGGTAACAAAAGAGAATAGTAAAGAAGCGGAAGCTTTGTTAGTTTTTGTTTTCGGTCCTTGTTTACGCTTGATCTTCATCCGAAAAGTTGTATCCATAACCTATAACCAAAATTCATCAAAACATTAGTTATTAGAGCTTATAATGTGGTTTAACAAGTTTCTAAAGTCAAACACATCAAATAACAATTTTTGCAGGTCTGAGAGGCTGTCGCGGGCCGCGACAGAAGAGGCAAAAGCTCTCGCGGGCCGCGAGAGGTTGTCGCGTGTGGCGATAGAGTTCATCCTCGCTGTCGTGTGGCGCGAGGGTTCACTTTTTCCAGCAAGTTTAGTTTCCAGACCTGTATTATTCAGCAACACTAGTTTCTACAAAAATGGACATAACTCGTTCGTTATTGGTCCGATTTAAGTCTCGTTTCTTCCTACATGATCGTAATTCGATCATTTGTAATATGGACTTATAATCCAACATCTAAATTTAAAAGTTTCTAAATTTTAAGCTTTCGGCTTATAATCATTCCAACTTATTTTGACCCGTTTAACTTTTGAATTCACCAACTTGGTTTATCGCCTATCGTTTTGTATAAGATTTATCTATATGACCATTTCTAAAGTTCCGGGATATTACCCATGATGTTATGCATCGTTATTTCCATGTTTGTCTCTTATTCGACCCGTTTAACTATAACTAGTTAAACAATTTCAACACAAATCCTATATTGGGAATTTGCGCATATTTTAGTCATACTCACACCCGAGTTTTTGACTTATATTCATCATTAACCATTTCTCGGCTAACGACTATAATGCGTATTATTCAAGACTCCGGTCATTATTTTGAAGTCTTTTATCGTGCAACCTTCCCGGCTTGCATCTAGAAATTCAATTGATCCGTTTAGTTTTCTTAGCGACATCCATCGCCTTATTTCACCAAAGTTTATTACTTTGGTGGTTTTGACCCATTTGGTTTCGTTAGCGAAATCCATCGCTTTCATGAATGTAGGGTGTTGAATAAATCGATGTGAAACAAAAGATCTATTCACACCCGTATCAATTAAATTCGTGCTGGAATTGAATTTACAAGAAATATACCTGAAACAACATTAGGTTCAGCTTTAGCCTCTTCGGCTGTCATGTGGAAAGACCTTGACCTCGACTTCTGAGCATCAGATTTTGTGTCATCTGTGTCTTTGGTTCCAACCAGCTCCGGACATTCAGACTTCTTATGTCCTGGTTTATAACATTTATAACACACCGACACCTTTCCCGGGCAATTTGCAACCACGTGTCCCACTTTTTTGCAAGTAGGACATGGTTTATTTTTAAAATAGCATCGCCCTTGTGAGTCTTTCCACATATTTTGCATTGAGGTAATCCCCCCTTTTTGCAACTCCTTTCTTAGGAGCTTCAGTAGGCTATGATTTCTTTGCGGGGCTTAGGTTCACACCAAACACCATCCTTTCACCCCTTTCGATCTGTTTCTTCAGCTCGATCTCTCTTTCACGCACAACTTTTACTATCTCTGTAAGATTCCCGTATTTCAAAAGAGTCATAAACTCCCGAGACTCCACATGTTGTAGTAATAGTAAATCTTTTGTTCTTCAGTTTGAACCAGCTCATCACAAAACCTGAGCTTGTCAAGAAACACTCTAGTGATCTTTTCTATCGACTCGCCCCTATGCCTCAGCTGAATAAACTCTTCTTTGATCTTGTTGATCACAGCTTTCGGGCTATGTTGTCTAAGGAACAGTGTCTTGAATTCTTCCCACGTCATACTTCTCGTGGCCTCAATTCCTTGTTCCTTCTTCAGATTATCCCACCAATCCTTAGCTTGGCCTCTTAACTGACCGGTTCCGTATGTCACAAAATCGGTCTCATCACAATGGGTTCTTTCGAATACCCCTTCTATGTCGCTAATCCATCGTTGACAAACGATCGTATCAACTTCGCCATTATAGATCGGGGGGTTTGCATACCATAAATTTGTTATATGGACATGCTTTCGGTTTACCCGTGTCTCTTTCTTTCATTTCGTTCATCTTATCATCCATTACCGATAAGAGTGTGGTTTGTAGTCTATCGATAAACTGCGGTAGACTAGCTTCTAAAGCCTTTCCGACTTCCTCAGAAATTGTAGCTTTCATCTCTTCAGTTAAGTGAGATGTTGAATCACCTCTGGTTGCACCAGACATTTCTTTAACTGAAATGTTCATAATAATTAATCAATAACTATTCAATTCATTTCCATTTCGTTACATGGAACTTTATATCACACATACTTAATCATAAGTAATGTGTTATTCTTTTTCGGTTTGGTCAAGTATATAACTTTCCTTACCTTTCTTACTTAATGTATTTCCCGGGTTCGAGCGCATTTATACACTCCTCCCATACACTTTTCACATCTTTTACTTCATTTAAATCTTTAAATCTAGACTCGTTTATAAGTAACTCTTACCGGATGTCTTGATCAAGCTTTGAATAGAACACACTTCGTCCTAACGAGGCTCTGATTACCAACTTGTAAGACCCTTACTTTTTTTTTACTATTTCCTATAATATATAATGCATTTTAAACGTCATTTTTCAAAAACCTTTATAAAACAACGATTACATAACGTTCAACCCTTCAAACGATATTTACAAAAGTTTAACACATCCCAAAAGATGGTTATAATAGTGTTACATAAGTATGGTAAAAAAAGAGAATAGTAAAGAAGCGGAAGCTTTGTTAATTTTTGTGTTCGGTCCTTGATTACGCTTGATCTTCATCCGACAAGTTGTATCCATAATCTATAACCAAAATTCATCAAAACATTAGTTATTAGAGTTTATAATGTGGTTTAACAAGTTTCTAAAGTCAAAAACACATCAAATAACAATTTTTGCAGGTCTAAGAGGCTGTCGCGGGCCGCGACAGGAGAGGCAAAAGCTCTTGCGGGCCGCAAGAGGTTGTTGCATGTCACGACAAAGTTCATCCTTGCTGTCGCGTGGCAGGAGGGTTCACTTTTTCCAGCAAGTTTAGTTTCCAGACCTGTATTATTCAGCAACACTAGTTTCTACAAAAATGGACATAACTCGTTCGTTATTGGTCCGATTTAGGTCTCGTTTCTTCCTACATGATCGTAATTCGATCAACTATAATATGAACTCATAATCCAACATCTAAATTTATAAGTTTCTAAATTTTAAGCTATCGGTTTATAATCATTCCAACTTATTTTGACCCGTTTAGCTTTTGAATTCACCAACTTGGTTTATCACCTATCGTTTTTTATAAGATTTATCTATATGACCATTTCTAAAGTTCTGGGGTATTACCCATGAAGTTTATGCATCATTACTTCCATGTTTGTCTCTTATTCGACCCGTTTAACTATAACTAGTTAAACAATTTCAACATAAATCCTATTTTGGGAATTTGCGTATATTTTAGTCATACTCACACATGAGTTTTTGACTTATATTCATCATTAACCATTTCTCGGCTAATGACTATAATGTGTATTATTCAAGGGTCAAGTTTTTGACTTATATTCATCAATAACCGTTTATCAGAACCGTTACCCACTTCCACATATCGACGATCTATTCGACCAGCTGCAAGGGTCGAGTTTCTATTCTAAGATTGATCTGCGGTCGGGCTATCACTAGTTGAGGGTCTGAGACGAAGACATCTCTAAGACCGCTTTCAGAACTCGTTACGGCCATTACGAGTTTCTTCTGATACCATTCAGGTTAACAAACGCACCAACGGCATGGATCTCATGAACCGAGTGTGCAAGCCATACCTCGATAAATTCGTAATCGTATTCACCGACATCCTTATCTACTCCAGGAGTCAAGAAGAGCACGAGCAACACCTACGTCTTATTCTGGAATTCCTACAAAATGAACAACTCTATGCCAAGTTTTTGAAATGCGACTTTTGGCTTCGTGAAGTCCATTTCCTCGGGTATGTGGTCAATGAAGGTGGGATTCACGTTGATCCAGCTATGATCGACTCTGTCGCAACCCCCGATCCCTGATCCCCGGGAACGGGCGGACGCGATCATAGAGTTTCGGTGGTATCAGCTTGTTATTTAATCTTGCAGCGGAATTTACATCAGGACCGTAGTTAGGAAATATTTATCAGAGTAAAAACCACCTCATTTAATATTAATAATCACATGGGTAAAACCCAAGTTTCTTAGTACAATACATTTATAGGGATAAACCCTATTTTATTGAATTTAAAACATCGTTTATTAGGTAACTTTTATAGCCACATTTTCCCCAAGCCTTCAGTGCTCTCCAGCTGGCTTTTTACTAATTGGCTTTCACATTGGGTTACCTGAAACGCGTTTTAAAAACATTTGTCAGTGGGAAATACTGGTGAGTGAATCCCAATTTAATCAAGTTTAAATCAAAAGTCACAGTGAACAGTATTGAGAGCGATCACATTGTTTATGTCTACACAATTACTCCATTTGGTACTATCAATCCTGACTTGTGGGTCATATTACCCATTGGCTAACTCATTGTCCAATGGTAACGTATTGTTATCCTGACTTACTACTCACAAGTAGTACAAATTTTGTATACAAAACCCCAACATACCGGCAGTAATTGAAGAACTACAAAGACTCAATCACTGCTAAATTTCATAGTAAACATTTAAGGTTTGGTAAAACATTACCAAAAAGATTATCAAAAAGAGGATAAACTCACTTTGCTTTCTTAGACTTCGCGTAAGGATTTCCTGGATATAATCTATAATTTATACAAATGTACATTGGTTAGTAT
Organism: Helianthus tuberosus; assembly: GCA_030545235.1. Taxonomy (NCBI): domain Eukaryota; kingdom Viridiplantae; phylum Streptophyta; class Magnoliopsida; order Asterales; family Asteraceae; genus Helianthus; species Helianthus tuberosus. The sequence continues at coordinate 172,883,732 of CM060442.1, forward strand.
CATAACCCTTTGAAATTATTAATGATACCCTCCCCGAGACGGCATTCCAACAACTACGTCGGGCAGAACCACGACAGTTTTTACGGAACCCTAAATCAATCGGGTAGCGTAACTATTACGAAATTGGGGTTATAATACTTACAACGGAGCAGAACCTTGCTAATTAGGGGTATAGTACCCGACTATAATGCCTCTAATTCAGAAAGTGAGATTGAGAAATGAAAAGTGAGCAACGGAAAACGAAACCCGACGGCCTTCTTATATAGTTGTGATATTGGGTTTCCAGGCGGCCCGCGTAAAACACAGGCCAGGGTTACGCGGCCCGCGTCAACCCTGGTCAACACTATAGCTTGGCCCGGTCATCTACTAGGTTCGACACGATATCGACACGTGTCAGCTCAGGGCTGCGCCACAACTTAGGTCACTCGCGGCCCGCGTTAACTATCGAGAACTATTACGCGGCCCGCTTCAACTTAAAGAAATCAAAGGAATCCGGTCTATATCTTCTTACGGCCCGCGTGAGATGTTGGGGTGGGTCTACGCGGCCCGCCTCAACTTATGATTTAGGGTTTTTAATTTATTTTATATGCTATCACATATTTCAGGCTCGGTTTTCACATACGGGGTGTAATATAAAACATATTGGGACATTTTATAATATACTAGAGGGTCAGAAATATTATGAGAACATTGGTTTTACCGAGGGTTGTTACATTCTCCCCACCTTGTTTTAGAGCTCGTCCTCGAGATCTACTGAAATAAATGCGGATATTTCTTTTTCATTTCTGACTCGAGCTCCCATGTGTACTCAGGTCCTCTTTTGGAGTCCCACTTCACATTGACCAGAACTAGTCTCTTATGCTTGAGATTCTTGACTTTCCTGTCTTCAATCTGTAGAGGTCTTTCTACAAACTTGAGTTGTTCATTTATCTCTATATCCTTAAGAGATACTATCAATGATTCATCAGTTAAACACTTTTTGAGATTTGATACATGAAACACATCATGTATTCCTGCAATTTCCTCTGGCAATTGTAGCTGATAGGCTACAGGTCCTATTCTTCTAATATTCTCAAAAGGTCCAACACACCTGGGGCTTAGCTTTCCCCGTTTGATGAATCTTACTAATCCTTTCCAAGGAGAGACTTTTAATAATACTTTATCTCCTACTTGAAATTCCAATGGCTTGCATCGGTTATTAGCATAACTCTTTTGTCGATCACGTGCTGCTTTTAGTCGTTCCTTGACTTGAATAATCTTGTCAGTTGTTTCTTGCACTATTTCAGGTCCAGATAGTTGCTTTTCCCCAATTTCTGCCCAACAGACTGGGGTTCGACACTTTCGTCCATAAAGTGCTTCGAATTGTGCAGCATTGATACTTGTGTGATAACTATTATTATAAGAAAATTCTATTAAAGGTAAGTGATCGTCCCAATTACCTCCAAAGTCAATTACACAAGCTCTAAGCATGTCTTCCATTGTCTTAATTGTCCTTTCACTTTGTCCATCTGTTTTTGGATGATAAGCCGTACTTAATTTTAACTTAGTTCCCATAGCCTTTTGGAAACTTGACCAAAAATGAGATGTAAAGCGGCTATCCCTGTCAGAAACAATTGATAAAGGAATACCATGCAAAGAAACAATTTCATTTACATACAATTTAGATAATTGTTCCATACTAATTGTTTCCTTCATTGGTAGAAAATGAGCTGACTTAGTTAGTCTATCTACAATCACCCAGATTGTATCATTTCCTTTTCTAGTTTTGGGTAATTTAGTGACAAAATCCATTGTTATCAATTCCCATTTCCAAACAGGCATTTCTAATTGTTGTAACAAACCTGAGGGTTTCTGATGTTCAACTTTAACTTGTGAACATGTCAAACATTTAGAAACATAGACTGCTATGTCCTTTTTCATTCCTATCCACCAGAAATTTTTTCTTAAATCCTGGTACATTTTATCACTTCCTGGATGCATCGTATATTTAGATTTATGGGCCTCTTCTAGTATACGATGACGTAGATTTCCTAATTTAGGTATCCACATTCTCTTTTCATGGAATCTCCATATTCCATCTGTTCCTTGTTTTAATTCTTTCAGCATACCTTTCAACTTTTCAGTATCTTCCTTGATTACTGATTCTTGTGCTTCTCTTATCTGATCATTTAAATCTACTTTCAGATTTAATTTAAGAGAACATACCCTCTTTGTCTTTTCGTGATACTTTCGACTTAAAGCATCTGCCACTATATTTGCTTTTCCTTCATGATATTGGATATCACAATCATAATCACTAAGAAATTCCATCCAACGTCTTTGTCTCATATTTAACTCTTTCTGCCCGAAAACATACCTTAGACTCTTATGATCAGTGAATATAATAAACTTACTACCATAAAGCTAATGTCTCCAAATCTCAAGAGCAAAAATTATAGCTCCTAATTCTAGATCATGGGTTGAATAATTTTCTTCATGATTCTTAAGTTGTCTAGATGCGTAAGCTATAACCTTTTGACGTTGCATCAATACACATCCATAACCTAATCTAGAAGCATCACAATAGACTACAAAGTCTTCAGTTCCTTCTGGTAATGCTAGTATGGGTGTATGGGTTAATCTTTGCTTAAGAATTCTAAAGGCTTCTTCTTGTTTTAATCCCCATTCAAACTTAACAGATTTACAGGTTAACTTAGTTAAGGGAATGGCTATTCTATAGAAATCTCGAATAAATCTTCTATAATAACCGGCCAATCCTAAGAAACTTCTAACCTCAGTTGGTGATTCAGGGGTTTTTCATTTAGTAATTGCCTCGATCTTTGTTGGATCTACATGAATTCCTTCATGATTAACTAGGTGTCCATGGAATTGTACCTGTTCTAACCAAAATTCACACTTTAAAAACTTAGCATAAAGCTTTTCTTTTCTTAATAAACTTAAAAGTGCGTGCAAATGTCTTGCATGATCCTCTTTACTCTTAGAGTAAATTAGAATGTCATCTATGAATACAATTATGAATTTATCCAAATGTGGCTTACATATTCGGTTCATCATGTCCATAAATGCAGCTGGGGCATTGGTTAAACCAAATGGCATGACAGTAAATTCATAATGACCATACCTTGTTCTAAATGCGGTCTTAGGAATGTCCTCTTCCTGTACCTTTAATTGATGATATCCTGACCTTAAATCAATTTTAGAGAAAAATCGAGCTCCTTGCAGTTGATCAAATAGATCATCGATTCTCGGTAATGGGTACCGATTCTTAATCGTGACTTCGTTTAATTCACGGTAGTCAATGCACATCTGCATTGATCCGTCCTTCTTTTTAACAAAGAGTATCGGCGCTCCCCAAGGCGACGAACTTGGTTGTATAAATCCTTTTTCCAACAATTCATCTAATTGTTTCTTTAATTCTTGCATTTCAGCGGGTGCCAACCGGTAAGGTGTTTTGGCAATCGGTGCTGTTCCTGGTATTAAATGAATTCTGAATTCAACTTCTCTATCCGGAGGTAGTCCTGGTAATTCTTCTGGAAAGACATATGAAAACTGAGATACTACTGGAATATCTTTTAAATCCTTTCCTTTAGTGTTAGTGATTATAGAAATCAAATACACTATAGAACCTTTTCGTATACAACTTGCAGTTTTCATCACAGAGATAAATTTAGTAGACCTAGAAATTTTATCTCCTTTAATTGTGATCATTTTACCTTTTGGTGAATTTACTTGAATTAACTTTTGATCACATAAAATACTGGCTTTATTGGCTATTAACCAATCCATTCCTAAAACAACATCAAATCCTACCAGATTCATGGGATATAAGTTTGCAATAAATTTCTGATTTAAAATTTCTATGCTTGCTCCCTGCTAGATTTCAGAAATACTAACGGTTTCTCCATTAGTTGTCTCTACTACGCATTCTTGTGGTAGTTTAGTTAATGACTGATTTAGAAATTTTCAAAATGATGTATTAATAAAACTTTGGTTTACACCAGAGTCAAATAATACTTTAGCAAAAACATCATTAACTAAAAACGTACCAGCGATGACATCTGGAATCATCTTGGCTTCATCTGCTGTCAGAACAAATGCTCTAGCATTTTTAGTATTCTTGTTTTCTGTGGCTGGAGCTAATTTTGGACAATTTGGCCTGATATGACATTTTTCTCCACAGTTGTAGCATAATCCATTACTGATTTTCCTTCCGCAATTTTCTTCCTTGTGTCCTGGCATCTTACAATGATTGCAGAGAGTGGAGCATTTTCCCGAATGCTTTTTCTTGCAGACCTTGCAGTATGTTGCAGAGGTAGAACCCATATTCCTACGATTATAATTTCCGGAACGAAATTCTTGTGTAAGCCTTTGGGTTAAGTTCCTCCTCTGATCCTCTTCTCTAGTACGGACTAATTCATCAGTCAAGGTATTTGTCAATTCTACCGCTTCTTCTATGGTTTGAGGTCTAGCTGCCTTGACTATGTGTCTAATCTCTCCAATTAATCCCCAAATATAACGAGAAATTAACACTGGTTCTGGTGAAGCAAGAGTTGGCACTATTCTAGCATATTCAAAAAATATCTTAGTGTACCCCTTACTATCTACACCAGTCATCCTAAGATTTAGGAATTTGTTTGCTATATGTTCCTTCTCATTGGGTGGGCAGAATTTCCTTTCTACCTTATTCTTAAATTCTTCCCATTCCATATTGTAGGTTTGATCACTTCCTCTTGTCTGGAGGATAGTGTTCCACCATTCTAGTGCTGCATTCTTAAACAAATTAGAAGCAAACAGTATTCTATCTTCTTCAGCACATTTGCTTATCCTTAAGACTGCCTCAGTTTTCTCTATCCAGCGTAAGGTTGCAATGGCCCCTTCATTGCCCGAGAATTCCATTGGTTTACAAGACCAGAATTCTTTATATGAACAACCATAAGACATGGTTCTTCTTCTTTTGTGAATAGGCAAATGAAGTACTGGTCCATTGTTTACACTGTTTTCTGGTTCAACGGGTCGCTTACTGCTATGCTTACTTTTATTATCAGCATCTTTAACAGTTTGGAGAATAAATGGCATTGCATCTATAATTCCCTGTGCCACTATGTGTTGGATTGCACTATTATCCACTTGGTTTCCATTTTTATTGATACTCGGATTATCATTAACCACGTTAATGTTACTCTGGTTATCGTTATTCAGATTTCCTTGATTTTCTTCGTCGGCCATCTGAATTTTAAACATTTATCCCATATTAATTTCACAATTAATATTTAGTATAGTTAATCACATGACACACAATCTAACAAAAAACGTAGATCATTGCTACTATACTCTTTTCATATACTTATGCGTCTATTACACACTAGTACAGAAATAAAGATTACAATACCAACAGTAATAAAATAATAATATGCATCCGTACACACATCTTTTATTTTATTTTATAATATTTTTACTACTGCTTCCTCCATTCTCACATTCACGGATATGGATTCATCCAAAAATCCATATTGCGCTCATCGTATTTCCATACGAGACGCTCTCCCACCTGACGCATCCTCTCACTGTTTTCTAAAATTTCCTCCCCAAAAGTCCTAAGTTCTTGGATGTTTTCTGCACTCATTGGGGGTGCAGGTTCTAGGACTGGGTTTGGAATCTGGGGTGCGGGTTCCTGATATGGAGGTAAAAGTGCCTGAAATTGGTAAGGATCTTCCAAGATTCCCCTAATATAGTTATCATGATAATAGGGATCTGAAGGGTTCATACCTGAATAGGCTCCTATAGGTGTGTCTTCAGGAATAGAGTAACGTTGCACATAGTCCCTATTCTCGTCCCACCGTGGGTCGTAATTTGGGTCTAGGGGATTTGGTGCAGGTACCCTAGGAATTTCGTCAGGGTTAAAGTCATGCATCTCCACTTGGTTTTCCTGGTTTTCTATTTCCATGAGTTGTTCTGGGTTTTGTGGTTGTGGGGCTACTAGTTGTTCCAGACTTGGGTCAGCAGCAGTTGTAGCTAGGATATGAAAATTAGCTAGGCTTCTATTAAGCATATCTTGCGTATGAGCATCTGTCTCTCGCTTAATAGCTGCTAAGGCCCTTTGTTGTTGCAATTTTCGCATTCTCTTCCTACGAGCAAAAGCTTCTTTACTGAACCATCCTCGTTTCTTATTAGGAAATGGTTCTTCAGATTGAGCTCTAAAGGCAAACACTCCTTCTTCCTGATCAGCAGAATACCCCGAAAGGGCAGGCTGTGATGAGGTACCTTCACTCTTAGGTGAATCAGACAACTGACGACTCATTTCTGAGGGTCCTTGATCACTCATTCTGTAAACTATCAAATAGTCAAATAACACATAACAATTTAAATACAGTTATGCACGTATTTCCGTAATTTATTTCCTAACACAAAATTTAAAATTTTAAGTGTCAGCAGAACACTTCTTTGGCTCAGACCAGTGGCTAGGCTCTGATACCACCTTCTGTCGCAACCCCCGATCCCTGATCCCCGGGAACGGGCGGACGCGATCACAGAGTTTCGGTGGTATCAGCTTGTTATTTAATCTTGCAGCGGAATTTACATCAGGACCGTAGTTAGGAAATATTTATCAGAGTAAAAACCACCTCATTTAATATTAATAATCACATGGGTAAAACCCAAGTTTCTTAGTACAATACATTTATAGGGATAAACCCTATTTTATTGAATTTAAAACATCGTTTATTAGGTAACTTTTATAGCCACATTTTCCCCAAGCCTTCAGTGCTCTCCAGCTGGCTTTTTACTAATTAGCTTTCACATTGGGTTACCTGAAACGCGTTTTAAAAACATTTGTCAGTGGGAAATACTGGTGAGTGAATCCCAATTTAATCAAGTTTAAATCAAAAGTCACAGTGAACAGTATTGAGAGCGATCACATTGTTTATGTCTACACAATTACTCCATTTGGTACTATCAATCCTGACTTGTGGGTCATATTACCCATTGGCTAACTCATTGTCCAATGGTAACATATTGTCATCCTGACTTACTACTCACAAGTAGTACAAATTTTGTATACAAAACCCCAACATACCGGCAGTAATTGAAGAACTACAAAGACTCAATCACTGCTAAATTTCATAGTAAAACATTTAAGGTTTGGTAAAACATTACCAAAAAGATTATCAAAAAGAGGATAAACTCACTTTGCTATCTTAGACTTCGCGTAAGGATTTCCTGGATATAATCTATAATTTATACAAATGTACATTGGTTAGTATCATAACCCTTTGAAATTATTAATGATACCCTCCCCGAGACGGCATTCCAACAACTACGTCGGGCAGAACCACGACAGTTGTTACGGAACCCTAAATCAATCGGGTAGCGTAACTATTATGAAATTGGGGTTATAATACTTACAACGGAGCAGAACCTTGCTAATTAGGGGTATAGTACCCGACTATAATGCCTCTAATTCAGAAAGTGAGATTGAGAAATGAAAAGTGAGCGACGGAAAACGAAACCCGACGGCCTTCTTATATAGTTGTGATATTGGGTTTCCAGGCGGCCCGCGTAAAACACAGGCCAGGGTTACGCGGCCCGCGTCAACCCTGGTCAACACTATAGCTTGGCCCGGTCATCTACTAGGTTCGACACGATATCGACACATGTCAGCTCAGGGCTGCGCCACAACTTAGGTCACTTGCGGCCCGTGTTAACTATCGAGAACTATTACGCGGCCCGCTTCAACTTAAAGAAATCAAAGGAATCTGGTCTATATCTTCATACGGCCCGCGTGAGATGTTGGGGTGGGTCTACGCGGCCCGCCTCAACTTATGATTTAGGGTTTTTAATTTATTTTATATACTATCACATATTTCGGGCTCGGTTTTCACATACGGGGTGTAATATAAAACATATTGGGACATTTTATAATATACTAGAGGGTCGGAAATATTATGAGAACATTGGTTTTACCGAGGGTTGTTACAGACTCTATCAAGAATTGGCCGACACCGAAAACTCCAACTGAAATCCATCAATTCTTGGGTTTGGCAGGTTACTATTGTAGGTTCATCGAGGGTTTCTCGAAGATCGCTCAACCCCTCACAACTCTGACCCAAAAGGGTGTCACTTACAAGTGGAGTGATGCATAGGAATCCGCATTTCAACAGCTGAAGTAAAAACTTTTTAGTGCAACAAGAAGGCATCAACGATTTTATTGTCTACTGTGATGCGTCAATCCAAGGACTCAGTTGCGTATTAATGCAACGCGAGAAAGGTATTGCTTACGCCTCTCGACAACTCAAAGTTCACAAAAAGAACTACACTACACACAACCTAGAGCTGGGAGCCTTAGTCATTGCACTCAAGATATGGAGACATTACTTGTACGGTACCAAGTGCACGATATACACCAATCACAAGAGTCTCTAGCAAATACTTGATCAAAAGGAGTTCTATAATAAGTACCTTTAATTTTTTTTTAAGAATCATATCGTATCGTATAGTATAAGTCTCGTATAAACCTCGTATAGGCCTATCGATGTCGTATCGTATCGTATCGTATAGTGTATAGTATAGGTCTTGTATATGCCTATAGGCCTATACGGGTGTTCTTTGGTATCCTATAGTATCATATCATATAGTATCATATAGTATCATATCGTATAGTGTATAGTATAAGTCTCGTATAGGTTCCCTATAGGTTTTGTATGTGCCTATAGGCCTATACGGGACCTAAACCACACCTATAGGCCTATAAGGGACCTATACTACACCTATATGCTTATACTGGTGTTGTATGGTATCCTATAGTATCGTATCGTATCGTATTGCATCGTATCGTACAGTGTAGAGTATAAGTCTCGTATAGGTTCCCAACAGGTCTTGTATGTGCCTATAGGCCTACACGAGACCTAACTACACCAATAGTACTATACGAGACCTATACTACACCTATAGGTCTACACGGGTGTTATATAGTATCGTATAGTGTAGTATAAGTCTTATAGTGGTCCGTTATAGGTCTTGTATATGCCTACGATACTACATCTATAGTTTTATACGAGGCTTATACGTGACTTATACTATACGATACAACACCTATACGAGACATATAATACACTATACGATACGATATCACACTTATAGGCTTATACGAGGTCAATACTGTTGGTGCAGTTTTGTGTCCGTAGCTTGTTCTTACTACGTTGTAATGTGTACGGTCTTTGTTTATGGTCTGTAAAGTTTTGGTCGAGTCGGCCAAGTCAAGATATCCTCCTATCTTGACTTAGCGCGACGTTTCTTTTGTTAATTTGTAATGTAAAACAGTTTGCATTGTGCAACTGTTAGTTGATAGTTGTGGTTGGATCTCTCTGTATGTTGTTGCAAGTCTGTCTTTATATGGTTCCCCACGAAGAATCCCAATTCTTCGTGGGATACACATCTTACACGAACAATGATAAGGAATGTTCACCATGAAGGTTGATTGTTCGTGGCATCCTGATGGTTCGTTGACATTGTTCACGAAGACTCCTAGTCTTCGTGGAACAGTTTATTGTTCGTGGCCCAGTAATCACTCTTCGTAGTGTTACTGGGTATTGGGCCTATTTAAGGAGTCACTTGTTTCACCATTCAGTCAAGACAGTCCCTGTGAAAGTTGTAAACACTGTGTGTATGTGTGTACTGATTCTCTTCACTTAATCAAAGCCTGTAAATCTTTGGTTACTTTGTGTTTGTTCTTCTTTGCTTTGGTTTGCATACTTATGTGGATTCCGCACTCGTTAGTGTGTTATAAAACAAGGAAGTAGGTTTAATCTTGATCCTCTAAGTGGACCTACAAGTGGTATCAGAGCTTTGGCTCTCTTCCTTGTTTAAAACCATGCAAAACCTTGTGTTTGAGCAAGTTGTGAAGTTTCAGGAAGTTGTGTTTGAGCTTGAAAACAAGAAAATTAAGTTTTTTTTGAAAAAGTGTTTTAAAACTTAGTGAAAACTTGTTGTTTGAAGATAATTTTTTCAAAAACCCAGTTAAAACACATGGAGACATGTTAGGACTTGGTTTTTCTTAAAATTTCTTGCAAAATTTGTGTTCGTCAAACTTTCCGGCAAGTCGTTTAACCGGAAAAGTCACCGGATTTTGGTTGGTAAAGATAAGATTCAAAAGATTTTCTGTAAAAAGGCAAGATTTGGAATGTTTGTTTTAAACTAAGTTGGGATACCCAGCTACCATCTTTCGTAAAACCAGAAAAAGTAAGTTGCTAAAAACAGGGGAATCTCACCAACCACTGTGTTCACGAAGACTCTACTACGAAGAATTCATTCACGAAGAATTAAGTCTTCATGGGTCCTTGTGTTCAACGAAGAATTAAGTCTTCGTTGGTCCTTGTGATCAACGAAGAATCAAGTCTTCGTGGGTTCTTGTGTTCAATGAAGAAATAAGTCTTCGTGGGTCCTTGTGATCAACAAAGAATCAAGTCTTCGTGGATCTACTTGCCAACAAAGAATAAGATTCTTCGTGGGTTGACTAGTCAACGAACAATCAAGTCTTCGTGACAAGGTATTGTTCATAGATTTAGGTCTTCATAGTATCATTGTTCGTGGACTATTAACTTGTATTTTTCACAGAAGACTTATAACTCTGTCATAACTTACAAACTTGTCTTTTAACCTAAATAGTTCTTTATAAAACTTCATAATGAGTTCAAACCCTTGGAGCTGGAGTGAAAACTCAAGTATGCCACAAGATCCTTCACAATGGGTGAAAGGATTGATCCCGAAAAAGGAAATTACCGAACATCAATGGGCATGTGTCGCGAATCAAAACACTAGCATTCAAAATCTTCTCTTAAGCGAGAGTGAAACGGGAAGCAACAATTGTCCACCAAAACTGAATCACATGAATGATTATCCATCATGGAAAAATCGTTTTCATACGTATGTTCTAGGACAAAACACCGAATTGTGGACATGCTTTATCACACCGTACAATGTAGCTCTCGAAGAAGCAGGTTCTAATGCACAAGCTTTGGTAGGTTTGCGCGAGAATGATAAAAAGGCTTACGATCTCGAGAAGAAAGCTTTTGCTATTCTAACGCAAGCACTTCATAAGGATATCTTGTGACAAATGGCAAATAACCGGAAATTCCGTACAGTCTAATCACTATTCTTAGTATATAATCTCATGCAATTAGCATAATTTAATTACGTAACTGTGTCGTACATTAGACGACAGTGTTAGGACAAGAAATGTAACAACTCTCATCAAAAGTCCTAATTATTATTTTAATTTGACCAATAGGAAACCCTAATTGAGAAACCCAAGTAATTTCGCACAAACCCTAAAATTTTCAGAATATTTAGAATCAGGATTAGGGCCCCTAAAACTTAAGGGGGGTAAACCCTAAGTTGATAGTTATCTCTAAAATGCGTTGTACAAACTGAGAATTAACGAATTGTCGATTCAACAGGCCTATACTAGTGACAAGGCTACCCTAGGCTAGGGTGTTACCACAGGCGAGTCGCGACAGAATCAGTGTCACCTGTCGCGACACGCGGGGGGTGCAAAATTCACGTATAAATACTAGGCCTTGGAACTTGAAATCTGTCTTTGGAACGACGTAAATTCGAGTTACGTAGACTGAGTTATCACAGAAACAGTCCACTAAACACACACAATCACTAATTGCTACAACAATCAGGGTAATACCTCGATCGCTATTACGATTCAACGTCCGATCGATTATAACTATCCAACGATTGTTTAAGTGCCGCTCAAATTAAGTTTATACTTGGTTAATTCATCATGATTTCGACTTGAATGTTTGAGTACTGCTCGAATTCGGACTATACTCTGTCATTCATTGTGAATCCGCTGAATTATTAAGTATTGCACTAATAAATCGTTGTGAGGGTTTAATCTCGTGAATTGTCGTAACTGCTGTATTAGTTACTAACCTGTTGTGTGTGCATTATTATTTAAATTAGATTAATCAAGGCTAATCAGTAGGCTTATATTCTGCTCGTTAAATCTATAATGTGAGTCATTCTCTTTTTATCAAATTACTTTCAAAGCATGTTTATTTTCAAAGGTTATAATTACAGTGATTAAGTTTATGTAATCACCAAATTACAGCCGGTATGTGGGGTATTGTGCACATTACTACAGTTATTATCACTTTAGGTGGGCGAACCTAAAATGAGTGATATTCGTCATTCATTGGGGCAGCCAATGGTGATATGACCACAGTCACCGTAAAGATTCGAGTGACAAATACTATGGGTAGTTGGTTTGATATCAGAAACATTGTAATTTCTTAATACTGGGAATTATAACAAAAGAGTCGTTTTAGTAAAACTGAATGATTCACTCAGTATTTCCCTGCTGACAAAACCTTTTTCAAACATGTTTCAGGTGATCTGTTGTGAGCACAGGAAAAGTGCTGTGGAACACTACAAGCTTAGAAAGTGGCTTAATGTAAATAAATAAAGAAACATGTTTTGAGAAATAAAGATTTCCCAGTGAAATCACTGTATTATAAATTATGGGATTTATTCCTATATTATATATAAACGAGCAGTTTTTAATAATAATCAATCCTGTTTAAAAAGACTTCCGCTATCACTTAATTAGATACCATCGGATTTCCTGCCTCGTGGCTCTGGACCAGGTCAAACCGGGGCCAAGGGTCGTGACAGGAAAAGGTGGTATCAGAGCCACTGATTTAAGCTTACTATTGATTTTAGCCTATTAAAATAATTAAGAAATACTTATAAAATTTAAATTGCTATTCTGTGAAAACATGTTTTATTAATTGATTAATTGTTGAGTTACAGTATGGGTAAACAAAAGATTTCTGCTATCTACCACAAATTAAATACTGTACCCACAGAGAAAGGAACCTCTTCCTCCAAACACCCAGCAGATCTGGAAGAAGGGATTTTTGTCCGTAAAGCAAATTATGAAAATCCTCTTACCCAAGATAAAAGAAATTTGATTCTTAGAAAAGGAAAGGAGAAAATAAAGAAACCCCAAGTCAAGAAAGTGAGGTTTAATTCAGAAGTCCAGGAATTAGGCAATAGGTCACCTTGGGAAGATACATTAGATGAAAAATGGGCAAACCTTTATATGCTAGCTACCGTAGCAGAGAATGCAAACCTTTAAAGTAACAATAAGCCTGGTCTAGTAGAAAATTAATCTCCAGTAAATAAATAAAGTATAGTGTGTTCTCTTCCTGTAGTCTTTTGTACAATCCGTATGCAATAAAACTTTAATGTTTATTGTAAAACTTTGTTCCAAAGTTTTAACTTAGCATTTTTGTGCATTTTGCATATATGCTATCCAGCATGAGTGAGATATCGGAAGCATTTCAGAATCTCAACCTCTACCCAGTACCAATTGAAGTCTCCCACGACTTTACTGGTTATATTGCTGACATAGAGGAACCCCTGGAATTTCAAGCTCCACCGCTGGAAAAAGCAAAACTTAAAAAGAAAAGAAGATATGTAGGATGGAGGAAAGTGCGCAGAAGAAAGCCAGTTACTAGGAAACTCCCCAAAATAGAAAACCCTATAGACAAGGGAAAAAGAATCGAAATCGGAGAAAGTTCTAATCCAGCAGAGATAGAAATCCAGAAAGATTTTAAACAAAAAGGAATAGAAATTGGAGAGAGTTCTAGACAATCTGAAGAAATCACATTTCAAGACGAAATAGACCGTCTGCTAGCAAATTGTGATGTTATTAGCCCTATTCATAATAATCTATATCCTTACCTAGAAACCCAACTTCCTGTGAATCTGGAACCAGCCATTCCAGACCCACTAATCCACACTAGACCTTTAGGTCAAATGGAAGAATGGTGGACAAATGATTGGCAATTCGAAAATATCATCAACAGTCCTTATTCTTTCCTTCCACAGTTTGATCCCGAACCTATCTCCAATCCTCCAATGAGCAACGAAAATTTAGCCGAACTCCGTCAGTTCGATGAAGAGCTGATAGGTACAGGAAATAGAATCCGGGAAATGGGGGAACAAATTTCCTGGAAGTACGACGAAAGGGAGCGTCGCTACTAATCTGACAGTTGACCAAAGAAGAGTGGGGTTGGGAAGAATGTTTGTATAATAATAATAATAATAAATAGTTAAATATAATTCTGTAAAATGGGAAATAAAACATTGTAAGATAAACAGTGTGTATGGATGCCTATATGAAATATAAAGCAAAATAGAAGTCGAAATGTCAATGATTTTGGATATATATATCTGTGTTGTAAGATTTTATGTGCTTCTGTGTAATTGTTTTATTTACAATCATTTGATACTAATAGTTATATTTATAATAATTATCAGATGGAAAACGCTAGTAATGAACCAGTTAATGAAGGGAATCAATCTGAACAAAATCAGGAAAACCAGTATATGACCAGACAAGATATTGAAAATATTGTTGCTCAAGGGATAGCTAATGCTATTCCAGCATTCGTTGCTGCTGTTAAAAATCCAATAGAACCGCAACAAATCGTTCCTAGTAAACGTACTCAAGAAGATAATTTTAGTCATAGTGTAAATGGAGGCGGCAATCATGACGATAATAATCTACGACAGGCTCCACCTCCTAAGAAAATGAAAGCCGCAACACCTGGTTGCACTTTCAAAGAATTTCTTGCTTGCAAACCTGCTGAATTTGCAGGAAACGAAGGAGCAACTGCAGTACTGCGTTGGTTAGAGAAAACCGAAGCAGTAATTGCCATAAGTAAGTGTTCCGAAGAAGATCAAGTAATGTATGCATCCAATTTATTCAAAGAAGGGGCGCTAGAATGGTGGAACACGGTGCTACAGGCTAAAGGAAGAAATAGTGCTTATGCCATGAACTGGAAAGAATTTAAAATTCTTGTAGAACGAAAATACTGTCCTGAATATGAAAAGGAACAAATGGCAAATAAGTTCCTAAACCATCGTATGGTAGGCGTAGAGTGTCGCGGTTATACTTCGACATTCTTTGAATATGCTAGAGTGGTACCAACACTGGCTTCGCCAGAACCGGTACTCATTTCCCGTTACATTTGGGGATTAATTAGTGAAATTCGTAATATCGTTAAAGCTGTGAGACCTCGCACTATTGACGATGCTGTGGAACTAGCTAATACCCTAACTGATGAACTAGTACGCACAAGAGAAGAAGATCGAAAGAAGGAATTGGCTCAAAAGATTACCCAAGGATTTCGTGTGGGTAATGATAATAATAAGTTCAAGAAAAGAGGAAGAAGGCAATCTGCACAACCGCCTTTATGTAAAAATTGCAAAAAGAATCATTTTGGAAAATGCTATGTAATTTGCAACTTTTGCAAAATGGCAGGACATCGTGAAGAAAATTGCAAAAAGAAAACCATAGTTTGCTATAACTGTGGAGAAACAGGACATTACAAAACAGAATGTCCTAAATTGACTAAAACCACAGACAATAAAGGCAAATCAGCTGATGGAACAACAAAGAAGACTGCCCGAGCATTCCAGCTAACCAATCAAGAAGCTGAACTAATCCCTGACGTCATAGCCGGTACGTTCTTGGTCCACGACGTTTATGCAAAAGTATTATTTGACTCTGGTGCAAACCAAAGTTTTATCAATACTTCGTTTTGCCAAGCTCTTAATTTACCCTTAACCACCCTTAGGCAGATTTTTACAGTTGAAACGGCAGACGGAAATTCAGTTAAAATAGATAAAGTTTTGCAGGAAGAAAAGATAGAATTGTTAGGCCATAAGTTTTCTGCAAAACTGTTACCTATGAAGTTAGCCGGATTCGATGTAGTGTTAGGAATAGATTGGTTGATAGCCAACCATGCTCGAATCCTCTGTGATAAGAATTCCATAGAAATCCGTACTCCCACAGGAGAGGTAATTTTAATCACAGGAGACAAACCACGAAAGCCACTGAAATTTATTTCAGTCATGAAGTTGGCCAGTTATTCAAGAAAACAAGAAATGGTGTATATGATTTCAGTAATCATTAACACTAAAAGTAAGGAACTTTCAGACATCCCTATAGTTTCAGAATACCCAGACATTTTTCCAGAAGAATTACCTGGGTTACCACCGGATAGAGAAGTAGAGTTTAGAATTCATCTAATTCCGGGTACTACACCAATAGCTAAGGCACCTTATCGATTAGCACCCACCGAAATGCTAGAATTGAAAAAGCAGTTAGATGAATTATTAAGCAAAGGATTTATACAACCTACTTCATCCCCTTGGGGAGCACCAGTGTTGTTTGTGAAAAAGAAAGATGGATCGATGAGAATGTGTATCGATTATAGAGAACTAAATAAAGTTACAATTAAGAATCGATACCCATTACCTAGGATTGACGATCTTTTTGATCAACTTCAAGGCGCTAGGTATTTTTCTAAGATAGACTTAAGATCCGGATATCACCAGTTAAAAGTACAAGAAGAAGACATACCTAAAACTGCTTTCAGAACTAGGTATGGCCATTATGAGTTTACAGTCATGCCCTTTGGACTAACAAATGCCCCAGCAGCATTTATGGACATGATGAATCGGATCTGTAAACCATACTTGGATAAATTTGTAATCGTATTCATCGACGATATACTTATTTATTCCAAAAGTCAGGAAGAACATTGTGAACACTTGCATGCACTCTTAACTTTGTTAAGAAAAGAAAAGCTTTATGCAAAATTCTCAAAGTGTGAATTTTGGTTAAAGGAAGTGCAATTTTTAGGTCACATGGTGAATCACGAAGGAATTCACGTAGATCCTGCTAAAATAGAAGCAATTACCAAATGGAAGGTCCCACAAACAGCTATGGAAATTAGAAGTTTTCTAGGCTTAGCTGGATACTACAGACGATTTATTAAGGATTTCTCTAAAATAGCCGTACCTTTGACTAAGTTAACCTGTAAAGCCACTAAGTTTGAATGGGGATCTAGACAAGAAGAAGGTTTTAAGATTTTAAAACACCGATTGACAAATGCTCCAATTTTAGCATTACCCGAAGGAACAGAAGATTTTGAAGTATATTGTGATGCTTCAAAATTAGGATTCGGATGTGTGTTGATGCAACGCAAAAAGGTAATTGCGTATGCCTCCCGGCAGTTGAAAAAGCACGAGGAAAATTATACGACTCATGACTTAGAATTAGGAGCCATAATTTTTGCCTTGAAAATTTGGAGACATTATCTGTACGGAAGTAAGTTTACTGTCTATACAGATCATAAAAGTTTAAAATATATATTTGGGCAGAAAGAGTTAAATATGAGGCAAAGAAGATGGATGGAAGTTTTAAGTGACTACGACTGTGATATTCAATATCACGAAGGAAAGGCAAATGTAGTTGCAGATGCCTTAAGTCGTAAGTATCAGGAAAAACAAAAGCGAGTCTGTGCTCTTAGATTAAATCTACAAGTAGATTTAATGGTTCAATTGAAGAAAGTTCAGGAAACAGCAATCAAGGACGATGCTGAAGGAATGAAAGGTTATATAAAAGAACTAGAGCAAGGAAATGATGGAATTTGGAGATTCCACGAGAAACGAAATTGGGTACCTAAGCAAGGAGAATTAAGAAATAAAATTTTAGAGGAAGCTCATAAATCTAGGTATACTATGCACCCTGGAAACAATAAGATGTACCAAGATTTAAGAAAGAACTTTTGGTGGATAGGAATGAAGAAGGATATAGCAAGATATGTTTCAAAGTGTCTTACTTGTTCACAAGTAAAGGCTGAACATCAGAAACCTTCAGGACTACTACAACAATTAGAAATGCCGGTGTGGAAATGGGAACTTATAACAATGGATTTTGTTACTAAGTTGCCTAAAACAAGAAAAGGTAATGATGCGATTTGGGTAATTGTGGATCGATTAACCAAATCAGCTCATTTTCTACCAATGAAGGAAACCTTTAGAATGGAAAGGTTAGCCAAGTTGTACGTAGACGAAGTAGTATCTTTACATGGAGTCCCACTCTCCATTGTATCAGATAGAGATAGTCGTTTCACTTCTCATTTTTGGAAAAGTTTCCAGCAAGCTATGGGAACTAGACTAAATCTGAGTACTGCATATCATCCTCAAACAGATGGACAAAGTGAAAGAACCATCCAAACTCTAGAAGACATGCTTCGAGCATGTGTAATAGATTTTGGTGGAAACTGGGATGATCATTTACCATTAATTGAATTCTCCTATAACAATAGTTACCATTCAAGCATTGAAACTGCTCCATTTGAAGCACTATACGGAAGAAAGTGCAGAACTCCAGTTTGTTGGGCAGAAATAGGAGAAAGTCAATTATCAGGTCCAGAAATTGTGCAAGAAACTACTGACAAAATAACTCAGATCAAGGAAAGACTGAAAACAGCTCGAAATCGTCAGAAGAGTTATGCAGATAATCGCCGCAAGCCGATAGAATTTCAGGTTGGAGATAAAGTACTCTTGAAAGTTTCTCCTTGGAAAGGAGTTGTTAGATTCGGTAAGAAAGGAAAGCTAAGTCCCAGGTACGTAGGACCATTTTCTGTGATCCAACGTATAGGACCAGTTGCTTATCGGTTACAATTACCAGAAGATTTAGCTGGAGTACATGATGTATTTCATGTATCCAATCTCAAGAAATACCTATCAGATGAATCACTGGTAGTACCTCTTCAAGATATAGAGGTAAACGAAAAGCTGAAATTTGTTGAGAAACCTCTTCAAATTGAGGATCAAAAGATCAAATTTCTCAAACATAAACGACTAATTTTAGTCAAAGTCAGATGGGATTCAAAGAGAGGAGCTGAATACACTTGGGAGCTGGAATCAGAAATGAAGAAAAAGTATCCTCATTTATTCCAGTAAATCTCGAGGACAAGATTTTTATTAAGGTGAGGAGAATGTAACAACTCTCATCAAAAGTCCTAATTATTATTTTAATTTGACCAATAGGAAACCCTAATTGAGAAACCCAAGTAATTTCGCACAAACCCTAAAATTTTCAGAATATTTAGAATCAGGATTAGGGCCCCTAAAACTTAAGGGGGGTAAACCCTAAGTTGATAGTTATCTCTAAAATGCGTTGTACAAACTGAGAATTAACGAATTGTCGATTCAACAGGCCTATACTAGTGACAAGGCTACCCTAGGCTAGGGTGTTACCACAGGCGAGTCGCGACAGAATCAGTGTCACCTGTCGCGACACGCGGGGGGTGCAAAATTCACGTATAAATACTAGGCCTTGGAACTTGAAATCTGTCTTTGGAACGACGTAAATTCGAGTTACGTAGACTGAGTTATCACAGAAACAGTCCACTAAACACACACAATCACTAATTGCTGCAACAATCAGGGTAATAACTCGATCGCTATTACGATTCAACGTCCGATCGATTATAACTATCCAACGATTGTTTAAGTGCCGCTCAAATTAAGTTTATACTTGGTTAATTCATCGTGATTTCGACTAGAATGTTTGAGTACTGCTCGAATTCGGACTATACTCTGTCATTCGTTGTGAATCCGCTGAATTATTAAGTATTGCACTAATAAATCGTTGTGAGGGTTTAATTTCGTGAATTGTCGTAACTGCTGTATTAGTTACTAACCTGTTGTGTGTGCATTATTATTTAAATTAGGTTAATCAAGGCTAATCAGTAGGCTTATATTCTGCTCGTTAAATCTATAATGTGAGTCATTCTCTTTTTATCAAATTACTTTCAAAGCATGTTTATTTTCAAAGGTTATAATTACAGTGATTAAGTTTATGTAATCACCAAATTACAGCCGGTATGTGGGGTATTGTGCACATTACTACAGTTATTATCACTTTAGGTGGGCGAACCTAAAATTAGTGATATTCGTCATTCATTGGGGCAGCCAATGGTGATATGACCACAGTCACCGTAAAGATTCGAGTGACAAATACTGTGGGTAGTTGGTTTGATATCAGAAACATTGTGATTTCTTAATACTGGGAATTATAACAAAAGAGTCGTTATAGTAAAACTGAATGATTCACTCAGTATTTCCCTGCTGACAAAACCTTTTTCAAACATGTTTCAGGTGATCTGTTGTGAGCACAGGAAAAGTGCTGTGGAACACTACAAGCTTAGAAAGTGGCTTAATGTAAATAAATAAAGAAACATGTTTTGAGAAATAAAGATTTCCCAGTGAAATCACTGTATTATAAATTATGGGATTTATTCCTATATTATATATAAACGAGCAGTTTTTAATAATAATCAATCATGTTTAAAAAGACTTCCGCTGTCACTTAATTAGATACCATCGGATTTTTCTGCCTCGCGGCTCTGGACCAGGTCAAACCGGGGCCAAGGGTCGTGACAAGAAAACAATGAGATAATATATGTTGGTTTTAGTCGTATTGCGAAATCAATTAAGCAATGTCCTAAAAGTGTTGGTAAAAAGTGCTGTGTGCACTATTCACGGTCACACTATTCATGCCAGCAAAACCGTGAAAACAGAACGAAACAAGGATAAACGACACATGGCTAACATAACTGAGTCCGTTTATATAAGAAAACACTAATACGAAAACATATCTTACAAAGATACAAGACTTTCCGGTACAACGCCCTAATCGCTAAATCGTCTGTTTCATTAAAAATAAGACAATTTTAAATCATCCAAAATAATAATTTAGCATTTCCGGGACTCTGGAAATATGACAAATGATGACAAACATATGGAAACAATATGAGGATATTAATGGGGTGTCCGAAACATAAGCTTTCGATGCTGAGTTGCAACCCCCACAACTTGTCCGTTTCTGCACCGACAAGCTAATAAACGACATTTCCGGCATCGAAAACAACCAAATGAAAGCTTTGGTGAACTAGTTAAGCTTATTTTGAGATTCCAAATCCCTTTATACATCTCTTGGTTGCGGATTTACAACTTACGGAAAAACTTCGTCGGTAGGAATTAAAAGTGCTTTTATAGAACCGACGACCAAACGGAAGTCGTTTAAGATACCAAAACATGATTTCTACTAGTTTAGTGAACTAGTTAATGTTAATTTATGTTCCGAATCCCTAATTACCCCCTAATGGTGAAAGATTACCCTAATCACCATACTTAGCCTAATTACCAAAATATCTAGATATTTTGGTAACTTTTATAAAAATGTTACACTTTACCCCCCCCCCCCCCCATGTTCACGTTTTTTTTATGGGTCCCACACCCATATTTCACATGCAAAAATATCTAGATATTTATTTAATTATCCAAGTGTTAAAAGAATGGATGATTAAAGTCATGAAAGACTTATCTTAACTAGATATTTTCTACATATTCACACCATCATTTTCATACACTTAACCTCTCATATTCCTTCACTAAAATTCAGCCATGAACACCTTCATTCATCTTTATTTTCTAGCCATTTTCTTGATGATCAAGGTGTACTTTCATGGAAGTTATGAAGATCTAAGACATCTCCAAGTTGAAGCATCCTTTTTCATCCATTCTAGAGCTTTCAACCATCATAATTTTCATCATCTTTGCTCATCATATTCATCAAGATCATCCCTAGCCTAGTGCTAGAAGTGAGCTTCTAAGTCTATTTTTTTCTTCTTACTTATTATGTTATGATTGTTAATATAACTAGAGATAACAAAATAATCATACATAATAAACATGAAAATACAAAGAAGCAAAAAATAATAATCATGATATATTTATGTTTGTTTATGTTGTGATCTAAGACTTGTTATTTACATATTTGATCTTGTTATGATGATTATGATATGAATAATTTGTTAGATGATGTTTTAAAAATATGATATAACAATTATACATGAATATGTTAAAGGGTTATATGAAACTTAATGTTTGATGAATGAACATATATTTTTGATGTTATAAAAGTGTGTAAAGTATTTTACTAAGAATCATGCTTTTTGAAAGATTTATAAAAGAAACATACAAGATGGGTTTTCTATAAAAGTTTGGCAAAACTAGAAGTAAAGTATGATTTTTAAACTAGTAAATATATGTAAAGATCATACTAAAACCCTACATGTTTATGAGTTCATCTTGTTAAAAAGTTGTAATGAATCTCATGTGTTTTTGTTTAGAAAATGATATGTTAATAAACATGGCAAAGTTCATATATCAAAGGAACTATGGCCAAATTTTTCTTAGAAATCATATGCTAGAAAAATTATCATTTTTAACAAAGTCTTTACAAGATTAGAAAATGGTCTTTCTAGAAACAAAAATAGATATAAATATATATTTTTGGGAAAATATATATTAGTGATCTTAACAAGTTATGTACTATGTGTTTATTATTTGTATTAGTTATGTACAAAAGTTAGGGATTTGATAACAATGATACAAATAAATACAAGACACATTTACAAGTAAAGACTTACAAGAATACATATATAAACACTTGCGGATCATTCGGACATCGGATACAACTTATGGACAATTCGGACGACGGGCGAATCTGTGAACATATCGCCATTCCGAGGAGTTACTACGACGTTTAGGCGATCTTTCGACGCGGACACAAAAATTACGTTACCATTAGCAAAATTCGGACATTTTGAAACTTATAAAAACTATTATGTTTGTTGGGATTGAACCCTATCAGAGGAACCGATAATCAAAGCCAAAACTGGATCAGAGCAGTGGATCCGGAATAAGCAGATGTTTACATACAAATCTCTCCCCTTGAAAGTGATTTCATATCTGCTGACCTCCTATCTGCTGATCTTGCAAAGTGCTGACCTACAACTGCTGTTCAAAGTAAAGATCTGATGAAAGAACTAAAGTCCTGCTGATTCTATCTACTGCCTTGAGTCAAGCACTGCTGATCTGGACAAGTACTGCTGGGTTCACAGCAGTGGAAGTTTGCAGCAGCTGATCTATAGTCTGTTTTGTAATGTAATGTAATAGCAGTAGTTAACATAGCAGTGCTTGTATAGATCAGAGGTTAGAGTTTGTTAGGAGGTTAGATGTCACTTTTATGGTGATGTCAGCTAAGATGCTCAGTGGTTTGCAAGTGCCTATAAATAGTTCAGTACTTTGTACTGTTCTATTAGCTCTTTTACATCATCGTCTTATTTGCACGAACAAACAACTGAGCTCTGGCTGAGGGGGAGTTTGCATTCATTCATCAATCATTGTAATCGTTATTGAAATAAATTCAATCTTCCGATTCATTGTGAAAAGATGTTTGATCAAAGTATTACTCTCGTTTGATTGTATGCAAAGTTTGTTTTCATCATAATTCCGCTGCACACTCATCCATCTTCATTTTAATTACAAACACAAAATACAATCAGAAACAAACTCAGATCCAACAATTGGTATCAGAGCCTGGACAGTCAAATTTGATTTAACAATCATTTTGACGTAAATAGTTCAGCTCATAATAGTTGATACTGATCGTTTGTTCGTTTGTTGAAAAACAGAGCAAAGATTAATCACCATTAAAGTTGATTTCTCAGTGTCTGTAAAACAACAAGAATGACGTCACAATCTCAAGATGATAAAAACAACATCGGTTCGCTTTTTAAACCACCTATGCTAAAAAGAAATGAGTACAACATCTGGCAGAGGAGGATGGGTCACATCCTTGCTCAACAAAGCACAGGTTGTTGGAGGTCTGTCATTTATGGTCCCCACGTTCCTACAGTGCCAAGCGCTGAAGATGCTAAAAAGTTCGTTCCAAAACCAGTTGAAAATTATACCGAAACCGACTATCAAAAGTTCGAACTAGATGCTAAAGCGTTTAGCATCATAGCATCAGCGCTGCCCAATGAGATTTATGCTGGACTGTTACACTGTAACAGTGCCAAAGAGTTATGGGACGCACTTAAGGAACAATTTGGGGGAACAGAAGAAGTCATAGAAAACAATAGGGAAATCCTGAACCAACAGTATGAAACATTTTGTTACGTTAAAGGTGAATCACTAACGCAACAATTTGAGCGTTTCAGTTGTCTCATCAGTGAACTGAGGCTTGTTAACACCACTTTTACAAACTCAACTCAAAATAGCAGGTTCCTCAGGTCACTGCCAGAAAAATGGGACACCATAGCTTTTGTCACCCGAAACTCACCTGAGTTCAAGGATCTGACCTTGACCCAACTCCACGGTCGACTCCTGACCTACGAAAGGGAGTTGAACCAGAAAAGGAGGTTACAAGAGTCAGGAAAAGTTACTGATGATTACACTTTCGGTAATACTGCTCTTCTGGGTCAAGAAGAATCTGGGAGCAGTGGTAAGGATCAGGGTTATGATCACTTCATTGACATAACTGCTGGTGCAAACTTTAACAACCCTGATCCTCACTCTGCTAGTTATGCATTCACTGCTAACGAAAACCAGATGTCAGACAATTTATGCTTTGAACTCAATGATTTGCAACATTTTGATCCCACTGACTTAGAGGAAATGGACATCCTGCACCAACTGGCTTTGCTAAGTGTTAGAACTAGCAAATTTTACAAAAGAACAGGGCGAAAATTCCCAGGTTTGCATGGGAATCTAAGGGTTGGGTTGGATAAATCGAAAATCAAGTGCTACAAGTGTAATAGGTTGGGACATTTCGCTAGGGAATGTAGGAGTCAAACTACTGGTCCCATAATTACTCATCCTAGCTCAAATCCTAGACCTCAAAACCAAAGCACTGTGCACTATGCCCAGTATGCCCCAGCAGCTCAAGTGAACACTACTCACTATGCTGCTGCCCCTGTGCCTGTGCACTATGTCCAAACTACTGTTCCACATATCCAATATGTTCAAACCCCTGTTCCCCAGGCACAAGTGCAGCCTGCACCTCAAACCACTGCTCCAGCAGCAGTACAACCAGATCAACAAAGTTTTTTCACTCAAGGGTTTGTTGACTGGAGCAGTATGCCTGAAGACCTTAGTGATGAAAATTTTGCACTCTATGCTTCTAATGACTCTTCTCATAATGAGTTTTATTTGATGGCATTAGAGTCAATACAGGAGGGGGTTGAAACTGAAGAGGAACAGCTGAGTATTGAAACAGTGGATGAGGTGACTGAAGCAGTGGTTACTACTGTAGCTGGTGAACTACTGTTGGGAGAAAGTTCAGGTACCCTGATTGAACCAATGACAGATCCATGGTCCAAAGAGGACAAAGAAGATGAGAAGGAAGAAAAGGCTGGTGAAAAGAAGGTGAAAGCTGATGATGAAGAAGATCATCAATGTGATTGTGCAATGATGGCAGCTGCCAAGGTATCTCCTCAAGTTCTTGAAAAACTGTGTTCTGACAATTGCATAATTGCTTTTGCTAACATCAAAGAGGTGAATGAAAACCTTCAGGATAAAATCTTAACTGATGAAGTTAAATTTGAAAAGTCTTTAAAAGGACTTAAAAACAAATTGACTGAAAAGGAAAAAGAGATCAGCTGTCTTAAGGAAGAGCAAAGCATAACCAAAACCCAACTTCAAACTATGGTAGAAAAATACCAAGTTTGCAAAAAGGAGTTGGAATCCACCCAGATTACTTGTGAAAGATGGGTGGAATCCTGCAGAGGATATGAGGTGATGCTTGCCAAACAGATTGAAAGCAATGTGAAATTTGGGGTTGGTTATAGAAAATATAATGATGAACATATTGCTTTTGAAAAATCTGTCCAAACCACTGATGTAGCCACTGAGCTCATCCCCACAAACAAGAATGGCCAAGAAGTGAAAATCACTGACAAACTTGGTAACAAAATCACACTTAACAGACCAATGGGATCCTCCACTTTCAAGGAGCTTGAGGATCATCAGTTTAAACCAAAATGGTCTGATGAGTGTGATATTCTTGAAAATTTCAAGCCAATGGACTTTACATCAACTGATGGTGTTAAAGCTCCAAAAGCTAAAGTCATACCTCTAAAGGACATCCCAGCAGTGGTTAAAACCTCTGCTACAAAAGAGTCTGAAAAAAGAAAGAAGAAAGAAAAAATTGATAACTTGTTTTGTGAATTCTGTGAGAAAAGGAATCATCTAACAAAAGATTGTTTCCACTTAAAAGCTTATGATTTAAACAGAACAAGTGTCATTGTCTCAACTGAAAGTTGCATTGTTTGTGGTAAAACAAACCACAAAACTCAAGCATGTGTGTATCTCAAAAACTTTGATGTGAAAAAGAATGAGTACATTGCTAAAACATCCTTGAGTCCATCATCATCATCAACATCTGTCAAATTCACCAAGAAACAACCACTGTTTGTGCCAGTTGAAACAGCTGTCACAAAACAGCTGAACCAAACATCTGTCAAAAGAGATGTTCAGGTTACTGATGCACCCCCTGCCAATCAGTTCAGAAAAGGCAAGGAAAAACAGTCTTACCAAAGGATTCCACACGTTTATGAGGCCTACAAAAGGCCCTCTAAACCCAGAGTGAACATGCATCCTTTTGGTTACCAGCAGGTGATTGGTCAAGACCCACAACAGTGGTTAGAGAAACACTGTCCTAAAACAGTCCAAACCCCTGACCTAACCACTGTCCATCATTCTGCATCCATCCCAGACACCGTTGAGACCCCATCCAAAGCCCTGCTGGCTTTGGAGACCTTAATGAACTAATCCTTTTACTTCATGTGCAGGGAGCTTCTGCATGCTTTGATAGTCTTTGGTATGTAGATAGTGGAGGCTCCAGGCACATGACAGGATGTAAAGCCCTCCTCAAAGACTTTAAAATCCATGGTGGGGGTGATATATCCTTTGGGAATAATAGTAAAGGGAAAGTTCTGGGGTCTGGTACAGTGCAATCTAGAAATATAAAATTTGAAAATGTCAATCTAATAGACAATCTGAAATTCAACCTTCTGAGTGTGTCCCAAATGAGTGACAAGGGGTTTGGGTCATTCTTCACAAAAGATTGTTGTATGATTGTTGGACTAGAAATGGTAAAAAAGATTGAAGCAATAATCAAAACTGGTCAAACTAAACTTGTTGCTCAAAGAAGTGGCAATGTTTATGTTGTTGATATGTCCAAAGAGTGTCCCAGAGCTGATGCCTGTCTGTTCTCAGCTGCCTCTAACAAAGAGACAGAACTTTGGCACAGAAGGTTGGGGCACACAAATCTTAAGACAATCACTGAAATTTCAAAAAATGGTTTGGTGAGAGGCCTACCACAAAAATTGTTTTCATGTTCTGAACATTGCATTTCCTGTTTAAAAGGAAAACAGCATAAACGTTCTTACAAGTCCATTGAAGAGTCCAAAACAACCCAGTGTTTGCAAATGCTACACATGGATTTGTTTGGCCCAGTTCAAGTTATGAGCCTCAAAAAGAAAAGATATTGTTTGGTTATTGTTGATGACTTTTCTAGGTTTACATGGACTTTCTTTTTACACTCAAAAGATGATACTGCAGGCATTTTGCAAGACTTTGTGACACAGGTTGAAAAGCAATTTGACCTTCCAGTGAAAAGCTTCAGGAGTGACAATGGCACAGAATTTAAAAATAAGGAGTTGGATGCCTTCTGTGTGAAGAAAGGGATTGTAAGGCAGTACAGCATCCCTAGAACACCAGAGCAAAATGGGGTAGTGGAAAGGAAGAACAGAACTTTGATTGAGGCTGCCAGAACCATGCTTACAGATTCAGGTTTGCCATTAACTTTCTGGGCAGAGGCAGTAAACACTGCTTGCTATGTCCAGAACAGAGTTTTAATAAACCCCAGGCACAAAAAGACTGCTTATGAAATTCTGTATAAAATCAAACCACTGATCTCATATTTCAAGGTGTTTGGCTGCCCATGCTTTATTTTGAACTTAAAAGATTCCATTTCAAAATTTGCAGCCAAAATTGATTGTGGTTATCATTTGGGATACTCAACCACTGCCAAGGCCTACAAAGTGTTCAATACACGGACCAAGGCAGTGGAGGAAACTTTGAATGTTAAGTTCAATTAACTTTCATCAATGAAAATCCCAGCAAACCCTGCAGATCTGTTTGATCTTGAAAAATTGACTTTTGAAAATACTGCTGTCAAGACTAACAGTGCAGGTCCATCAGAGGATACAACACCAGACTATGGGTATGAAATCATCATCCCTCAAAGGTCTGCCACAAAGGGAAAAGCACCAATTGTTCAAAACAGTTGTCAAAGCTCAACCACTGCTACCTCAACAGTTGTTGACCAAAGTAGCCCATCCACCACTGCTTCCACATCCTCAAACACTGCTGACAAAAGTCCTCAAACAGTGGATAAAAGTCAGCAGTTGTCCACTTCATTACCTCCTATTCCACCACCTTTTGAAGCCACTGCTGGATCATCAAAGTCCCCAGCAGTGGTTAGCTCAGATGATACACATTTGCAGCCTTCACAAACAAATGCCATCATACCATACCAAGGAGATTTAATCTTCTTGAGATCTCATCCACCTGATCAAATCATTGGCAACATCAATGAAGGGGTGCTCACAAGAAGCCAAACCCAAAACATTTGTCTTTTTGCTGGTTTTCTATCACTCCATCAGCCAGTCAAGTACCAAGAGGCACTGAAAGACAACAGCTGGGTAGAAGCCATGCAAGAGGAACTCCAACAGTTTAAAAGACAACAAGTATGGGAGCTTGTACCACTGCCAGAAGAGGTTAGTCCCATTGGTATAAAGTGGGTCTTCAAGAACAAAACTGATGAAAGGGGTATTGTTGTCAAGAATAAAGCCAGGCTTGTGGTTCAAGGTTACAGACAGGAAGAGGGGATTGATTATGATGAAACATTTACCCCTGTTGCAAGATTAGAAGCCATTAGATTGTTCCTGGCCTTTGTTGTCAACCACAATATGAAGGTGTTTCAAATGGATATCAAAAGTGCTTTCCTCTATGGTACAATTCAAGAAGAGGTGTATGTTTGTCAACCTCCAGGTTTTGAGGATCCATTTTATCCAGATCATGTCTACAGGCTAAACAAAGCCTTGTATGGCTTGAAACAAGCACCAAGGGCCTGGTATGAAACTCTTTCCAACTTCCTACTCTCAAATGGTTTCAAAAGAGGTACCATTGATAAAACACTGTTTTTAAAATGGAGAGGGAAGGATTTAATGATTGTCCAGATTTATGTGGATGACATTATTTTTGGAAGCACATGTAACTCAATGTGTGAAGAGTTTAGAGAACTCATGACAGCTGAGTTTGAAATGAGTGCAATGGGTGAGCTGCAATGCTTTCTTGGTCTCCAAGTTCAGCAAATGCAAAATGGAACTTTCATTCATCAAAGCAAATATGCTAAAGAACTTTTGACAAAATTTGATATGAATGATTGTAAACCATGCAGCACACCCATGGCAACAAATAAGCTGGTCATGTCTGATGAAAAAGATGAGCTGATTGACCAAACACTTTATAGAAGCATGATTGGGTCTTTATTGTACCTAACTGCATCTAGACCAGACATCATGTTTGCAACATGTGTCTGTGCAAGAAGTCAATCAGCTCCCAGAAAATCAAATCTCATTGCTGTAAAAAGGATCTTCAGATACATAAAAGGTGCTCCCACACTTGGTATCTGGTATCCAGCTAATGGGAATATCAAGCTTTCAGGCATCTCAGACAGTGACTTTGCTGGATGTAACACTACAAGGAAGTCCACATCAGGAGGGTGCCAGTTTCTAGGTGATTGCTTAGTTTCATGGCAAAGCAAAAAGTAAGCAGCTGTTTCAACATCCACTGCTGAAGCTGAATACATTGCTGCTGCAAGCTGTACAGCCCAACTCCTGTGGCTTCAAAATCAGTTGCTGGATTTTGGTATCACTGCCTTAAAGACACCACTCATGTTGGACAGCCAGGCAACAGAAAATATCATCAAAAATCCAGTTTCCCATTCAACCACCAAACACATCGACATCAGGCATCACTTTGTGAGGGATTGCTATGAAAAAGGTTTGATTTCTCTGCATCATGTCCCAACTAAAGACCACCTGGCAGATGTGCTCACAAAAGCACTTGATACAGCCACTTTTGAAAGCTTGGTCTCTAGGATTGGGATGCTGAACATGGAATAACAAGCAACATCTTGTTTTTCTATGAATAAAAGCAACAAAATGTTTTCAGAAAATCAAAAATCCATCCTTAAAAATAGCTAACAATGAAATTTTCATTAAAATCCTTAAAAGTCTGCCATAACCACTGATTGTTCAAAAGTCTGCTCTACTTCAAAAGTTTGTCCACTGCTGAAAGTCAACCCCTGTTCTCTCATTCCTTTGATAAACTCTGTTGTTCAAAAGCAGTGTCTTATCCACTGATATGCTATCCACTGATAGTGAAAATCATCCACTGCTTTCATACCACTGCCTTCATCAGTCACTTTCACAAAAGTACTGTCCTTCACTTTCACCAGGGGTTGTCACGTGGGCAGTACATAGTGGTCAGACCTTTTGTAACGGCTGCCACCTCAGCATTCACTTTCTTCCCTATCAAATCCCCCATTCACCACCAAAACAGGGTTTTACTGTCGAATTGAATTCTTAAAAAATCTCTTCTCAAAGCAGTTTTTCATCTCATTTCTTCATAAATTTCTTCGATCATCATCTTCAAAATGACAAAATTGAAGTCATCTTCAAAACCCTCATCCAAATCTTCATCGAAAACAGCCTCTCAAAAGGCAATTTCCACTGAAATTCCATATAAATCATCCCACAATCTCCTGGGTCTTCTCACTAAACCAGGAACCACCAATGTTTTCGATTCCATCATTGACACCATGGCAAAATCAAAGTACAAAACTTTGTTCACTGTCGATGCACCAATCTATTTGGAAACCCAAAGGGAGTTTTGGAAGAATGCAACCCTTGAAAAATAAGGAGACATTGCAACCACCATACACTCTTCTATAAAGGGTAAAGCTGTCCAAATCACGCCACAATCCATTTCAGAGGTCTTTCAACTCGATGATCAAGAAGGTAAAATTTCTTTCACTAAAAACGAGTTGCAAACTGACTTCATTGAAAGAGGGTATGAAGCCACAATGATGAAGAAACTTACCTTACAAAAAGGTTATTTTCCTTCTGCAACCAGATTTTTATTTCATACCCTCCTACTATGTGTTTCAAATAAAACCACTTCTTTCAATGAAATCCCTTTAAAGATTCAAAATCTGGGATATGCAATTCTTCAAGAAGAAAATTTTAACTATTCTCGGGAAATTTTTAAAGATTTGGTTAATAATGTTGAAACAAAATCATTCTTACTGTTTCCAAGGTTTTTAAGTTACTATTTTGCAAAGAAATTCAGTAAGGATGATTTAGCCGCAATAAACCACGGTGATTCTACTCAAATAAACAGTTTAACAACTGAAACTTTTTCAAGAATGTTAGCACCTTGCAAAACACAAGCAGAGGTGCCTGAGCAGATTTTAGCAGTTACAACTGCTCCTCAGGTATCTGCTGCTGAGCCCACTGCTCAAGGTGATCAAAGCAGCAGACCAACTGTTTTGAAACCCACACCTACAATCCACAAAAAGCCACACAAAAAGAAAAATCAAAAACCCCCCAAACCAATCAAAAAGGCAACTCTGGAGGATGAGATACCAGAGCAAATGCCTGTGACAACACAAAAGTCACAAGAAACCACTGCTGCTTCTTCCTCACAGCAGTTGGTACAAATATCTCAACCCATAACCGAAACTCCTCCTGCTTCTTCACAAAAAGAACAGGTTGTACAAATAGGGTCTCCGCATCATGATGCTATGGAAACACTTGTTTCTATCATCCACAGCTCAATACCCGGGGCAAATCCACTTTCTACACCACCCATCACATCCACAATTCCCCCACCAACTAAACTGCTGTTAGATGCAATTGTTTTGAACCAGGCACTAACCAGTCCTTCTCAATCCCCTATCAATGAGAATACACCTCAACAACTGACTGGGTCTGATGAATCAATCTTTGCTAACCCACCAACACAACCTGAGGAGGTTACACCCCTTGAGTTACAAGTAACTCTTGGTGGTTGTCCAAGTGAAGCAGCCACTACACCTGTTGAACCCACTGGTTTACAGTTGGACAGTGGTTACATTAATAAGACTTCCTTGGAGGCAATTCCTTACATAGCACCTCTGCCAACCACCAGTGGATTTATATATCCTACTGGCAACATCAAAAGGTTGTCAAGTGTTGAAGGAAGAAGACCCCAGTACCAAGAAAAAGGGGCATCAGTGGTTAATGTTTGGAGTACATTCCCTACATCAACTACTGATAAAACCACTGCTAGTGGGAAATCAGATGATCCCATTCACTTGGGTGATGGTTTAAAGTACCAGAAATTGACAGACCGTATTGAAAAGCTTGATAACTCTGTTGCAGAACTCAAAGATATGCTACAACAGGTGTTACAAGTACAAAAGGTACAATCAACTACTGTTCCATCTCAAGCACCTGCTTCACAAAAAGCACCTGCTACAAATGAGCTCTGGAATTTGTTTCAACCTTTTCTCCATCAACAAGCACAATTAGCAGATCAGCAACATGAAAAACATGTCCAACAGCTGAGAAATGCAATGGAGTCAAGGTTCAAGAACACTCAGGCTGATCTAAAGGCTCTCAAAACTCAGATCCTGCACACCACTGGCACTGCTCCTCCAAAAGTTCGCTTCATTTATCAAATTCCCCCTGATAATGCCAAAAAGGGGGAGAAAATTCAGGAGTGGAAAAAGAAGGGAATAGAGGATGGTCTCTACATTGAACCTGAAAATGCAAACATGACCAAACAGATCCCTTTGCCAGAAGGAAGCAAGAAAATTGATGAGACTACAAATGCACAGGCAGAAGCAGTTGCAAGTATAAAAAGGGATAGAGAGGCCAAAAGGAAAGCCAGGGTGGATTATCCGGATCAGGGTACTTCAGGGTCAAAAGATGATGAAAATCTTATTGATGAAAAGAAGAAGCCTACAAGAAGAGTAAGGCTACCCAAATCCATTCCAACCAGACGTTCAAAGTCTGTTCCAAAACCACCACCTAAAACAGCTGTTGTAACTCCTGCTGTACCCACTACTGTTGGTACTTCAGTGGTTTCAACATCTGCTCCCACTTCAACACACACCACTTCAACATACACCAAATCCACTGCTTTACCACCATCACCACCAAAAACAAAATCACCTCCTGCCAAAAGGCAGAAGACAGCAGTTGTTAAAACATCTGCTGTAAAGACAACAGTGGTTGGAACACCAGTTGTTTCAACAACTGTTAGTTTATCACAAACCACTGCCACTTCATCCACCACCACTGTTCCATCCAAAACATCATCAGCCCCTCCTCAAACAAAGAGGAGAAGGCTAATTCTCAAAGATGATGACACTTCACCACCACAAACATCTTCAAAATCTTTAGCTCTTGTCACAATACCTAAACCAGTTCCTCTCTCTTCAGTTCCAATGTACAAGCCCTTACCTCCTGCAGGTGTTCAATTTCCTCTTGAACTAGCAGCTGTTAGAGAAGAAATAAAATCTTTTTACTATGAGGATGACCCTGCCAAAAGGAGTTTGCCATCAATAAAAGGATATCCCTGGCCTAAAAATGTTGATGAATATTTGGAAATCAAGGCCAAGCAAGCAGAGGATATCTCAAAAAGAAACACACAAGGGAAATCTGACAAAGAAATTTCAAGAAACTATCAATATCTGCTCACACAGGTCAGATCCCTAGAACAATTTGCAAAAAATGTCAGTCAACAAATTTCAGAAAGAGCAGCTGAAACTTTGAAGAAAGACTACATTGAAAGCATCATGGCTCACAAGAAGTACAAAGGAGAGAAATACATGTACAAAGAGTGGACTGTTCCTGAGCTTGAAAATGAAGCTGCAAGAATTCAAGACATGATAAAAAGGAAAGTCACTCACACTCCTCCTGTCTGGGAAAAGTTTAGAAAGAATGTACCTGACAAACAGGTAGAACTGAAGAGAATGAAAGAAGAACTGGTTGCTGCTGAATATGGAAACAAAAGACAAGTTGCTAGATGGAAAGAAGATGTGGTCAGGATCACCTACAAAAGGTTGGAGGAACTAAGAAAGAAAGATCCAAATGTTCCTCAAAAGCCTGACTATCCTGAAGCAGAGGTTTCAAAAAGACCAACAAAGCTGCAAATCAGGAGAGCCACTGCTCCAACTGGTGCTGCCATCTATAAAAGAAGGGCACACAAACAGTTGAGAGGTGAAACCATTCAAGAGATGATAAGAGGTGATGACCTTGTAAAAGAAGGCATAAAGAAAATGGTCATAGAAACTCTTGGCTTGGATCAAACTGCAAGTACTGCTCAGCCAGTTATGAATAGGCCAGCCTCACCAAATACTTCTGCAAATAAACATCTCCCAAGAAACCCACCAGGCTCAAAAATACAAAAGTGGGAAACTGACAAACAGACCTGCGTATTGACTTTGCTCAGGTCTGGTGGAGAAGTGGAGAAAATATCAAGGGAACAAGCTCTTGGCCTGAGTCTTGAAGATTTGCAGGATCTCCTTGATCTTCCACTTAGCAGGGATGATGAAGATACAGATGCCCTAGACTTTGAATTACAATTTAAAGGTCAGATAAGGGAACTGTTGATGAGGCAATAAAGAATTCCACAATAATGAAGAGTTTTGGCATTATCTGTTCTAGGGGGAGATTGTTGGGATTGAACCCTATCAGAGGAACAGATAATCAAAGCCAAAACTGGATCAGAGCAGTGGATCCAGAATAAGCAGATGTTTACATACAAATCTCTCCCCTTGAAAGTGATTTCATATCTGCTGACCTCCTATCTGCTGATCTTGCAAAGTGCTGACCTACAACTGTTGTTCAAAGTAAAGATCTGATGAAAGAACTAAAGTCCTGCTGATTCTATCTACTGCCTTGAGTCAAGCACTGCTGATCCGGACAAGTACTGCTGGGTTCACAGCAGTGGAAGTTTGCAGCAGCTGATCTATAGTCTGTTTTGTAATGTAATATAATAGCAGTAGTTAACATAGCAGTGCTTGTATAGATCAGAGGTTAGAGTTTGTTAGGAGGTTAGATGTCACTTTCATGGTGATGTCAGCTAAGATGCTCAGTGGTTTGCAAGTGCCTATAAATAGTTCAGTACTTTGTACTGTTCTATTAGCTCTTTTACATCATCGTCTTATTTGCACGAACAAACAACTGAGCTCTGGCTGAGGGGGAGTTTGCATTCATTCATCAATCATTGTAATCGTTATTGAAATAAATTCAATCTTCCGATTCATTGTGAAAAGATGTTTGATCAAAGTATTACTCTCGTTTGATTGTATGCAAAGTTTGTTTTCATCATAATTCCGCTGCACACTCATCCATCTTCATTTTAATTACAAACACAAAATACAATCAGAAACAAACTCAGATCCAACAATGTTTTTATTTACTAAAAAGTATACTTAGTGATTTTTATAAAAATGTTTTTTTTTATAAAAATGAAAGACTTACACTTCTTAATGGGTTATTTTATACAAATGGGCTTACACTTCTTAATGGGCTTATCTTCATAATGGGCTTAACATAAATACATGGGCTAAGCCCAATATCAAAAACTCATGGGCTAAGCCCAATACCAAACATATGGGCCAAGGCCCAATAACATTAAGCCCAACACTATTAAACATATGGGCCAAGACCCAATAACATTAAGCCCAACACTATTTAAGCCCAACACTATTTAAACCCAACACTATTGAGGCCCAACACTATTTGAGCCCAATAACATGAATTCTTGGGCTAAGCCCAATGACATTTAATTGGTAAAAATTACAATTATACAATTTACTTATACAAAGACAGGAAATCAAGAAGACAAGACCCGATGATACAACTCACAAGATACAAGATTACATATATATATACATTTGGTGAAATATATATATAGCAGCTTAACAATTCATACATCTAATACACAGTTCAACGAATAACAAAGACATACAAGTCTTAATACATATTCCAGATAGAAGACTTGTACATGAGTCAATACAAAGACCGTAGTGTCTAACAATTCTAGGACCTTCGTAGGTTGTGATACAATTCAAGGACAATGCAAGTGAGGTTACAGTTACATACAGTTTACGGAATGCAATTCAGTGAGTTCATGTCCCCTTTTCATCTTAAGTACTTTTCAAGCTTTACAACTATCGGGGAAAATACATGTACAATAGTATGATAAGTCAAGGAATGAAACACCTTAGATCATGTGAGAAATTAGGGCTATAACTAAAGCACCATTAATCCAAGTTTGGACCAAGGAACAAAAGGGTTAGATCTAATGGGTTTTGGCGAGCCCCACTCATGGCCATTCATTTTCCTAGGAGTGCGTTTGTTGCCCTACGACATGGTGTCGATACAATTAAAATCGTCTAGGGTTGGATTGCTTCCTATTTCATCACACATATTAATGTCCTTGCAGAACATTAATGATCACGATTTCATTGACGCTTTTCATACTACATTTGATACAAATATATCTCACATTTTACAAATGCATCTTATATCCAGTTTGGATACAATTACAATTAAGACAAATACATCTTACATATTGTTTTGATACAGATACATTTTATATAGCTAAACTGCATGAACTCGCTCAACTTTTGTTGATGTTTTCAAACTTACATGTATTTCAGGGAATTAGTGGACCAATGCAAAGATTTCAGTTCTAGGAAAACAAGTATCAAGACTCCATGCCAACTATTGAAGGGTTTGCCTGTTATATACCGCCTCTTTGCGGTGATATAGTGGTCAAAGCCTTGACATTTTAAGACGTACATTTTGATGTATGAAACAATGACAACTTATTTTTCATTTGATGGTTTGTAAACAATGTTCTAAACTTATGTTGCGTTATTTCGAACAATTATGGTAATGGCATTGGAGCATATTTTATTCATTTAGTATGTTCACTTATATTGTTATGCAATGAGAACCGATCAGATCACACCTCGCGCTTCCGCTACGAGCGGGTGTGACATATCTATCATCAATTTGCGTATTGTACAAGTACAAAGAACTTGTGGAAAGTCTTGGAAGCTAGAGGAGAAGGAAATGCTGCGACGAGAAAGATTCATCATGATTTGTTGAAGAAGGAGTTTGAAGCATTTCGGTTCATGGAAAATGAAACACCGTATGACATGGCTACTCGATTCTATCACTTGCTTAGTGAGATGCACTCATACAAGGTTTTTGCTACACAACAAGAAATGGTCATGCGTTTTGCTGATGCTTTGCCACCCAAGTGGAGTCAGTTCATTGACTTGCTGAAGCGTACTGGTGTTTTGGATACGGTTAGCATTTATGAATTCGTCCAGAAGCTCGAGAACAAGGATGAAGAGGAAATTCGAAAGGCTAAACGACTTCCAGTTCCACAAAACCCCGAGATATACTTTGGAGGTCTTAATATGGGAGTTAGTACCAGTCAACAACAACCGAAGCTTCAAACCTTATTTGTATCAAGTACAAACCCCTATGGTCAACCAGTTCAATCATCTAGTGCACTTACAGATCCTTACGGAAGACCGTTTGATCCAAGTGCCTATCTACCACCACCCAAACCAGCACAACTCCCTGGTCCTCCCACAGATCCTTATGGAAGACCATTCGATCCGAATGCCTATCTTCCTTTTTCACAAGCTGCTCCTCAACAAACCCAGCAACAACCCTCTCCATTCACATAAACTACCCTACAACAACCTTGTCAACCACCTCCTCAACAAGCCTTTTATGGGAACAATAATACTCAACCTTCAAACCCCAACACTGTCAGATTTGATACCTCAAACTTCACCAAAGTATGTGTGGAAGGTGCTCGGGAACATATAGAGCCTCTAAACACAATGGTGAGTGCCTATTATGGATTAGTCGTTGGTCAAATTGGGAACATTAATTTGACAGATGAAGACTATCAACAAATAGACAGGGAGGAAATGGAATTGATGGATATTAAGTGGGCGTTTGCAAGTGTAGTGAGAAGAGCAAAGGACTACATGAGGAGAACGGGTAGAACAAGTTTGGAAAGTAAAAGGGACACTAAGTATGGTTTTGTTGATAAGGATGCAGTTACGTGCTTCAGTTGTGGTGAGAAGGGCCATTTCAAGCGGGAATGCACTCGACCGAGCAGACAAGGAAATCAAAATCCTTTCAGAAACCAGTCAAGCTCTTCCAATGCCAATCAAGTGAACAATGAACGAGGCATTGTAGCAGTTAACAATCTGGGTAACTCAAACCAGTCGGGGCCTTCCAATTCAAACAGGGCCTTAGTAGTTCATGCAGATGAAGGATGTGACTGGTCAGTTCAACTGGGTAATCAGGGAACAGAAGGAAATAGAGGAACTGCTTGTTATGCTAAGATCATCAAGTATATCAAGCATGTTCACAATGAGGAGTTCTCTGAGGATGATGACAGTTCTGGTTACAGTGGTAGCTCGGATGAGGAAAGTTCCAATGCGGGTGGTTATGGTTCAGATTCGGAAGTAAAGGAAACTCTTGATGCTGAGGTTGATAGTCTGCTTAAGGAAGCTGAGGAACTGAAAGAAGCAGAAGAGCATAAAAGGCAGAAATCTGTGTTGGTAAGGAAAGCTGAAGTCGACTCCAACGAAATGGAAAAGTTCTTCACTGAGGATGGATCTTTCTCCTATCGACAACCTTTATGGTAACTGCTGCAGCTTCGACTAGTAAGGTAAACACCGAAACTTCTAGTGTATGCAATGATTGTGTAGAATTGAAACATAAGCTAGAAGTAGTAACTAGTCACAATCAGGGTTTGGTAGTTGACCTTTCGAAATGCAAGGAGGCAAACATGGCTTTAACTCACAACAAAAAAGATTTCAAATCTGTTATTGAAACGCTTAAGCAAAGTGTATCTGAATTAACAAAAACAATTTTGAACAAGCAAACAGGTATTAACAACTATATTAATATCACTGAAGAATTAAAGAAGGAGTTAGCCATTGCCAAATGCGAGCATGATGCGATCAAGCTCAAATTGGAGAGTTATTCTAACTCCCGATATGTGCTTGATCATATCATCGAGGTTCAGAAGCTGAAAGGGGATGTTAAGTGCATTGGGTATAAATCGTGTCCACCTCCGTTGAGACACAATTATACCAAGATGCCTGATGAGGAAGAAATGCCACGGTTTGAACCATCTGTACCTCTTAATCCTGAAGAGTTTGCAGCAGGTTTAGGGTTCAAACTGGATGATTCATCAAAGGAATCAGAAAAGACAGAAAATGTGTCTTGTGCTGTGGAACAAGTCCTCCAATAATTGAGGATTATGTCTCATCAGATGATGAATCTGATGACATATCGGATGAATCAGATGAGAGTTATCAGGATCAATCTCTTGATAATAAGAAAGGAGTAGAAATTCCTGTTGAGAATCATATTTTGTGTGATCCTCCTACTCTCGTTGCCCCCGTTGTGCAATCAATTGCAAAACAGGAGATTGATTGATCAAATCTGTGGATGAATCTGTGTCTATGTTTATGGGTGATAATGTGTTGTATACTTTGGTTGGTGATGATAAAATTTACTCAAACAAGGATTTCCCAATTAAAAATGTTAATCCATCAATGATTGAACGAGTTTTGGAAGATTCTACCAGTAAGTTTTTGGGTAAGGCGATCCCGAGAGTTACAGTAACTCAGTGTGATCCTATTCCAAAATCTGAAGTTAGAAAACAATACGGGAATAAAAAATTATCAACTGAGAAACAACCAATCACCCCTAAAGGTAAACAACAAGAAAAAATAGCTCAACAACCTAAGTTCAAACCAAAAGGAGCTCAAAACAAGAAAGAGGGAAGGGATGTTAAATTTGTGGCCTCAAGCGGTACTGACAAAGTTGAGACATTTGAAAACAAATCTAATACTGCTTTTGTTCAACAAGTCAAAATTTTGAAACGTAACAGAGATAACAATTACACTCAACATACAAATGGGTGTGATAATGAAGCTAGTACCTCAAGGCCCGCAAGTTCAACATCGGGACATCGATCAGAATCTCCTAAATTTGTTGAAAGGAGATCATGTTTTAAGTGTGGGGAATTTTGGCATATAATCAAAAATTGTACAAACCCACCAAAACCAAAGTTTGTTACAAAGCCCCTCATGAAAAGGATTACCAACGTCGTCCTGTGTCACCTAAACAAGACAAACGCATTGTTAAGGAACAAGAAGCAAAACAACGACGTAAAAATGTTAAGCTAATCGAAAACGCTTTAAAACCAGATGTTGTTGAAAAGGGACCAATTTCATCAAATTCGTCAAAACCAAAAGTATCTAAATCTGTAAATAACAATCAATCTGGTAAACGACAACAATCTTGGAAACCTAAAACCGGTACAGTTTCAGGGGGTGGCAGACCATTTCCAAATCATCAAGAAATAGAAATAACATTTCTTGATGATAAGGGTCGACCCAAGACCACTAAGGCTTGGGTCCCCATCTCGAACTGATCGTTTAGTGTGTTGTGCAGGGTGTTCCAGGAGGAACTGTGAATAGTCTTTGGATTGTTGACAGTGGAGCATCCCGGCACATGAAAGGCGACTTAAGGCTCCTGGATGATGTGAAAAGCATTAGAGGAGGTTATGTTGCCTTTGCTGGCGATAAAGGCGGATACATCACTGGAGAAGGAATGATTTCAAATGGTTTTGTTAGTTTTGACAAGATCAATTATGTGCGTCAAATTGATCACAATCTTCTTAGTGTTTCGCAATCTGTGACAAGAAGTTCACGGTACATTTTGATGATACCGGTTGTTATGTGCTGAAACCCGGTTTCAAGATTCCCAAAGAATGGATTATGTTGACGACTCCAAGAATTAATGACTTGTATATTCTTGATATGAGCCAAGCTATTACCACGTCTGCACAAGTTACATGTTTTGTCTCAAAGGACACTGAAAAGGAGTCTATATTTTGGCACAGACGTATGGGTCATATTCACTTGAGGAAAATGAACCATCTTGTGAGAAATAATCTTGTGAATGGTGTTCCAATCTCGAGTTTTCATTTGCAAGACGTCTGTGTATCATGCCGAAAAGGAAAGCAAACGAAGAAGTCCCATCCAATCAAGAAAGTCAACACCGTTAACATGCCTCTTGAACGTCTTCATATGGACCTTTTTGGACCTATGAAGCACAAGACTACGTTTGGAGATGCTTATTGTTTGGTAGTTACTGAAGACTATTCAAGATTCTCGTGGGTATCGATGATGGCACACAAAAGTGAGACTCCGGGAATCCTCAAAAATCTGCTCACTTTACTCGAGAATTTGTACACTTTTAGGGTAAAGCGAATCAGAAGTGACAATGGCACGGAATTCAAGAATCAGATTATGGATGAGTTTTGTACTTCTAAGGGAATTCTGCATGAGTACAGTTCTCGTTACACTCCTCAACAAAATGGTGTCGCTGAGAGGAAGAATAGAACGCTTATTGAGATGGCAAGAACTATGTTAGTGGAGTCGGAGCTTCCTATTCAGTTTTGGGAGGAGGCTGTGGCTACTGCTTGTTATACTTTGAACAGAGTTCTTACTGTTAAAAGGCATGGGAAAACATGTTTCGAATTGTTGCCCAGAAGGAAACCGGATGTGTCTTACTTAGAACCTTTTGGTGCTCCATGCACTATGATTGACCCACATGGAAAGTTTGGTCCAACGGCTATCGAAGGTTTCTTCCTTGGGTATGCTACTCCGAATTTCAGGGTGTGGAATCTGGAAACTAAAAAGATTGGGGAATGGGTGAAGTTAGGGTTCAAAGATACACTGAATGTGTGAGAGCTTCGGGTGCTCCTTGGATGTTTGATTATGATGTACTGTTTGATTCCTTTAATCTGCCAACTTTTGATGAGGCATCTGCAGCAGCACAAATGTTGCTTGAAGGTGATGCAACAGTTGATTCATCATTAGTATGAACAATTATTGTTAATCGACAAGAATCTGGTTCGGTTAATAATGTTGTTCAAAATGAGGAATTTGGAGATGCAGCGGATTATAATGTTTCGTCGGAAGATGAGGAGTTTCATGATGCTAATGAAGCAACTTCAGATCCTGTCGAAGCTCCTGTTCAAGGTGTTTCTGAAGCAACTTCTCAAGTGCAGGTTCAAGATAATGCTGAAGGGAACGCATCCACATCTAACGCGTCTCCAGGCATCGATTTAGTTGTTGATTTGAATATCAATAACTTGGGTATTAATGCTTGAGTTCCCGATGTTCCAGAAACTCGAATTCATGATACTCATCCTTGGTAGAATATTATAGGAGATGTCCAAAGTGGTGTGCAGACACGTAATCAGCTTCGAAACAACCAGAATGCTGGGTTGTATTCAGCAATTAGAGAATCCGGGGAACAGAATGATTGGTCTTTCGCCTGCTATGTTTGTCAAGTGGAGCCGAAATCGTGGAAAGAGGCGATGAAAGACGATTCATGGGTTGAAGCAATGCAAGATGAAATTCAGCAGTTTCAGAAATTGGGCGTGTGAAAATTGGTTGACAGGCCCCCGAACTATAAGAAGATTGGTACTTGATGGGTTTACAAGTGCAAAAAGGATGACCGAGGTGTCGTGAGAAATTAAGCGAGATTGGTTGTCCAGGGCTTTAATCAGGTAGAAGGCATTGATTATAATGAAGTTTATGCACCGGTGGCACGTCTTGAGGCGATAAGAATTTTCTTGGCTTATGCGTCCTACAAGAAGTTCACTGTTTATCAGATGGATGTGAAAAGTGCATTTCTTCATGGTGTGGTCGAGGAAGAAGTATATGTTGAGCAACCACCTGGTTTTGAAGATCCGATTCATCCTGACGGAGTTTGGCTTCTAAATAAGAAAAAATACTTACTTTTTTATTTATTTAAATAGAAAACTTGTTTATAGAACTTTACTAAAACGATTAATATAAATGTTTCTAAAATAAACTACCCTTTATAATGTTGCCATTATGTGGTATTCTAAAGTATTTGTTGTGCGTTGTAACATTAAAACATTACTTTTACTCACCCGTTAAAAGAATGGAAGGTTTTGTGTTTCAAGCTTGTTATTCAATATTTTATATGCAAACTAGGTTATAACCCCATGTATTACACGGGTTCAGTAAATAAATTTATATACTAAATAATAAAACATTATATCTTTAAAAACTTCATTTATTGCACGGGTTGAATAAATATAATTTTATATATTAAATAATAAAATGTTATATATATAAGAACCATATTATACGGGTTGAATTAATGTAATTTTATATACCAAATAAAAGAATTCATATCTTTAAAACCACATGTATTACACGGGTTGAACAAATGTAATATTGTTTACCAAATAATAAAATAATACATCTTTAAAAAACCTCATTTATTACACGAGTTAAATAAATGTAATTTTATAAACCAAATAATAAAAAAGTTAGTAAATGTAATTTTGTATATTGAAAATAAAAATATTTAATATATTAATACAAAGTTTGGTTTTCGTGATAAATAATTTGTTTTATTTAAAATGTTTTAAATTAACAATTTACAATTTCGTATAATATTTTATTAGAAAATAGAGGAATGGTATTCAAAATTTAAAGTAGGATAAAATTTAATATTAGCTCATTATTCATTTATTTATTTAATTAATATAAGATAAGTTTGGAAGTGAGACGAGAAAATCATAAAATAAATACCTACAATGAACGACATGTGTCACACATTAATGTTTTATTATATAGAATTTAGATTGATATAAATAGATTATTTTGTTGTAGCAAAATTTGTTAACGAAGTCTCAATAAATTTAACCTATTATTCAAAACTCCGTAAATGTATAAATGATAAATAATATTAGTTAGAGTAAATTACGATTTTGGCCCATGTTGTTATATCAATTTTATCCTTTTAGCCAAAAAAAGAATTTTTTAACATCTGAGCTGTAACAACTCTCATTAAGATTACCATTTCTTATTTTATTTTGTCCAATAGGAAACCCTAATTGAGACCCCCGAGTAATATTGCATGGCCCCTAAAATTTTCAGAACAGTTGGAATCAGGATCAGGGCCCCCTAAAACTCAAGGGGGGTATTCCCTAATC
The DNA here is from genome assembly GCA_030545235.1 of Helianthus tuberosus. Classification (NCBI taxonomy): domain Eukaryota; kingdom Viridiplantae; phylum Streptophyta; class Magnoliopsida; order Asterales; family Asteraceae; genus Helianthus; species Helianthus tuberosus. Next base: position 172,927,745 of record CM060442.1, read on the forward strand.
GTTATTATCTACACAGTTTGTTGTCAAAAGCGAATTTCGTCGAACGGTCGACTCACCTGAGATACAAAGACACGAGGCTACCCTATGCTAAAAGTGACCCGTCGCGCCACGCGCGGGAGCCAGGTGACCCTGGCACGCCACGCGACAGGGACCATTTTTCAGCATATAAATCTGGGGTTTGGCACTTGAATTTTGGCGTTGGTTCGACGTAAAAACTCGTTTCGTACATTGAGATATCGTCTGTTTACTTCAAAACACACACACAGCACGAAATTCTGCCGCGATAACAGGGTAATAACTCGATCACTGCTACGATTTAATGTCCGATCGATAAAAACCAATCCGATGGATGTTTAAGTGCTGCCCGTATATGGGCTATACTTTGTCATTCGTCGTGAAGGTTTTGGATCTCATGAGTTGTCGTAAAAGTTGTATTAAGTTACTGACCTAGTTTCGTGTGCATTGTTATTTGAATTAGGTTAACCAGGCTAAAATCAGTAGGCTAAACGTTGCCCGTCTAAACTTGCAATGTGAGTCATTCTCTTTTATCAAATTGTTTTCTTAAAACTCTACTTGTTTTCAAAGTTATAATTACAGGGATTAAGTCTTTGTAATCTTCAATTACTGCCGGTATGTGGGGTTTTGTATACATTACTTGATACCCGTCACCATTGGACAACGGGTTAGCCAATGGGTGATCTGACCATAGTCACAGATACAGTCGAGTGACAAATACCGATTTGGGGTAATTGGTAGATAGAAACAATATAATCACCCTTAATACTGTATATTATAACAATATGTCATTTTGTGCAACTTGAGTAACTCGCCAGTATTTCCCTGCTGATAAAACCTTTTTAAAACATGTTTCAGGTGATCTGATTTGATCCAGGAAAAAGTGCTGTGTAGCACTCCAAGCTTGAAGAAGTGGCTCAATAAAATAAGGAAAACATGTTTTGTAAAACAGGGGTTTCCCAGTGAAATCACCTTTATTGTAAATTATGGGGTTTGTCCCAAATATGTGAAACAAAATAAATTGGGCATTTTCAAGTTTTAAAAGATCCTGTAAAAATTCCGCTGCCAACATATTAATTACCACGGGTTTTCTGTCCCGCGGCCCCTGAAACGGGTAAAACCGGGCCGAGGGCCGTGACAGAAAAAGGTGGTATCAGAGCCACAGATTTAAGCCAATTAAGTATTTAGAAATACTTAATTTTTCTGATTGTCATTCTGTGATTATGTGAAAATTCAATTTAAAAAATTTTAACTTAGAATTTTGTGTGTTTCTTCATATATGCTAACAGCATGAATGAACTATCCGAAGCACTTCAAAAAAGTTTACTATCCATAGCACAGATATGGATATCACAGGAAATCCATCTGGCTACCAGGCTGATACTGAAGAGCCAATGGTATTCCAACCCCAACCTCAGGAGAAACCAAAGCCGAAAAAGAGAAGAAGACTTGTAGGCTGGAGGCGTATGCGTAGGAAGAAACCAGCGGTACAGAAAGTTATAAAGACTGAGGATTCAAAGGATAAAGGCAAAGGAAAGGAGATCGGGGAGAGTTTCGGGAAAGCTCAAGAAATGCCATGGTGGGAGGAGCTGGATCGTAAATTGGGACTTAGTGACCTCATCGGACCTGCCGATGAGAACCCTTTCAATTACCCAGCTGAAGTACAACTTCCAGTTAATCTGGAACCTGCTATCCCAGATCCTATTATCCACCCCCAACCTCTACCAGAAGAGCTAGAAGAATGGTGGACAACTGACTGGGAATTTCAGAATCTCTTAAATAACCCTAACACCTTTTTCCCCCAATTTGACCCTGAGCCTCCACTGCACCCACCAATGAGCACCGAGAACTTGGCTGAACTTCGCCACTATGGCGAGGAGCTGGTGGATGCAGGAAATAGAATCCGAGATGTGGGGGAAAGGATATCATGGATATACGACGAGAGGGAACGTCGTTTCTGAGATGCCAGCTGACGGGGATGGTGTGACTATGTGGTGGTGGTTGTATAATAATAATAATAATAGTAATAAAAATATAATCCTGTAAAATAACTTAAAATAAAACCCTTGTAAGATAACTGGTGTGTACGGACGCATATTAAAATATATAAAATAGGGAAGTCGAAAAATCGACAATTTTGGCTATACGTGTTAACGTGATTATGTGCGATTGTTTATTTTTTTTGGTTATTAATTATTTTGGTACTAATAACTTATATATACTAATTACCAGATGGAACACGCTGGTAATGAACCAGTTAACGAGGGTAACCAATCCGAGCAAAACAATGAGGACCATTTTCTGAATATACAAGATATAGAAAACATCGTTGCTCAAGGAATAGCCAATGTTATTCCAGTAATTCTTGCTGCCGCCCGAAATCCAGTTGAACCTCAATCAATTATTCCTAGCAAACATACTCATGAAGACAACTTCAGTAATAGTATAAATGGAGGCGGCAACATTAATAATAATGATAATGATGGGATGCAAGCCCCATTCCTTAAAAGAATGAAAGCTGCAACGCCTGGTTGCACTTACAAGGAATTTCTTGCCTGTAAACCTGTTGAATTTGCAGGCAATGAAGGGGCGACTGCTGCACTGCATTTGTTAGAGAAAACCGAGGCAGTAATTAAAATAAGTAAATGTGCCGAGGAAGATAAAGTCATGTATGCTTCTCACCTTTTCAAGAAAGAAACGTTAGAATGGTGGAATACGGTATTACAAGCTAAGGGAAGTGACATGGCCTATGCCATGAGTTGGGAAGAATTCAAGAGTCTGGTGGAAAGGAAATTCTGCCTAGAATATGAAAAAGAACAAATGGCGAACAAATTCCTGAGCCACCGAATGGTGGATGTTGATTGTCGAGGGTATACTTCGAAGTTTTTCGAATATGCTCGAATTATGCCTACTCTGGCTTCGCCAGAACCGGTACTTATTTCTCGCTACATTTGGGGTTTAATTAGCGAGATTCATGATATTGTCAAAGCTGCGAGACCCCGCACGATCGATGATGTGGTGGAATTGGCCAACACTTTGACTGACGGACTGGTGCGTACGTGAGAAGAAAACAGGAAGAAGGAATTGGCTCAGAAAATTACCCAATGATTTCGTGTGGGTAATAATAGCAATTTCAAGAAAAGAGGAACTGGGCAATCTTCCACTTCGCCGTTCTGCAGGAACTGTAAAAAGAAACATTTTGGAAAATATAATGAAACCTGCAACTTCTGCAAAGCTATAGGACATCGTGAAGAAGATTGCAGAAGGAAAACAAAGATCTGTTACAACTATGGAGAAGCTGGGCATTTTAGACCAGAATGCCCTAAATTGGTCAAACCAGCAGATAACAAAGCCAAACCTGATGAAGGGACTAACAAGAAGAACTCAAGAGCCTTCCAATTGACCACGCAGGAAGCCGAACTGATTCCCGACGTAATAGCTTGTACGTTTCTGGTACACAACGTTTATGCGAAAGAATTATTCGACTCTGGTGAGAACCAAAGTTTTATTAATACTTCATTCTACCAAGCTCTTAAGCAACCGTTAACCAAACTTAGGCAGATTTATACAGTAGAAACGGCAGACAGGAATTCTGTTAACATAGATATGGTTTTGCAAAAAGAAAATATAGAACTTTCAGGTCATAAATTTTCTGCAAACCTATTACCCATGAATTTAGCTGGATTCGATGTCGTGTTAGAAATGGATTGGTTAGTAGCCAACCATGCTCGAATCCTTTGTGATAAGAACTCCATAGAAATCCGTGCACCCACAGGAGAAGTAATTATGATTACAGGGGATAAGCCGCGTAAACCAATGAAGTTCATTTCAGTAATGAAAATTACTAGTTATGAACGAAAGCAAGGAATAGTGTATATGATTTCGGTAATCATTAGCACTAAGGGTAAGGAACTTAAGGACATTCCTGTAGTGTCAGAATACTCGGATGTATTTCCAGAAGAACTACTAGGATTACCACCAGATAGAGAAGTAGAATTTAGAATTCATTTGATTCCTAGAACTACACCCGTAGCAAAGGCACCCTATCGGTTAGCACCCACTGAAATATTAGAACTGAAAAAGAAATTAGATGAATTGCTCAGTAAAGGATTCATACAACCTAGTTCATCCCCTTGGGGAGCACCAGTGTTGTTCGTAAAGAAGAAAGATGGTTTGATGCGAATGTGTATCGATTATAGGAATTGAATAAGGTTAAAATCATGAATCGATAGCCTTTGCCTAGGATTGATGATCTTTTTGATCAACTTCAGGGGGCTAGATATTTTTCAAAGATAGATTTACGCTCCGGATATCATCAGTTGAAGGTACAAGAAGAAGACATACCTAAAACTGCTTTCAGAACTAGGTATGGTCACTACGAGTTTACAGTCATGCCCTTTGGACTAACAAATGCTCCGGCAGCATTTATGGACATGATGAATAGGATCTGTAAACCATACTTGGATAAATTTGTAATTGTCTTCATTGACGATATACTTATTTATTCCAAAAGTCAGGACGAGCATTGTGAACACTTGCATGCACTCTTAACTCTGTTAAGAAAGGAAAAGCTTTACGCCAAATTCTCGAAGTGTGAATTTTGGCTACAGGAGGTGCAATTTTTAGGACACATGGTGAATCACGAAGGTATTCACGTAGATCCCTCCAAGATAGAAGCGATCACCAAATGGAAGGTCCCGCAATCAGCTACAGAAGTTAGAAGTTTTCTGGGATTAGCTGGTTATTATAGACGGTTTATTAAGGATTTCTCTAAGATAGCTGTGCCATTAACTAAGCTAACCTGTAAAACAGTTAAGTTTGAATGGGGACCTAAGCAAGAAGAGGCTTTTAGGATTTTAAAACAAAGGTTAACAAACACCCCAATTCTTTCCTTACCAGAAGGGACAGAAGATTTTGAAGTTTATTGTGATGCTTCTAAGCTAGGATTAGGATGTGTGTTAATGCAACGCAAGAAGGTAATTGCATATGCTTCAAGGCAATTAAAGAAGCACGAGGAAAACTATATGACACATGACTTAGAATTAGGGTCGATAATTTTTGCCCTTAAGATTTGGAGACACTATCTGTATGGAAGTAAGTTTACAGTTTATACAGATCATAAAAGCTTAAAGTACATATTTGGGCAAAAAGAATTGAACATGAGACAAAGAAGGTGGATGGAAATTCTAAGTGACTACGACTGTGATATTCAATATCACGAAGGAAAAGCAAACATAGTTGCAGATGCCTTAAGTCGTCAGTATCATGAGAAACAAAGAAGAATTTGTGCTCTTAGATTAAGTTTACAATTTGACTTAATGGAACAATTGAAGAATGTTCAAGAAACAGCAATCAAGGATGATGCTGAAGGAATGAAAGGACGAATAAAGGAATTAGAGCAAGAAGCTGATGGAATTTGGAGATTCCACAAAAGAAGGATTTGGGTACCTAAGCAAGGAAATTTAAGAAATAAGATTTTAGAAGAAGCCCATAAATCTAGGTATACTATGCATCCTGGTAATAATAAGATGTACCAAGATTTAAGGAATAATTTCTGGTGGATAGGAATGAAAAAGGACATAGCTAGATATGTATCTAAGTGTCTAACTTGTTCACAAGTTAAGGCAGAACACTAGAAACCTTCAGGATTACTCCAACAATTAGAAATGCCTGTTTGGAAATGGGAATTAATAACCATGGATTTTGTTACTAAGTTGCCCAAAACCAGAAAAGGTAATGATGCGATTTGGGTAATTGTGGATCGATTAACCAAATCAGCTCACTTTCTACCCATGAAGGAAACCTTTAGCATGGAAAGGTTGGCAAAATTGTATGTAGATGAAGTAGTATCCTTACATGGAGTCCCACCCTCTATCGTATCAGATAGAGATAGTCGTTTCACTTCACATTTTTGGACGAGTTTCCAAGAAGCAATGGGGACGCGATTGAATTTAAGTACTGCCTACCATCCCCAAACAGACGGACAAAGTGAAAGGACGATCCAAACCCTAGAAGACATGCTCAGGGCATGTGTGATAGACTTTGGTGGAAACTGGGATGACCACCTACCCTTGATTGAATTCTCCTACAACAATAGTTACCATGCAAGCATTGAAGCTGCCCCATTCGAAGCACTGTATGGACGAAAATGCAGAACTCCAGTTTGTTGGGCAGAAATAGGAGAAAGACAATTATCAGGTCCCGAGATTGTACAAGAAACCACTGACAAGATCACTCAAATAAAGGAAAGACTAAAAACGGCTCGTGATCGTCAGAAGAGTTATGCAGACAATAGATGCAAGCAGCTAGAATTTCAAGCCGGAGATAAGGTACTCTTGAAAGTTTCTCCTTGGAAAGGATTAGTTCGGTTTGGTAAGAAAGGGATACTAAGTCCAAGGTACGTAGGACCATTCCTAATAATCCAGCGTATAGGACCAGTCGCCTATCGATTACAGCTACCAGAAGAGCTAGCCGGGGTACATGACGTATTTCATGTATCCAACCTCAAGAAATGTCTATCTGACGAATCCTTGGTAGTACCTCTTCAAGATGTAGAGGTAAATGAGAAGTTAAAATTTGTTGAGAAGCCACTACAGATAGAAGACAGAAAGGTCAAGTTTCTCAAGCACAAAAGACTAGTACTGGTCAAAGTCAAGTGGGATTCAAAGAGAGGACCTGAGTATACTTGGGAACTGGAATCAGAAATGAAGCGAAAGTATCCCTACTTGTTCCAGTAAATCTCGAGGACGAGATTTTAATAAGGTGGGGAGGATGTAACAACTCTCATTAAGATTAACATTTCTTATTTTATTTTGTCCAATAGGAAACCCTAATTGAGACCCCCAAGTAATATTGCATGGCCCCTAAAATTTTTAGAACAGTTGGAATCAGGATCAGGGCTCCCTAAAACTCAGGGGGGGTATTCCCTAATCGTTATTATCTACACAGTTTGTTGTCAAAAGCGAATTTCGTCGAACGGTCGACTCACCTGAGCTACAAAGACACGAGGCTACCCTATGCTAAAAGTGACCCGTCGCGCCACGCGCGGGAGCCAGGTGACCCTGGCGCGCCACGCGCGGGAGCCAGGTGACCCTGGCGCGCCACGCGACAGGGACCATTTTTCAGCATATAAATCTGGGGTTCGGCACTTGAATTTTGGCAATGGTTCGACGTAAAAACTCGTTTCGTACATTGAGATATCGTCTGTTTACTTCAAAACAAACACACAGCATGAAATTCTGCCGCGATAACAGGGTAATAACTCGATCACTGCTACGATTTAATGTTAGATCGATAAAACCAATACGATGGATGTTTAAGTGATGCCCGTATATGGGCTATACTTTGTCATTCGTTGTGAAGGTTTTGGATCTCGTGAGTTGTCGTAAAAGTTGTATTAAGTTATTGACCTAGTTTCGTGTGCATTGTTATTTGAATTAGGTTAACCAGGCTAAAATCAGTAGGCTAAACGCTGCCGGTCTAAACTTGCAATGTGAGTCATTCTCTTTTATCAAATTGTTTTCTTAAAACTCTACTTGTTTTCAAAGTTATAATTACATGGATTAAGTCTTTGTAATCTTCAATTACTGCCGGTATGTGGGGTTTTGTATACATTACTTGATACCCGTCACCATTGGACAACGGGTTAGCCAATGGGTGATCTGACCATAGTCATAGATACAGTCGAGTGACAAATACCGATTTGGGGTAATTGGTAGATAGAAACAATATAATCACCCTTAATACTGTATATTACAACAATATGTCATTTTGTGCAACTTGAGTGACTCGCCAGTATTTCCCTGCTGATAAAACCTTTTTAAAACATGTTTCAGGTGATCTGCTGTGATCCAGGAAAAAGTGCTATGTAGCACTCCAAGCTTGAAGAAGTGGCTCAATAAAATAAGGAAAACATGTTTTGTAAAACAGGGGTTTCCCAGTAAAATCACCTTTATTGTAAATTATGGGATTTGGCCCAAATATGTGAAATAAATAAATTGGGCATTTTCAAGTTGTAAATTATGCTGCCAACATATTAATTAACACGGGTTTTCTGTCCCGCGGCCCCTGAAACAGGTAAAACCGGGCCCAGGGCCGTGACATGAGCCCCCAACGTCTTTTTTTCTAACCCTTTTGGCCCCTAACACTAACCCCATCCATTAAATGTTAGGGGTCAAAAGGGTTAGAAAAAAGACGTTAGAGGCCAAAAAGATAAGAAAAAAAGACGTTTGGGGCTCAGATGTGAAAAATTCTTTCTGGGCTAAAAGAGTAAAAGTGATATAACCACAAGGGCCAAAATCGTAATTTACTCTATTAGTTAAATAAATAATATTATAAATGAGACGTAGATTAAACTAAATAATAATTATCCATAAAAAATTAACTAAATAATATTTAGTAGGAGGATTATCTATAATTAATTAGAAAAGATTAAACGAAAATAATACTTATCTATAAAACATTGCCTAATATGATGACAAATGTTACCAAAATGGTTTCTATTATATAGTATAGATAATGTTCACGATTGTTTATGTGGGTTTAAGTCCAAATAGGTAAACGGGCCGGGTAGTAACCGCGAGTAAACCAGTTTGTGATTCGGTCAATTAAGCGGGAATATCAGAATAAGGGGCCTTAAGCAACTGACACGTGTCCCATAATTAATTTACTTTATTACATGTATAGATAAGCTTATTTTGTAATTTTACATGTAGAAGACTCATTTTTACCAAAGTGCATCCATCCATGTTGTTATCGATATTTTTAGACGCAAATTTCCATTAGACCAATCAAATGGAAAAAAAGTTAGTTTTGTACAATTTTGAATCCATATGAGATTGTGTATTCATTTTTATCACATAGTTATTTTGAATGTAGATATGAGAGGTGCACACGAGCCGAGCTCGGGCTCGGGATCAGCTCGATTAAAGCTTTGTTTCTAAAGTTTGAGCTTGGCTTGTAGATAATTTTTTTAAGTTCGAGCTCGGCTCAGGCTCCGGTTTGACTCGTTTATTATTTATTAATTACTTTACTAATATTAAGCTCACGCGTTGCAGCGGTTGGCATAAAACTGTGTTTAGTAGCAATACTATACCATTGTCAGCGACCACCAACACCGGAAAAGCTCGCAAAAACAAAATAAATAAAAACGGAAAAAAATAACGCCGAGCGAAAAACAGACGTAAAATCTTTGAATCACGCGCGCTCGTTGCTGAGAAATTAAATCGAAACATAAAACATAGAAAAAATAACTAAGTCCATCCAGGACCCGCGTGTTGGACGAACTTGTGAAACGCAGAAAAATAAATAAATAAAAAACGGAAAAAAATAACGCCGAGCGAAAAGCAAACGTAAAATATTTGAATCACGCACGCTCGTTGCTAAGAAATTAAAACAAAACATAAAACATAGAAAAAAATAACTAAGTCCATCCAGCAGCCGCGTGTTGGACGAACTTGTGAAACGCAGAAAAATAGATGTGACGCAACGGGCCAGTCAAACAGGAAAAAATATACGAATAAATGCTGAACCCCACACGCATGTTGCGGTGCGTTAACTCACAAAATTTAGAACAAAACGAAAAACTTGGTAAAGATAAAAAGTATGGTGGACCAAAATTGAAAATAAAAAAAAAGTTAGGATTAAATTGCAAAATATGAAAATATTTGGGTTAAAAGTAAAAAATAACGGGTCTAAATTGCAAAATTGAATTAATTTATTAATTTTAGATAAAGATAAAGATAAAGATAAAAATAAGTGATATATATATATATAGGGTAGGGCTATATAGAAAACCCTATCTATATAAAAAACCCTAGAAAACCCAACCTCCCAACATTTTTTTTGAAAAAAATAACACATGTAATATACATGTTTTTAAGAGTTTTGGGCCAAAAAAATCAAAAAAGCGCCGAAGGGATAATTTAAAAAAAAAAAAATTTCAGCAATTTATGTCTTTTGTGCCTAACACATGTTAGGCACTGAAATTTGTTTATTTTTTAAAAAAAAAATCCCTTCGGCGCTTTTTTGTTTTTTTTTTTGCCCAAAACACTCTAAAACATGTATATTACATGTGTTATTTTAAAAAAAAAAAAATATCGGGAGGTTGGGTAAAAATGGGGGGAGATTTGGGTTTCCAGAGTTTTCTACAAAAAGAGGGTTTTCTGTCTAGCATTGCCCTATATATATATATATATATATATATATATATATATATATATATATTGGTTAATAATTTAATATTAAAAGAAATTTATTAAATAAATCTAAATAAAATTTATGATGTTGAAGGAGATAATGCCATGTGTCATTTGTTGGAGTCTTTTATTACAAGTAAGATTAGATTAGATAATTTGGTTACTTTTTTATAATTTTACAAATGTTAATTATTTTTATTGGAGTATCTATTTAATATATTAATAAAAAGTATAAAAATAGAAAGCTCTTTTAGGCTTACGAACTAGCTCGAGTTTGATAAATGAAGCTCGGGCTCAGCCTTGTTTATTTCTATAAATACATTAAAAACTTTTAGTATAATTATTATATTTACTACATATACATTTCTAAGTTAGGGGAATAGTGCCAGGCAGCTGGCCTGACACTTCCCTATTGGACCAACCTATTTTTTTATTTAATTTTATTCTTAACTTAAAATTACGGTTTCGTTCTTTCTTTAAAATTATGTTTTTGCCAGTGTTGCAAAAATCGCGACTAGTCGGGCCTCTACTGAGTAATTTTTCACTAATCAGTGAAAAAATCGCTAGTCGGTCAAAGCCGGTGATAATCGCTGCTAGTCGGCCCAAGTCGGGCTAGTCGGCCCATCTAAATTGATTGCAAAAGTGGCCCAAATTGAAAAATTAGCCCATTTTCTTATTCTTATGCCCTACAATCAGACGATCAGCAACTCACTTTTATTCCTTTATTATCAATTTATCAGCAAGACAGCAACGAGCGGCGACTAGCAGCGACATCGGAGGCATCAGCGGAAGCGGCGACTCCTTCTCCGGCGGCCTTACTTCCTTCTCCGGCATACCTGCTTCCTTCTCCGGCGGACCTTTCTTCCTTCGGTTCTTCCATACTCCAATCCAACAGGTAATAGTTTACTTTAATTGTTTCAGTGGCCGATTGATTGTTTGAGTGGATTGATGTTAATAGTTTACAATTTGGCCGATTGATTGTTACAGTTGGCCGATTGATTGTTATAGTTTACAGTTGGCCGATTGATTGTTTCAGTGGATTGATGTTAATAGTTTACAGTTGGCCGATTGTAGTTTCAGTGGATTGATGTTAATTTTTCTTACAAATAGTTACATTAGTTACATTAGTGAATATTCAATATTCTTACAGTTGATGATTGTAGTTTGTTACAGACTTACAGTTGGCCGAATATAGGTTATTTCTTACAAATAGTTACATTAGTGAATATCTTGTTAATGTTTGAATTTTGAACTACTTTTATCTTTTTAAGTATTATATTGATATGGATGTGTGAGTATATATATACATATTTATAAAAATAAAAAAATATACATATAAAATCCCGATCCGATTAATCCCGAGTAATCACGAGTAATCCCGAGTAGTCGCTAGTCCCTACCTCACCGACCCGCTAGCGACTAGCGAGTTCTACAACCTTGGTTTTTGCCCCTAATTCAACATAAAATTACCTTTTTGCCCTGACTCAAAATTTACGCTTTTGCCCTTAGTTCAAAAACCCATTTCTAATTCTACTCTCAGTTTAAATTTACGGTTTCACCCTCCGTCTAAAATTACGCTTTTGCTGCCCCCTTCAAAATAAAAATATGTTTTTGTCCCTAGCTCAAAATTACGATTTTGCCCCCAACACAAAATTACGTTTTTGCCCAAAATTCAAAATAAAATTATGTTTTCCCTCTTAGCTCAAAATTATGATTTTGCCCTCAGTTTAAAATTATGATTTCGCCCCCAGTTCAACATATTTTTACGATTTTGGCCTTTGTTCAAAATTTTGATTTTGCTCTCATTTCAAAAATTACGATTTCTCCCCCCAAGTTAAAAGTTATGATCTTGCCATCGTTTTACCTTTTTTTTTGCAAAACTATAGTACTGTTTATTTTGCTTGGTTGACTCAATGTAACTTTTATTGTGTCAAGCAGTTGTATAACACTCGCTCATTGGTACTGACAAATTAGTATCTTACACCCAGCTCAAAATTACAGACCTGTTATTGTTTTAATTTTTTTTTAGCAAAACTATGGTAGTGTTTTCGTTTAATTGGTTGTCTCGATGTATTTTTTTTAGATCGTGTTATAAGTAGTATGTACAAATAACCTAAATACATGTATACATGTTATGAAACTAAGAAATATTTGATTTAACGCCCTGCAACGCGGGCGGGCATAGGTGTAATTTTTATTCGTCCAGGCATGCCTGGTACATGCTCATTTGTCCTGAAAAATTACAATTTTGCTCTCAGTTTAAAATTAGTTTTTCCATTGTTTTAGTTTTTTTTAGTAAAAGTATGGTCGTGTTTTTGTTTTAATTGGTTGACTCGATTAAAACGTAATTTTGAGATCGTGTTATGAGTAGTATGTACAAGTAACCGAAACACAGACATACATGTTATGAGAGAGAAATATTCGGCTTATTACCCCGCAACGCGCGCGGGGTAAAAACTATTATATATTAAAAATAGAATAAGACAATGAATAGTGTTTTAAATATTATAATAATATATGATTTTTTAATACTTTTATTATTTTCTTTAGTTTTTAAGTTGGATAAGCTTGTTTCAACCTGTACTGGTATCGAAAATATCGATACGGTTATTGGTACATTAAGATTAAATTATGTTAATTTAATAAAAGTACAAATATAGAACCAGAATAACTAAAATATATTTACTAAAACCAAAAAAAAAATAGTTAGTTATCCATCGCTTGGAGCCTAGTAGTAGGGTTTGAGTTTTTAATTGAGACCCAATTTTAATTTCTACCTGTGTCACTTTGGTATCCATTGCTTGGGGCCTAGTAGTAGGGTTTGAGTTTTTAATTGAGACCCAAGTTTAATCTCTACCTGTGTCACTTTGGTAGATTAGGCAATAGAACCTAGTTATATTTGAAATATAGCCTTTGTTTAATTGTAGGTTACGAATCAGAATAATAAACTGTATATTAAAAATAGAAGCCAATGAATAATGTTTTAAATATTATAATAATATATGATTTTTTAATACTTTTATTATTTTCTTTACTTTTTAAGTTGGATAAGCTTGTGTCAACATGTACTGGTATCGAAAATATCGATATGGTTATTGGTACATTAAGATTAAATTATGTTAATTTAATGAAAGTACAAATATAGAACCAGAATAACTAAAATATATTTACTAAAAACAAAAAAAAAAAAAATAGTTAGTTATCCATCGCTTGGGGCCTAGTAGTAGGGTTTGAGTTTTTAACTGAGACCCAAGTTTAATCTCTACCTATGTCACTTTGGTAGATTAGGCCTAGATTAGGCAATAGAACCTAGTTATATTTGAAATATAACCTTTGATTAATTGTAGATTACGAATCAGAATAATAAATAAATAATAAATAATTTATAAAAAAATATAATATAAAAGTCAAACAAAACCCTATATGTACCTCTAGGGTTTTAGAAGCCATAGTCTTCTCCACGTCTTTACCATCACTAAGTGATTCACATCAATGGCTACTTCAAAGGTTACCTTGAAACTTTTAATACACAAAAAGCAACAACGAGTATTGTTTGCTGAAGCTGGTAAGGATTTCATTGATTTTTTATTCAGTCTCCTCGTTTTACCAATGGGCACCGTGATCAGACTCTTGGGCGATCGAGACATTGTGGGTGGCTTGGCTAAGCTTTACAAAAGCGTCTCAGATCTGAACAATGACTACATACAGCCTAACCAGAATAAGGACGTCCTCTTAAAACCGAAATCTTCGGCTCCATTCTCCTCTCCTAAACTCCCCCTGCTTCCTAATGAAGCATTTTCATCATCAACCACATTCTACCAGTGTCGGCATTGCAACACTCTTTCTACTTATCCCCGTACTTGTCCGGTTCTAGATTGTACGCGTACAATGTACGTCTCGCCTGCCCCGGGTTCTTCAACTGCTCTTTTCAAGTGTGCGTCTAAAAGCTGCAACATGCGATCTACTACTATTCGCATGTGTCCGTCTTGTCCCAATTCGTATATTTGCACTATTGATGATGGCTTCGTTTTGAAGTCCGCAGCGGATGCAAAGCCGGGAGTAGGATTCGTAAAGGGATTGGTGACATACATGGTGATGGATGACCTTGTTGTTTCTCCCATGTCCACAATCTCTAACATCACTTTGCTCAGCAAGTTCAAAATCAAGGATTTGGGTGATTTAGAGGAGAAGGTTGTTAATATGGGCATGAATGAGGTATTTCGGTTACATCTTTTGCTTACCACTTCCTAGCTAGTATAATTTACACACAAAACTATGGCGGATCCAGGATTTTTTTTTCAACGGAGTCTATTTTTTTCGGTGTTCAAAATTTTCATAACAAAGCGTTAAAATTTTCGGGTCGGTCCTCGTTCGGGTCGGGTCATAGTGAGGTTTGAATTAGATATTATAAAAAAAATACATGAAAAAACATGATATACAAGGATTGAACCCATGATCTCTTGTTGGTAAAAATGGTAGTTTACCACTACACCAACTTTCTTTTTCTTTTTATAGTGTCCACTTAGTTGTATTTATAGGGTCCTTATAAAATTTAATATATCGAGTCTACTAATTTTTTTAAAAAATATTGGGGTCTGTGAAACTCGACCAACTCTATATGGGTCCGGCACACAAATACTAGGCTGCTGTCTTCCTATGGTTTTAGGTTTAAGGGTTTTTTACATATTTCCCCCTGCTAAGCTGGTTTATTACATATTTCCCCAAACAAAAAAAAACAATTACATATTTCCCTTTTTTTTTTTGAGAAAATACCCAACTACCCTTGTAACCATCAGTTCCTTTCATCTTCCTCTTGTATACGTTTGACACAACAAACCCTGCACCAGACCATCGTATCTTCTTCTTCTGGTACGATTGATGCAGCCAAATCCGGCCGTCGTTTCTTCTACCTCTGGTAGTAACGACAGTGCGTTCCAGGTAAGTACATCCAATCGAGTTTTATGCTACTCACGACGCGACCATAGGAGTTTCTTTTTGGTGGTTTTATGGTGAATCAGTACACATTCAATCGAGTATGTATATGTTGATGCAGATTTGTGTCCGATGCTTGTCGAATAGGATTAGTTTTATTTTACGCTGAATTTGTAATAGTTAGTGAAACGGTCTATCGAACGTGTATAGACCCACTCGTTTGAAGTGGTCAAACGAGAGGGTTATTCGGTTGACCGTGTGGGTTTTGCTAGACAAACAGTTAGATTATGGTTGTATAATGTTTGGTGTCGAAGGATAAGGCATCGAAGGATTGTGTATATCCTTTGATGAGCTCGAAAGATATCCATCGATAGATGAAGATGGACCTCGAAGGATATGTCATCCTTCGAGGTATATGTGTATCTTTCGATAGCTGGATGATCGACAGATGATCTGTCGATCAATCAGTTAGATCCTTCGACCATACAACCTGTGTTGGGTATAAATACCAACACTTTGTCATTTGCAAGACTAAGAGAGTGAGAGGAGGTTTGAGACCTCACCCAGGGAGAGATCACCACTTGATCTCTCCCGGAATGTATACTCCTTTGGTATTAGTTCGGTTATCATGTAATCGGGCCGACTTGTAACGTTTTACTACCGGATTAATACAAAGTTGTTTGTTTATCATTGCTAATCTCTTCCGTCTTTGAACATAATCACAAGAATCACAGATCTAGAGCACATGTGACTTAGTAAACGGTTAGATTTACTAAATCGGGCACCATGGCTCTGATACCAATTGTAGGACTGAGTTTCGAGACCGAAACCGTGATTCGAGTGAGATCGGTTCAAGACGGGAGAGATTAGACATAAACAAACAACTTCTTTGTATTAATCCGGAAGTATAACATTACAAATCAGCCCGATTATATGATAACCGAACAATACCAAAGAAGTATACATCCGGGGAGAGACCAAGTGGTGATCTCTCCCGGTGAGGTCTCAAACCTCCTAAAAACTCCCTTGTCTTGCAAATGACAAAGTGTTGGTATTTATACCCAACACAGGTTGTATGGTCGAAGGATCTAACTGATTGATCGATAGATCATCTGTCGATCATCCAGCTATCGAAAGATACACATATACCTCGAAGGATGACATATCCTTCGAGGTCCATCTTCATCTATCGATGGATATCTTTCGAGCTCATCGACGGATATACACAATCCTTCGATGCCTTATCCTTCGACACCAAACATTATACAACCATAATCTAACTGTTTGTCTAGCAAAACCCACACGGTCAACCGAATAACCCTCTCGTTTGACCACTTCAAACGAGTGGGTCTATACACGTTCGATAGACCGTTTCACTAACTATTACAAATTCAGCGTAAAATAAAACTAATCCTATTCGACAAGCATCGGACACAAATCTGCATCAACAAATTCCCCCTTGTCCGTTGCTGTCGAATGCTGAAAATGCAACTGCAATCGATCTTCAGTCAAGTATTCATCTTCTCTGTGTTAACAAATTCCCCCTTGACCGATGATCCAGGTAAGTAGTATCTTGACGCTCCTTGTAAAATATTTCCCCCTTAAAGTACGCGTATCCGTGTTGGGTGTTGTGCAATTTCCTCAATTGACCGATCTTCCGCTGATCTTCCAATACTCCAACCGGCATTTGATAAGGGTTCCAATCTTTAAGAACTGCATCAAGTCTTGATCTTGTCATAAGAACTCTATTTCATACAAGCATACTACATCGATAGAGATTTCTGGTGAACTGTCTTCTGTAAACCGTCTTTGTGGAATCGACCAAGTAATGCACTTTAATCTTCAGCATCAACACTCAGGAAAGTCAGCTAGACCAAGTGTATCCCTTGCAAGCTCAACCAGCATGCTTAGTTGAACTACATCCAGATCTCATTGTCTCGCCTTTGTGAAGTTGACCACGTAATGCACTACGGATCTTCAGCATCAGTACTCAGGAAGTCAGCTTGACCAAGTACATCGTTTGCAAACTCAACGAATTGAGTTACCCCCAGATCCCTGTAAAATCCCAAGGAAACATCAAACCCAAAACTGAATCCTGCAGGTCTTCAGTCTTGAACTATCAGCTTTCAGAAAGATTCCCCAGGTCTTCAGTGAACAGCGCTTTTGTAACTACTGTAGACTTTAGAAACCTGTATTTTTCCGTGCAAAACCCTTCACGCTGGCTGGAGAATTAATTAAAATCCTCAAATATGTGTATGTGCAAAACATTCCACGCCGAACCGTTTGTATCACCAGAAAATCACAAACTCTACCACCTGTGATTGCGTTTAGAAATTTACCGAAGAAATTCAACATACGTTTTATTCCCCCTATTTCTTTGGTAAGGTTTCTAAACCTTAACAGATTCTCTGTTTCTGGTCGATAGATGATCCTTCGATCATACTATCTGATCCTTCGACCAGACCTGCTGTGTTGGGTATAAATACCCGTGTGTTGTGTTCACTTCATACAGGACACCAGAGAGAGCAGAGAACACACACACACACTGTTAGAGAGAGTTTGCAGAACTGATTTGTAAACCTTGTGCTTGTAACCGGACCTTTCATACGTTTAATACAAGTGGTGTTAATCGTTGAACTTTGCGTGTCGTGTCATTGTCGTGCTCTATCTCGGTTTGCTATTTCGGTTGGATTCCGCACAACCGGAGTGGTTCGTATACAAGGATTAGGCGACTAGATCCTCCCCTAGCCGGACCTACAATTGGTATCAGAGCCATGGTGCCCGATTTAGTAAATCTAACCGTTTACTAAGTCACATGTGCTCTAGATCTGTGATTTTTGTGCTTTTTGTTCAAGATGTAAAAATGGTGAAAATCAAGAAAAACTCAGATCTGGACCCGAATATTCAGATCTGTGCTGAAACGAGTGTTGGGTTTTATGTTTTTCACCTATATAATCAAGTTATCATCATCAAAAATAAAAAAATACAATGTTTTCGTCAAAAATCTGCAAAATAAACAGCGCTGTGTTCTTGATGTTCTTGGCAGCTTCATATTTCGAAAGATCCACTCCCGAAAGATGAAACAGTGCTCGAAAGATTGAAACATGGTTCGAAGGATGACAGACTGTTCGAAAGATGTTACCTTCCTCGAAGGATGAAATTCCTTATCGAAGGATCATCTTTCGAAAAATCAAGAATTTGAAAGATATCTTGATCATTCGAAAGGTCTGATCAATCGAAGGATGAATCCTTCGAGAAACTTAACATCTTTCGAGGCAAAAAAAAAAAAAAAAAAAGATGATGATACTTGATGGTTGAAAAATTGTGGGGTAGTCACGGTTACCGATGCAAATGTCAAAAATGGTGACGCGACTATTATCGGCCAAAAACCAAAAACGAGAACGGTATGTTCACTTCCGCACGTCGATTGTTTATGATTGTTATCGGTTATTCGAAAATGTTCGAAAGCACTTTGTTATTTGTCATATTCTCGCATTTGAAGACGAACGTATGAACCTTGAACGCCAACACCGGTCCTAACGAGTTCACAAAGTCTTTGGAGGGATACAAGTCGGATCCGATGGGGTACTAGGCGATATTGCTTTATCAACTAGAATATGCAACGAAGAAATCCTTTTTGTTTATTGTCATATTCTCGCATTTGGTAACGAATGAATGAACCTAGAATGTCAACACCGGTCCTAACGAGTTCACAAAGTCTTTGGAGGGATACAAGTCGGATCCTACGGGGTACTAGGGGACGGTCTTATTCAACTAGCATATGCAAAGAAGAAATTCGTTTTCGTGATTTTTCGAAAAACCAAGAACATTCAACGAAGATTGACGACAGTTCCGCTCAGTGGAGGGAATTGGTGAACATTTGACGACAGTTTCTTTGAAGTGGAGAGAATCTGTTAAGGTTTAGAAACCTTACCAAAGAAATAGGGGGAATAAAACGTATGTTGAATTTCTTCGGTAAATTTCTAAACGCAATCACAGGTGGTAGAGTTTGTGATTTTCTGGTGATACAAACGGTTCGGCGTGGAATGTTTTGCACATACACATATTTGAGGATTTTAATTAATTCTCCAGCCAGCGTGAAGGGTTTTGCACGGAAAAATACAGGTTTCTAAAGTCTACAGTAGTTACAAAAGCGCTGTTCACTGAAGACCTGGGGAATCTTTCTGAAAGCTGATAGTTCAAGACTGAAGACCTGCAGGATTCAGTTTTGGGTTTGATGTTTCCTTGGGATTTTACAGGGATCTGGGGGTAACTCAATTCGTTGAGTTTGCAAACGATGTACTTGGTCAAGCTGACTTCCTGAGTACTGATGCTGAAGATCCGTAGTGCATTACGTGGTCAACTTCACAAAGGCGAGACAATGAGATCTGGATGTAGTTCAACTAAGCATGCTGGTTGAGCTTGCAAGGGATACACTTGGTCTAGCTGACTTTCCTGAGTGTTGATGCTGAAGATTAAAGTGCATTACTTGGTCGATTCCACAAAGACGGTTTACAGAAGACAGTTCACCAGAAATCTCTATCGATGTAGTATGCTTGTATGAAATAGAGTTCTTATGACAAGATCAAGACTTGATGCAGTTCTTAAAGATTGGAACCCTTATCAAATGCCGGTTGGAGTATTGGAAGATCAGCGGAAGATCGGTCAATTGAGGAAATTGCACAACACCCAACACGGATACGCGTACTTTAAGGGGGAAATATTTTACAAGGAGCGTCAAGATACTACTTACCTGGATCATCGGTCAAGGGGGAATTTGTTAACACAGAGAAGATGAATACTTGACTGAAGATCGATTGCAGTTGCATTTTCAGCATTCGACAGCAACGGACAAGGGGGAATTTGTTGATGCAGATTTGTGTCCGATGCTTGTCGAATAGGATTAGTTTTATTTTACGCTGAATTTGTAATAGTTAGTGAAACGGTCTATCGAACGTGTATAGACCCACTCGTTTGAAGTGGTCAAACGAGAGGGTTATTCGGTTGACCGTGTGGGTTTTGCTAGACAAACAGTTAGATTATGGTTGTATAATGTTTGGTGTCGAAGGATAAGGCATCGAAGGATTGTGTATATCCTTCGATGAGCTCGAAAGATATCCATCGATAGATGAAGATGGACCTCGAAGGATATGTCATCCTTCGAGGTATATGTGTATCTTTCGATAGCTGGATGATCGACAGATGATCTGTCGATCAATCAGTTAGATCCTTCGACCATACAACCTGTGTTGGGTATAAATACCAACACTTTGTCATTTGCAAGACTAAGAGAGTGAGAGGAGGTTTGAGACCTCACCCAGGGAGAGATCACCACTTGATCTCTCCCGGAATGTATACTCCTTTGGTATTAGTTCGGTTATCATGTAATCGGGCCGACTTGTAACGTTTTACTACCGGATTAATACAAAGTTGTTTGTTTATCATTGCTAATCTCTTCCGTCTTTGAACATAATCACAAGAATCACGGTTTCGGTCCCCAAACCCGGTCCTACAGTATATCCAATAGAGTTTTAAATAGTCGACAGACAATTCACGAGATGGGTGGATTTTGGGAAGAAAATGAGTAAGATAGATAGATTTCTGGTTAGTGCAGATTTTTTCAGTAAATGGCCTGTGGCGTGTCTCCGTGCGCTGCCGAATCTTCTATCAGACCATTGTCCTTTGCTTTTATCTACTAAGAACTCCAATTTTGGACCTAAACCCTTTCGTGTCTTCAACTCGTGGCTTGGACGGGCTGGGTTCGAGGAGGTGGTTTCTTCCGCGGCTTTGGCCTTTTGTGGGAGCGGGCCTCCGGATGTTTTGTTGTCTAATAAACTCCGGTTTATTAGGAACCGTATCAAAATTTGGAGAGACGATATGAAGGAGAAAGAGGATGGTGAAGTATCTATGGCTAGGTCCGAGTTAGAAGAGTTCGAGATTATCATGGAGGAGAGAGAGTTGGGGGAGGAGGAGGAATGGGCCTTGACAGAAGCTAAGAAAATCATTAAAGATTATGAAGAAAATAAAACGAAGGATATGAAGCAATGCTCAAGGGATAGATGGGTTAGGGATGGGGATGAGAACTCTAAGTATTTCCACACTTTGGTTAATTGCAGGAAGGCTAAAAATGGGATCTCCGGGCTGAATATTGAGGGTGTTTGGTGCGACAAGCCTAATCGTATTAAGAAGTTTGTCTTTGAGTTTTTCAAGGAAAAATTTAAAGAAGTGGCTGAGTTTAGACCCAGGATTGACATGGTAAATTCTAAGACTCTCTCGGTTGAAGACAGTGCTTTGTTAACTGAGAAGTTTAGTAGGGTGGAAATCAAGAGTGCAGTTTTTGAGTGTGGGGCGGATAAGGCTCCAGGTCCAGACGGGTTCAACTTCCGATTTTTTAAGCATTTTTGGAGTTTGTTCGAGTCTGATTTTGTTAACATCATGGAGGAGTTTTATTATACGGGCAAGATCAATCGGGGATGTGCAGCTTCTTTTATTGCGCTTATTCCTAAAAATAAGGACCCATTTGGGTTGGGGGATTACCGACCGATCAGCTTGGTAGGGGTTATTAACAAAGTTATTTCGAAAATATTGGCAAACAGAATGAAGCGGGTGCTAGGAAGAGTTATATCAGAATCGCAATCGGCTTTTTTGAAAGACAAGTTTATTCTAGATGGGCCTTTGGTGGTTAACGAGATTCACACTTGGTTGAAAAAAAGTAAACAAAAAGCGTTTGTGCTTAAAATTGACCTTGAGAAGGCTTATGACAACGTGAATTGGAATTTTGTGATTAGTGTCTTGGAGCAGCTTGGTTTCCCGGTGCGGTGGTGTGAGTGGATTCGTGGTATTTTGTCTTCAGCTAGAGCTTCGGTTCTTGTTAATGGTTCCCCTACGTTTGATTTCCCTTGTTTCAAAGGGATGAGACAAGGGGACCCGTTGTCTCCGTTTTTATTTCTTGTGGTCATGGAGGCGCTATCTTTTTTGATCGAGAAGGCGGTAGGGAAAGGTATCTTCAAAGGAATTAATCTCCCAAACGGAGGGCCTTGTGTCTCTCATCTCTTTTATGCCGATGATGCCATTATTTTGGGCGAGTGGTCCATTGATAATGTGCTAAACGTGATTCGGGTTTTGAGATGCTTCCATATTTGCTCGGGGTTAAAGATGAATGTAAAGAAATCTAATATTTATGGTATAGGGGTCGACCGGCATGATGTTGATATGGTGGCTAATTCTATCGGGTGCAAAGCTGATGACTTTCCTTTCAAATATCTAGGGATTACTGTGGGAGCCAATATGAACAGGATCTGCAACTGGAGACCGGTTTTTGAAGTTTTTGAGTCTAGGTTATCCTTATGGAAGGCGTCGGTGCTCTCTTTTGGTGGTAGGGTGACATTGATTAAGGCGGTTTTGGAAAGTATTCCGAACTATTTCTTTTCTCTTTATAAAGCCCCGGTGAGAGTTATTAAGGACCTAGAAAAATTAATTAGAAGGTTTCTTTGGGGAGGTTCTAATGATGGCGCCAAATTGCATTGGGTTGCGTGGGATCGTATTGCCTCGCCGACTCAGGCCGGGGGGTTGGGTTTATGTAGTCTTGGGAATATCAATAAAGCTCTTCTTGCTAAGTGGGGATGGAGATTTAAGAACGAGAATAACAGTTTTTGGGTTAAAGTGATCAATGCGCTTCATCGACATAAGTTGTGTTGGGATTTCTTGCCTATCCGGTCTTCTCTTAATGGGGTTTGGCGAAACATTGTCAAGGTTTGTTAGAATCTTGTGGAGGATAATATCTCTCTTCGAAGTTTAATGCGTGGTAATGTGGGCGATGGGAGGGAGATTATGTTTTGGTTGGATCCATGGTTGCTTTCGAAGCCATTGAAAGAGGAGATGCCGTGCTTGTTCCGGTTAGAATCTAATAAGAAGTGCAAGGTTATGGAACGGCTCGTTAGACCTGTGTCGAACCCGATCGGCAAATGGGAGTGGAGGTCGGCTCCTAATTCGAACGAAGAGCTTGCTGAATGGAGCCGGTTATGTAACTTGTTGCAGTATGTCTTCTTATCGGATTGCACAGATAGTTGGTCGTGGCTCGGAGTCGGGTCGACTGGTTTTTCTGTGGGAGCGGTTAAGAGGATGTTTGAGTTGAATCGGGATTTTAGCTCTCGATTTGTGTGGGAGTGGTGTGGATGGGTTCCGAAGAAGTGCAATCTTTTCGTTTGGAGAGCCGAGCAGGATAGGATCCCGACTAGGGAGGCGTTGCAAAGGAGGGGCATTCATATCGAAGACGGGAGCTGCCCTCTTTGTAATTCGGGGGTCGAGACGGTGGAACACCTGTTTACTTCGTGTGCGGTCTCCTCGGTTATTTGGCAGAAAATTCAGGCTTGGTGCAAAACTTCAAATCTGTTTGTCTTCTCGTTGAGGGATATTTTAGAGATGCATAATTGGGTCGGCTTCGGTAGTCAGAAGAAGGAAGTGTTCCACGGCATTGCCATCCTGACCTGTTGGAGTATCTGGAAAGCTAGGAATAGTTTGGTTTTTTCGGGGAAGCCGTTTAAAAGTGAAGATGTTTTCAGCGAAATTAGGTCGTTGGGATTTGTTTTGTATAAGAATAGATCAAAAGATAGATGTATAGACAGGGGCGGACCCACCTACAAGCCAGGGTGGGCGGGCGCACCCCCGAGAAAAAAAAAATTTAGTGTAAATTTCCGACGAAAATCCCGTCCGCACCCCTTGGATTTTTTCGTCCGCACCCCATGAAACGTTCTGGAACTAAAGAGAAAAGGAAGAAAAGATGATGCAAGAGATTATTCAGGCAACCATAGTTGCTCTGCAACCAAAGAAAAAAAATGAAGAAGAAAGGTTTGAAAAAGATAACTCATTTTTTTTTTATTGGTATGTATTTTTATATTGAAAGTTGAAAAAAGGTTGTTGACTTGCTGCAAGCCTCCTAACCTACCTACATAACCTATTGCCTAATCACTTCTAATTGCTTGCAACCGTGAATATACAATATATCTTTGCATTTTATTTTGATTTACTTTGGACGCTATTTAATGGATGTGTTATAACTTTATTCATTCATTAATTTATTCTAATTTGGAGTTACTATTTTAAAAAAAACCAATTTCATAAAATTTATGTTATTTTTTAGAATAAATAACTAAATAACATTCTAAGGGGTTGTTTGATAATTTCTAAATGGGTAAGTGCTAAGAGTAAGAGTTCTGAACCATTAAGTGCTGAACCAGTAAGAGGTCTGAACCATTAAAAGCCAGTATAATGCTTAATCGTTCAGAGATAAATGTCTGACCAATTCAGATAAAAAGGTCTTAACCATTCAGACTCAATATAATGCTTAATCATTTAAAGGCAAATGTATATTTTAAATTAAATAAGTTGGTTGATAGTTTTTATTATATGAACTAACCCGACCCGACCCGACCCGACCCGACACAACTCGACCGAAATTTTTTAATATTTAACCTCCCGTGAGAAAAAAATAACTAAACTGGACCGAAATCGACCCGAACAAAACCGACCCGAACCGAACCAAAATTTTTAATTATATGAACCGACCCAACCGATCCTAGAAATTTCCGCACCCCATGAGAAAAAATCCTGGGTCCGCCACTGTGTATAGATTGGAAGGATTGGTGTAGATTTGTTAATATGTAATTGGGGTTGTTGGTTCGTGGTTGGCCACTCGGTTTCGAGCTGGCTGTTGTTGTTTTAATGAAGTTATCCTTTCAAAAAAAAAAAAAAAAAACTGAGTTTCTTTTTGGTGGTTTTACGATGGTCCCATGTCTTTCTGTTTGAGGAGTTATTGGAACAAGTGCAAAAATCTATGTTTTGTGATTAAGGATTCATGAGTTAATTCAGGGTTCTTCAGTTCATGTTCCTGTTGGGTAAGCCCAAAACTGCTATCAAAACTTAACTGCATGATATCAGATCCAATGGATGCTTGGTGATCTCTGTTAACGCCATGGCGGGTCCCATAATCCTCTTATAGATAAATAGTAAGATTAAGTTACGTTTCTTATTAATCTTTGGATAAGAACTCTCAAATATGGTACAATTGTTAAGGAAGGTAAACTGTTATGGATTAATTTTATAAGATTAAACTACATTGATGAGGAAGTGATAAAAGAAAGGGGAAATATGTAAATATTCTTCCTTAAGGGTAAAATAGTCATTTAATAAGAGTAGTTTTAATGAAAAGGAGAAATATGTAATATCTATGGGTTAGGGAGGGGAAATATGTAATTGATTTTTTTGTTTGGGGAAATATGTAATAAACCAGCTTAGCAGGGGGAAATATGTAAAAAACCCTAGGTTTAAAACGTGAAAGTACTTTATCAATTTAGGGTTACAAAGGTGTGGTTTCTATGTCAGGGCTTAACAATATTTTTAATGTGGCAATCAAGATTTTTTTCTAAAAAATACACTATTTCTTTTTTAGGTCACTTGGATTCGTAATAAAATAAAGTTTTGTTACTACACAAAAGTAGATCATAGTTGTTCAAAGTTATCAACTCTTGCGTCTAGGCCCATTTTTCAGGCGAGACGAGGCAGTTGCACTTTAAGTAAAGGGAATTGCGCTTTAATTCTCTAAGAAAATTCTTCAAATTCCGACAAGATTCTAGCATGATTTTTGATTAATCTAAGGAAAACTACTTTTCTACACTCATACACTAATATTTTAGAACTTTTGGTACTAAATAGATGATATAAAGTGTTATATAATATATTTTGTTTATTTTATTTGAAGAATAGTATTCTTTTTCTAATACATAATATATTTAAAACTTTTTTCTATTCGCGTTTTATTTTTCTCAGGCACTCACCCTTTTTGTACTTTGCGCCTGGCCCCAGGCGATACTTGTGCGCCTTAAATAACTTTGGTATAGATAATCATGATGTTACATCTGGTGAAATAATCCCAATACTTGAAAACATATGTGATAAAGTATAATTTATTTTGTTGATTGACATCATTAAATAAGAACCTAAATATGTTTAAAGAACATATAATTTTAAGTTATCTTATGTATATATATACTCTTTCAATGATATAGGGCCTGGAACTATTGAAGCATTCACTGAATTCTAAGACGGTGCTCACAAATGTTTTTCTTGGTGTGAAAAAGCGAAAAAGTAATGGTAGTTGATGGTTATGGACTTGTTTAAAGGTACATTTTATGAGTTTTAATGTTTTTCTTGGTGACTAAATGAAAAAAGAGTAAAAGTAATGGTAATTGATGGTTATGGACTTGTTTAAAGGTACACTTTATGAGTATTCTTTTAATTGTTTAAAGGCCAAAGTATCATATGATGGGCCTGTTTATTCACCCAAACCGTAGACTTGGTTCATGAATATGAGTTTATTATACTGCTACAAATTTATATAAAGAGTTTTTTTTTTTTTTTTTTTTTTTTTGAACGGCAAGGAACGATGTGTCAACCAACGTGACACCGGGCGTTGTGGCCAAGATCGCCTACTCGACCGCCACCAGCCCCTTGGCTCTCCCAGATGCTCGGAAACCCGACCTTTACCCGCTCGAAGGCACGACAATGGAATAATCGTTAAAACCTTGCCTCTCATCCAAGAGGAACCGACGCCACCCGTATTGCCTCTCATATGAATGTAGTTTTTAAAAGGCTTAGTTTTGCTATTCAAAAAGGGGTAGCGGCGCAACTTGTTGCCCGTTTACCAATTATCTCGATGTAAATTCTTCGATTACATTGTTATAGTATAATACAATACTATTATTATTTTAAAATTCCATCTTTAACGACGAACATATCCCAACGACATGTTGTCAAGAAAAGTTGTCTATGGCAACAACTTTAACACCAATACCTATGAGGTATGTGCTGACGACATGTTATCGGGAGACCCTGTATTGACGACTTATTAAGCTACAGTGATGACTTTTGTCATAGTTAAAGGTGCAAATTCTTGTAGTGATCGATTTGGGTTTTATATCCGTTCAAAACATTTCGTCTCACATGTAGGTGATGGGGTGGGGGGTTATCCTTTGATAGATCAATATTATATCATATTTGGATTTTCCAGGACATCCTTTGATAGATCAATATTGATCCATAAAATTATTAGAAATCGACCAACAATATATTCACTAGAAGTTATTCAATTTACAAAAAATATTCGAAGTTGCAAGTATTTATGAAATAATAAACTAAAAATATGTTTACCATTTTCATATTAGATATTATATGTTAAATAATAATTCATTTTCATAATTATTTATATAAATAAATAAATACTTAAAACCGGATATCTGCAACTCAAATATCTGAAATTTCAGATACGGGTTCAGATAATGAAAAAGATATTTAGAATTCAAAAAAAAAAAAAAAAAAATTCAAAGCAAAAGTGTGTACTTTTCCAACATACCAAATAGCTAACGAAACATCCGATGTTAAAAAAAAAAAAAAAAAAAACAATCCAACATAATTCATGGTTTCAAAATAATACATGCATAACATGTTCAGGACACATTGTCTCAAAATAAATACATAATTAATCTTCCGATTTAAATCCATTCGATTCCAATCCATCCTTCCAAGTAGGGGTGCAAACGAGCTGAGCCGAGCCTGATGAAACAATGGTTAACCGGCAGGGTTAACTCACTGGTCTCGTCAAGAGGGTTAATCCCTTCTTTCCGAGGATCGCTGACTAGATCGTCTGGTGGTGGGTTTCCTGCACAAGGAAACAAACCGTGACTCGTAACAAGGAGGATGGGGTGGGGGGGTGCTCCTTGTTACCACTCTCCGGCGTGAGAATTAGTAATTTGCTTGGGAAGCAAAGTATGGTAGTAGTAATATTGAGAGAGTTCAGAAGTGATACCTCAAACCTGGTTTGGGATGAGTATTTATAGCCGAGGAGTGAAGGAAGGTAGTTGAGTAGTTAGCCTGACATCGCACAGCTATTTGCAGGTGTGTCAGACCTGTTGGATACTGTGGTGATGCCACGTCCTGCTGTGGTGTCAGACTGTTGTATGCACGTGGGCCGGTAGGCGACTGTTCCCAGTGCCACTGCACTGTGGTGTCAGACCCACTTGCCTTAGTGGCAGGATGCGGTGCCAAGCCGCATCGCTGCTTGCGGTCATTGATGTTGTTCCCGCATTGGTTGTCCCATCCATGATTTACGCGGGATGCGGTGTTGTGCCGCATCACCTGCTGAGTGACTGTTACTGTTGTCCAGATCCCTTGTCGTGACGAAAATGTTCATAGGATGCGGTGCGAGGCCGCATCGCTATGCGTAACATTAGTTTCCGTCCTTAAGGTAAGTCTTCTCATCAATGGACAGATTGGACCGCAGTGTTCGCGTGTGCCTACGCGGACACTGGAGAGTTTATTGCTGTTTGGAGGTTTTTGATGAAGGTAATGGTCATTCGCGGTCGTGCTGACGCGAGATTTGGGACCATACCCCTTCAAGTCCCCCCAGTCTAGTGTTTCTTCCGTATGCGAGTTGCATGTGGGAGGGATACTGGACTATGTTGTCTAGAAGGTTAAGTATGGGCCATGCAGATGGCACCTTCTTTAAGTAGTAGGCCTTTCTAGTGGATTGTTTCTTCCTTTGAGAAGGGTGCATGGTGAGCAAGTTCCGTCTGATGCGGAATTCTCAGTCGAGGACTTGACTCTTAGTCTACCTTTTGTTGATGTCATCAGCCACCTGTTGGTGTTTCGAACCAACCTTTGAGATGGTGACTGAAAGTGTTAGCAGGGTTCGAACCAACCTTTGAGATCGTGACTGAAGATGTCTTCTTCAGTCTGGTTGGAACCTCTGCGTCAGGTAGTGCAAAGTTGTAAGTACTTTGCTCAAGCTCTATGTTCAGCAACTGGACATGTAATGATGATCCCCGTTTTGTGGGGTGTTCGTGTTCTCCAGTTAGCTTTCTAGTAACCGCACGTCCTCTGCGGTTTATCTCTCAAGTAACCGCACGTCCTCAGAGGTTTAGCTCTCTGGTAACCGTGCGTTCTTTGTGGTTACCTCGTTGCCGAACCTTGTTTGCCATGTTTCTTTGAGGATCGTGGGGTAGTTGCGTCATTGTTGGCCGTGTTTGGTCGAACAATGTGAATCTGGACTATGGGCAGATAAACATGGTCATAGGCAGGGTTGTGCCCACCATTGTTTATTCTATGCGGTCCATAGGTGGGTAACTAGTCATAGGCAGACTTGTTACCGCTTTTCTGGAGCTACTTTCCTTCACGCTTTGGTGGAAAGTAGTTTTCCTGTAAGTAGCGTTGCCGGAAGAGATCTTCTTAGATACTTGGGAAGTTGGTTGAAACTCTTCCGCATTCGTTTTGTAGCCACTTTCCTTCACGCTTAGTTGGAAAGCAGTTTTCCTTGAAGTAGGTTTGCTCCTCCGCGTGGTGGCTTAGTTGTGGCTCTTCCGTAGCTATCGTTCGCATAGTTGCGGTTTGCAGTAACTACGCACGAATGGTTGCGGTTTGCAGCAAAGAACTCGCTTCTAGAAGCCTTGTAGCCTAGATGTAGCTCTTGAAGGTTCAGGGGACAGGGTTGCTGATGTGCGGTCGCTCAGCATACTTGTCCTTTTTCCTTAAGGAGAAGCTGTTTGCGTTCCCTCTGTGGTTGTGAACCGGAAATGAGGGTTTTGAAGCTTGAAGAAGCTTTCATGGAGTGCGGTTTACCGCATCCTGAGAAGCGGTTTTCGCAGTCCAAAGAACCATGCTGGTTCTGAGTATCTGACACACCTGTGCGGGTTGGTGTGTGTTATCTCCGCATATTCCACGTATGCTCGTGGGTATGTGCGGTTATGACTTATACCCCTTTATATAATTTAAAGATTGTATATTTTTGCCTTTTTTGAGGGGTATGTAAAAAACGACATGCGGTATGGGTTATGGTGCGGTAAACCAGAGAAACCGTATGCCGCTTAAGTTTGGATAAGTTTGTCGCTTTTGTATTGTCCACGTGGCTGATAGCACGTGTGGGTTGTTGAAAGTCAGTAGAATTCTGACATGTGATGTTCTGAAAGGACTGGTGCATTGACGGAGGTCATAACTGCACTGTAGCAAGTAGTGTAAAGTTCAATTCTGTCAGGCGCGTGGGCGGCCACGCGCACGTGATAACCGTCAACTGAAAGGTTGCTGAACACGTGGCGAAATGTAAGTGGTCCTTTTTGAATTTTGTAAGTCGGTTACCTCATCGCATTAATTGCGATGAGTATATAAGGGGAAACCGTTTGGTTTCTCCTCACGTTGTTCAAAATTCAAAAAATTTCTCCGGTGGAAAGAGAATACTCTTCATCTTCTCCCATCAATCCGCCTGTATTTCCGGTCATCTTCTGAGTTTTTCTTGTAATACTCTACCTCTCTCTTCCTTATCTGATGGCTGAACCATCCAACCCACACAATGTGGAGGGTGAAAACCCTGAAACCTCTTCTCCGGTGGCTGGAGAAGAAGAAGATGATGGTGGTAGCGCCCCTGGTGGTGGCTTGCCACCTTTGAAGTGGTCGAAAGCATCATTCGACCAACTGATGATCAGTATACAAATGCCCTCCGAGTTTGGGGCTGTTCATCCCCAAGACGGTGACACCGGTGCTTGTGCTCCAGCCGGTTATGTGACCCTGTGGGCCGATTCTTTCATCGATGGTAATCTTCGTTTGCCATTGACCGTTTTTGTTGCCGAGTGTTTGGAGCATTACGGGGTTCATATTTCTCAGATGAGCCCGTTTGGGTTTATTCGTATTAGACATTTTGAATCGACTTTTCGTGCCCTTGGTTTACCAGTCACCGTTGATAATTTCCGGGGGTTTTATCAGTTGACGGTGAACACAGGTTTCTTCTCCTTCTGAGAACGGTATGGAAGTGTCAAGTTGATGACCCCTCCCAAGGGTATTACCAAGTGGAAGAGCAAGTTCTTCTATGTTAAAGCTTGTGCGGTTGTTGTCAACATACCTTTGCGGAATGTTAATGAGCCTATCCCTGCGGAGGACATTGCCATTTCTAATTCGGAGAATGCGGAATGGTTCTCGCGGTTGAAGACTATAGAGCATAGGCTGTTGAAGAACACCGAGTTGTGGATGCTGCGGATGTTATTGACTAGGGCCGATAAGCATTCAAGGCCCGTTGTGCGGGAGAAAACTGGTGGTAAGTGTTTTTACTCTTGCGCGGTTTTATTATTCCCTTGTTTGCTTATTAATTTGAACTTGTACTATCAGAAGAAGTTGTTGAGCTGTGGAAGATATTTGATCCAAGTTTCACTGGCAAGGTTGATATTGTCCAGACTGCTGAAGGTGCAGGGTTTAATTTGACCATTCTTCATAACTTCCGCGTTCCTACACGCGAGGCACTGAAAGCACCCCTGCCGCAGGGCAAAGGTATAATTCATAGCTTTCTTTTCATGCCTTGTACTTTTTATGCTGCTGATAGTCTACCTGCAGGTACTCTTGGGGCCCTTGGAAAGTTTGAGTCAAGGGGTGCTCCCAGAAAGCATGCAGAGAAGAAGCAAGTTGATAAACCCGTGCGGGGTCGCGGCAAGAAGAAAATTGAAAATCCTGCGGTTCCGCCTTTGGTTCCGCAAGCAGCAGGTATCTCTCGATCTTACTTTCGCAGATATACCGATTATGTGGTAGTATCTGACACCCTTGAGGGCTTGGGTGTGCCAGGTGCTGGTGCGGCCACAGGTGGAACCACTGCGGGTTCAAAGGCTGCTGACGAGAAGAAGAGGAAAGCGGGGAAAACTGTTGATGCTGGTGAGGGAAAGAAGCCGAAGATTCAGACCAGACGCAGGGCTTTTGTGGGACGAACGAAGCCTGCGGTTGTTCCTGGTGCGTGATGTATTACTTGGTCAAATAATTTGAATTTGAAATGGTCAAATAATTTGTATTGTAAAATGTTCTTTGATTGCAGAACCCCAAGATGAAGGGTTCTCCATTTTTTATGCTCCTCTTTCTCCCCCGCGTGACACTGCTGCGGATGTGGGGGTTCACAAGGTTGTTACACCTGAGCCCTCTACGCGGGAGGACATTGGGAAGGGGCCTGCGGCCCAGATCCATGACACGGTGGATTCGCATGACAATGTCATTACCCCAGAGGATGCGGATGATCTGAACTTGAAATTTGCTTATACCGAAAAGCCAAAGTCTCCTGCTGCTGAGAAGGCTTCTGGTTCCGGTCCCGGGGGTGCGGGTTTTGTAGAGACTCCTATTCAGCCTGAAGAGTCTGAATTGGAGTATTATTATCGCTCCTATACGGAAGATCGGGCCATGGCTTACCACCGCTCTCCGTGGTCTGTGATGCAAGGGGATGACATTTCTGCTGATCCCTCTGCGTGTAGGGAGATTTTGGGTGGTCTGGGCACCCCATTTGAAATCAACCGGGCCCGTGCCTTACCAACTGAAGCCCAGATTAACCAACTCTCCTCCCTGCTTGTTGGGAGTTCTGTAATGGCCAACACCATTATAGAAAACTATAAGGTGTTGGCACGCAGGGAGGAGGAGAGTGTGCGCTTGCGTGCAGAGGCTGAGGAGTTGGTTAAGGCTGCGCGTGAAGGTGCGGAGCAGCTTGAAAGGGATAGGGCTGCGTTTGAAAAGCATAAGCAGACTGAAGAGTGGGCTGCAACTGCTGAGCTTAAACAGGTTCGTACCCTTGCCAAACTGCTTTCCACTGAGCGCCAGAGTTGGAAAGAATCTCTTTCTAATGAGCGCGAGACACTTTCTAATGAGCGCAAGGCTTGGAAAGACTCTTGGGCCAAACAGAATGAAACTCTCTTTCGTGTTCGCCAGGAGCTTGTCAATGCTAAGGCAGCAAATGCTGCGCTGGCTAAGGAGAAAACGGCAGCTGATGCGGCTGCCCGAGAGGCCAAAGAGGCAGAAGCTCGCCTCACTAAGGCTCTAGAAGAGGCCAAGGAGGCGGAGGTCCGCACTGCAAAAGCTCTTGAAGGGGCGAATGCTGACCGCACCACTTTAAGCAATACTATCTTGGGCCTCCAGGTATAAGTTTCTTGCTTCTGACTTTGTACATTTCACAAGTGTTTATTTTGTATACTTGTTTTTGTTTTGTTACCAGGCTGAATTGCGGACCCGGGGGGCCACTATTCAGGAGATTTCTGCCCGTCTTGAGGAGGTTGAAGCGCGGGCAAGAGAGGCTGAGGAGGCTAGAGATAGTCTTGATTCGTCGCTTAAGTTGCTCAAGGCTGACCGTGAATGGATGCGTATGCACGGGATCGGGCATGTAAGCGTTCGTTGCTTTTGTTATTTTTGTTATCTGTTTGCCTTTGATAACCTGTGTTTTTTGTATTCGCAGATTGTTGCATCCATCCTTGATGCTCCTGAGACTGTATCAGGTGTTAACGAGATCAAGGAGCGTGCCCGGGATGCTGGTTTTAAAGCTGGCTATAACCGCTGTATTAGTCATTTGAATGTTGCAGCTCGTGGCGGACATACTGATGAGCGATCCGGGTTTCACGGCGTGGATACTGAAGCGCTTCTTGATGCTGCGGTTGAGATGTATAACGAAACAACCATTTCGGATCTCGAGGAGCTTGAAAAGTGTTTAGAAGCGGAGGACTATGTGGACCGCTTGCGAGTGTTATACGGTGATGAAGATGAGGAAAAACCTTTTGTGGCCAGCAAGGATGGTGAAGGTTCCAGTGGCACGAAGAAAGATTAGGTTGGCCTGCGTGCCTTGTTCGTATTTGTGTAAAACTTTATGTAAATTCCCTGTGCACCGCGCCGGTGTAGGAATTTTTTGAATATAAAGAATTGTTCCGTTCAATTTGTACAAGTGTTGTTACTACTTGCATTTTTGAATTCGTAGGAGTTTAATGTTACTATGAGTAACACAACCTGTAATTGCCTTTTGCATATCTAGATGATATGCAAGTATGAAGATTTGTCTTTGGTTAGACAAAAAGTATTGCCATTGCTGGCCTATTATAATAGTTGCGTGTGGTTACCACTCTGTTTGGGTATCACGAATGAAGATTTTGCTAATCTGTTTTTGTGTATACCTCAGAGTGGAACACGCATTTATAATAGAAATAAATAAACAATATTGCATTGAATCGTCTATTTATTTATTTGCAAATGGCCTGTGGCCCAATAGGTTACATGTAGGAAACATGGCTTACATATAACAACGTCGAAGCTGCTGTGCATTCCATGTGCGTGCGATAGTTTCGCCTTCTAATGTTTGTAGTTTATACGCGCCTTTGCCCAGGACCTCTTGGATGAGGTACGGTCCTTCCCACTTGGGGGCAAGTTTCCCTGGGCGCTCCGCGTTGGATGCTTCGTTGTCACGAAGGACGTAGTCTCCCGGGTTGAAGGTACAAATGCGAACGCGTGCATTGTAGTACTTTTCAAGTTTGGTTTTATATTTGGCCTCGTTGATGGCAGCGTTTTCGCGCCTTTCTTCCAAGAGGTCCAAGTCAACCCTACGTTCCTCATTGTTGTCTATCTTGTTGATGGCCAACATTCTAGGTGAGGGGAGGCCTACTTCCGCAGGGATTACCGCTTCAGTGCCATAGACCAGGCTGAATGGTGTCTCACCGTTGCTTGTTTTTGGGCTTGTCCTGTGAGCCCATAAAATACTTGGGAGTTCATCAACCCAGCCGCGTCTGGCTGTTCCCAACCGTGCTTTAATGCCTTCGACTAAGCTTTTATTGATACTCTCGACTTGGCGTTCCCTTGCGGATGCGCCACTGAGGAGAATATGTGTTCAATGTTTAGCTCTTTTAGCCATTTTTGAAAGTCATCGGCGGCGAAGTTGGTACCGTTATCGGTGACGATGCACATTGGTAGACCGAAACGGCAGATGATATGTTCCCACACGAATTTCCTTGTTATCATAGCGGTGGTTGATGCAAGTGGCTTTGCCTCTACCCATTTTGTAAAGTAATCAACAGCTACTATGATAAATTTCACTGCACCTGGTGCGTCTGGAAATGGTCCCACCACATCAATTGCCCATTTCTGGAATGGCCATGCGGTGGTGACGGGGATCAGGTTGTTCTTGGGACGCAAGGTCTTGGGAGCATGTCGCTGACAATTGAAACACTTGCGCAAGACTTTGACTGCGTCCAGGTGCATGCCCGGCCAATAGTACCCGGCGTTCATGATTTTGGCCACCACCACGCGTGGTCCTGCGTGTATGCCGCATATTCCCTCGTGAATTTCTTTGATAAGGTATGTGGCATCTTGGGGGTTGACGCATCGTAGTAGTGGCCCCAGGTATGATTTACGGTATAAGATACCGTCTACCATTTGGTAATGACACGCTTTGTATTGCAACTTGCGTGCCTCTGCTTTGCTTTCGGGAGTAACACCTGATTGTAAGTATGCAATGAGCGGTGTCATCCAGGATGTTGTACCGTACTGGATGACATTGACTTGGCGCAGAGGTACCGAGGGGTTTTGCAGAATTTCGATGCGTACCTCTTTTGCCAGCTGTTGGAAACTGGTGGACGCAAGCTTTGATAGTGCATCTGCGGGTTTATTTTCACTCCTGTTGATGTGGCGAATATTGAAGGAGGTGAACCTTGACTTCAGTTGCAAGGCTTGTTCAAGGTAGAGGATCATGATATCCCCTTTTGCGGCATAGTCACCGCGTATCTGCCCTGCAACCAGTAGTGAATCGACGTGTGCTTCCAAATGTTTGACGTCGAGTTTGACTGCCAAACGCAGCCCTGCCAGTAGAGCCTCATACTCCGCTTCGTTATTTGTGCTTTTGAAATCGAGGCGGATTGCGTAGGTTAGCTCTTGGCCATCGGGGCTGACAAGCCTCAAACCTGCGCCTGAACCATCTTCGTTGGATGCACCATCTGTATATAGTGCCCAGGTTTCTGCGGAGGATGGTGGTGATGCAGGGTTTTGTTCTGCTTCGCATTCTTGAATGCGGTTTGCTGGTACTTCAGCCACGAAATCAGCCAAGACCTGGCCTTTGATTGCGGGGCGCGGCTTATAGTTCAGTGAAAGTGCGCCCAACTCAATTGCCCATTTTGCTAACCTCCCAGAGATGTCAGGTTTAGATAGGATCGGGCCGATCCTATAGTTGGTTAACACTGTGATGACGTGGTTTGCGAAGTAACGCCGTAAACGTCTTGATGCGTGCACCAGTGCCAGTACCAATTTTTCCATGATGGAGTACCTTGTCTCTGGGTCGTTGAGCATTTTGCTGATGTAGTAGATGGGTGTTTGGACTCCTTCCCGCTCCACTATAAGTACCGCGCCTACCGCGTTGTCCGCGGCAGACAGGTATAAGATAAGTGGCTCAACTTTTCGTGGTGCGGTTAAAGTTGGGAGTTGGATCAAACACTCTTTCATTTCCCGGAAAGCTTTTTCGGCCTCTGCGGTCCATTGGAATTGTTCCTTTTTTAGACAGCTCCGCAGGGTCTTGATGAAAGGGTAAGACTTAGCTGCATGGTTGGCTAAGAATCTATTCAGTGCGGCTAGCCTGCCGGCTAGTCGTTGCATTTCCTTCATCGTAGAAGGCGATGGCATGCGCTCGATCGCCTGAACTTTTTCCGGGTTTACCTTGAATCCATCTTTGGTTACGATGAATCCAAGGAATTTGCCTTCTTCCATTCCAAACGAGCATTTCCCTGGGTTGAGCATGGTATTTTCCTCCATGCTCATGACGACTAGGTCGTCCATATAGATTTCGACACTTTTGCTGATTTGACCGCGAAACGTGTCGTTCATCAACTTTTGATAGGTTGCGCCCGCGTTGCGCAGCCTGAACGGCATTTTGGTGTAGCAGTAATTCCCGGTAGGAGTGCGGAATGCCGTTTTATCTTCATCGTCGATTGCCATCTGTACTTGGTGATAGCCTTTGTAACAATCGAGGAAGCACTTCCATCGAAATGGTGCGAGGTTATCGACCTTCTCGTCGATCTCTGGAAGTGCGTAACAATCCTTGGGGCAGGCCTTATTGAGGTCTTTGTAATCGACACACATGCGCCAGCCCCCGCTTGGTTTTTCTACCATGACTGGGTTGGACAGCCAAGTCTGGTATTTTACTTCCCGCAGGATGCCTGCGGAGAGCAGTTCTTGTACCTGCTCTTCCATCGCTGCGTTCTTTGCTGATCCAAGGTGGCGTTGGCCTTGGATCACGGGCTTGATACCTGGCATGGTATTCAAGAAGTGTTGCGCAATTTCGCGTGGTACCCCTGTCATATCTGCGGGTGTCCACGCGAAAATATCTTGGTTCCTGAAGAGGAGTTGCTTCAGGCGCGCTCTGATGGTAGGTGTCAAGGCATGGCCCAACGTGACTGTTTGCTCTGGGTGTCTTGCATTAAGAACCCATTTTTCTGGTTGAGTGTTGGGGGTAGGCCTTGCTACCTTTGCCGGACGTAGTTCGTCCGTAGACATGACTTCTCTTTGGGCGTATATTATCGCGATCCCCTTCTCGGTTGGAAAACCGATGGCAGAGTGGGGGACGGATGTTATCATGTTGAAGTCGCCTTGGGACTCCCTCCCGAGAATTACGTCATACTTTGAGGTGTGAGGTAAAACCATGAAGTTCACCTCCTCCGTCCTTGTGTGCCTTCCGTTGGTGAGGCGCACAGGGAAGGTAATTTGGCCCAGGGGGAATACGGTTTCCCCTGAAAACCCGGCCAACGGGTAGTCCGCTGGCTGCAATCGATCTTTGTATTCTTGATCGAACTGGTTGAAGCATTGCTAGTATATAATATCGGACGTACTGCCCGGGTCGATGAACAATCGCTCGGTGCAGTAGTGAGCTAGGTGCCATGTGATAACCACGGCGCGCCTATCGCGCGGTCCGCCTCGGACTTTTGGAAAGACGACTTGCTCGTCCTTCCAGTCATTATCCGGTCTTCTCGCCGCCTTGCGCGGTCTTCCTTTTCCTCCATTGATCATGTGGGTAGAGGCCACGTACATGGCCCTCTTACCCGTGGAGGTGCCCTCGTTGTGGGGAGTGATACGCTTGGTAGCTTTTTGTGCGCCTGTCAACAGGTGTTGCAGTTTCCCCTCTTTTAGGGCTCGCTCAATCTCCAGTCGGAGACTGATGCAGTTGTTCGTGGTGTGGCCCGAGTCCTTGTGATACTCGCAGTAGAGTGCGGGATCTTGATTCTTTTTGGACTTCATTGGTTGGGCCGGTCTCAGGAATTGCGCATCCGTGAGGAGAACGTCGCTTGGCGACTGGTTGATCTCGGTCCAGCTGCGGTCCCGAGACTCTTTCTTTGACGCCCGGTTTTCTCGTTGGGCGTTGATTGTAGCCCTTGCGTCGGGCTGGTTGTTTCGGGGGACATATGGCTTGGGATCGCTGCCGCGATTCCATGTGTCCCTGTTGCGCTTATTGCTGCGCTTGGGCTCTTGGCGGGAAGACTGGCCTTCCGCTAGGGGTTGTGCCTTTGACATGTGCGGTCTGAGAGACCGCAGAGTTTGGGCATATGTTTTGACCGCAGCCATGACATCTTCCCACTTCTTAGGCAAGCCGGTACCGCCGGAAATATTCATAACCATTTGTTCGTCTTTAACAGCAACAATGAAATGGTTACGTGCCATCTGGTCGGCAACGTCGCCTATCTCTAGGATCTCTTTAT
Organism: Helianthus tuberosus; assembly: GCA_030545235.1. Lineage (NCBI taxonomy): Eukaryota > Viridiplantae > Streptophyta > Magnoliopsida > Asterales > Asteraceae > Helianthus > Helianthus tuberosus. The sequence continues at coordinate 172,966,434 of CM060442.1, forward strand.
TGTAACGGACAACGAATGCGTCTAGCGATTCGTTGTCTCTGCGCCAGATGTTCATGACGTCCATTGAATCACGTTCATGGCGTCGTTGCTGGCTAAAGTGTGCGAGGAACTTTTCTTGTAAGTCCTCGAATGAGGTCAGTGACCCTGGTGGTAGAGAATCGAACCATGCCCTGGCCAGACCTGTTAGGGTCTGCGGGAAAAAATGGCACCAGGTAGGTTCGCCCCACTTACCATTGCACCCGGCGCCGACGAAGATGTTGTTGTGATCATCTGGGTCGGTCGAGCCGTTGTATTTCCCAATGTTCAATGGGAATTTTGTGGTGGTGACATCGGCGTTAGCGATCTCTGGGACAAACTTAGAGTTTTCGGCCGCAGATTTCGGCCTATAAGGTTTGCCCTGGTTGCGCTTTGCGGCGCGGAGGTATGTGTTGCGGGGTTGAGTGGGAGGAGCATAGTTGCGTCCTCCCGGTCTGCTGTTAGTGGAATGGGACTCCCCGCGGTATGTACTGTCATCTGGATCGGTATGGCCATACCCTTCACGGTGGGACTGTGGTCCCAAACGACTGTGAATGTTTGTGTCGCGGCGAGTTGTAGACTGCTGCCTTCTTTCTTCGTGGGGGCCTAAACGGCTATGTACGGAGTCCTTGCGGCGGGACCCGTACGAGGAATCGTCCTCATTGAGTGTGTGGACATCACAATAAGAGGAGCCGCGGTCCTCTTGCCTGCTTCTGGAGGCTGGATGTGTGGGGGCCCTGTCGTCGTATCGTAAAATACGACCGGCAGGTGTCCGCGGTATCGGGGTAGGTCCGACACCTCCTTGCTCGTCTGCGCAAGCTCTGTTGTACGTTGCGGCCAGAAGGGCTGCTTGTTGGTCATACCAGGTATGAGGGTTCATGCCTGGAGGTATGGCAGCAGCGTATTGTAACAGATCATGTCCAAACGTAAGGGATGCGCCCCCTTGCGTTGATGTGCCAATGTGTTGAGCATTTGGAGCTAGGGGAATGGTTCCCGCAGGCCCTTGGTTTACGGGGTTTAGGTTATCCCCGGTAGTGTTGTTTTGACGATCAGACATCTTTGGAAAGAAAATGATGATTGGAAAAAAGTGCTAAGAGTAGCGGTGGGCGCCAATGATGAAACAATGGTTAACCGGCAGGGTTAACTCACTGGTCTCGTCAAGAGGGTTAATCCCTTCTTTCCGAGGATCGCTGGCTAGATCGTCTGGTGGTGGGTTTCCTACACAAGGAAACAAACCGTGACTCGTAACAAGGAGGATGGGGTGGGGGGTGCTCCTTGTTACCACTCTCCGGCGTGAGAATTAGTAATTTTCTTGGGAAGCAAAGTATGATAGTAGTAATATTGAGAGAGTTCAGAAGTGATACCTCAAACCTGGTTTGGGATGAGTATTTATAGCCGAGGAGTGAAGGAGGGTAGTTGAGTAGTTAGCCTGACATCGCACAGCTATTTGCAGGTGTGTCAGACCTGTCGGATACTGTGGTGATGCCACGTCCTGCTGTGGTGTCAGACTGTTGTATGCACGTGGGCCGGTAGGCGACTGTTCCCAGTGCCACTTGCACTGTGGTGTCAGACCCACTTGCCTTAGTGGCAGGATGCGGTGCCAAGCCGCATCGCTGCTTGCGGTCATTGATGTTGTTCCCGCATTGGTTGTCCCATCCATGATTTACGCGGGATGCGGTGTTGTGCCGCATCACCTGCTGAGTGACTGTTACTGTTGTCCAGATCCCTTGTCGTGACGAAAATGTTCATAGGATGCGGTGCGAGGCCGCATCGCTATGCGTAACATTAGTCTCCGTCCTTAAGGTAAGTCTTCTCATCAATGGACAGATTGGACCGCAGTGTTCGCGTGTGCCCACGCGGACACTGGAGAGTTTATTGCTGTTTGGAGGTTTTTGATGAGGGTAATGGTCATTCGCGGTCGTGCTGACGCGAGATTTGGGACCATACCCCTTCAGAGCCCGAGCTCGACCAGGCTCGAGCTCGAGCTCGTTTAACATATGAAAGCTCGAGCTCTGCTCGATTCGAGCTTTATTTCTAAAGCTCGAGCCCGGCTCGGGCTCGACTCCTTTAGTATTTATTAATTAATTTATATTAATTATAATTATTATTATACATATAATTAAGTTATTTTTTATATTTATATAAATGGTAATTATTATTATATAAATATATGTTTAATATATTAATAAAAAATATATGTAAACAGAAAGCTCGTTTAGGCTCGCGAGCCGGCTCGAGCTCCATAAGCGAAGCTCGGGCTCGTTTACTAAACGAGCTTGTTTTTTAGACTCGGGCTCGAGCTCGTTTAAGCTCGGCTCGTTCGTGTTTTTTTTCGAGCCGAGCTCGAGTAGCTCACGAGTAGCTCGGCTCATTTGCACCCCTACTTCCAAGTTACAACTTCCATGCCACCCTATGAAACCTGTGCAAGAGTGTAATGCAAAACAAGCCAACAATTTATTTTTTCTTAACCACATATTAAATGGACTAAAAAACCAACAGTAAACTTCATGTTTCAAGAGCTATCAAATTTATGTAGTGTTAACTGTTAAATGGTCTAAAAAACCAACATTGAACTCTCATGAGCTTATTATATTAAATGGCCACTACATAAAACAAGAGTTATACAAGGTATAAAATAGCCTAAAACCAACAAAGAACTCACCAAATCATAACAGTGGTAAAAAAGATGTAATCAGCTTAGAAAAAGAATATAATCAACTTAAAAAAAGATATAACAGTGAAATAACAGTGAACTTACCGGATCAAAAAATACCTTAAGCAATTTAAGACGTTTCATGACTTTCATCAGCTGTTTCATTAATAGTGGGATGTTCCAACTCCAACTCTTTCATACCTATGATATAATAGAAAAAAAAGGGTTGGCTAAATGCACCCCCTTTTTAACTAGTCATACCCCCTTTCTAAAAATATAGTTTAAAAGTTGTCAAATTTCACCCATCTAAACAATTCAAACATAAAATATTGTTTTTGAAAACTATTATGTTTCTATAATTTGAAGACACTCTCTGACTAGTATTTTATTATATTTATATAAAACATCATTAAAATTAATAAAAAGATAACTTTTATACAATAAAAAAGTTTCAATTTTTTTTTTAAACAAAAACAGTTGATTATATATTTTTTATTTATTTCGTATTTAGTTCTCTCATCTTTCTATTTCTATTTTTATTAGTATCATTATTTTATTGAAATGTTTTTTTATATAATTAACAACTTTTATTTATTGAAAGTAATAAGAGGTAAAAAGAAAATAAAACATTATTTAAGTTGGCTGGCTTTAAAGCTTTATTTAAATTTTTGTGTATTATTGTTTATACAAACTAAATTCGAATACCCACTTCAAGCCTGAACAAAAAAATCCCATTTCAAAATTAAAATGACTAGCTTTAGTTTAAAACGTAAGAAAACAATTATTTTTCAAATAATCAAAAAAGGTTTCTTTTTAAATAAAATGATGTTTTAAAAACAAATACTGGTAATAATAATAACTAAAGATAAAAAAATGAAAGAAAAACAAAAGGGTTTGAATTATATTAATTTGAAAGTTGAAAGAGGGGGTATGTTCAGTAGAAAAGGGGGTATATTTAGCAGCACCCTAGAAAAAAAACGTATTAAAATGGCATATGTATAAAAATATATACAACTGAAATGTAGAATAAGAATTTATTAGAACCTTCTTTCAAGAGCTCAATATAAAAAATGGTACATATAATGAAAATTGGTTTATTAGAAGCATACAACCAATCTTGTGCACATACTAACGCTTCTCCCATTCTTAGCGTTAAGGAGGTTTGAAAACAATCAAGCACCAGTCCCTAGGTGCTGAAAGCCGATTTGGAGGCAACCGTAGAAACCGGAATTAGCAAAAACGAGATATCTACATTGTTGAACTTTCCACCATTTTGAAATGCCAAATCGTGCATCCATGGGTTCTCGATCTTCACCAAGATATTTATCCAACTCATTTTTTATCAAAGATGTTTGCGAACTACCCATATGACCATTTTAAACATCTTTGTCATGAGTTCTTCAATATCCATTACCTCACTAAAATTAGAACCTCTTGTAGGGATTGATGTAGATGACGACCCCTCAAATTTCTTCTCCTTTTGAGGCATAGATTTTTTTTTTATAAAATTCAAACAAAGTGCGCAAGTTTGAATCTAGACTTTGGAGGATCCTCTTATCTACATATTTTTCTTCAACAACCCACTCAATATATTTCCATTTCTCTCTTAGGTGAAGAACTACGACAATGAACATAAAATGGTTTAACTTAGTTACATCCCCCCAATATATTTATATTTCTGACATTTTCTATTTTGTTAAGTGCCATTGAACTTATTGAATCATCACTATTCATAGAAAAACCATCAATCATAGTGCCAATCCCAAATATTTCATGCACATAAGAATTAGAAGTCATATAGCGAGAATCTGAATATCTTAAAATGGCTTCATAAAATATCTTCAAAAAAGGAAACAATCTATTCATATTGTTCAAATCATCATCAATAAGTAAACCACCCTCACACTTCTTAATCTCTTTCTCACAATTAGAATCCTTTAACAATAAGTTAGAAGGGTTTTTTTTTTAACTTAATAGCGGATTCTAACATTAAAAATGTGGAATTTCACCGGGTTTCGTGTTAAACCTACAAAAGAACATATGATTTCTAAAATTCAAAACATGCTAAGAAAATCAAGAAAGGCAAATTGGATTTAAATGATCCGAACTTGCTCTTTTTGGCCGATAATAATTCTAACTTATTTATTTACCCACCGTGGTTCAAACTTTTCTATTTTGTTTGTAAAATAGTCCGCCGTTAAAAAACATAACGGAGTTAAGTTTTTTTCCAAATTACAAACCGATGTTTTCGGGCTTTTGATCTTAACGAGGATACGAGTCGATTGATGTAAATCTTACCTCGAAACAGTGCTCTAAATGACTTGATTTTTGTTAATTAGAAGTTCAAACACCTGAATTGAAGCACTGTTTTGGTCGTTTAGATGATACATTCTCTTTCCAAAGATAGTGAATCTTAAACACCTATTCAGAACATTTGTTGAAGACATCATATATCTATTTGAAGGCATACAACCTCTGATGATGAACATAGAACCATTGTTTGAAGGCCAAAGCCTTGTTGGAGAAAAACACTGATCATGAAAACCAAACATCTGTTTTGGCCAAACAGATGTTTGATACAAACAAACAACGGTTTAAAGAACACCGGTTAGATCAATGTAATAGTGTAACGCTTAGAACAGATGTTTTATGTAATAGATTAGATGTTAGATTTCCGCAGATGTTTGCTAGCATCTATGGAATCTTTTCTGTTAAGAATGTTAGATGTACTATGAGGGTTACATCAGCTGACTGCAAACAGATCTTTTGTACTTGTATAGATAGATCTCATGTGTTAGAGATCTATTTTATCACTTTACAAACAATCCTTTTGTACGAACAGATATGTGAGTGATCAGGCTGAGGGGGAGTTTGTAAAATCATTGTTATTAGGCCCGTTAAGGTTTAGGAAATTGGGTTTAATTGTACGTGTAATATCTTGAAATCTGTTTACAAATTTCGAGATGGGCTTTAGTGGGTTTTTGGTTTACGGTTATGATGTTAGGTCATGTTGACCAATTATATAAAGGGCTTTATGCTTTTATTAGAAGGTGATAACACTAGGAGATCTCAATATACTTGTATTAGACGGTTTTCCTTATAATCGTATGCAAGTTTGTTTTACAATCTATTGGTGTTCATCTTGCCTTCTAGTTTCTTGAATTAATTGTGTTTGAGTAATTCCTCCACAAAAAACATATTCTTGTTGATATCATATTGTAGTGATTCGTTTCAGGGACTTACAAGTGGTATCAGAGCCATAGAACTTACTTTGCTCCGTTTTTGATATCAAATCAATTCAAGTTATATCTTAGTGTTTTGGAAAATTTTGAAGTTGTGTTTTGAATGTTATTCAAGGAAATCGAAGAATTGGTACTTTTGGAAATCAAATTTTTCTTTGAAGAACAAGAATTGATCTCGGAGAATCTACTGAAAATTTAGAAAGTATTCAAATCCTTGAGTTTTTGGGATTTTGGTATTATCTCATAACTTTCTGTTTTGCAGGTTTTCGGGAATCAATTTTGCCAAGCTCTAGTTTTCGACAAGTTTCAGATTTTGTAACACCCTTGCATGTTTTATACAATATTTTATATAAGTTTCGTATAAATACATGTTTATACGATTGCACATACGTATGAAAATACGAGTTTACTAAAACTTTTACAATTTAAAAATAGTACAACATAATGTAATTGCGTTTGTCATTTACAAGTTACAATGTAACGCCATGCGGAAGCTTTAATTTCGTGTGTTCGGTTCTTCGTTGAGCTTGATCTTCATCCGGGAATCCCTTGACATTCACCTATGACCAAAACCAACATAAAAGTTAGCTTTGGTAGTTAAATAACAAGTTTAAACAAGTTATATGGGTCAAACAAACAAAAATTAAACAATTTTCGGAATCAGGAGGGGCTAGACGCTACACCTAGCCCCTTTTTTTTACAGCAAGTTGCTTAATTGCTGCTGCAAAATTCGCAGCCAACCCAGTTTCACGAAAACGGACATAACTCATTCGTTATTGATCCGTTTTACACGATTCTTTTTTCTACTTGATCATAATTTGATTCTCCATCATATGGAGTTAAAATACGACATCCAGCTTAATAAATTTTGAGACTTTTATGCCTTCGGCTTATTACCGTTTCACAAAATTTTGACCCGTTTATGCATTTATCAAACAAACATATTTGTTTGATCATTATTTCACATGAACCTCTTCAATTCAATATTATCTACCATGTTAGCTTCTAATTAAAAAGGGGGTGTAAGCTTGACTTATAAAAACTAAACAAGTAAAAAGGTAAGAAACCATAAATTATGGTAAAAAGGGGTAAAATAGTAGATTAGTCGGGTGAGGACTAATAAATAATGATTTTACCAATGTCACTTATTCCGACTTGCATTGTATCATGCCAGAACATCATAATTCAATTACTTAACATTATTCACGATCAAAATTCACAAGTAAGTGTATTGTAATTAAAAAGGGGGTGTAAGCTTGACTTACCTTTTATCCGATTTCGCTCTTTTTTTTACGTATTCAAGCCGTTTGACCCGCTTTTTTTCCCCAATCCGCAACCTAGCTCGTTAAGCGTCAAACTATCGTCATCATTTACAAGGTGGTTAGGTTAGTCATTAACGAACACGACTATTCCACCTTACGTATATTCTATATCGAAACTACTATTCGACTTTATCATTGGTTAGTTTAACTTATCAAATGTCAACTACTTTTGATCACATGTTTTACACAGTTAAGTCTAATTCAACATGATATTTTGAACCCTTATCGCTTCATATTTCACATAATTTGCCATATTATTCACATGCGCGTTTCATTCGAAATTTCAACATTTGGCTTTCTCTTAGGCATTATATCAAACTCCTAGTGAGCATACTTTTATAAAATTAACAATCAAACTCCATGACTACATATCTCGCCAATTTCAATATCTTTTACTAAATAATCATCTAGTTCATGGTTCAATGTCAAGATTAACTTCATAGAGTTCAAATAACACTAGTTTGATAATCATGATTCTAGTGTTCATCATGTTTTTTTTTTACAAAACCCAATAGACACCTAGTTAGTGATCATGAGATTTACTACATGCACTCAAATTCCTTAGTTTATTAACTAGGGTTTGTTTCAAATCATGCATACATCCTATTTCCACCCAAATATCCATCATTCAAGATCAAATTCGAATTCCTAGAGTTCATCAAGAATCTGAGATGGAACAAAATAGTGAAATTTGACATACCTTATGATCACTTCACTGAGGTGATCATTAATCTGTGCTTGAATTTCAATTTGGGTGTGATTTGCCCTTCCAATTGCTTGAATTTAGGCTAGTTAGGGTTTGAACATGAGAGCTTCTTGGCTCCTCTGGAAGTCTCGACCAGAACAGACACTTAGGGTGTGTGTTTTGGTGTTAGTGTTTTATTTAATTAAAACTAGTTTTCTAGTTTACCACTTTTAGTCTCTCTAGGTTTCAAGTTTTATAAAAGTTTAACTAATTCATGTTTCCTTTATTGCTTTAACCTCACTTGACTAACTAGGTTGATTATTTCTAGTTAATTTAATAGGTTCGGGAAGTTATAACCCGTTATATTTTAAGTCCCGTTAGCTCGAGCCTTTTATAAGCTTTATTTCCTCAAAAGCTTTTGTTCACTTTCTTATTTAATATTAGCTTTATTTATTTAAATTCTAATATTCACCAGGTTTACTTTTAGCACTTACGGTATTTTACCCGTTTATTTTCGGTTACTTTAATATAATTAATAAACCCGTTTTTGGGGTGTTACAAGTCTACCCCCCTTAAAGAGGTTTCGTCCCCGAAACCTTCTTTATGTAGTTCGTTGATTAAACCAAATGAACTTAGCTTTGTTTTCAAGGTTTTCCTTCTCTTCGGTCTATGGTTATCATTGTATTGACGTATTCATCTTTCATGTGTTTGGCCTCGCGAGCCGTTACTTTCAGTTTGCATCCTTTATCTTTATTGATCATTTATTTAGCGGTTGAACTTGTTAGTCACCGATTACACTATCCCCCATCGCTCGGTATATTCACCTTGCCTTCCTGAGGCTTATCTGAGTTTATGTTCTCCTATCCCGTGACTCACGTTAAAACATGATCACATTCTATAATACTTTTTCTTGACCGTGAACGTGTGATGTCATGTTCAAGTTTATCTCGACTTTTCATTATCGAAAATCTTTCTTTCGAATGTATCGTCTTACACTTTATCGGTGTTAAGAGCTATATCCTTTAATATTAAACATTTTCTAATTTCTCTCCTAATATTCATATTTGTTAGAACGTTGTTTTTCACTAAAACTAGATTTTAGTTTAACGTTTTTCTCTTTAATTTCCGTCAATTACTCATATTTAGGAATTGACGACAAGAATATATTCTTTTCCGTTATTATTTTACGCGGGGAATTACAACCAGTTTCCTCGCTTTACTTTATTGACCCGCAGGTTCTTTCACTTAGCCTCGCAGGCTTTTTCCTTAGATATCCACCTTTTTAAGGTGAGACCCGTTCAACTTTAAAATAGTTTAACGTAATTTATCAAAATATCAATTTGCAGTATCTTATCGTCTTTTAGTCATAACTCGAAACCCGAGTGTTTTGACTTTCCATCCGCGTTCTCGTTTATCGGTCTATGCATGAGTTTAAATCCTTACCCATTCAACTGGGTGTTTTACCGAAGTCGTTATCATTGCAACCCTTCCGGTATGCATTAAGACTTCGCTTCGATTTATTTGGTCGTCTTAGCGAAATCCATCGCTTTTATTCAACCATGTCTTTTATTCTTTATGTGACCATCCTTGACGGCCTTATAGATTCTAAGTGACGATTATCATCGTCATCCTTTCTTTACTACGACCAACGTTAACAACCTTAATTATCATTTTCGTGTGGGCAATACCTTCGTTTTTTTTATGACCCTGCAGATCATCTATACTTTGGTTTTACTTGTCCATCTTGTCAATCATGGCTCTTTAGTCCAAAATGACTTATTTTCACGAATTTCCCATAGGTCATTCACTTATATCTTCATTTACATTAATCTTTATCCCTTCTCTCGGGCTCATTATCCTAACGTAATATGCTTCCGTCGCCCGGCTGTGCGTTTACATTGTTATCGAATATTTTTTCTCATTTGATTCATTTGGGTACTTTTTAATTTGTCCCACTCACCTCGTCCTTACTACATCGGATGTAAGTGTGTCCATCATAAAAGTTCATGGTACCACGTGTTCATTACTTACTTGGCCAGAGTAAGCGATCAACACCTGATATACAGGACCTTTTATAATTTTCACATTACACCCCATGTAAATAACGCCTCTATTTAGTTTTCTTGAAAATAATATCCTGGATAGGTATTCTATTCAGGTTTTCCAAGCTTTTAGTTTACATATGCAACAATCATTCTCTACATGTTTGTTGCATATTGCTTTTTTTGCAATTAAATTTAAAATGTGCACCTCGTAATGCTTGCCCTAACGGGCTTCTTTTTCCGTTAACCTTGTTCGCGATCACTACGTGATTTAGATTCTTGATGAGTATGCTCTGCTTGTCATACATCGGACCGTTCAACCGTCATATCCGTAATTCGTTCAACTCTCGTCATCTTCAGATGCGAGTGCCCTTCAATTAAAACATTCACAAAAGTTAGTAATATCGACATCAATAATCGCCCGTATTATAATATAAGGCTTTTCCACTATACGTGTCAACACACGTAATTTCGTTGACTATATCTATCCTTTATCGATTTGATTGGTGTAACGTGTATTACACGATAACCCTATGTGTTGTTCTCAACACTTTAATCATACTAAACCATTACTATATACATGTACTTACCGGATTTGCGATCAAGCCTCAAACCAAACACACATGTCAACAACCTTGAGCTCTGATTACCAACTTGTAACACCCTTGCTTGTTTTATACAATATTTTATATAAGTTTCGTATAAATACATTTTTATACGATTGCACATACGTATGAAAATACGAGTTTACTAAAACTTTTACAATTTAAAAATTGTACAACATAATGTAATTGTGTTTGTCATTTACAAGTTACGATGTAACGCCAGGCGGAAGCTTTAATTTCGTGTGTTCGGTTTTTCGTTGAGCTTGATCTTCATCCGGGAATCCCTTGACATTCACCTATGACCAAAACCAACATAAAAGTTAGCTTTGGTAGTTAAATAACAAGTTTAAACAAGTTATATGGGTCAAACAAACAAAAATTAAACAATTTTCGGAATCAGGAGGGGCTAGACGCTACACCTAGGGGCTAGACGCTACACCTAGGGGCTAGACGCTACACCTAGCCCCTTTTTTGACAGCAAGTTGCTTAATTGCTGCTGAAAAATTCCCAGCCAACCTAGTTTCACGAAAACGGACATAACTCATTCGTTATTGATCCGTTTTACACGATTCTTTTTCCTACTTGATCGTAATTTGATTTTCCATCATATGGAGTTAAAATATGACATCCGGCTTAATAAATTTTGAGACTTTTATGCCTTCGGCTTATAACCTTTTTACAAAATTTTGACCCGTTTATGCATTTATCAAACAAACATATTTGTTTGATCATTATTTCACATGAACCTCTTCAATTCAATATTATCTACCATGTTAGGTTCTAATTGCGGGCTTCTTATGTATTTTAACCCGTTTTCGTTCGTATGCTTATTTTGACCCGTTAAGGGTATTTAAACTATTTAGTCTAAACTAGCTCCTTTCTTCCACCCTTCGCATTCCCGTATTAGTTTACAACTTATATTCCACCACACTATACAAGTTCCTAAATAACCCATATGGGTCGTTTGCCCAATTCACCCGTCAAGGGCTTTTTGGTCAATTTTAGTCCTTCATTTACGACGAAGGACTTTCGCTAATATTTGACCAAAATATCGCATTTAAGTATAATTCTAAATATGCGTACCTGGCTCGGGTCATAGCATTGACCCGTATACATACTCTTTGATTTAATTTTTCTAGTTAAAGCATTGCGCACACATGTTATTTCCTGTGATCATAAAAACTCAACAAGTAGTCGTCAGTTATTATTGTTAAATGATTTTACCAATGTCATTTGACCCGTTTAGTCCGAACGACCATTTTCCATTATGAAATGATATCTAGTTACCATCTCGCTCTTTCACCCATTCCGGTTTACATCATAACAAATTATTTCAAAATTCGTTATTTATTAGTCCTCACCCGACTAATCTATCATTTTACCCCTTTTTACCATAATTTATGGTTTCTTACCTTTTTACTTATTCCGACTTGCATTGTATCATGCCGGAACATCATAATTCAATTACTTAACATTATTCACAATCAAAATTCACAAGTAAGTGTATTGTAATTAAAAATGGGGTGTAAGCTTGACTTACCTTTTATCCGATTTCGCTCTTTTTTTTTGCGTATTCAAGCCGTTTGACCCGCTTCTTTTCCCCAAGCCGCCACCTAGCTCTTAAGCGTCAAACTATCGTCATCATTTACAAGGTGGTTAGGTTAGTCATTAACAAACACGACTATTCCACCTTACTTATTTTCTATATCGAAACTACTATTCGACTTCATCATTGGTTAGTTTAACTTATCAAATGTCAACTACTTTTGATCACATGTTTTACACAGTTAAGTCTAATTCAACATGATATTTTGAACCCTTATCGCTTCATATTTCACATAATTTGCCATATTATTCACATGCGCGTTTCATTCAAAATTTCAACATCTGGCTTTCTCTTAGGCATTATATCAAACACCTAGTGAGCAAACTTTTATAAAATTAACAATCAAACTCCATGACTACATATCTCGCCAATTTCAACATCTTTTATTAAATAATCGTCTAGTTCATGGTTCAATGTCAAGATTAACTTCATAGTGTTCAAATAACACTAGTTTGATAATCATGATTCTAGTGTTCATCATGTTTTTTTTTTACAAAACCTATTAGACACCTAGTTAGTGATCATGAGTTTTACTACATGCACTCAAATTCCTTAGTTTATTAACTAGGGTTTGTTTCAAATCATGCATACATCCTATTTCCACCCAAATATCCATCATTCAAGATCAAATTCGAATTCCTAGAGTTCATCAAGAATTTGAGATGGAACAAAATAGTGAAATTTGACATACCTTATGATCACTTCACTGAGGTGATCATTAATCCGTGCTTGAATTTCAATTTGGGTGTGATTTGCCCTTCCAATTGCTTGAATTTAGGCTAGTTAGGGTTTGAACATGAGAGCTTCTTGGCTCCTCTGGAAGTCTCGACCAGAACACACACTTAGGGTGTGTGTTTTGGTATTAGTGTTTTATTTAATTAAAACTAGTTTTCTAGTTTACCACTTTTAGTCCCTCTAGGTTTCAAGTTTTATAAAAGTTTAACTAATTCATGTTTCCTTTATTGCTTTAACCTCACTTGACTAACTAGGTTGATTATTCCTAGTTAATTTAATAGGTTCGGGAAGTTATAACTCGTTATATTTTAAGTCCCGTTACCTCGAGCCTTTTATAAGCTTTATTTCCTCAAAAGCTTTTGTTCACTTTCTTATTTTATATTATTTTTATTTATTTAAATCCTAATATTCTCCGGGTTTACTTTTAGCACTTACGGTATTTTACCCGTTTATTTTCGGTTACTTTAATATAATTAATAAACCCGTTTTTTGGGTGTTACAGATTTCGACAAGGACCCGTTTTCAGCAAGCTATAGTTTTCGACAAGGAACTATTTTTGACAAGCTCTAGTTTTCGACAAGCACAATTTTTCGAAAAGTATAAAGTTTTCGACAAGTATAAAGTTTTCGACAAGTATCTATTTTTCGAGACATCTTGTTTTTGAGATCACAGACTTTTCGAAAACAACCTAGTTTTCGAGAACAACTCAGTTTTAGATAACCATTAGTTTTTGAGAAACTTTAGTTTTCAAGACCGTTGGATGTTTCGAGATCAAGGACTTTTCGGGAAGACTTAGGTGTTGTTTGTTTTTTCCCTGAGAAGAGCTTCCTAGCCTCTTTTGTCTGTGCGTCGCAGACCACGCGCAGACCTTTTGTTTTTCAGATTGTTTGTTTTTCAGAAGAGATTTCATTTAAAAATGTTTGCGCATCCTCTTCCTCAAACAAATCTATTCTCACAAAATACATGGGCATAACAAAACCCTAGCACCTCTCCTCCTCGTCCCACCGCCACCGCCATCTTCTTCCCCTACAACAGCCGTCGCCGCCGTCTTCTTCCCCCACAGCAGTCGCAGGCGCATCCGTCGTCTTCCCCCACCGTCCTCCTCTTCCTCCACTATCGTCGTCGATCCTTGCACCGAATAACACTCCACAATTTACTTCAATTTACCCAAGGTTCAAAATGCACTTCATGTTCATCACGATAACAGTTCAAGAACCTAGGAATCCTGCAGGTACTACTTGTTATTTAACATATTTGGATACACATTAAACATCATCAGATATATTTTGTTTTGTGGGTCTCACCAATAAGATATAGGCTACAGTAAAAAAACATTTAAATCTCAAAAACTGCACATTAATGTGATAAGTTGTGATCGTTAACATCATAAGTTATGCAGCGGTGATGTAGGGATGAACTGGGAAGACTCTCTTGTATCCGTGCTCGATGTCCATCAAGAACTCATAAGTTCAGGGCTACCTATTTGGATATATAGATTCTTTTTATACGTATTTTTTATAATCTTTCGTTGACGTTGCGTTATATTTTGTTCTTGTGTTTATAAAACTTTGTTTTGTTACAGTGGTGATATAGATGCAGTGATTCCTGTTAATTTTGTGATTGTTTGATGTTATGATGTTAATTTCCAGATTGTTTGTTATTTTCTTAATTTTGATGTTAATTTTCATATTTATAATGTTGTTTTCTAAATTTTGATGTTAGTTTCATAATTTACAATGTTGTTTTTCTGAATTTTGATGTTAATTTTCAGTTTATGATGCCTATTATGTTGGTTGGTGTTATTTCAGTAGTTTGCAGAAATTAAAAAACAAACAGTCTTCTTCTTGCAGACTATAGAGGTTTGATCCACCTCTTCTGCTACAGATGTCTGCAGATGTTGTCCGCAGACTACAGACATTTTACATTTGAAAAAACAAACAACACCTTAGAGTTTGGACTTTTCATACTTCTAATTAACATAATCTGATTTAATCAATATCCGGTAATTCAATCATTAACCATGAATCTTGGAGATTTGACAAATGCTACTCTCGTTGCTGCTAATGCTGCAAACCTTCAAACGGAATTGGATTCCATCATTGAAACTTCTACCAGAATTCCTAGACTTGTGACAGCTAATGACTATTTGGAATGGAAATTTAGGTTTAAACAATATGTGAAGGCCAAAGAGCCTAACGTATAGAGATGCATTCTCAGGGGCCCACATGTGATCACATATCCTACCCAGGATGATCCTGAGACTAAGCTGAAAAAACCAGAGGAGTTGTATAATGATGAATATTTTGAAATCATATAAGAAGATGCTAAGGCATTATCATACCTGACCATGGCCCTAGGTCTTAACATTTCTGTTAGTTTCAGGGATGCTACCTCAGCAAAACAGTTATGGGCCAGCTTGAAGGAAGTTTTTGAAGGAAATAAAGATATGCACGAAAGTCAGAGAAATGTTCTAAATTAGAACCTTAGTACATTTAACTACATTTATGGAGAAACTGTTGAGAACTGGATCAGAAGAATGGTAAAACTGGTTTAGGAGAACTATACCCACGCATCCCTGTTGACGAACTTTATCATCTCCACCAGTCGTCGTCACCAGAAACGAAGCAGACACAGTTACACGCGTTTTTCGTTTTGCAACTCGAAACCCTACCAACCAAATTTTGTTTTGGACAAGTGATGTACTTCCGCGACCGTGATGCAACGAATTTCCCTTTTGTGTCGTGCCGCCATACACCACTACTGAGATTGCTTCTAGACAACAGATTACTTGATTGAATTCTTCGGTTATTGTTGGACTCCTGTATTCACTCAATTCTTCGCATGAACCCCACCAATCCCCTGTTTCTTTGATTGGCAACCGATTTAGCGAAACGCTAGCAACCATACCACGATTTCCACCGATCATGAGATTACCCCATTACCCTGTTGGATGGACATTCAAGGACGGAGATATGGATCACTCAAACTACAGGCGAACACGATGATCTATACGTTTACCTTACCCCCCCCCCCCCCCCACACCACAAGAGTCGTATTTTAGTTCCATGATAGTCTACTTAAGTATGCGGAATCTTTGCACTAGCTTTTATACCGATACATGAATGTTGATTTATGATATGTCTAATTTCTACCATTGGCTTAAATCAAACCATCACTCCCTTACCATAGTGACATTGCGCTCTCGCTTCTCCATGCAGAGACACTAAAACGAACACGCTCTAGCTTAGAGAATTTGGAAGGCTCGACTTTCGATCATTAGTGATCACTCCTTGAAACCTTGTGGGTGGTGATGTGTTGTTGATATGATTATACTCTCCTAACCTCCGAATTCCATTACGATTCCAATAACCCTTTTATTGGGGAAGATGATGAAGTTCAGAGGTTGTTAAAAGCACATTTGTAACGTAAAAACATTTAAAGTAATAAATTTAAATTATATAAGTAATAAATCTTAAAATACGTATCATTGAAAAAAAAAACATTTAAATTGGTTTCTAAAACTATTTTACTTATTGTTATTTTTTTATATATAACTTATAGTCTAAACTTAAATTTATTTCAAATGAGTAATAAACTATCCCATTCAATTTTTAAAGTTCTAAATCTTATAAACTTATCTATTTAGCTAAATCGGGTTGGAAATTTACAAATCTTACTTAACTTATTTTTCTTAAAATCATAAAATATATTAATCATTTAGTTAATTATTTTTACTCATAAATTCCCAAAATACCCCTACAAATCCTAAAATCTCTAAACGTATATTCAAGTCTATATCTTAAATAAAATCCATAAATTTCATTAGGATGATTCTTTGGAACTTTTCAACCTTAGCTGCACGATTATCTTCTTGGGTTTGCTAGCTGTATCTTGGTGAGTTTACATAGCCCTTTTCTTTAAACTTTTAGATGAAACATGTTACTTAAACTTATCAATTATCTATGTTAACTTTTATCTCTATACTGCTTGTCTTAAACATAACTTTAGGAGCTTACAGAACTTAGTACAATCATTAATTCTGGCTAAGCCCACTGTAGTAGATTATAGCCCTATAGGTCCGTCAAACCCATCCCCGTATGGATCTAGGGGTGATTGAAACAGCAACATACACAAAGTTTAACTTTTCGTAGTTCCTTCAGTCACAAGGTTTGATTGTGCGCCTGATTTGTTCCTAAGTGTTGTTTTCACAAGATAATTCTAGATAAAACTTGATATGCTACTTACTTAATTTAGCAAACCTATATATGCTCGCCAGCTTTTCGAAGTCGATCCTTTATTTTCCACATGTTTCAGGAAACAATGCATGATGATTACCAGGATATCACATCTAGGATGCTTTGGGAATTAGACTAATTTTAACTTGATCTAGTTATTTTGTTTGAACAATTTGTTTTTCTTGTATAGATGATCTTTAATTTGATTAATGAAATACTTCAATTTTTAGTTGATCATGAGCTATTGAGCAATCTATTTATGTGACGCCCTGACGTTTCCGCCGTCATCGGCAATTAGGTACATCTCAAGCATTGTTTTGTGCTATCCAAAGGCTCAGAATCTATAACTTGTTCTGGCTACAAATAAACCACAACTTTTCAAAAGAAGCCAACAAAGGTTTTGAAGGGAAAAGATAATGTGTGGGGTAAAAAGATGTGGACGCATGTATGCACCGTAGATCAAGCAACTAATGACCAAGATTAGCAAAAACACTATTTAAAGCATGTATGTATTAATAGATAGGGTAATTGCCTTGCCAAACCAACAAATTAAGAAATTTTTTGATATCATCATCACCTTAGTGTTAAAATGTGTTCAAAATTGTTGATGCATAATTGTGGATGCGGCTCGGCTCGGTTCGACATCGTTACGAAGTAAATACCGAGGCACGGTATCCTCCATTGAGTCTTGGAATGAATTTTGTTTGCTGATTATTCATGTTTCTGCAAGTCTGCATGATAAGAGTCTTGCAACATGACCCATGAAGAACCATTGTATCTACAACCTCACGAAGAACCTCAAAGGATGAAAAACTTGCATGGTGAAGAACCAGCATGTCTACATATCATGAAGAACCAGCATTCGCGAAGAATATCTCCAACGAAGAACATCTTTCATCGAATGATTGTTTGCTGGATGGAACCTCACAAAGAACACTTATTCTTCGTGAGTTTACATGTTTCGTAGTTACTGATTGACGAAGAACCCATTCTAAATGGGTCTGATTGGTTTTCCATGGGCTTTGGAGTAGGCCCAACAAGTTATTCGTAGGCTGTGGATACAGTTTGAGTATAAAAAGCAAACTTGCAGTTCAGATAACTTAGAGAACACAGAGAAAACAGTGTGAGAGTATACATAGAGTTTGAGAGTATTTCCTGTATCTTTCTTGTAACCAAACTCTTCTGATAAATACACTTGAGCTTTTAATCGTTGAATCTTGTGTGTGTTTGTGTGTTCTTGTCTCGGTTGCATACCCATTCGGATTCCGCACTTGCAGGTGTGTTCAGTAACAAGGATAAGGTTTACTAGATCCTCCTCTAGGGACCTACAAGTGGTATCAGAGCCTTGGCTCTCATCTTTGTTAAAACCGAGCCGTGTGTCGAGTTTTCAAACAAATTTTCTTGAAGATTTCTGAAAGTTTATCTTTTTGCAAGAAAAATGGTTTAAAAACCTTGAAAAACTTGTTGTTTTGCTTAAAATTTCTACTAAAACCTTGTTCGAGTACATGGAGACATGTAAGTATAGGGTTTTTCTTGAAATAATTATGCAAAAATCTTGTTCAGAAAACTTTCCGGTGAGTTGTTTAACCGGAATATTAAGTTTTTAAAAAGGGAAACTTCACCAACTTCTTTCCCTGTTAGAAGATAAGGTATGGCTTAATCTGGAAACAGTTCACCAACTTTGATCAACTTTTCACAGTGTCCCATACTTGCGAAAAATATTTGTCAATGAAAAACCCTTTGATTTGTCCTTTTCAAGCGAAAAACTAATTTCAAACTTGAGGTCAACGAAAATTATTTGAGTCAAAGAAATACCAATTCCTTTATCTTGTTCAGCGAATAACCATCTCACCAACTTTCACAAATCACGAATTACTATAGTTTTTTCGCCTAGGACATATGACAAGTCGATATTATCATCTGCTGAGTGAAATGGGTAATTTTGGGGTAGTGACAACTCCGGAAGAGGTGGTCACAAAGTTTGCTGATGCATTGCCAGCTCAATGGAATGGTTTCTTGGAGATTCTGAATTATAATGGCACGTTAGCTACAAGCAACATCCATGATTTTATTCAACTCTTGGAGAACAAAAATCAAGAAGAAATCAGGAAGGCAAAAAGAGTGTCGGTACCACAAAATCCTGATATGTACTATGGAAATTATGGAGGTACTAGCACGGTTGCAAGACCTGCTCAACATGCTCAGCTACAAACGGCTTTTGTTTCGAGCACCGATATGTATGGAACACCACAACCAGCTACCTCAGAGCAAAGCTATCAGTCTACTGGAGTACCATCATTTCTTGATCCAAACTACAAAGGTCAATAACAAGCCTATTATGGAAACACTTCATCAACAGTCAATGTTGGTCAGTTAACTAATCCAAACACAGTTCCGCTAGACACTTCAAGCTTCTCAAAAGTGAGTGTTGAGGTGGAAAAGGAACATATGGAGCTCCTAAACACTTTGGTGAGTGCATACTGTGGGTTAGTAGCAGGGAAAATTGGAAACATAAATTTGACTCAGGAAGATTATCAGCAAATTGATATGGATGAAATGGATTTGATGGATATCAAGTGGGCATTTGCTATTGTAGTGAGGCGAGCAAAAGACTTCATGGAAAGAACTGGTAGAACCAGCTTGGAAAGCAAGAAAGATACCAAGTATGGGTTCGATAAGCAAGCGGTCAAGTGTTTCAACTGTGGTGAACGAGGTCATTTCAAACGGGAATGCACGAAGCCAGCTCAGCATGGGAACCCGAATCCGTTCAGGAATCAAAGCAACCAACCGAACCAGAATCAAACCAGGAATAATGAACGTGCCTTGATGCCTGCAAACAATACTAATCAAGCAGGTCCATCTAACAACAACCGAGCTCTTGTAGTGCAAGTTGATGAAAGTTGTGACTGGTCAATTCAACTGGGTAGCGGTGATCATGGTGGAACGGCTTGTTTCGCTGAAGTTGTCAAGGATCTAAAACAAGCGTGTGGTGGAGAATCTTCAGATGAATACAGTTATGGTTATAGTGGAAGGTCAGATGAGGAAACCTCAAGTTCAGGTGAAGATGACATGGATGAAGTGTCACATGAGACCATTGATGTAGATGTTGAGAAGCTTTTGAGTAAAGCTAAATCAGGGAATAACAGAAGATCAATTCTGGTGGATCAAGCTGCTTATTCTTCTTCTTCTTCTTCTTCTCATCATTCAGCCTTTATTGCTAATGTTGGCGGCTCGTCAAGTCAGGTATGTGTCGATGAACCTAAATCTGATAAATGTGATAATTGTGTTGATTTAGGTGCTAAATTGTCTGACTTGCAAAGCAAATATGATGATTTGCAAAGCAAGTATGACGTGACATTTATCCACAATCAAACTTTGATCGTGGATCTTTCGAAATGCACAGAGGCCAACATGTTCCATAATGTCACACCCCAACCGATGGCGGAAACATCGGGGTGCGAGCACTAGGCGTTCAGATTGCTCATGAGATTCCATAACACTAGATATTCCAATAGAATTTAAATTAATTTCATAACATTTTGTCTAAAACATTAATCACAAATAACAAGTATCCAAAACATAACAAACGTTGATCAAATTGTTCATATAGCTAGATTAACTAAGTGACGTTTCTAGGCATCTCCTAGCTTGATTTCCACGTATTCTGAAGCAACCTATCATCCTGCAACATGTATTAAAATATCAATACAAAAGTATTGGCGAATATACAAGTTTGATAATAGAATAATAGATTAAAACAACTCATATCCACAGTGTAAGCAATAAAAATAGTTTCAGCCGTGCTAGTGTCGCGGTCCACGCAGTGATAGCCCAAGTATCCCGATGCTTTAGTGTTTACCCAAGACTCAAGGTAAACTAGAATCCTCCTAACAATACCCCCGGAGAATAATGGGAGATGTGCACCCCCTATAGCGCTACTATTGTTAAGGCGGAACTACACACCCTGGATTAAACGTCACATAGCACAAAATAGAATACTAGAATGCACAAGTTTTCATATACACATAGGATAGAGTTTAGTTTGCAAAAGGTTCAAGTTTATATAGAATACATGTTACACCCCAAAGTTTTAACAGTAAAAAGGGGATCGAGTATACTCACAGTGATTGCTTAACATTCACAACTGTTATTGGATCAAAGGGAGCTCTCTTAGAATTAGCCTGATTAGATTACAATAGGATAAGAGTCGGGCAGAATAACGAGGTTGAATAAAGTGTTGGAAACTGTCACTGGATCGGATGGCTGTCCGATCGGATTGCCAGTCGACCGGGTGACTTAGCATGAAATGAATGATTGCTCGATCGGACGGCTGTCCGATCAGGTGGCTTAGCGTGAGGGTGAAACGAATGATTTGTCCGATCGGACGGCTATCCGACCAGGTGGCCATCCGATTCAAGTGTCAAGTATATAATTCAAGGGTTCTGGTTATCTTGATCGGGTGGCTGCTCGATCGGGCGGCTGTCCGATCGAGTTGCCACTCGATTGAGATCCCCAAAACTCCAAGTTTCTAAAAAGTTACCAAGTGCTGGAAGGTTTCAAAGTTCCAAGGTTGCAAGACATGAGTCACTCAATCGGGTGGTTGTCCGATCGGGTAGCCGCTCGATCGGGCGAACCTCGTTCCTTTGACGTTTGTAAGATTTTCTAAGTTTAACGATGATGGCATGGTGCGTGTTATGACAATGGTAAACTCATCGTCACACAGCCGTTCCGATCGGGTGGGAACCACCCCAGTCCGATTAGTTACTGTTCGTGATAATGATTATGTCAAACTCCGTATTCCGGCCATCATCCTCCAGTGGAAATCCATCCTTGAGTCGACTCTAGACTAATAATCAAGTCTATAGTCTGTTCAGAACCGGATCTCACCATTTAAAGTAAAAGATTGAAGAAAAGATGAAGAAACATAAGTTTTATCATGAAAATACTTAGATTTAGTGATAATTACATGGAATCCCTTAGATCTTAGCTAGATCTCACCAAGAATGACCTCATATGACAGTTTGTACAAACCATCATGATGACATCATCCTTAAGATCTCAGATTTGAGAGATTTCATGGTGAAAAGTGTAATTTCAAAGGTGAATCACGTAGAGGATGAAGTGTAGATGAAGAAAGTACAAGGATCTAGCTTGAAACGTACCGAAATCGCCAAGAAATGGAGAAAATGTAGTGTGCGTGCATCTGGTCGAACAGGGGACTAATCTTGACAAAATCCTAAAGTTTAGGGACGCTGGGCATTACACATAAAAATCATGAAAAGGAGTTTAAAAAGGTAATTGACACATTAAAATAAGATAAGTCCGAGCTAATAAAAACAGTTTCAAGAAAACAAACTGCAATAAACAATTACATCACTAGGCTCGAGGAAGCACAAAAGGAGTTGGCCTGTGTGAAGTGTGAGAATGAGGCGATCCAGATTAGGTTAGATAGTTACTCAATTTATTTGCAAGTCTTCAAGGGGAACTAGCAGTTCCTCGTCGGCTAGGCATTTACGTAGATTGGACACGTGGAACACCGGGTGCACATTGTTTACTTCTTGAGGCAAGTCAAGTCTGTACGCCACCTTGCCAATCCTTTCAAGTATCACGAAAGGACCTACATAGCGAGGAGCGAGCTTTCCTTTCTTACCAAAATGAACTACTCCCTTCTAGGGAGATACCTTGAGTAGAACTCGGTCACCAACAACAAATTCCAGAGGCTTGCGCCTTTTATCAGCATAGCTCTTTTGCCTGCTTCTAGCCTTGATCAAGTTATCACGGATCTGAAGAATCTTATCTGTTGTCTCTTGAATTATTTCAGGGCCAGTAAACTGCTTGTCACCAATCTCATGCCAGCTGAGAGGAGATCGGCACTTACGGCCATACAATGCTTCGAAAGGAGCCATCTGAATACTGGAATGATAGTTGTTGTTGTACGAGAACTCAATCAATGGTAAATGTACATCCCAGTTACCACCAAATTCAATGACACAAGAGCGGAGCATATCCTCTTGGGTCTGAATAGTACGCTCGGTCTGTCCATCCGTTTGGGGATGAAAGGCCGTGCTAAGATTCAAATGAGTACCCATAGCGGATTGAAAGGTTTGCCAAAGACGTGAAGTAAAACGACCATCACGGTCAGAGATTATGTCAAGAGGTATGCCATGGCGGCATATTATCTCATTAGTATAGATTCGAGCAAGCTTCTCCATCCTGTAATCCTCACGAATAGGAAGAAAGTGGGCGGATTTGGTCAAACGATCGATTATCACCCAGATACTATCGTGACCCGAAGGTGTTCTAGGTAGCTTGGTAATAAAGTCCATAGCAATGCTATCCCATTTCCAGATTGGGATTTTAGGTTGTTCTAAGAGTCCTGAGGGACGTTGATGTTCAGCCTTAACTTTCGTACAAGTAAGGCATTTTGAGACATATAGAGCGATGTCCCTCTTCATGCCAGGCCACCAATAAATTGTACGCAAATCATGCTACATCTTATCGGCACCCGGATGAATGGAGTAATGGGATTTGTGAGCTTCTTTCATAATGAGCTCTCGGAGATTATCACGGTCTGGAACCCAGATGCGATTGAGGTAATATTGTAATCCATTAGGTTTAGTTTCAAGCTGATCAATCCTAGCGCCGTGGATTTCTTCTTCTAGACTTCCTTCATTTGCTGATGAATACTGAGCGTCACAGATACATGCATGGAGGTCATCAGAGATACGAATAGTGTTGGTGCATTCATCTGTCGACTTCGTCTTATATCAAGTCTTGGTTTCGTTGCAGATCTGAACAAGGACGATGTCATCATTCTTGATGATGACATCATATTAGTGACATCATCTTACATCATGTAATATCTTCACACGATATATGGTACATGAAATAGAATTGAATGCACATTGGAAATAGGAATTTATATTTGTTTTATAATTCCGCTTGAAATCAAAGTAGGTGATTTCGCTTGAACTTGTATGTGTAGTTTCAAGCGGAATAGCATAGCCTATATATAGATAGTCATGTCTTCTCTTTTGAAGCGGAATTAGGAATCGATACCGAAGTGCTGCCGGTATTTCTTGTGACTGTAATCTCTGTTAATTCAATATACAAGAAGATTAAAGTGATATTCAAGCTGTTTCGAGTTTATACGTTTGTTTCCGCCTTTCGTATAGTCTAAGAACTCTTCTGAACGACTCGTTTGGGTCACAAATCGATCCTACAAGTGGTATCAGAGCTCAGGAGGAAGAGATCTTGCCAAAACAGCCTGTTTTCATCACTTTTTCTGATTTCTACACTTTCTTTTTCAAATTTAAAAATTTTTCACGGTTAAAATCGGCTCAAACTTTCACATTATTCTTGCAATCATGTTTTAACAAATTCTGGAAATTTTCAGAACTTAAATCAGCTTAAAACTGGTAAAAAATTGTATTTCCGCTTGAAATTTCGTTCGAAATGCTGATGTCATCATGATTCCGCTTGAGTTTACACCGTGATGCCGCTTGAAAATACGTTGTAATTTCGCTTGAAATTACATTTTGTGACATTCCGCTTGAAAACACTGTTTGATAGTTATTCCGCTTGAATTGTATTTTGGGTGAAAAAGTCTATTTCACGTGAAAAGTGCATCGAGTTGTGTGAAACATTAAACGAGGTTGTCAGTTTGCATGTGAAAGATATTAAAGTGTGTCAGTTGGTCACATGAGTGCTTCGTTCAAGAATTGCATGTGATATTGGTTTGTCGGCTTGAATTGATTTATCATAAAAGCTGGTTATTTTTGAAAATGGTGAGAGACCTAATGAAATGGCAAGTCACGTGATGCACTAGATTTGATAAAGTGGATTTTGAGGTCCAATTGGAAATAAGTTGATAGTTAAGGTTGTCGGCTACTAACTCAATGATTTGCATAAGAAATTGACGGCCCAATCTAGTTTAATTGGTGTCAAGCACTTCATATAAAAGTTCACGAGAATTTCGGTTGTCAGGTCCATTTCACCGGCCCATGTGACTTGGATTAGTGTCAGATACACAAAGTTGAGTTCGGCCCAATTGAATAAATTTTTTATCAGCTCATTCACTCAGTTTGCATAATTTGGAGTTTAGTCAGTCCGCAAATCTTCGACACGAGTCCTAGATTGATTCAACTGTCACTCACATTCACATTTTCAATTCGTTTAAACCGATCATTTGTTTGTTTGATTGTAGGTATTTTACAAGGTGATACAGCTCATTTGAGACCAGTATTTTTGAAACAAGAAAGTTTGTGTTTTGTGAACTTTGAAAATCCAAAACATGGACGAGGATTTTTACAACGCATTCGCTACTTCAGTAACCCCGATTTCTCTTGCACAGAACACGATGTTAGAAAATGAAACGGTAACGATGCAAAAACCACCTAAACTCATGAACATCGAGGAGTATAAAGGTTGGGAAGGTCGTTTCAAAAACTGGGTGCAAGCCAATTATTTGGATGCTTGGGAATGTGTCAAGACGAAATACATTAGACCGACGAATGATGATGAAGAGGTTATAGCAATTAAAGATCTTAGTGCCGATGCTAGAAAGAAATACAAAGATGAGAAAATGATGCTAAGCCTTTTACAACAAGCTGTGAAGGAAGATATCTTGGTTCTATTGCAACATAATGGAACTTCTTACTCAATCTGGAAAGCATTAAGATCGAAGTTTCATGGAAGCCAAGAGATGGTTAAGAACAAGAAATCGCTTTTGAAGAAAGAGTTCGATCTGTTTCGTGGATTGAAAAATGAAAGCACAAAGCAAATCATTGAGAGATACTGCAATCTGCTAGCAAACATGAAGAGATTGAGCATTGAGAAAGACAATGAGGAGTTGATTGAAAAGCTAGCTGATGCATTGCCACACGAGACTTGGGGCACATATCTTATGATGCTTAGAAACAAGAAAGGTTTTAGTAGTCTGACACTGAGTAAATTTATTGAAAAATTAGAGGCTCAGGAGATGGAGCAGAGAAAGCTTTTGAGAATGAAAGATTTCGATGGTGAACAAGACATCGGTCTTTACTACAAAGGTGGTGTTAGTGATAAATCCACCAACTTGTCTCCGAAAGTTCAAACAGCATTTAATGCAAAGAGTTCATCAGAAAGCTCATCCAAAGGATCAAGCAGCAACACAAGTTTTTCATCATATCCATCCTTTGATCCGAACATTTCAACAACAAAGAATGGCAAGAAGCTACAATGCAATATTGTACTGAATCTGGAAAATGATGAAGATTATTCAGCAGAAATTGCTAAGAGTCACATGTCTTTGTTAGGAACTGTTTTGGAATCTTATGGTAGTTTTGTTGCAGGTCGGATCGGGAATCCAATGCTGACAAAAGAGGATTACGACCAGATTGATGCTGAGGAGATGGAACTGATGGACATAAAGTGGTGTTTAGCTAGTGTATTACGATGAGCTGAGAAATTTAAGCAGATCACAGGAAGAGATGATTTACGTGAAGCTAATGTTTCTACTTTAGGATTTGATAAATCTAAAGTCACTTGTTTTCGTTGCAGGGAAAAAGGACACTTCAAGAGGGAGTGCAAAAACCGCGAAGCAAGTGGAGCTCAAAATCCGTTTAACAACAACAATGATTACTATAGGAAGGCCATTTATCATCAAGTTGCTCAACAACAACAAGAACCACAAGTGGCACATGGTAGGAAAGTAATCGAAGAGTCATCAAAGAGAGCATGCATGGTAAATCAAGAAGATTTCAGCTGGGACAAATATATAGGAGCTGACAACAAAGCATGCCTAATCAATCAAGAAGATGAAAAATTGCCAGAAGGCTTTAGCTGGGCAAATTTCAATTGGGATGATTATGTTCCAGATAAAGATTCAAATCACAAAGCATATGTTGCTCGAGTTGAAGGGGATAGTGATGATGATCGCGAGTATTGGGCTAGGAAAATGGCAGATCATTTGAAAATGATGGCTGAAAGTGACAGTGAAGATGAAAAAGTTAAAAAGAAAAAGAAAAAGATCAAAACACCTGTCAATAGTGATGATGAAGATGTTCCGGTGATCAAGAAAAAGGTAAAGGAAGTACCAAAGTTCAAAGTTGGTGAAGATGTTGATGCGAAAAAGATTCCAGTAAAGTGTGACAACTGTGAAGCTATAAAGAAGCAGAATAGTACACTGATTTATAACTTGAACAGCTTGGAGGAATCTTATGATGTGTTGAACAAAGCCATGAATCAATACAATCAAACAAGTGAAGAACAGGCAACAGCAATGAAAACACTTCAAGGAGCTTTCATGATAAAGCAAAAAGTTGTGAATAACTATATTGAAAAGTGTGCTGTGCTTGAACAAAAGTTAGAGACACAAAGGATTGAAACTGAAAGGGTTAATCGTTTGTTGAAAAGTTACTCATGTACTTCCTATGTTATTGACAGGATCTATCCAACAGTAGAAGGCATGAAGGCGTTTGAGGAAGAGGAGACTTCTGAGGCAAAGAATTCTGAAGAACAGAAAATTTCTGAAGAAAAGACTTCTGAAAAGAAGAAAGAAAAGAAGAAGGATACTAAAGAAAAGACATCTGGTAAGAAACAAGGTGTCAGTTACAACAAGTGTCCACCCCCGCTTGAAAAATGGATATTCTCCGAGAAATCCAAATTCAGAAAGAGTCGAAAAAGCAACAAATTTACAGTGGGAGTCGGAGTCTTCAGTTAACTTGCCAGAAAATATTGATGTTACGTTTACATCATCTGACACTGATCATGAGTCCGAGTTAATAAAAAAGGTGGTTGATCAGGTGTTGGATAAAGATGAAACCGAGGAGTCAAAGTTGGAGTCAAACTCAGAGTCAGAGTCAAAGTCTGGGTCTGAAAGTTCGAGTTCGACAGTCAACAATCCAAAATCATCAGTTAAAAGGGTTTACAATAAAGAATTTCTTCTATCAAAATCTAATTTGAATGACGAAACATTCAAAGTTGCATATACATTGAATGATTCTGACAAATTATATTCTGATGAGGAATTTCCAATAAGAGGTGTTAACTCTGACATGATCAAAAAGGTTTTCAAACTAACAGAAATTAATATTTCTGAAATAAAAGATGTAAACCTTAATGATAAACCTAAAAAATACATCTCAAGAGTTCAACAAAGAGAAAACAAGAAAAAGAGTTACAGTTCTGGTTCTGGTTATCGAAAGAAACCAAACCATAACGGTAATTTCAAAAAGAAAGGTCTTGGATTTATTCCTTTAGAAAAACAGAAAAATGAAAAATATGTTCGTGATTTTAAATCAAAAATGATATTTGTTTCAGGTACAACTACTGAAGAAGAGAAAGAAAATCTGTTCAGAAACCAGTCAAACAGAGAATTTCTTGCAACAAAGCAAGAAGAAATGAAGACTGCTGGTCAGATGAAAGAAACAAGAACTTGTTTCCAATGCAACAGTGTTGGACATATTGCCAAGAATTGTTTCAAGGCAATACAATCAAAACAGGGAGTTTTTCGTAAATTGAAAGAAAAGGAAGTTATGTTTGAACCACCAATTGATAGAACCAAACTTTTCAAAAATTCGACTTTTGAGATAGGTGAAAGTTCAAAAAGGTTTTACAAGAAAAGAGCAAAACTTGACAACCAAAAATGGGTTGTTAAGAAATCAGAAAAGCCTAGCAATGATTCTGATTCATCAAAATCAGAGGAGCTATCTTCTGGCGATGAATATGATTCCACAAAGTCAGAGGAGCCACAGGTTGAGGTTAAATGTGAAAAATCAGTGCCGACTGTGGATGATGTGAATTTTCCACCATTTCGGGCTGAAAATTTTAAAAGGAAAGTTGGAAAAGTTGATATTTCAAATCAATTCTTCTCTGAAAAGAAAGAATTTGATATTGAAAGAGCTTTTAACTCCAAAGTCCATAACATTTTTGGAAAAATGGTTGACAGGAAAGTCAAAGGAGTGAAGGAGTTTTACGAGAAGAAGACGAAGAAAGATAAAGCTGAACCATCCCTAGTTTGTGACTGGGATGGTACATATTACGAACAGTAAGTCTCTGGACTTGCCGGAGCTCCCAAGTTGGAAATCGTGGAGCATGAATCGGCATCATTCTGGTAAAATTGTTTGTGAAAAAGTGTGATTTGCCGGAACTCCCAGGTTGGTAAGTGAGGAGTAGGAATCGGCATTCTGAGAATTCAACCTACAAATGGTATTGGTTGGTAAGCCATGTGGTTGAAAAAGAGGTTGTGATTTTAATTGAAGGTTAATCAAGTTCATTAGGTTGAACTTGATTGAACTATTCTTACAAGTGGTAAATCAGGGACATTAAGTTGTATCTGATTTACTACAAGTGGCTAAGAAACAAAATGATGGGTTTATCCCCTAACATACAAATGGTTAAAATCAATCAATAAAACTTATTTTCTAGAAAAACCTTTTGATTAAAACGAACTTAAATGTTTTGAAATCAGTGGGAAAATAGTTTGTTGTGAGGGGGAGTTCTGATTGTTTATGCCAAGTGGATGGCGAATTAAAGAAATTTGATATCAGTTGTCACGTTGTTTGTACAGTGTGTTTTCAAATTTCTTTAAATGTGTTTGCATTTTAGGGGGAG
This sequence comes from Helianthus tuberosus, assembly GCA_030545235.1. Classification (NCBI taxonomy): domain Eukaryota; kingdom Viridiplantae; phylum Streptophyta; class Magnoliopsida; order Asterales; family Asteraceae; genus Helianthus; species Helianthus tuberosus. Next base: position 172,996,168 of record CM060442.1, read on the forward strand.
TAGAAATTTCTGAAAATCCAAAAACATTTGAAAATTTGAAAAAGACAAAAACATGATAAAATGAAAAATGAGTTTTTGTGTCAAAGAAGAGGAAATGATAGTACATCAGTGGACTATCACAACATGCTAAAGAAATGGAAGGTTAAAAAGTGATAAACGGTCTCACTGATGATGTGCCAGTAGGTTTTTACACATTTAGTAGATTGTGACGGGATATAAACCTAAATTTCAAACTTGCTTATATCGTGGGTAGCATCTCTCGGATATATGGGTAACCCCCGAAATCTTGTTTGAAAGATCCCTCTTTCTGAGATACTAGGTCTTTATACTCAGTGATATCTGGGGTATTATCCCGGGACTTCTGATTTTGCGGAAGCAATGGCCTAGTCCCCGGAGAATACTTTACGCTTGCTTGAAATATAGCGCCGCCCTCAGCATAAAATGATGAGACAATAAAATTGCTAATCAATGCTGTTGCAAAAAAGATCCTCTAAAGGGGACCCACCAAAAGTCGAAGCCGTCATCTCTCTGCTGAACGGAAGTTCTGACCTGAGCTCTGACGGTTTCGTACTGATTCATAATTTATTCCCTTACAGATATCATCTGTGGTATACTCACCTGTAAGACTGAATATTGGGATCTGGATACGGGAGTATATTTTGAGGTGGGACAAGCGATTAAGTTTAAGTTCTTAAGACATTAATCTCATATCTCGAAACATTTGAACTTTGTGTGAAAATTTAAGTGGACCAGTATACTGACAATCTAAGTGAATCGTTTAGAACTTAAAATGTTTAAAGCTTAACGGTGTTGGTGATTTGTCTCATAAACTGATATGATCCTCTTACACAAACTCACAAAAATATTGTACGTAAATATTTCTTTTCTACATTCCTTATATTCAAAAATCCCAAAAAGATTTTAGTGTGCTTTAGCATAAATTTTGAAAAATCCAAAAAGATTTTCGGCAACTGGTGTTGAAGAGCTGATTTTCAAAATTCCAAGTGCTAAACATGACGACAGTTGGTTTGGGAGAGTGTGTTTAAGAGTTTAAATCTTTCAAGTGGTCATCAGAAATTTTTGTAGAGAAAATGTTTTTGCTAGTGGTAAAAACTATATTCCTACAAGTGGCTCATCAGAGACTAAATATTAGATCATTTTATGATTTCTACAAGTGGTGTCTGAGTGAGTTAAAGGTTTATATTAGAAAATTTATGTTTGAGGTAGAGATTGTGCAGATAACCTGAGTTGGAGGAGAGCCAGGTCACGATCTTGGAATGGATTCTGAACTAATGAATTTAAAGATTCAACATTTGAGGGGGAGTGTATGTTGGTGCTGATAAATAGAGAAGAAGTCAACATCCGAGAAAGTAGTTTGTTGGTGATGAAAGAGAAAGAGAAGATAGAGATTGAGGATGCTTACAGCGTCAAATACTTCGAAGAGAAACCCAAAGACTGATAAAGACTGAAGATGGTGAAGACTCGACACTTAAGACTCGTCAACATCTGAGGGGGAGTCTGTTGGTGCATTCATCTGTCGACTTCGTCTTATATCGAGTCTTGGTTTCGTTGCAGATCTGAACAAGGACGATGTCATCATTCTTGATGATGACATCATATTAGTGACATCATCTTACATCATGAAATATCTTCACACGATATATGGTACATGAAACAGAATTGAATGTACATTGGAAATAGGAATTTATATTTGTTTTATAATTCCGCTTGAAATCAAAGTAGGTGATTTCGCTTGAACTTGTATGTGTAGTTTCAAGCGGAATAGCATAGCCTACATATAGATAGTCATGTCTTCTCTTTTGAAGCGGAATTAGGAATCGATACCGAAGTGCTGCCGGTATTTCTTGTGACTGTAATCTCTGTTAATTCAATATACAAGAAGATTAAAGTGATATTCAAGCTGTTTCGAGTTTATACGTTTGTTTCCGCCTTTCGTATAGTCTAAGAAATCTTCTGAACGACTCGTTTGGGTCACAAATCGATCCTACAAATAGCATTTACATGAGTCTTACAACTGAGGGCATCGGCCACTACGTTCGCCTTGCCAGGATGGTAGCGAATTTCGCAGTCGTAGTCGTTAAGCAATTCCACCCAACGTCTCTGTCTCATGTTCAGCTCTTTTTGGTCGAAGATATGTTGAAGACTTCTATGGTCAGTGAACACCACGCACTTAGTACCATAGAAGTAGTGTCGCCATATCTTCAACGCAAACACAACTGCACCAAGCTCCAGGTTATGAGTAGTATAGTTTTTCTCATGCACCTTGAGTTGTCGAGAAGCATAAGCAATAACCTTGTCCCGCTACATGAGCACACAGCCTAATCCACGGTTCAAGGCATCGCAATATACCACGAAATCATCATTTCCATCAGGTGGAGTAAGCATAGGCGTGTTACACAAAAGGGTCTTAAGGGTTTGAAAGGATTCCTCTTGTTCGGGACCCCAAACAAAAGGTTTCTCCTTTGGGGTTAGAGTAGTAAGGGGAACAGCGATTTTAGAAAAATCTGTGAAGAATCGGCGGTAATAGCCTGCCAATCCCAAAAAGGAACGTATTTCGGATATAGAGTTAGGCGTACTCCAATTCTTCACTGCCTCAATCTTAGAAGGGTCAACATGAATACCCTGACTACTGACAATATGACCAAAAAACTGCACTTCATCAATCCAAAACTCACATTTAGAAAATTTAGCATACAGACGTTCACCACGTAAAAGTTTGAGCATAAGACATAGATGGTGAGCATGATCTGCCTTGGACTTAGAATAAATAAGGATATCATCAATAAAAACTATAAAAAAACAATCCAAATAAGGTTTACAAACACGATTCATAAGGTCCATGAACACTGCAGGTGCGTTGGTCAAGCCAAAAGGCATGACTACGAACTCGTAGTAACCATATCGAGTACGATACGCAGTCTTAGGAATATCATCTTCGAGAACACGCAACTGATGATATTCAGATCGAAGATCGATCTTAGAGAAACAGGACGCTCCTTGTAGTTGGTCAAACAAATCATCAATGCGAGGTAGAGGGTAACGATTCTTCACGATCAGCTTGTTAAGTTCACGGTAGTCGATGCACATACGAAAAGAACCATCTTTCTTCTTGAAAAATAAAACGGGAGCACCCCACGGAGAGGTACTCGGGCGAATAAAGCCCTTATCGAGTAATTCTTGTAGTTGGCTAGATAACTCTTGCATCTCGGAAGGTGCAAGACGATAAGGAGCCCTGGCGACAGGAGTCGCACCAGGTACGAGATCAATACGAAAGTCGACGGATCTAGGAGGAGGAAGACCAGGTAAATCCTCGGGAAAGACATCAGGGAAATCACACACAACCGGAACATCGTTTATGTTCTTCCCCTTGCCCTTTTGTTCCACCACGTGGGCCAAGAAGGCAGGGTCCCGTTTACGTAAACTTCTGCTCGCCTGTGTGCATGACATCAGCCTCAGTCCCTTTGAAGGTCGGTCTCCATAGACATTCAAAACATCACCAGACGGCAGAGGGAGACGAACAAGTTTATCATGACAAATAATCTCGGCATGGTTCTTACACAACCAATCCAAACCGATAATGACATCGAAACTACCCAAACGCATGGGTATGAGATCAATAGAGAATACGTGATCGTTAAGAGTCAGGGAACAATCACGCACAATAGAATTAACAAGGATCGACTTACCATTGGCGACCTCAATAGAAAACGACTCTGGTAACTTAGAGCGTGTACAATTTATCAAAGACTCAAATTCCACGGACACAAAGCTTTTATCAGCACCAGTATCAAACAACATCGAAGCATAAAGGTTATTAACGAGAAACATACCATTCACCACGTCATTGTTGTTGCGAGCCTGATTAGCATTGAGATTGAATGCTCATCCACGAGCGGCTGCTTAATGGTCTTGGTTCAGCTGAGGGCAACGATTACGAAGATGCGTAGGATCTCCACACTGAAAACATGCACGAACAGCATTGACCGGCTTAGGGTTCTGTAGAGGAGCTGGAGGCGCTGGTAAAGCTGCCTGGGTTGGGGCTTGCTGAGCTGGATTACCTTGGCGACAGTAGGGAGTCGTGTGACCATAGCGGTTGTAGTTGGTGAACAGACGACATGCAGAAGAAGTAGGGTGATGAAAGTTGCAAGTTACACACTTGGGATAAGACCCAGTGTATTGCTTCTTCGCTTCGGGAGCAGCAGGGTTAGCAGCAGCAGGGGTAGGAGCAGGTTTCGCAGCAAGGTTAGCAACAGGGATAATAGCATTACATCCCGAACCCTGAGATTTCCTCTTCTTGTTCTTGCTGCCACTTGGCTGCTGGGTAACTTGGTTAGCAGACTTTGAAGGTGCAGGGGTAGCAAACTGTTTATCACGCACACGATTGTTGTTCAAACTTGCGGCTAGACGGTATAATTCCTCAATAGTATCAAGCTGAGCTGCTTCAATGGAATCACGCATAGCAGGAGGTAGGCCGTTGATGTACTTGGTTATCATCCGCTTAGGAGTCGAAACCAAGTGAGGGACGATAAGACTTAGCTGCTTAAACCGAGTGGTATAAGCCAAGTTGTCATCACCAACTTGCTTCAAATGCCAAAACTCTTCTTCAAGCTTGAGTTGTTCATGAGGAGGGCAGAACTCGAGCATCATGAGTTCTCGCACCTCAGCCCATGGAAGCGCATAGGCTTCTTCATTAGAACGGATATTCCTCTCATTCGACCACCACTCCAACGCTCTGCCTTGAAACATTCCAGTTGCACTCCTAGTCTTTAGATGATCTGGGCACTCGCTGTTAATAAAGGTAACTTCGATGCTGTCAAACCACTCGAGCATAGCAGTCACCCCATCACTGCCCGTGAAGGGCTTAGGATTGCATGAGATGAAATGTTTGTAGTTGAACTTAGTAGACCCTTGCTTTTCGGCCTTTGAGTCCACAGAGGATGGAGGAGTGTTTGATCCTTTGAGCTCAGAGACAATCTTTGGCACGACTCGAGCAATCTGGTCGGCCATGAAAGACATCATCTTCTTCTGAGACTTCTCCCTAGATCTCTTGAGAGTGTCGGATAACTTTCGAGAAGACATCTAAAAGATCCAACAAAAGGATCGTATAAGTCTAGATTAACATAGACTAACATAGATTCACGCGTGGTAGACTAAGACTCAAGACTTCACAAGGTTCTTATAGATACCACAAACCCACGACCTTCGCACGGCGTGTTGTACGAAGCTCGACGACTGTGTCAGAAACGCTTATATATAGGAAGTACCAGCGGCGTATCCACCACGTTTCGGGCACATCGCTGCTACCCCGTACTTGGCGTCATGTTACGTGTCGCAATTGCCAAACAGAACACTCAAAATTATCACAACACACACGTAGACTAATCCGATAGATTTCAATAGATTATCACCACAACCTACGACCCTCGCATGGCATGTTGTATGAAGCTTGGCAGCATGTCAGAAGCGCTTATATATAGGAAGTACCAGCGGCGTATCCACCACGCTTCGGACACAATACTTCCACCTCGTACTCGATGTCATGTTACATGTCGTAATCCGCACTCATCATAGATTAATATAGACTATCATAGGTCTCAATAGATTATGATAAACTCAATAGACTTCACCAGATTCGATAGACATTCAATAGATTGCCATAGATTTCAATAGACTTTCCATATACTTTAATAGATTAATCATAGATTTAGTATTGAAACTTCTCAACTAGCAAAATCCCGCATGGCACGTATTACGAAAGTTCGGCGACATGACAGAAGCACTTATATAGGAAGTACCAGCGGCGTATCCACCATGCTTCGATCACGCCACTTACCCCTCGTCATCGGTGTCATACTTCGCCAACCACAACATTAGGCTAATCAAAATAGATTAAATAACATAGAATGACCCAAATACTCCACATAGATTAACCAATAGTCTAACTTAGATTAGAGTTGACAATCTCGTCACAGTCCACAACGAAAATTTCCCACATGGCACGTTCTACGTAAGTTTGGCAACATGACGGAAGAACTTATATATAGGAAGTACCAGCGGCGTATCCACCATGTTTCGGACATGCCACTTTCTCCCTCGTCCTCGGCGCTAGGCTACGTTTCGTATTTTGTTTCTCAATCCACACATACGTAGTTTACACATAGATTTTGCTAGAATACACGATAGACTTCATATAGATTTCTCATAGGGTACACAAATAGGCCTTCCATAGTTTTAGAATTTATCAACAGACACTAAGTTTCGCATGGCACTTGGTACAAAAGTTGGTAACATGCCAGAAACACTTATATATAGGAAGTACCAACGGCGTATCTACCATGTTTCGGACACGTCACTTTACCCTCGTATTCCATGCCATGTTACGTCTAGTGCCTTAGAAACACATTATCACATTGATTGATCAAGTAGGGTAAAGCTTCGTAAATTTAGTTCGATCTGAGATTAGAATTAACGTATTAGGTTGTGGACACACGTGTGAGTAGTGTAAAAGTATGCCAAAATGAACGAAGAATCGAGTTTAAAACTTCATACATAAAAATCAAGATAACATAAAAGATAGGCTCATAAAACATAGGATTGTTCCGGGTAGAGGAACGGCGACTAACCAAAGTGATTCGAACCCCTTTCAAATTGAGGTAACGTGTCTTGACTTACTTGGACAAATACGTCATCGATGTTAGGCCTACGATATTCGTCCTTTTATCCATTCTACGTTCCTAATTGATCGGAAGTCACAAGACTTTGGCGAGACATAAAATCAAGGAGTGGGACAAGTTATCAAGATCTGAGTTTCACCTCTAAGTTGACAACATCGTACCCCAATAGCGTTGGTACTTATCCGCAGACAAGACCTACTAGAATTATATGGAGATTTTACCATCAAGGTTCGGATGTTACTCCTGACTTGAGAGTATATCTCGTGCAAAATATAAACACTGAGTAACAATGTTTTCAAAATATAAAGTGTACATTATTTTAGCCTTAGGAAAGGCATGTAAGTTTAACGGGAATATATGCTGCTAGGAAGCAGATACGGTAGAATGCATAAGCCTTAAACAACAAATAAGAGTCAAACTTCCTAGAACTATAGACTAGGGCAAGTATCCCTACTTATCCTAATTCCCTATAGTTATGGCTCTGATACCAATCTGTCACACCCCAACCGATGGCGGAAACATCGGGGTGCGAGCACTAGGCGTTCAGATGCTCATGAGATTCCATAACACTAGATATTCCAGTAGAATTTAAATTGATTTCATAATATTTGTCTAAAACATCAATCACAAATAACAAGTATCCAAAACAAAACAAATGTTGATGAAATTGTTCATATAGCTAGATTAACTAAGTGACGTTTCTAGGCATCCCCTAGCTTGATTTCCATGTATTCTGAAGCAACCTATCATCCTGCAACATGTATTAAAATATCAATACAAAAGTATTGGCGAATATACAACTTTGCTAACAGAATAATAGATTAAAACAACTCATATCCACAGTGTAAGCAATAAAAATAGTTTCAGCCGTGCTAGAGTCGCAGTCCACGCAGTGATAGCCCAAGTATCCCGATGCTTTAGTGTTTACCAAAGACTCAAGGTAAACTAGAATCATCCTAACAATACCCCCGAAGAATAATGGGAGAGGTGCACCCCCTATAGCGCTACTATTGTTAAGGCGGAACTACACACCAACGTCACATAGCACAAAATAGAATACTAGAATGCACAAGTTTTCACATACACATAGGATAGAGTTTAGTTTGCAAAGATTCAAGTTTATATAGAATACATGTTACACTCCAAAGTTTTAACAGTAAAAAGGAGATCGAGTATACTCACAGTGATTGCTTAACAGTCACAACTGTTATTGGATCAAAGGGAGCTCTCTTAGAATTAGCCTGATTAGATTACAATAGGACAAGATTCGGACAGAATAACGAGGTTGAATAAAGTGTTGGAAACTGTCACTGGATCGGATGGCTGTCCGATCGGATGGCTATCCAATCGGATTGCAAGTCGACCGGGTGACTTAGCATGAAACGAATGACTTCCCGATCGGACGGTTGTCCGATCGGGTGGTTTAGCGTGAGGGTGAAACGAATGACTTGTCCGATCGGACGGCTGTCCGATCGGGTGGCCATCCTATTCAAGTGTCAAGTATATAGTTCAAGGGTTCTAGTTATCTTGATCGGGTGGCTGCTCCAAGGTTTCAAAGTTACCAAGGTTGCAAGACACGAGTCACTTAATCGGGTGGCTGTCCGATCAGATTGCTGTCTATAACAACTCTAAAGAAAACCGACACCCTCGAATTATTTTCCGACACCCTAATATATTTTAAAATATCCCAATATGTCCAAAAATACACCCCATACGTGAAAACGGGCCCCGAATACCTTAAATATTATCAAAAATAATTAAAAAACTAATTTTTGGGATGAGGCGGGCCGCGTAAGCCACACCTCAACTTTTATGCGGGCCGTGACAAGGTTAGGGCTGGCACGACACTGGGCCGCCACGTGGCCCAACACATGTCAAGGCTAGTCGATGACCCGGATCAGCTATATCTTTGACTTGAGTTGACGCGGGCCGCGTAGCCCCTTGGCTACTCTTTACGCGGGCCGCTTAGAACCCAAACTCAGCACCTATATATAGAAGGCCTTGGATCTTCAGTCAAACTCGCTCACTTTCTTTTCTTAATCACGAAAATCTGATAGAAGGCATAATATACGGGTATTATACCCCCCTAAATAACGAAGTTCTGCCCCGTTGTAAGTATCATAACCCCTAGATACGTATTAGATACTCTGCCCGATTGATCTAGGGTTCCGTAACGGCTGTCGTGGTTCTGCCCGACGTAGTCGTTGGAATGCCGTCTCGGGGAGGGTATTACTAATGTTAAAATGGGTTATTATACTAACACGTGTGCTTTTGTGTAAATTATAGATAATTCTCAGGAAACCCTAAAGGATAATCTAAGACAGCAATGTGAGTTGATCCGCTTTTTGTAAACTTTTTGTTAACTGTTTTTACAAAACCACATACGATTAATTATATATTAAACAGTTATTGAGTATTTGTAAGGATACAATTATCGTGGGTATGTTGGGGTTTTGTATACAAAATTTGTTACTGGAGGGGTAACATTTCCACAAGTCGGGTCTGACAGTACCACGGGTGATAATTGATATGACTTGGAAACAAATATAATTGCGAGATCGCCCTCAATACTGTACAATGGTTTTTATTTAAATTTGATTAAACTGGGATTCACTCACCAGTATTTCCCACTGACAAAATGTTTTTAAACGCGTTTCAGGTAACAAATTGTGAAAGCCAAATAGAAGCCAACTAGATAGCACTGAAGGCTTGGAAAAGTGGCAATAAAGTTACCTAAAATAAAATAGATGTTTTTATTAAATAAAATAGGATTTATTCCTATGAAAATGTGTGTACTGCAAACTTGGGTTTTATCCCATGTGTTTAATATTATGAAAATGTGGTATTTTACTCTGATCCAATATTTCCTAACTACGGCCCTGATGAAAATTCCGCTGCCAAATTAGACAAACACGCGATACCACCGAAACTGGCTTTCGGCCGCCCGTTCCCGGGGATTTGGGATCGGGGGTTGCGACAGAAGGTGGTATTAGAGCTAAGCCACTGATTCAGCCACAGAAGTGTTCTGCTGACATCAAAATTCAATCTGTTAGGAAATAAATTACGGGAATATGTGCATAATTGTATTTCTTGTTATGTGTTATTTGACTATTTTTTAGTTTACAGTATGAGCGACCAAGGACCATCTGACGCATATCGTCAATTGTCTAGTTCGCCTAGAAGCGAAGACACCTCCTCTTCTTAGCCTGCCCTCTCAGGGTACTCTGTTGATATGGAAAAAGGAATATTCATATTTAAGGCTCAGTCAGAGGAGCCATTTCCTCAGAAAAAGAGGGGATGGTTCAGTCGAGGGTCACACGAGCATAGAAAGCGTATGAAAAAGTTACAAGACCAGAGAGCACTAGCAGCAGCCAAAAGAGAAACCGATGCCTATGCCCAGGATATGATTAATAGGGGTATAGCCAACATCCACATTCTAGCAACCACTGTAGCTGACCCTAACCTGGTACAAATGATAGCACCCCAACCACAACTACCAATCCCGGACCAACCAATGAAAATAGAAAACCCTGAAAATCAAGTAGAAATGCATGACTTCAATCCGGAAGAAATACCTAGGGTACCAGCACCAAACCCATTAGACCCAAATTATGACCCATGGTGGGACGATAATAGGGACTATATGCAACGATACCCGATACATGAAGACATGCCCACGCCAAACATAGGAGCCTACCCAGGTTTGGATCCTTTAGATCCCTATTACCACGATGAATACATTAGGGAGATTTTAGAAGATCCTTACCGATTCCAGGCACCTACACCCCCATATCAGGAACCCGCACCCCAGATTCCGATCCCAGTCCTAGAACTTGCACCCTAATGAGTGCAGACAATGTACAAGAACTTAGGACATTTGGTGAGGAAATTTTAGATAGTAGTGAACGAATGAGACAGGTGGGAGAGCGACTCGTTTGGAAGTATGACGAGCGCAATATGGATTTCTGGATGAATCCATGTCCATGAATGTGATGATGGGAACGGTAATAGTAATAATAATAATAATAATAAAATAATAAAATATGTGTGTACGGATGCCTACTACTATTAGTGTAATTTTATTTCAGTTGGTATTGTAATTTTAATTTCAGTACTGGTGTGTAATAGATGCATACTATATGAATAGAGTAAAGTCGCAATGATCGACGCTTTTGACCAAAATGCGTGTCATGTGATTAACTATATTAAATATTATTTTGTGATACTAATATGTGGTAAATGTTTAAAATTCCGATGGCCGACGAAGGAAATCAAGAAAATCTGAATAACGATAACCAGAGTAACATTAACTTGGTTAATGAGAATCCAAGCATCAATAACAATGGGAACCAAATGGACAATAGTGCCGTCCAACACATAGTGGCACAAGGAATCATAGATGCAATGGCATTTATTATTCAAACGGTTCAGGAGGCGAATAATAAAAGTAAACATAGCATTAAACGGCCAATTGAACCAGAACACAGCGTAAACAATGGACCCATACTTCAAGCGCCCATTCCCAAAAGAAGAAGAACCATGCCTTATGATTGTTCTTACAAAGAATTCTGGTGCTGCAAACCAATAGAATTCTCGGGCAATGAAGGATCCATTGCAGCTCTACGCTGGATAGAAAAGATTGAGGCTGTTTTAAAAATAAGCAAGTGTGCTGAAGAAGACAAAATAATGTTTGCTTCTAATTTATTTAAGAACTCAGTCTTAGAATGGTGGAACACTATCCTCCAGTCAAGAGGAAGTGATAAAGTATATATATCATGGAATGGGAAGAATTTAAGAATATGGTAGAAAGGAAATTATGCGCTCCCAATGAAAAGGAACAGATAACGAATAAGTTTCTAAACCTAAGGATGACCGGGGTAGATAGTAAGGGTTATATTACTACATTCTTTGAATATGCTAGAATAGTACCAACCCTTGCATCACCTGAACCAGTATTAATCTCCCGTTACATCTGGGGTTTAATTGGAGAGATTAGACATGTAGTCAAGGCAGCTAGACCTCAAACTATATAAGAAGCCGTAGAACTAGCAAACACCTTGACAGATGAATTAATCCGTACTAGAGAAGAAGACCAGAGGAGAAACCTAACCCAAAGACTTACCCAAGAATTCCATTCTGGGAATTACAACCGTAGGAATATGGGTTCTACCTTTGCACCATTCTGCAAGGTCTGCAAGAAAAAGCATTCGGGAAAATGCTCAACTCATTGCAATTTCTGCAAAGCACCCGGACACAAGGAAGAAGATTGCAGGAGGAAATCTAGCAATGGACTGTGCTTCAACTGTGGAGAAAAAGGTCAAATCAAGCCAAACTGTCAGAAATTAGCTCCAGCTGTGAACAAAAGGAACACTAAAAATGCTAGAGCATTCGTGCTGACTGCAGATGAAGCTAAGATGATTCCAGACGTGATAACTGGTATGTTTTTAGTTAATGATGTTTTTGCTAAACTATTATTTGACTCTGGTGCAAACCAAAGTTTTATTAATACTTCATTTTGCAAACTTCTAAACCAGTCATTAACTAAACTACCACAAGAATGTCTAGTTGAGACAGCTAATGGAGAAACTGTTAGGATTTCTGAAATCTTGTAGGAAGCAAAAATAGAATTTTTAAACCAAAAGTTTATGGCAAACCTTTATCCCATGAATCTGGAAGGATTTGATGTCGTTTTAGGAATTGATTGGTTAATAGCCAATAAAGCCAGTATTTTATGTGATCAAAAGTCAATTCAAGTAAATTCACCAAAAGGTGAAAAAGATCACTATTAAAGGAGATAAGCCCTCTAGATCCACTAAATTCATCTCTGTGATGAAAACTGCAAGTTATATAAGAAAAGGGTCTATAGTGTATTTGATTTCCATAATCACTAACACTAAAGGAAAAGAATTAAAAGACATTCCAGTAGTGTCTCAGTTTTCCGATATATTTCCAGAAGAATTACCAGGACTACCGCCAGACAGAGAAGTTGAATTCAGAATTCACCTGCTACCAGGAACAGCACCAATTGCTAAAGCACCTTACCGTTTGGCACCCGCCGAAATGCAGGAACTGAAGAAACAGTTAGATGAATTATTAGAGAAGGGATTCATACAGCCAAGCTCATCGCCATGGGGAGCGCCAATTTTATTCGTTAAAAAGAAAGATGGATCAATGCGTATGTGCATTAACTACCGTGAATTGAACAAAGACACATTAAGAACCGGTACCCATTACCGAGAATCGATGATCTGTTCGATCAATTGCAAGGAGCTCGATTTTTCTCTAAAATCGATTTAAGGTCAGGATATCATCAATTAAAGGTACAGGAAGAGGATATTCCTAAAACCGCATTTAGAACCAGGTATGGTCATTATGAATTTACTGTCATTCCATTTGGTTTAACCAATGCCCCAGCTGCATTTATGGACATGATGAACCGAATATGTAAGCCATATTTGGATAAATTCATAATTGTCTTTATAGATGATATTTTCATATATTCTAAAAGTAAAGAGGATCATGCAAAGCATTTGTGCTCACTTTTAAGTCTATTAAGAAAGGAAAAGCTTTATGCTAAATTTTCAAAATGTGAGTTTTGGTTAGAACAGGTATAGTTTCTTGGACACTTAGTGAACCATGAAGGAATTCATGTGGATCCCTCAAAGATCGAGGTGATTACTAAATGGAAGACCCCTGAATCACCAATAGAGGTTAGAAGTTTCTTAGGATTGGCCGGTTATTATAGAAGATTTATTCGAGACTTTTCTAGAATAGCCATTCCTTTAACTAAGTTAACCTGTAAATCCATTAAGTTTGAATGGGGACCAAAGCAAGAAGACGCATTTAGAATTCTTAAGCAAAGATTAACCCACGCACCCATACTAGCGTTACCAGAAGGAACTGAAGACATGGTAGTCTATTGTGACGCTTCCAAACTAGGTTATGGATGTGTATTAATGCAACGCCAAAAGGTTATAGCATATGCGTCTAGACAACTTAAGAATCATGAAGAGAATTATTCAACCCATGATCTAGAATTAGGAGCTATAATTTTTTCCCTTAAGATTTGGAGACATTACCTTTATGGTAGTAAGTTTACCATATTTACTGATCATAAAAGTTTAAGGTATGTTTTCGGGCAAAAAGAGTTGAATATGAGACAAAGACACTGGATGGAGATGCTTAGTGATTATGATTGTGATATCCAGTATCATGAAGGAAAAGCAAATGTAGTGGCAGATGCTTTAAGCCGAAAGTATCACGAAAAGCCAAAAAGGGTACGTTCTCTTAAATTAAATCTAAAAGTAGATTTAAATGAACAAATTAAAAAGGCACAAGAATCAGTAATCAAGGAAGATACTGAAAAGCTAAAAGGTATGATTAAGGAATTACAACAAGGAACAGATGGAATTTAGAGATTCCATGAAAAGAGAAAGTGGATACCTAAATTAGGAAATCTACGTCATAACATATTAGAAGAAGCCCATAAGTCCAGATATACGATGCATCCTGGAAGTGATAAAATGTATCAGGATTTAAGAAATAATTTTTGGTGGATAGGAATGAAAAAGGATATAGCAGCTTATGTTTCAAAATGTTTAACCTGTTCACAAGTTAAAGCTGAACACCAGAAACCCTCAGGTTATTACAACAGTTAGAAATGCCAGTATGGAAATGGGAATTGATAACAATGGATTTTGTTACTAAATTACCCAAAACAAGAAAAGGTAATGATACAATCTGGGTAATTGTAGATCGGCTAACCAAATCAGCCCATTTCCTACCAATGAAGGAAACTTTCAGTATGGAACAGTTAGCTAAATTATATGTAAATGAAATCGTTTCATTACATGGAATTCCTTTATCAATTGTTTCTGATAGGGATAGCCGTTTTACCTCTCCTTTTTGGTTAAATTTCCAAAAAGCATTGGGAACTAAGTTGAATCTAAGCACAACTTATCATCCTTAAACCGACGGACAAAGCGAAAGGACAATTCAGACAATGGAAGACATGCTTAGAGCTTGTGTAATTGATTTCAGAGGTAATTGGGACGATCACTTACCTTTAATAGAATTTTCTTATAATAATAGTTATCACACAAGTATCAATGCTGCACCATTCGAAGCACTGTATGGACGAAAGTGCCGAACCCCAGTCTGTTGGGCAGAAATTGGGGAAAAGCAACTATCTGGACCTGAGATAGTGCAAGAAACGACTGACAAGATCATTCAAGTTAAGGAACGACTGAAAACAACACGTGATAGACAGAAAAGCTATGCTGACAACCGACAAAAACCATTGGAATTTTAAGTAGGAGACAAGGTATTGTTGAAAGTCTCTCCTTGGAAATGAATAATAAGATTCATCAAAAGAGGGAAGCTAAGTCCCAGGTATGTTGGACCTTTTGAGATTATTAGAAGAATAGGACCTGTAGCCTATCAGCTACAACTGCCAGAGGAAATGGCAGGAATACATGATGTATTTCATGTATCTAATCTCAAGAAATGCTTAGCTGATGAATTGCTAATGGTACCTCTTAAGGATATAGAGGTAAATGAACAACTCAAATTTGTAGAAAAGCCTCTACAGATTGAAGACAGGAAAGTCAAGAACCTCAAGCATAAGAGATTAGTTCTAGTCAAAGTGAAGTGGGACTCCAAAATAGGACCTGAGTACACCTGGGAGCTTGAATTAGAGATGCAAAGGAAATATCCACACTTGTTTCAGTGGATCTCGAGGACGAGCTCTAAAACAAGGTGGAGAGGATATAACAACTCTAAAGAAAACCGACACCCTCGAATTATTTTCCGACACCCTAATATATTTTAAAATATCCCAATATGTCCAAAAATACACCCCATACGTGAAAACGGGCCCCGAATACCTTAAATATTAACAAAAATAATTAAAAAACTAATTTTTGGGTTGAAGCGGGCCGCGTAAGCCACACCTCAACTTTTACGCGGGCCGCGACTAGGTTAGGGTTGGCACGACACTGGGCCGCCACGTGGCCCAACACATGTCAAGGCTAGTCGATGACCCGGATTAGCTATATCTTTGACTTGAGTTGACGCGGGCCGCGTAGCCCCTTGGCTACTCTTTACGCGGGCCGCGTAGAACCCAAACTCAGCACCTATATATAGAAGGCCTTGGATCTTCAGTCGAACTCGCTCACTTTCTTTTCATAATCACGAAAATCTGATAGAAGGCATAATATACGAGTATTATACCCCCCTAAATAACGAAGTTCTGCCCCATTGTAAGTATCATAACCCCTAGATACGTATTAGATACTCTGCCCGATTGATCTAGGGTTCCGTAACGGCTGTCGTGGTTCTGCCCGACGTAGTCGTTGGAATGCCGTCTCGGGGAGGGTATTACTAATGTTAAAATGGGTTATTATACTAACACGTGTGCTTTTGTGTAAATTATAGATAATTCTCAGGAAACCCTAAAGGATAATCTAAGACAGCAATGTGAGTTGATCCGCTTTTTGTAAACTTTTTGTTAACTGTTTTTACAAAACCTCATACGATTAATTATATATTAAACAGTTATTGAGTATTTGTAAGGATACAATTATCGTGGGTATGTTGGGGTTTTGTATACAAAATTTGTTACTGGAGGGGTAACATTTCCACAAGTCGGGTGTGACAGTACCACGGGTGATAATTGATATAACTTGGAAACAAATATAATTGCGAGATCGCCCTCAATACTGTACAATGGTTTTTATTTAAATTTGATTAAACTGGGATTCACTCACCAGTATTTCCCACTGACAAAATGTTTTTAAACGCGTTTCAGGTAACAAATTGTGAAAGCCAAATAGAAGCCAGCTAGACAGCACTGAAGGCTTGGAAAAGTGGCAATAAAGTTACCTAAAATAAAATATATGTTTTTATTAAATAAAATAGGATTTATTCCTATGAAAATGTGTGTACTGCAAACTTGGGTTTTATCCCATGTGTTTAATATTATGAAAATGTGGTATTTTACTCTAATCCAATATTTCCTAACTACGGTCCTGATGAAAATTCCGCTGCCAAATTAGACAAACACGCGATACCACCGAAACTGGCTCGCGGCCCCCCGTTCCCGGGGATTTGGGATCGAGGGTTGCGACACTGTCCGATCGGGTTGTCACTCGATTGGGTGAACCTCGTTCCTTTGACGTTTGTAAGATTTTCTAAGTTTAACGATGATGGCATGGTGCGTGTTGTGACAATGGTAAACTCATCGTCACACAGCCGTTCCGATCTGGTGGGAACCACCCCAGTCCGATCTATTACTATTCGTGATAATGTTTATGTCAAACTCCGTATTCCGGCCATCATCCTCCGGTGGAAATCCATCCTTGAGCTGACTCTAGACTAATAATCAAGTCTATAGTCTGTTCAGAACCGGATCTCGCCATTTAAAGTAAAATATTGAAGAAAAGATGAAGAAACTTAAGTTTTATCATGAAAATACTTAGATTTAGTGATAATTACATGGAATCCCTTAGATCTTAGCTAGATCTCACCAAGAATGACCTCATATGACAGTTTGTACAAACCATCATGATGACATCATCCTTAAGATCTCAGGTCTGAGAGATTTCATGGTGAAAAGCGTAATTTCAAAGGTGAATCACGTAGAGGATGAAGTGTAGATGAAGAAAGTACAAGGATCTAGCTTTAAACGTACCGAAATCACCAAGAAATGGAGAAAATGTAGTGTGCGTGTGTCTGGTCGAACAGGGCTGTCACATCAGGGAATAAAGTGATATGACAGGCCTATTTATAGTGTGAAGGAAACTTGAGGCGGTTTGGCTTGGATAGGGTGGTGGCCCGTTCGGGTGGTCATCCGATCGGGTGGTAACCCGATAGGGTGGCAATCCGATCGGGTGGCAATCCGATTGGATTGTCACTCTGGCCAATCCAACCTTGCCGCGTTCCCGACTTTGATTCATTTTGTGAGTTAGTTTAAGCGTTGCGTATTATTGAGTAATAAAACAACTAGATTACATCATAGACACCAAAAGTTTGCAAGATTAATAGATTCCGCCAGTGACAAGGCTCCAGTCTCTCGTTCAACCAAGAATCAAGTTTCACGAGTCTAAGGAGTCAAGCACCAAATAGATTTAGACATTCCAAACATAGATTTAGGCATTCCAACATAGATTTAGACATTTCAAATATAGAGTTAGGCATTCCAAGCATAGATTTAGGCATTCCAAGCATATAGATATAGACATTTCAAATATAGAGTTAGGCATTCCAAGCATAGATTTAGGTATTCCAAGCATATAGATATAGACATTTCAAGGATATAGACATTCCACACGTAGATTTAGGAATTTCAAGTATATAACATAGACTTCCACATAGATTAGGGTTAAAATTGACAAATAGACAAACTTTGGGGACTAATCTTGACAAAATCCTAAAGTTTAGGGTGTCACACCCCTATATTTCCACATATTACCAGTGGGCCCGACGGGGAGTATCGTGACGTAGTTGATATCATCATAGTCAATACACACAATATAATAGCACAACGGAAGGCTTGGTGAATAAACTATTACAAACCATAATGTCTGAGTTTTGAGTGAAAGAATATACAGACTGGAAGGTAATAAGATCCACAGGCGGATCATGAATAAATACAAAGAAACAAAATAACAGACTTCAGGTATCTATGGATTTGCAAGATCCTCATATGACACCTAATAGCTCCAGCCTATTACGAGAAGTACCTGTCAATCAGCCTTTAAGAAAATACGTCAGTTTACACTGGTAAATACAATTAACTGACACTTTTGAAAACATTTATGAAAATTGATTTAAGTGCACATGGCACAAATCTTTTATAACTTGGGACAATTATTTAAATATAATCTTGTATATAGATTTACATGTCTGTCTTACAATTGGGGCCGGTTGTAAGCCGGTCGTGATTAACCGACTCACCACTTATAGAACCCACAAAGGAGTTATCCCCAACATGTGGGTTTATATTTTAGCATTTTCATCTGTCAGGTGTATGCCTACACCTCGTGCATAGGTCGTGGCCATTTTTAAATGAAATGAGCCGAACATATCCAAGACACGGTCGAATTAACCCCCAATGATTATGTTATCAAACAATACAAATTAAAACGGGTTATGCAATTTATTAATCACAATCCGATTAAATGATTTCATACCTGACTAAGCGGTATTATTATTATATCGTATCCCAAGCCCGTATAAGGGAAAATAAGTTAAAAGTATTTACCTGAACTCAAAGGTGAAAGTAACTCAGCCGTAAATCCTAAAGCTGTATGAAGATACCTTCTACTGGATGCTACTTCATCTCTATAGAAGGTTTAATAACCTATTAGGGTGTTAACGGGCCTTTAGTTAAGTCAAGGACTTAGACCGGCTAGCTAGAAAGAAACTTTACGGTTCTAAACGCTAGATTAAGCGGAGACCAGAATAGAATGTGGTTTAGACCCGACAAGCTTGGATACTTGTATAATATGGGTAAACTAATCACATTCTGGAATTTGAGGATTTAATGATAAGGTTAAACCCGTTTCGGCTATTATACGTAAACTAGTCACATAAACCGATCCGAACGCGTAAACGCGTAACGGGTAACCAAATGAATTATATACAGGTCTTAATTGTTATTATGCTTAAAATATGTTAATACATCAGTAGGATGTTAACATATATGCCCAAAAAGTAATTTAAACCAATTTAAGTCCCGAAAGGGCGTTTTGGTAATTTTAATACTTATAAAAGAGATTTTATAATAAACTGAAGTTCTGGTCTATTGAAATCAGTAAAAATATTTAATTTAATAAGTTACATCAGTAGGGTATTGCCTATATGGGAAATTTATCCTTTATAACCAATTTATGCACCGAAGGGACATTTTGGTAATTTCACATAAGCTTTAAAGGTTAATTTTGGAAATCTAAGTTTAAAACTTTTGCTTACTGTTAAAGTATAGAAATTTATTGAAAACATCAGTAGGTATCAAGTCTTATATGTTAAAAATAGTTTTAACCCATACTATGCGCTTAAAACGCGTAAAAGTCGGTTTTAAGCGATTTTCGGGTCATAATAGGAAATCTGAGTTTTTGATCAGTTTATAAAGTTCAAAATATTTTATTTATTATATAGAATCAGTAGCAAAAAGTTTGGTATCAATATGTGATGTAAAACTCATTTTATTCAAGAAAAGGGTATAACCGGCAATTACCGAATTAATGCTAGAACCCTATGACATGATCAGTTTAAAAATAATTAAAAATATTCAAAAATCCAAAAATATTATATTACATCAGTGGCTAAAAATTTTGGTGTCAAAAATTTGGGTTTAGATAGGCTTTATGCTAATTACGCCGTTTAATTAATAAAAAGCTTTCTAATTACGCTATTGAGCATAACTCCTAATCTAAACCTCAAACTGATGTCAAATTTTTAGGACAAGTTTATAAATCAGTAACAAAGGCTTTTTTCCTCTCACATTTCTAAAAATCTCATTTGTGTATCAAAAGGGCGTTTATGGCATTTGTAAGCATATTAACGATCAAGAGCATATAATTCAAACCACTAAGAACCATGCACTATAACTCCAGAGGGTTATACTACTGAGTAAAGTGGTCTTAATGGAAGCTTAAAACATCGGAGAATTAAGCTTGAATGGGTCAGAACTGAAAGTCAAAGCAAAAGTCAAGCTTTTGCGACTTTCAGTTATAAACTGACCTTAGACAGATAATTGTCGGGTTAGGACTGATAAAACATGCTTTAATATTAATTACCAAGTCAACATAATGTTAAAATATATTTTAGAACCTCTGGTTTATTAATTTTATTCATTTTTAAACTTTCTGTCCAGTTTGACTTTTTGTCAAACTAGTTTGACCCGACAATTAACTAGTCAAACGAAATAATTAGGAGGTGCCCTTTTAAGGGTTAATCACCTACATTAATATGGTTCCATAACCACTTTCATTTTGATCAGTGGCTGGACCATTTGTGATTAATTCGAAAGTCAAAGCTAAATTACGACAAGTTTGACTTTTCGGTTATTAAGCTAATTAAAACGACTAAGCAGGTAATAAAGCTCTTACTTAGGGTCCTTGCTATCTTTTCTACACTTGGAAATCTTCACCTAATGCTTGCAAGCTCCAGAGACAAGTTCCTTTTAGTTGTTGCAACTTATGTGTATAAGAACTCAACACTCAAGTCCCTTATATACTAAATTCCATGAGTTTAGATCATCCACATCTGTTATGGGAGTCCCTAGGATCACCCCAGGTGTCCTAGTGGGTTAAATAAACCGACATACAGCCCCTCGATTCGATAAAATTAAGGTTAAGGCGGTGCAACAGCTTAAACATACATCTGTCCTTAACATTCTGCGATGGGCGTTTTCAGGCGGGCCGCGTAAAGAACAAGAGAAGTCTTACACGAGCCGCGTAGACCTGGTTTCCAGGTTAAACCACTTTTAAACATGGCAGAATCAGTCCCTGGTGGTTTTATACCCTATTTAACCTCATTCTTGGCATGTAAGGCCCTTGTAGTTAGTTTGTAGAGGCTCAAGGATGTATAAACAAACTTCGTTAGGCTCGGTTTCGTTAAATATCTCTATGAAAGCAAGTTTCATCAAGTTGACACTTATAGCCCAAAGTCTTGAAAACTTGTTTAACGATCTCGAAACCATGTGAAATTTATACTACTTATTCTTGAGAGTATATTTGAATATTTTGAAGCCTCGGGTTCGTTAAAAGGTCACTCAAAGGTCAGAATTTAACACGTTGACACGTTTAACCCCTGTAGTTTAATAATCTTCCGATTATTTTCACAAACTGCTTCTTATATCCAGTCAATCACTCGTTTAAGAATATATTCTTCACGTAAGGTCATTCAGAGGCACAAGTTTGGCATGTTGACACTTTTAGTCTCTCTGGACGCATAGTTTCAGTTTTTGACAACTTTAGTCCTTCAAACTCAATCTTTCACATGTTTAGAGTTTAGGACACGTATCTTTACATAATTGGACACGTTTTTACGTGGTGTTACATCCTCACCCCCTTAAAAGAAATCTCGACCTCGAGATTTACTGAAATAAGTGAGGGTACTTCTGTCGCATAGTAGACTCAACTTCCCATGTATATTCGGGACCCCTACGGGCATCCCATTTGACCTTTACTATAGGCACATGCTTCCTTCGGAGCTTTTTAACCTGACGATCTTCGATCGCTATAGGTTTTTCAACAAATCTTAGTCATTCATCAATTTGCACATCTTTATGAGACATGGCCAGTGATTCATCAGCTAGGCACTTTTTGAGATTACAGATGTGGAACACATTATGGATTCCACTCAGCTCCTCTGGCAAGTTTAGCTTATAAGCTACACTGCCGACACATTCGATAATCTTGAATGGTCCAATATACCTCAGGCTTAACTTGCCCTTCTTACCGAAACGCATCACACCTTTCCAGGGTGATACTTTCAGTAAGACTTTGTCACCAACCTCAAACTTTAGAGGTTTTCGCCTCTTGTCAGCATAACTTTTCTGCCTATCCCTGGCAGCTTTCAGGCGATCACGAATCTGACAATCTTGTCCGTCGTTTCAAGGACTATATCAGGTCCTGATAACTGAGCTTCTCCTACTTCCTCCCAACAAACAGGCATTCTGCATTTCCTACCATACAATGCCTCAAAAGGTGCAGCCTGAATACTAGTATGGTAGCTATTGTTATAGGAGAACTCGATCAAGGGTAGGTGGTCATCCCAACTACCGCCTAAATCAATAACACACGCACGAAGTATGTCTTCCAAAGTTTGAGTTGTACGCTCGCTTTGTCCATCTGTCTGAGGATGGTAAGCAGTACTAAAGTTCAAACGAGTACCCAAAGATTGTTGGAAACTTTTCCAAAAGTGAGAGGTGTATCTAGTATCTCTATCAGAGATAATAGACACCGACACTCCGTGGAGAGATACAATCTTATCCACGTAAAGCTGAGCTAGCTTGTCAGAGCTATGAGTCTCTTTAATGGGTAAGAAGTGTGTTGACTTAGTCAGTCTATCAACTATGACCCATATGGTATCATTTCCATGCCTTGTTTTAGGTAACTTAGTTATAAAGTCCATAGTTACCATTTCCCACTTCCATGTGGGAAGTTCTGGCTGCTGAAGCAGACCCGATGGTTTTTGATGCTCTGCTTTAATCTGAGCACAGGTCAAGCACTTAGCTACATGGGTGGCAATGGATTTCTTCAACCCTATCCACCAATAATTAGCTTTCAAATCCTGATACATCTTGTCACCTCCAGGGTGAACTGAATACTTGGAGTGGTGAGCTTCCTGGAGGATTACATCTCGAAGTCCTCCATGAATGGGAACCCAGATTCTTCCATTCAGTCTGAGAATTCCATCCTTGCCAGCTGTTAACTGTTCAGCAATTACACCTAACTTCTCTTCTGGAAGGTTAGCTTCCGAAACAGCATCTTTCTGTGCAGTTAACAGACTTTCATTTAGGCTATTCTTCAATTCGATGCTCTTAGCATTAATCTTGATAGGTTTGACTCTTTCCTTTCGGCTTAGAGCATCTGCGACCACATTCGCTTTACCAGGATGGTAGCGAATTTCACAATCATAATCATTTAAAGTTTCCATCCAACGGCGTTGCCTCATATTGAGCTCTTTTTGATTGAATAGGTGTTGGAGACTTTTGTGATCTGAATAGATCACACATTTAGTTCCATACAAATAATGTCTCCACAACTTTAGTGCGAATACAATGGCACCCAACTCTAAATCGTGGGTGGTGTAATTCTTTTCATGCACCTTTAGTTGTCGTGATGCATAGGCAATCACCTTGCCTTTTTGCATAAGCACACAACCCATACCGGTGTGTAGTGCATCACAGTATATGATAAACTCTTCAATTCCTTCAGGTAAAGACAATACCGGAGCATTGCTCAACTTCTGCTTAAGAATCTCAAAGGATTCTTGTTGTTTCGGACCCCAATCAAACTTAACATTCTTACGGGTCAAAGAAGTTAATGGTGCTGCTATCCTTGAGAAGTTCTCAATAAATCTTCTATAGTAACCAGCCAAACCCAGAAAGCTACAAATTTCAGTTGGATTCTTGGGTGCTTCCCAATTCATCACGGCTTCTACCTTAGCGGGATCTACTTGGATACCATGCTCACTAACAACGTGTCCAAGAAATTGGACTTCACGAAGCCAGAATTCACACTTGGAGAATTTAGCATAAAGTTTCTCTTATCGAAGCAATCCTAAGATGCATCGATGGTGCTTCTCGTGATCAACTTGATTACGAGAGTAGATAAGTATGTCATCTATGAAAACGATGACAAACTTATCTAGGTATGGCTTGCAGACTCTATTCATGAGGTCCATGAATACTGTTGGTGCATTAGTGAGCCCGAAAGGCATCACTAAGAACTCAAAATTTCCATACCTTGTTCTGAATGATGTCTTTGGTACATCTTCAGTCTTAACCTTGAGTTGATGATACCCAGACCTTAAGTCAATCTTCGAGAAGTAGCTTGCCCCTTGGAGTTGATCGAATAAGTCGTCGATCCTGGGCAAAGGATAACGATTCTTGATCGTTACCTTATTCAATTCACGATAATCAATGCATAAGCGCATTGATCCGTCCTTCTTTTTCACAAACAATATTGGAGCTCCCCACGGCGAAGAGCTAGGTTGTATAAAACCCTTTTCCAGTAAGTCATCTAATTGAGTCCTAAGCTCTTTCATTTCAGTAGGTGCTAGACGATAAGGAGCTCGTGCAATAGGTGCAGCTCCTGGTAGAATGTCTATCCTGAACTCTACTTGCCTCTCAGGAGGTAATCCAGGTAACTCGTCAGGAAAGACATCAGGATACTCAGAGATGATTGGGATGTCTTCAATCTTATGCTTCGGATCATTCACAGTCACTTGTGCCATGTAAATGACACATCCGCTCTTTAAACACTGCGATACCTTGAGAATAGACACATTGTTGGGAAACCCGTATTGGGTATCTCCTTGAATGGTGAAGGATTCACCAGAAGGGGTTTTGATAATAACTAGCTTTTTATCACAGGCAATTTGGGCTTGGTTATGCGACAACCAATCCATGCCTAAAACTATATCAAACCCAGCCAATTTCATTGGCAAGAGGGATAGCAGGATAGAATGATTCTTGATGGATATAAAGCATCCATCAAGAAGAGTTGAAGCTGTTTCTAAGGTACCATCGACAAGTTCTACCTCATATTTTATGTCTAGAGTCTTAATAGGCAAATTCAGTGACTTACAAAACTTATGGTGTACAAAAGACTTATCAGCACCTGAATCAAATAAGACTCTAGCATAATTATTATTAATGAGGAAGGTACCTGTTATGACGTTCTCATCGTTCACCGCTTCCCTAGCATTCATTTGGAAAACCCTTGCATTGGTTTTCTTTGCCTCCTCGGGCTTTTTAGCATTCTTGGGGAAATTGGTCTTGATGTGCCCCTTTTCATTGCAACCATAACAGGTTGCATCCTTAATGTTCCGGCACTCTACAGATTTTTGCCCTTTCTTTTTGCAGATCCCACATGGTTTGGCTTGCGGGTCCTGGTTGCACCTCACAAAGTGCCTCTTGTTGTAGGTTTTGCATCTGGGCTTGTCACCTGACTGCCCCTTCTTGAAATTAAAGTTTCCTTTATTCTTCTTGTTTGACAGAGGAGACTTGTCTTCCTCCCTCTTCCTCTTCCCATCATCGGTAGCTTTCTTTTCCCTACTCCTCACGACATCAAGCGTGAGGGACAAAGATAGATCCACAGCAGATCTATATGTGGCTGGCTTAGAAGCCTTAACATTCCCTTTCACTTCAGGGGCCAAACCACCGATGAAACGCGCAATACGTTTAGGTTCAGGGGTAACTAAGTATGGTACAAGCCTCGACATCGAGTTGAAGCTAGTTACATAGGATCTACAATCCAGGTCCTTCATTACCAGGGTGAGGAAGTCAGTTTCTATCCTTTTAACCTCATGTTGAGGACAATAAGTGTCCTTCACCAAATCAACAAACTTGTTCCATGAAAGGTTGTACAAATGAACCTTTCCAGTGGCTTGCACTAATGCTTTCCACCATGTAAGGGCATCGCCCTTGAAAGATTGAGACACAAACTTCACTATATCTTCTTTAGCACATCCGCTGATCTCTATCACAGTCTCCATTTTGTCTAACCATTTCATACAGTCTATCGCTCCCTTTTCTCCTGTGAAGTCCCTAGGTTTACAGGAGACAAAGTATTTATAGGTACAACCCTTGGTGTACCGGGGAGTCGGTTCAAGGACAACTTGCCTCTGAGGTTCACTTCTTTGATTAGACGAGTGTTGTGACTCACTCTTTTTCTGTGTATGAGAATGGGAATGGGATTTTGAATGAGTTTTGGACCGAACAATACTCGGGTCCTTAAATTTATCATCCACAGCCTGAGCTACTGTGGTGGTTATCATTGCTTGCAATTCAGCAGCAGTGATATTGATCCTGGTATTATTTCCTTATGCGGGATGACTGTTTGCTTCATCCGAGCCAGCCATTTTCGAATACTATATCAAACAATAATGATATATTTAAATTATATAATGAATCATCGCATTGATGATTAGATGGTCATGGTATTATTAAGCCATATAGATCATCTAAAATAAAGATTAATTAAATCATGATTTGCCTAGGTTACAACAGAACCATAATAAGCAATTAATAGGATATAATCCTTGATAATTATTAGACAGGGGATATGAATCACAACTGTCAATGTCACGAAAGACATTTTCATATAGCACAAGGCTTGTCTCGAAGGACATTTAGATGGCACAAAAGCCTTGTCACAAGGGCAATTATAATCATTGATCTCCTGGATCAGTGATCTTTTTTTTAAGGGTCGAACAAAGTTCATCGTCTTTCTGACAAGAAGTTTATAAACAAAACTTTCATTATCTTTATTACACCTTTGCTCATAAGCATACATTTCAAAATGGATGTTTTGGTGTATACATCATATTGATGTTTATTAGTCATGATTCACATTGATCATATAGGCTATATATAAGTGACTTGGAAGGATCCAAGTACATTTGGAAGCTTGTGTGGTTTCTCATACCGCACATCCAGGAATGTTAACATGTTTTCAGATGTTAACAGAGAGTTATTATCTTAAAAAGGTTGTACCATCATAGCCATTTAATTTTTTGGCTAGGTTATACCTCTA
Source organism: Helianthus tuberosus (assembly GCA_030545235.1). NCBI lineage: Eukaryota > Viridiplantae > Streptophyta > Magnoliopsida > Asterales > Asteraceae > Helianthus > Helianthus tuberosus. The sequence continues at coordinate 173,023,133 of CM060442.1, forward strand.
AGAATTTCTTTGGCAGATCAATCAAATTTAAAATGATATAGCATGATGTAATAAAATACATATTTAAAAGTAAAAAATAACTTCATTAAATCACGAAACTAGTGCAACAATGCCCTAAACGGGACTTGAAAACAACATACTGCCCACGCAGGGGCTGCAGAAATAAAAGTAAGTCCACACAGGGACTTGGTACTGAAAATAAAGAAAATGTCCTCGCAGGGACTTTATTAAAAGACAATACAAGATAAATTAAACAACTTCCTACTTCTTCTTGCCTTTAATAAGGTTCGCAAGGCCTTTGAAAAAACCATTTTGCTTCTTCTTAGTTTCATTGGCATCACGTTCAACCCGGTCTAACCTCTGTAAAATCTCCTGAGTTTGTTCTTGTTGAGGAGGAGGTTGCTGGTAAGGTGGGTATTGGTAACCCTGCACCGAATATCCAGTTGGGTAAACTGGAGGGTAAGAAGAAGGATAAAGTGCATTGTACTGAGCAGCTATAATCCGATGGGTATCCAGACGGATTATACCCAGATGAACCTGGGTATGTTGGGATTGGGTTTTCGAAACCCAAAGGTGGCTGCAGTGGTGCATGAGAAACTGGCGGAGGGTTGACTTCCAGCACCGTGTGTGAGGGTCCACCCACTTGGGGGTCCTCTGGAATAGGCGGGTAAGAACTTGAACCATGAGGGATGCGAACCGTGGTCCCCCACGTACAGACATTCGAGCATTTCTCCTTCACCTTGGCGGCTCAGGAGGCTGTTGAGGTGGTTCCTCAACTGGTAAAGGTGGTGGGGTAACAGCTTGAAGTTGTGGTTCAACCAAAGGAGGTTGGGTCGGGGAGTTGTGGTATGAAGGGGTAAAGAACCAATCATACTGAGCCATTTTCTCAGCATACGAATCAGGCCCTCGGTACGGTGATCCTTGATATGGTGAACCACTCGAGATGCTAATAGGGTGGCCCGGTGTTCCGGTTTGCAATTCAGGGTCCGGGTCGTCGTCCATTTCCATCTCCTTAGAGAAATGATCCTCAGTTCCAAGAGGATTGAAACCCAAAAAGTCGTTGACGTATGCATTGGGATTAAACTGAGTTGGAGAGTAGGTAGAATCCGAGTGATGAAAAGGATGGGAGTTAAAGGAGTGGTGTGATTGGTTCGAGTGGTGTGATTGGTGAGGATCCTAGTGAGACAGAATGTCTCGCTGGCTCAAAGCTATGTCTCCAATGGTCCCGTGAGTCGGAGCCAGAGAGTGAATCGGATGGGGTACGTCGGTGGGAGGGTCCCGCGTGGCCTGATGGCCCTCCTCGCATTGGTCCTTTTCCCTTGCCTCTCACTCATGGCGGCATTTTCCGAGAAGTTAACCTGTCAAAACAAGTAAATATAATATAAACAATAAAAAGAAAGTTAAGAATAAATCCTAGGTCATTAGCCTAGACTCGAAAGTCTAAGGAATGTGCTTATTGTGTCATTGAGATTAAACACAAAAGGTTAGTGTTTAATTCACTCAATGTTGGCTCTTATACCAACCTGTCACACCCCTATATTTCCACATATTACCGGTGGGCCCGGCGGGGAGTATCGTGACGTAATTAATATCATCATAGTCAATGCACACAATATAATAGCACAACGGAAGGCTTGGTGAATAAACTCTTACAAATCATAATGTCTGAGTGTTCGAGTGAAAGAATATACAGACTGGAAGGTAATAAGATCCACAGGCGGATCATGAATAAATACAAAGAAACAAAATAACAGACTTCAGGTATCTATGGATTTGCAAGATCCTCTTATGACACCTAATAGTTCCAGCCTATTATGAGAAGTACCTGTCAATCAGCCTTTAAGAAAATACGTCAGTTTACACTGGTAAATACAATTAACTGACTTTTTTGAAAACATTTATGAAAATTGATTTAAGTGCACATGGCACAAATCTTTTATAACTTGGGAAAATTATTTAAATATAATCTTGTATACAGATTTACATGTTTGTCTTACAATTAGGGTCGGTTGTAAGCCGGTCATGATTAACCGACTCACCACATATAGAACCCACAAAGGAGTTATCCCCAACATGTGGGTTTATATTTTAGCATTTGCATCTGTCAGGTGTATGCCTACACCCCGTGCATAGGTTGTGGCCATTTTCAAATGAAACGAGCCGAGGATATCCATGACACGGTCGAATTAACCCCCAATGTTTATGTTATCAAACAACATAGATTAAAACGGGTTATGCAATTTATTAATCACAATCCGATTAAATAATTTCATACCCGACCAAGCGGTATTATTATTATACCGTATCCCAAGCCCGTATAAGGGAAAAAAAGTTAAAAGTATTTACCTGAACTCAAAGGTGAAAGTAACTCAGCCGTAAATCCTAAAGCTGTATGAAGATACCTTCTACTGGATGCTACTTAATCTGTATAGAAGGTTTAATAACCTATTAAGGTGTTAACGGGCCTTTAGTTAAGTCAAGGACTTAGACCGGCTAGCTAGAAAGATACTTTATGGTTCTAAATGCTAGATTAAGCGGAGACCGGAATAGAATGTGGTTTAGACCCGAAAAGCTTGGATACTTGTATAATATGGGTAAACTAATCACATTCTGGAATTTGAGTATTTAATGATAAGGTTAAACCTGTTTCGGCTATTATACGTAAACTAGTCACATAAACCGATCCGAACGCGTAAATGCGTAACGGGTAACCAAATGAATTATATACAGGTCTTAATTGTTATTATGCTTAAAATATGTTAATACATCTGTAGGATGTTAACATATATGCCCAAAAAGTAATTTAAACCAATTTAAGTCCCGAAAGGGCGTTTTGGTAATTTTAATACTTATAAAAGAGATTTTATAATAAACTGAAGTTCTGGTCTTTTGAAATCAGTAAAAATATTTAATTTAATAAGTTACATCAGTAGGGTATTGCCTATATGGGAAATTTATCCTTTATAACCAATTTATGCACCGAAGGGGCATTTTGGTAATTTCACATAAGCTTTAAAGGTCAATTTTGGAAATCTGAGTTTAAAACTTTTGCTTACTGTTAAAGTATAGAAATTTATTGAAAACATCAGTAGGTATCAAGTCTTATATGTTAAAAATAGTTTTAACCCATACTATGCGCTTAAAACGCGTAAAAGTCGGTTTTAAGCGATTTTCGGGTCATAATAGGAAATCTTAGTTTTTGGTTAGTTTATAAAGTTCAAAATATTTTATTTATCATATAGAATCAGTTTGGTATCAATATGTGATGTAAAACTCATTTTATTCAAGAAAAGGGTATAACCGGCAATTACCGAATTAATGCTAGAACCCTATGATATGATCAGTTTAAAAATAATTAAAAATCTTCAGAAATCCCAAAATATTATATTACATCAGTGGGTAAAAAGTTTGGTGTCAAAAATTTGGGTTTAGATAGGCTTTATGCTAATTACCCTGTTTAATTAATAAAAAGCTTTCCAATTACGCTATTAAGCATAACTCCTAATCTAAACCTCAAACTGATGTCAAATTTTTAGGACAACTTTATAAATCAGTAACAAAGGTTTTTGTCCTCTCACATTTCTAAAAATCTCATTTGTGTATCAAAAGGGCATTTATGGCATTTATAAGCATATTAACTATCAAGAGCATATAATTCAAATCACTAAGAACCATCCACTATAACTCCAGAGGGTTATACTACTGAGTAAAGTGGTCTTAATGGAAGCTTAAAACATGGGAGAATTAAGCTTGAACGGGTCAGAACTGAAAGTCAAAGCAAAAGTCAAGCTTTTGCGACTTTCGGTTATAAACTGACCTTAGACTTATAATTGTCGGGTTAGGACTGATAAAACATGCTTTAATATTAATTACCAAAGTCATTAGAATGTTAAAATATAATTTAGAACCTCTGGTTTATTAATTTTATTCATTTTTAAACTTTCTGTCCAGTTTGACTTTTTGTCAAACTAGTTTGACCCGACAATTAACTAGTCAAACGAAATAATTAGGAGGAGCCCTTTTAAGGGTTAATCACCTACATTAATATGGTTCCATAACCACTTTCTTTTTGATCAGTGGCTGGACTATTTGTGATTAATTCGAAAGTCAAAGCTAAATTACGACAAGTTTGACTTTTCGGTTATTAAGCTAATTAAAACGACTAAGCAGGTAATAAAGCTCTTACTTAGGGTTCTTGCTATCTTTTCTACACTTGGAAATCTTCACCTAATGCTTGCAAGCTCCAGAGACAAGTTCCTTTGAGTTGTTGCAACTTATGTGTATAAGAACTCATTACTCAAGTCCCTTATATACTAAATTCCATGAGTTTAGATCATCCACATCTGTTATGGGAGTCCCTAGGATCACCCCAGGTGTCCTAGTGGGTTAAATAAACCGACATACAGCCCCTAGATTCGATAAAATTGAGGTTAAGGCGGTGCAAAAGCTTAAACATACATCTGTCCTTAACATTCTGCGCTGGGCGTTTTCAGGCGGGCCGCGTAAAGAACAAGAGAAGTCTTACGCGGGCCGCGTAGACCTGGTTTCCAGGTTAAACCACTTTTAAACATGGCAGAATCAGTCCCTGGTGGTTTTATACCCTGTTTAACCTCATTCTTGGCAGGTAAGGCCCTTGTAGTTAGTTTGTAGAGGCTCAAAGATGTATAAACAAACTTCGTTAGGCTCGGTTTCGTTAAATATCTCTATGAAAGCAAGTTTCATCAAGTTGACACTTATAGCCCAAAGTCTTGAAAACTTGTTTAACGATCTCGAAACCACGTGAAATTTATACTACTTATTCTTGAGACTATATTTGAATATTTTGAAGCCTCGGGTTCGTTAAAAGGTCACTCAGAGGTCAGAATTTAACATGTTGACACGTTTAACCCCTGTAGTTTAATAATCTTCTGATTATTTTCACAAACGGCTTCTTATATCCAGTCAATCACTCGTTTAAGAATATATTCTTCACGTAAGGTCATTCAGAGGCACAAGTTTGGCATGTTGACACTTTTAGTCCCTCCGGACACATAGTTTCACTTTTTGACAACTTTAGTCCTTCAAACTCAATCTTTCACATGTTTAGAGTTTAGGACACGTGTCTTTACATAATTGGACACGTTTTTACGTGGTGTTACATAGGGATGCTGGGCGTTACACATAAAAATCATGAAAAGGAGTTTAAAAAGGTAATTGACACATTAAAAGAAGATAAGTCCGAGCTAATAAAAAACAGTTTCAAGAAAACAAACTGCAATAAACAATTACATCACTAGGCTCGAGGAAGCACAAAAGGAGTTGGCCTGTGTGAAGTGTGAGAATGAGGCGATCCAGCTTAGGTTAGATAGTTACTCAAACTCTAGGTATGTGTTGGATCACATCATTGACATATAGAAAAAGAAGAATGATGTCACGTGCATTGGATATAAAAAGTGCCTTCCACCTGTTAGACATAATTATACCGCAATGCCTGATGAGGGGGATAAACTTCAATTTCAGCTGTCTGTTCCATTAGATGTTGAGGAATTTGCAGCTGGACTTGGTTACAAAAAGGAAGTATCATCAGATTCGGATGTGTCAGCAGATACGAAAGTATCAACTGCTGAACAAAATCAGGATCCTCCAGACATTGTTGAGGATGCTGATTCTTTGGACTTTGAATCCGATGATACTGACTCGGCACAGTCTGATGTGGTTATCAAAGAAGAGGACATACCTCTCGAGAATCACATTCTATGTGATCCTCCCGCAAAACCTGCTAAGACGGTTCGGGTTGAGTCCACTTCTGCACAAGAGTCTGAGAGTGTGAATTTGCTATACACTCTAGTTGGTGATGATAAAGTTTATTTAAACAAAGATTTTCCGATTAAAAATGTAAATCAATCTTTAATCAGTAAAGTTTTTAAGGATTCCACTAGTAAGTTTCTCGGAGAGTTGAGTTCACGAGTTGTGGTAAAACAATGTCCTCCAATTCCAAAAGCTGAAATTCGAAAACAATATGGCAATCAGAAATTACCAACAGAGATCAGCAAAATCACACTAAACCAAAAGGAAAATTGACAACTCAAGGTCAAAAGGAACAAAACCAGAGGAAGAACAAAATGTGAACTTTGTGAAGTCGAAAGGAACCGATAAACTTGAACCTTTGAAAACAAATCTAACATAGATTATGTTAATTAAGTTAAAATTTTGAAAAGAAATGGTCAAAAAATTCAGGACCAAGTACTTAGAATCATAAAGTTCATCAACAAGACACTTCGGGGTTTGTTGAACGAAGATCATGTTTCGAGTGTGGTGAGTTTGGACATATCATTTGAAATTGTCCATATCTTCATAAGTTAATAGCTAAAGCTGATGTTCCCCGTGAGCAAAATTACCAAAAGCGACCTGTTTCTTCAAAACAAGAACCCCGTCTTGTGAAAGAAAGGGAGAAGAAACAGAAACGCAAACAAATCAAGGTAATTGAAAAGGCTCTTAAAACCGATGTTATTAAAAAACAATTTGTTTCAGTCAAACCAGAAATTTCAAAAACTTCAAACAATCACGAAATTAAAATTTCAAACAATCAAACTGGTAAAACTCAACAGACATGGAAACCTAAATTGGTCACAAATTCAAGGGGAGCATCACCATTTCCAAACCATCGTGAAGTTGAAATAACTTTTGTAAATGAAAATGGAAGACCCAAGTCCAGGAAGGCTTGGGTCCCCATCTCCAACTGATCATTTGAGTACATGTTCAGGGTGTTCCAGGAGGAACTATCAGTAGTCTTTGGATTGTTGATAGTGGGGCATCCAGGCACATGACCGACGACATGAGACTTCTCTACGACGTTAAATATATTAGAGGAGGTTATGTTACCTGTGTTGGAGATAAAGGCGGGTATATTACTGATGAAGGAATGGTATCCAACGGGGTTGACAGTTTTGACAAGATCAACTTTGTGCAATAGCTTGATCACAATCTTCTCAGTGTTTCTCAAATCTGTGATAAGAAGTTTTCTGCACTTTAATGCTAATGGATGTTATGTGTTGAGGCCCGGTTTCAAGATCCCCAAAGACTGGATTCTCTTATCTGCTCCAAGGATCAATGATTTGTATGTCCTTGATATGAGCCAAGCAATTACAACGTCTGCTCAAGTAACGTGTTTTATTTCTAAAGCCACAGAAAAGGAAACAATCTCTTGGCACAGGCGGATGGGACACATTCACTAAAGGAAAATGAATTATCTGGTGAAGAATGAGTTAGTAACTGGTGTTCCCGACAAAATTTTTCATCTTCAAGACGTCTGTGTTTCGTGCTAAAAAGGAAAACGAAGGAAGAAATCGCACCCGATAAAGAACATACACATGGTAGCAGTGCCGCTTGAACGCTTGCACATGGATTTATTCGGTCCTGTCAAGCATAAAAGCATTAGCAATGACTCGTACTGCCTCGTGGTGATAGATGATTATTCAAGATTTTCTTGGGTGGTGTTCATGGCACATAAAAGTGAAACTTTTGAAATTATCAAAAACTTGATCACTATGATTGAGAATTTGTATACTTTGAAAGTGAGACGTATACGCAACAGCAATGGAACTGAATTTAAAAAACATGCTATGGAGGAGTTCTGTAGATCCAAAGGCATTCTTTATGAATTCAGTGCTAGATACACTCCTCAACAAAATAGTGATGCTGAGCGTAAGAACCGCACATTGATCGAAACTGCAAGGACTATGTTGGTAGAGTCATAGTTGCCTATTCCATTCTGGAGTGAAGCTGTGGCCTCTGCATGCTACACGATGAACCGAGTCCTTACAGTAAAAAGACATAACAAGACCTGCTTTGAGCTACTGCACAAACGGAAACCAGATTTACAATTTCTTGAACCGTTTGGGGCTCCTAGCACAATGATCGATCCGGATGGAAAGTTTGGGGCAAAAGCAATTGAGGGATACTTTCTTGGGTATGCCACCCCGAATTTAAGAGTTTGGAATCTCGAAACTAAAAGGGTTGAGGAATGGTCTGAAGTCAGAGTACAAAGGCACACTTTGCCAGTCAGATGTCCTCGTCAGCCATGGATGTTTGAGTATGATGACTTTTTCAATTCGATCAACATTGACGAAGAAGTAGTAGATACTGCAGCACAGATGTTTTTCGAGAGTGACAACGCAACAGATTCACCGTTGGTTCATCCAATTATTGTCAACGATCAAGAATCATCATCAGTTAAAAATAATGATCTCGAGAATGAGGATTTTCACGATGCTACTGAACTGAATGAATCTTCAGAGGATGATGAATTTCTCGATGCTGACCAAGAAGCTCCTACAACAATTGTGCATGGTACTCCTGAGGCTACACCCCCTGAAGACCGCCCTAAAACAGCTGAAGCTACTGCATCATCCTCTTTTCCAGTTCAGAGTATTGATTTGGTTGTTGATTTCAACTTCAACAATCTGGGTATAAATATTCCAGTTCCGGATAATCCAGAAATGAGAATCCATAATACCCATCCTCAATGAAACATCATTGGTAATGTTCATAGTGGTGTGCAGACGAGGAATCAGTTGAGAAACAACAATAATGTTGGCTTGTATGAAGCAATTAGAGAATCAAGTTTGCAGAATGATTGGTCCTTCGCGTGTTATGTTTCACAAGAAGAACCAAGGTCTTGGAAAGAAGCCATAAAGGATAATTCTTGGGTAGAAGCTATGCAGGAGGAACTACAACAATTCCAGAAGTTAGGTATTTGGAAACTAGTTGAAAAACCTGAGAACTACAAGAAGATTGGCACCCGTTGGGTTTTTAAATGCAAAAAGGATGATCGTGGAGTAGTCGTTCGAAACAAGGAGAAATTAGTTGTTCAAGGTTTTTATCAGGTTGAAGGGATAGACTATAACGAAGTTTATGCACCGGTTGCATGTCTTGAAGCTATTCGGATTTTTCTAGCCTATGATTCCTTTAAAGGATTCAAGGTTTACCAAATGGACGTGAAAAGTGCATTCTTACATGGTGTGGTTGAAGAAGAGGTGTATGTCGAACAGCCTCCGGGTTTTGAAGATCCTATTCATACTGATCGGGTTTGGTTGCTCAACAAAGCTCTCTACGGATTACATCAAGCACCGAGATCTTGGTATGCAACCTTATCTAACTATCTGCTGGAGAATGGTTTTCGCCGGGGTCTTATCGATTGCACTCTTTTCATCAAAGAAAATGATGGAGATCTTCTGTTGGTTCAGGTATACATAGATGATATTATTTTTGGTTCCACTAATGATATTTTGTGTAGGGACTTCGAGCGTGTTATGCAGAAGAAATTCGAGATGAGCGACATGGGGGAAATGAACTTCTTTTGGGCCTACAAGTTCAACAAACGGAGTCTGGGATATTTGTGACACCTGTGTCACTAAGACCATCATACAAATACCAAACCAATGATATATTGTATTTCATACTTGGTATTTGTATAAATATGTGCATCGTTTGCACATATCAAATCTTGTTCGATTTCGAGCTTTAAATCGCTTTCTGGAAGGTTATACGCGATCTAAAGCGTAAATATAACCAGTTTAATGCAACAAACACTCCGAAATTGTGAAATAGGCTTAGCATACCTTAAATAACCTTTACATAACTTAGAAATAAGTTTTGAAGGTTTGGTATGGCGAAATCAAGTTTATTCACTCACAGGGACTATTTGCGTCAACTTGCAAAAGTCTGCCGTTTCGCAAGGCAACGTACAGTTCGGAACTTGATCATAAGCTAAACATACCATAAATAACCTAAACATAGCTTAGAAATAAGCTTTGAGTGGTTCGGTGTGCAAAAATATGCTTATTTGATCTTACAGGGACTAAAAGTGTCAAAAAAGACGTAAGTTTGCATTTTCGCGCATATCTTACGTTCTGACCACATCTGGACATCCAAAATTTTTGTAGACACTAAAATATTTTTATTTTAGTGATCGGCATGCAAAAATACCATTCTTCGCTTAATTTGGTTCGTTTTCGCGTCCATTTGAGTTTCGTCGTAAATTAACGAATAACGCGACCATACGACCAAACAAGCCGACATCCGAGAGTTTTCCGAGCATATTTTGAGTCCTCTAAACTTTATTGACCTTATAAAGCCTTGAAAATGGCTTAACGGGGGTCAAAAGGGCCTGAAATGGACTCAAAATCATGCAGGGACCAAAGCTGTAATTATATCAAACTTGTGCTGATCTGGGGAGCCCAGGCGGGCCACGTAACCCCCTCCCCATTACTTACGTGGGCCGTGTGAAGTGCCCAGCGACCAGAAATGTGTTTTCAGCAAACTGTTGCTAAATCAGGGGCTGTTTATGCAATTTCTTGGTGTGTTGAGCAAGTTTATGTGTTCTCCAAGGTCTCTAATTAGTTCCTAACACATGTGTGGCTATGATTTAATCCTTGTTGGCCACATAAACACTTGGAATGATCTTGTGATCCCATGATCACTATAAATAGCAAGGCCATTCACTTTATTCTTTGCTCATTCTTCTCATTTCTCTCTTCTCATCTGAATTGGGAGCTTTCTCATCTGATAAGGAACTTGTTCTTTGTAGAAAAGATAGCAAGGACCTTTTGTGAGCATTCTTTCATTCTTTTAATTATGTTAGTGCAGAAAGTCAAACAGTTTGGCCAACAGTTTGACTTTCGGTTTTGACCATCAATTGGTCAAGTCAAAGTTCAATTGAACTTTGCAACGTGATTGTAATCACAATGGTTATAATCCTTAGCGATTATACCTACTGATTACCACGTTAACTAGGCGTAGTGACGAGTCAAAGTTTCAGTCAAAATGCGTTTTAGCACGCATTTTGCAACGGAACTATTTTCGGGTATCAAAACCCATTGTTTTGATACCAAATCAGTTTTCTAAGTAGGTTGCATGTTTTGACATGTTTAACTCGTCACAATTAGTTTAGTGCTTGTTTAGGGTCGTAAGTTAAGCGGTCTAGACAACCGCTTAGACTTTCGAACCCGACCCGTTGGGTCGATCATTAGGATCCGACCAAGCTTGTTTAGTGATCATAGTTGCATAGGGAATAACCCCTGAGGTTATACCTTATGATCATATAGGATTGGTTAGCTATTCGTTAATTGGTTTACATGCCCATAGGAAATGACCAAAATGCCCTTTTGAAGCATAAATCCATAATGTGTATATGTGAACATATTTTTGATATCTTATCTGATTTAGTAACATGTTTAGGTATAATTGGGCATGTAAGACTTAACATAGCACATAGTTAACCATCCGAACATAGTTTTGCACAAACGACGCATTATAGTAGCTTATACTACCATAATGGGTCGAAACGGGTCAAAAGCACTTAGGTAGACTTCTAAATCAGAATGTTAGCTCTATTAAATCATACCATATGAGTTCAATTACTCATTTGATTTATAGAACATCATTCTATCCTATCTCCCGATTTAGGATCCGACTATTAACATAGTTACCTATATTAGGTACCGTTTGATTCCGTACTCCCTCTAGCTTTGCTTGGTTGTTATTCAAGACTTCTAAGCACTCTCAAGTGAGTACATAGTCCCCTCTTTTACTGTTTTCAAATGTTTTGGGGTGAAATATGTGTACCTATTTGTTATGTTCACGATTTCAAAGTATAAATTGATTATACATATTAGTACCTATCTTTTGACAAACCAAATAATTATTTATGATCTGAACACTGATTTTTCAAAGACTATAAAATTAATTGTTGGATAGTACATATTTTGTTCACCAGACCGATTGGTAGTATGATATAGCGCTATAGGATTTGACACCCCATTCTTGTTGTCATGGAATGTCTGAAACCAATTTGTTTCTCCATCCAAATAGGGATTGCCTTTGTGGTATCCCTATAGTCTCAAAGGTGTATTTTGATGCACTAGGTCTGATTGAATTCTTAAATCACACTTTTATTGTATATTTTGTTATACTCCCAAGGGTATAATTTGATATACTCTCATGTGTGATATTGTACAAAACAACATATATTTTACTGAACTACCAAAACATATTCTAAATATGTTATTTATTCAACCAAAACATAGTTTAATATGTTATTTATAAATCCAAAGTATACTTTTGATATACTATCAAAAACGATTATTTTGACAACCAAAGTATATTTAATATACTATCTATTTAACGATTTTGGAACCAAAATATATTTTGATATATTACCTAATCGACTTTCTTAAAACCAAAGTATATTTTTATATATACTACAAACATTTTATTCAAAACATTATTTTATAAACTCATTTTACTTGATTATTTTTTATGCATCATTCTTTTATATCATCAAAATTCTCATAAGTTTTCACATGATTTTTTTTAAAGAAAACATTTTCAGGTTCATGACTACTTTTTGTTAAAACATTCTTTTAAATCTACAAGTCATGAACCATGTATAAACAAAACCTATGTATCTCACAGGCATTTTTATGCTGACGTACCTATTTTTACACATGTTTCAGGTACTGCATTGTGATGATTGTTGATACATGCTATACATAGGATGGACTCGTGCCTTAGCGACTTTAAAACTTGAAAGATAATAATTGTATTTATCTGATTTGTAATAAACAGTGAGTTCAATAATTCATTAAAATGAAATTATTTAATCCATGGTTGTGAAACAATGATTCTGTTACAACACTCCCCGACGTTTCCGCCACGTTTTGTTGTTTTACGTGGTCGGGGTGTGACAATATTCATCCATCAGACTAAATATTTCGGTGACATCTTGAGCCGGTTCCAGATGTCCAAAGCGATGCCCATTGGTACCCCACTTCTACAAAATCACGGGATTACTCCGAACTTGAAGGGTGAAAGCGTTAACTCTTCACTTTAACGCGCAATGATTGGATCTCTTATGTATCTCATAGCCTCGAGGCCCGACATAATGTATCCTACGTGCCTGCTCGCCCAATATCAAGCGAACTGTAAGTCCCGTAAAACGGATCTTTCAATGATATCAAACCTAATCTTGTGAGAGTGCGGAAACCAAACACAAGATTATTCAAGATAAACCAAAAATATGAAAAACACGAAGAACAAGGAACAATACCGAATCACCTTTAAACACTTGCACACGATTCTATTACTATGAATTAGCAAAACCGTTTAGTACAAGTGCTCACAACCAAATCGCCTCCCACTCTCTGTTTCTCTAGAATTTCTGTAACATGGAGGTTCCAAGAGGTTCAAAACCTAAAACAAGTTGAAAACTTGCTTATATAACTACTAAAGCCCACTTCCCTACATGGGCTCCCCTTGGGCCTGCTTGGCCCACATGGCCTAAAGCTTGGCCCAAGTGACCTGTAAAGGTCCAAAACCTAATATAAACTAACCCGGTAAGGCCCATTTTGTAACCATAGCTCGTTGTATTAATTTGATGCATCAGTCTCACACTTTAGGGCCTAACAATCTCCCCTAGACTGATGCCATCAAATTGTATTCATAGCATGAATTCAGCAACGTCTTCAACGAAGTCTATGGTTGTCTCTATGCTGTAGATGTTGTGGAAGTTCTTGACTTCTGAACTCTCAGCACTAGGTCTCTTTCTTCAGCTCTTGTGGTTAGCTTCATATCAGGAACATGATCAGCTTTGCCTGAAAATCTTGTTGAAAAGAATGTGAGAGGAGGATTGTCAGCAGCTCTTTTCTTTTTCAATCTTTATCTTTCAAGTAGGTTCATGGTACTTCTTCAAATGTACTTTCATTGTCAGACGGCGTTTCATATCCGGTTCTTCTGACTCAGGTACATCTTGTTGTTGTGCTGCTTTAGGCATCTTCAGCAACTAACAGCATCTCAGTCTTCATCAACCCCTATTCTTGATTGAAATCAATTTCTGCACATGCTCACAAACTCATAAGCAAACATTTCTTATGTAACAGGGAGAGTACCATATGAACACTAGGTACATCTAAGTACTTGCACTCGGATTTCACAATTTAAACTCTTTCAACTTTTATGATCAGTCAAATCTTCAAGAACGGTTATATTTTTAAGTTTAAGAAAACAAAGAAATTCTCTATTTTTTGATTTTTTGTTTAATAGAAAACAAGACACTATTTTTGTATTTTTGAATTTTTCTAATTTTTTTTTTAATTTTTAACTTTAAGAAGAAAAAACAAATAAAAAATCAAAATATAAACAACTACCAGAATATACAATTACAATTGCAATGGGATCGAAATTCGTTCACAGGCAGACTAAGGAACACTTTTCAGTACGAGCCTAATCAAACTGGTCTATGCGATTGCCAATATGTTTGTCCACTTAAACTTTAACGCTCAACTTTTCAATTTTTCAACTTCGTGATATGCTTAAGGTAATATTATACTATTATACCCGTGTGTCACATTCCAAGGCATACCCCCGCGATCAAGGTAAGCACAACGATTCATCGTAACAGGTGAGTATACTGATGTCATCCTTTTTAATTTCAATGTTAGACCATTGGTGACAGATCAGTACTTTCGTACAGCAGAGCGACCAATGATTGTGTCCAACGAGGGCGAGGCAAATACCTTTTTGGTACGAATTTGGCTCTTTGAGCATTGGGAATTTTCTCATTTTGAGATTTTTATTCCTTATGGTTTTTATCCTCTTGGGATCTTTTAAGATATCCTGACTGTGTCTAGGTCTGCATATAATCTGGATGCAACAGAAGGACAACCAAGATATCCTCGGATGATTCAACAATATAAAGACCCGAAACCTCAGATGTTGGCTATCAATCAATGCAAGATTTAAGACCATAAAATCATACACCGTTGGTATGTTACCCACATGGTACGTAGTTCGTTATGTTTATATCACTTAGTATCTTTTATCCTTTTGAGCGTCAAGCCTGTCGACATATCGCAGTAGATCCTAGTCTTTTCAGCTATGGCACCTTACATGTGTTAGTCAAACCCTTTAACACGAACATTTATTTCACTTCCCGTATCATGCAATTTATCTTTTTGGCTTTTTCATTTTTCTAATGTTTTTGTACTTATCTCATTTTCTCCCACTAAAGCAATACATATATATATATACAACAAACTCTTTTGTATTTTTCTTTTATGAATTTTCTCCCCCTAAACTCTATATCTATCTATATGTCCCTCTCCCCCCCTAAATTTGTGCATAAATCTTTTACGCAAATTTACCATTTACTAGAGAAAGGACACGTTATGTACAAAGTAATGAATTAAGGAAGAAAGAAAAAAATATTTTTGCTTAACCGTTTTGTCATTAGATTGAAGACTAATCAATTTCAAATCAAAGTACTAAATTTAAACGGTACCTTTATCTGATCCTATCTTACTTCTCATATCTCCTCCAAAGGAAACATATCATCTGTAAAAAGAATTTGAACTTTTTGCAACAGTGAAATGTTACCCGTTTTATCTCTGGAACAACCGCTATCAACATTCCAGAGATTGTCAACAGCTCCTCCTTAGTTGTTCCTGAAAAATAAGGAGATTAGTAAGACATGGGTACCCAGGCCATCGTGGTCCTGGGATTTCCTGAAGCATCAAAATAAGACACTTCTTTTAAACACAAGTCCCCTTTCGTTTCAAGGATTGGAGACATTGCTACTTTGGATTTGGGTTTCCAAATCTGCTTCGATTTAACAAGCGTGTTTGTTGCCTTCGGTTGAGCAACTTTAGCTGTTTCAGGTTTATTGGTTTTAGAAAAACGTTTTTGTTCCTGAACAGCCTTGCGTTTGTTTTTAGCAGTGTTCCAATCCCCATCAGAGGGTTTCATCTTGGGATTCACATTCTTCATTGCCTTAGGTGAAGATACCTTCATTGGCTTGGAATGATTGTTATCCTTTGATGTAACCCTCTGATTTTGCATATAGTAGGGTATATAGGGAAGATGTGTGCAGCTTCGAGCAATGTGACCAGCAATGCTGCAATTGAAGCATGTTTGTCTCTTCATGTAGAAAGCATTCTGATTAGCTGGATTTGCTCTTGCAGGCCCTGAAGGACGAACCGGTCCTTTCTGTTCTTGTTTTTGTTGCACACTTCCTGCAGACGAAGATGAATTTGGATGCCTATACTTGTCGTTTGTAGGGGCCTTTTGTGGTGGAGATTTCCTTTGAGTTTTCTTGTTTTGTGTAGACTGCAAGTCTTGTTCAGAAATCTCACCACTCTTTCCGAAAGCTTTGTTAGCACAGTCAAATGCATATTTCTCACATTTGCCATTACTGACTGGCTTAACAAAAGCATTTTTTACATTACGAGCCTTTTGCGGACTACTGCTGCCCGTTGAGGACTGTGGAGAGCCTGATCGTCTTTGATGTTTAGACTTCTTATTTCCGCATCCTTTACCTGCTCGCTTCGGCTCTTGTTGCTTGATCGGAACCTTTTCATCAATAACAGAAGGTTCAGATTTTTCAGCTTGCGCACTGTGAGCCTTGTTCACGTCAGTCTTCTCTTCATCCTTTATGTCATCAGCTTTGACAGAATCGGAGAGCTCTGGTTTGTTGGATGAAATACTAGAAACTTTAGCAGAAACTTCAGCTGAAACATTTGACGAATTTTCAGCACAAAACGGTTCTGCACATGACGCTTTTGAGTTGAATCCACTAGAATCAACTGATTCCAATTTCTCAGAATCAGCTGCTTCAGATGATTCACATTTGGAATCAGATGGTTCAGCTGGCTCATTCGTTTCATTTGCCGATTCAGTCTCTGTTACACAAGCATCAACGTTTTCGCCTAAACGATCAGGCCTGTAATTAATCACAGAGTGAAAAAACGAGCTAAAAATGCCACACACATCAGAATTTGATGCTTGTTCATCTCCAACGACATCTTCAAATTTTACTTCATCTGCAAGGGAAGACGAAGCATTAGTATCATTCACAGGTGGAGAAATAAACGTGATTGGCTGATCCGTTCGTTGTTCAACGGTCTCATTTTTGCTAGATGTCTCATAAATTTTTGGACCATAAGTCATCTTGTCCTCATTCATCAATTCCTCCTCAGTCATGGGTAAATATGTATAGTTGTCATTATATGGAGGAGGAACTTGATTGAAACTCAAACCACACCCCTTCTTTCTCTTGTATGCGAGTTGCTGATCACGTAGATTTTTGACCAATTTACTGGAAGATTCGTAATTTTTAATATTGATTTCATTAATTTGATATTTTTGTTTAATGTCTTCCAGTTCTTTGGTCAAAATGCATACATTTTCTTTAACCTCCAAGTAATGGCAAGTCTTTACACTTAGATCATCCTTAAGTTGAATGATGTCTTTACGTTGAGCTTCGATTTTATCTTTATAAATCTTTTCATTTTTTACCAAAGTAAAATTTTTATTCTTTATATGTTTGTAATCTTGAATAAGCTCAACGTTGTGTAATCGATATGCCTCAACCCTTTCTCTACATTCAGGAGTGCAAAAGAAAGATAATAGCTCTTCAATAGTATTTTCTTGAGCCACGGGTTTGTGAAACATGAATGCCATAATTTCAGTGAGTGGTTGATACTTTTGTTCTTCTCCTCAAAACACAAACCAAACGAGAACCCATGTACTCGCTAACTCAAAACCTTTGCAGCCGAATGATCTCGCTTTCTGAACCGCACCTTAAAACCTATCAGACCGATATCACAAACAAACTCCTCCCTTTTTAATCTTTTAAATTTTTTTTTAATTTGATTTTTTTTATTAAAAGAAAACCTAATTATAATTATTATTATTATAATTAACATTTAGTATATTATTCTTATTATTATTAAAAAACAATGATTAGGTGATTATGAACTAATGATTACTATAATTATTAATATGATTAAAAAATCATAAACAAAAATTCTAAACATCACGTTACTGTCCACACCTCAACCCTTAGGGTGCACGGGGCACCTTCGGTGACCCCATGCGGGGACTTCAAATGCCGTGCGGGTACACCGCCACCATCCAAACTTTACCGCGCGGGGACTTCAAAGCTCGGTGAGTGCTCACCGATTGAGAGAGAGGAGAGAGAGAGGGGGTGATTGGTTGTTAATGTGGGTCCACCATTTTTTCACCAATCATATTTTTTTCTCCTTTTTTATAAAAAAAATAATTGTGTGAGTGGAGTGATGCCAACGTTTGAGTGCAAAACGGGGACTTAAGAGGGGAGTTGACGTGGCGCGTGCTGATTGGGTGTGTGTAAGAGAGGTCACTCCCCCCCTTAGAGGAGTGCCCCCACACCCTTATCACTTTTCCCGACAAAAGAATGTCACAAATAAATTCCCTGTAATTCTCCTTTTCCCGACGATGTTTACGGTGGAGGTTAACGACGATGATGGAGAAGATGAGGATGGTGAGCGAGGTGCCGGAGACGATGACCGGAGACGCAGGTTTTTAATGGTGGTCGTCAGTGGTTGTCGGAGAAGGTGTGTGATGTACGATGAAGGTGGACGACCGGTGATGAAAAGCGACGATGATGAAAACGTGATGATGTCGAGAAGAACGGAGACCGGAGTTGCAGGTTTCTAGTGAACGATGATGTGACAATTGTAACTGAATGATGAACGAAGGTGATTTGAAGGATGATGAATGATGGGGATGGTTGTGATACTGTAATCGGAACGGATGACTGGTGTCGCGGTGGCGGTGCTCCGGCAAAGGATGGTGAATGATGATGTTGCAGGTTTGTGAAGTTGTTTGGAGAGTTTGGAGTGGATGAACGATAGTGACGACGACAACGGTGATGAAAGATGACCAGTGATGATAATGGTGGTTGGTGATCATACCGGCGATGATGATCGGAGAAGATGGAGAAGGTGAATGAACGTAGACGGCTAAGATGGAGGTTGCCGAGTTAGTTGTTATGGAGGTTGCGACCCGAACGATGTTTGTGAGTCGAGACCAGTGAAGTTTGAGAACTCGAGTCGAGAGAAGACTCGAGACCTGATGTTGACTCGAGACCTCACAGATGGGACTCGAAACCTTGAAGGATATTGTGAGTCGAGACCGGCAGTGATGATGACTTGAGACCGTTGGACTCGAGAACTAAGATGAAAGCTGATGTTGCCGGCTGTTTGTCGGAGAAGATGTTAGGGGAACTCGAAATCAGAACTCGTTGTGACGATTGCGACTGGAGTTGGTGAACGTTGCAACTCGAGAGTTATGATGATTGGTTTTGTCGAGACCTCAGAATCAGACTCGAAACCAGTAGAGGTGGATGACTCGAGACTTTGAAATCAAATATGAGATCAAGTCGAGACAGTGAACGGTGTTGTTAAAATCTGATAGGCTTGAAACAGTGCAACTCGAAAACAATGAATTTAGACTCTGGGGTATGGGGCTTGGGTTGGGGCGTGGCCCAAGGGGCGTGAGTTTGAAGCCGGACGTGGGACGGGTCTATGAATCTGACGTGGTGGGCTCTCAATGGCCAAACCAAAGTAGCCGTTGGGACATTTAAAAAAAATTCCTTTATAAATACCTTACCATATTTAACATTTTTCTCACACAATATCAAACACATAAAACACAATATTGCCATGAGTTCTTCAAGTTCAAGTGAATCATCATCATCATCTGACGATGTGCGAAAATATTTCTACAAACGATCGCGACGATGGTGAAAGCTATCGTGGAAGACGATGAGGAAGAGATATTTGAGAAAGCCCTCGTTCACCGACATGCAACAAATATTGGAACATCACGCAGATTATCATGGGCTACCCGGGATGCTAGGTAGTTTAGATTGTATGAAATGGCCTTAGGAACTTTGTCCTACCGCATGGCAAGGCGCCCACACGAGTGGATTTCACGGGATGCCAGCCATCATGCTTGAAGCGGTTGCGTCCCAAGATCTTTGGATATGGCATGCGTTCTTCGGTATGCCAGGTTCACATAATGACATTACCATCACAAACCACTCGCCCCTTTTCAATGATCGGGTAAATGGTATAGGACCAAAGGAACTTTCTTTGTAAACGGGGTTGAGTACGTGTATTGGTACTACCTAGTTGATGGGATTTACCCAGAGTGGGGGGTTTTCGTAAAATCGTTCACAAGACACGGTACCATATATCCAAAGATATTAAAGTTTAACAGGGTCCAAATGGCTGCACGTAAAGACATCGAGCGAGCATTCGGTGTTTTGAAGAAAAGGTGGCGAATATTGGCAATGCCTTGTCGACTATGGGACAAGGATCAGATTGGAAACGTGATGTACGCATGTATCATTTCTTCACAACATGATTTTGGAGGATGAATGTAGAGCGGTCGTTACCTACTATGATGACGATGACCCCCAACCAGGTAACGTAACAGACGAAGATAAAGCGTCAAATGAATATTTGATCAAGTCAAGGGATATACATCACAACCTTCGATCTGATTTGGTGGATCATGTTTCAACGATTCCTGGGTTCGAAACCGACGAAGAATGATAGTTTTTTATTTTGATAATTATTTTGTATGTTTATATAGTTTTAATGGTTATAAATATATATATATATATATATATATATATATTAAAAAAAACTAGATGTGGCTTGGCCACGCCAGCCCAACCACGGCCACCATACCCCCTACAACTTGGGTTTGTGTATTGAGTTTTCAAGTTACACGTGTCAACCCATGCCCCAAACCCCCGCCCCACCATACCCCACGGTCTTAATAAAATCTTTTCGTAATACTGTTTTGGAATCTCCGTTGAGATTAATCTCGAAATCTGTGAACCTTGATATTGATGAATATAGCTTGAAAACCAAAATCCCGAGATGATAGGAATTTTAAATAAAACGGATCTTTTTAACACTTAAAAGATAAAGCAAATCCTTTTAAAGTTAAAAAAAATAATTCTTTTAAACACCCTTTCAAAAGATTAAAACACCAAAATATATTGATTTTCGTTAGAATCCTGATGAACACGATGAAGAGCGTGAAGAACACGATAAATGTTCTTGATGATTTTCGCCAAAAATTTTTAAAATCTTGAATATTTGATATCAAAACGAGCCTAGAATAGGTTCTAAAGGTTCTGATACCAATTGTAAGTCCCGTAAAACAGATCTTTCAATGATATCAAACCTAATCTTGTGAGAGTGCGGAAACCAAACACAAGTGTAAAACCCGTCAGGATCTTTCAACGATATCAAACAACTACTTGTGTAAGTGCGGAAATCAAACACAAGTGGATTCAAGAAACATAAAGTAATCGAAACAAATAATAAACAAACAAACCAGTTTATCTTGCATTCAAAGCTTGAACATTGACTGATACAAGACAACTTCACAGGTCTCGAGTGGCCTCTTGTGCGTAACAACTGATCAACCTCAACCATTAGGTTGAGGTTTGTTTAAATACAAAACATATGGGTCAAAACCCCTAAAGCCCACTCGAAACCACATACTAGACCCAACCCAAACATATCGACCCAAAAGACTATTAAACAAAACATTACTCATATTTTCTATTTATTCTTGAATCACATCAAGTTTGGACTCCTCACAAACTTGGTGTTGTTTGATATCATTGAAAGATCCGGTTATCCGGGACTTACAACAAGATTATTCAAGATAAACCGAAAAATATGAAAAACACGAAGAACAAGGAACAATGCCGAATCACCTTTAAACACTTGCACACGATTCTATTACTATGAATTAGCAAAACCGTCTAGTACAAGTACTCACAACCAAATCGCCTCCCACTCTCTGTTTCTCTAGAATTTCTGCAACATGGAGGTTCCAAGAGGTTCAATACCTAAAACAAGTTGAAAACTTGTTTATATACCTACTAAAGCCCAATTCCCTACATGGGCTTCCCTTGGGCCTGCTTGGCCCACATGGCCTAAAGCTTGGCCCAAGTGACCTGTAAAGGTTCAAAACCTAATATAAACTAACCCGGTAACGCCCAGTTTGTAACCATAGCTCGTTGTATTAATTTGAAGTGTCAGTCTCACACTTTAGGGCCTAACACTAACCTGAAGGGTTGCCCGGACACCGGTCTCTGGTACCCTAGGGATGATAGCTTCGAATTGATCGCGTTTAGTGATTCTTATTTCGGTGGCTGCAAAATCGACGGCAAATCCACAACGACTGGATGTCAGTTTTTAGGAAATCGCCTGGTCACATGGCAGTACAAGAAGCAGACTTGTGTCGCTACACCAACTTGTGAAGCTTAGTACATTGCTGCTTCAAGTTGTTGCTCCCAAGTCCTGTGGATTCAACAACAAATGTGCGAGTACGGTTTTTAATTCCTATCTACTCCTATTTTCGTTGACAATTCTGTTGCCTTACAGATCACTAGAAATCCTATGCAGTATTCAAAGACCAAACACATCGAGATCAAATATCACTTCATACGTGATTGTTTTGATAAAAGACTTATCGATGTTGTTAAGGTCCACATTGATGACCAACGTGCCGACCTTTTTACCAAAGCATTTGACAAATCACGATTTGACTATCTACTAATGGTAAACGGCATTAAGGTCAAGCTAGAGTAAACCAACATCGGAAAATCGTTTTTGTAAATATCTATTTGTGTTTTTAATTTCTCGTACTTTTTGCATTTTAGGGGGAGTAATTTCAAAACAAAAAATATAAAAATTTCAAAAATACAAAAACATCGAAAAATTTCAAAAATACAAAAACAATAGAATATAGAAAATAAAAAATGAGTTTCTTGGTGAGCAAAAGAGAATATGATTGTACATCAGTGGTCTTTCGAAACCTCTTTGAACATAAAATGAAAAAACAATAAGCAGCTCTATATAAGATGTATCGGAGGCTCACAATCATTTTAAAGTATGCAGGGTGATATAAACCTAAATCGACTGAAGACTCTGTGGGAACCGCTCATTGGCATATGGTCTTGTTACCGAAATTTCGTTTGATAGAATGTCAAGGTTCTGAGATATGTGGTCTTTATGCTGCTTATCATCTGTGTATTATGGTTGTTTCTTTTACCAAAATCAACGGGAACGCAAGTCTAGAACTTCCATGATACCGTACATACGTGTAAATATCATACGAACATGTATATAATACATGATGCATAAGACCATCAATAAGTGATAAAATATCACATTCACCCCCTAATAAGTGATTCTAAATCACATTTTTCATTCTGAGAGTCAAGTTCGTCTCTTTGTCGGTACGATGGTACTAACCTGTTCACGGACTTGCTCTCGTGCCCTGCATGCATCGAATATCAAGTTCCTCGTTAATAATGATTTTTTCACATAGGGCTTATATTCACCCAAAATAAGTGAGTATCTCACATCATATACATTGAATACTTCTATATCCCTTAACTAAATGCGGAAAACCACCCCACCACTTTGCAAATCCAGAGCACCATCACACCCCTCCATAAATTTGGAATTCCCTTATGCTCATACATAAATTCGGAACCTTTGGTCTTTATAGAAACTCGGAACAATGTTTAAAACTCTAACCGACTCAAAGGTTTTGTATATATATAACACATGCAAACCCTAATCGTGTATTCAGAACCCGCATCTTAAAGTTTTTCTCCCTGAACGACGACTTTGGTCCTCAAGGCTTGAAACTCTCTTGTTTACCAAGCTTTTCTCGAACTCTATCTCTATCTGTAACACATCTCAATCTCGTTTATAGTTTTTATGTGTTTTGTTTATGTGATTACGTGAAAACTGGATTCTTGAATGCTTGGGTTGTTAGAATTAGGTTCTTGATGATTTTGGGAATTGTTTATGAAGTTTGTTAAATTTTAGTTGTGTGTGCATGCATGTATAGGGTTGGGGTTTTGATTTATAACATGTGCTTGACGAAAACTTGATGATAAAACTAATCTATATACTGTTGTACATGTCTTAGTAGTCGAAAAGTTTGATAATATCATCACAAACACGCTTTAATAAAGATCCGATTTCAAACAGATTCTGCGCAAATTTTTAGGTCAACTTGTATTGATTGTAACTTGACAAAAACATAACAAAAACGTGTGGTTCTTGAGTCTAAAATGAAGTTCAATGAAATAGCTTTCAAAACCAATTGGATTCATAATTTTTGACAAGTTTAGGTGAGTCAAAAAATTAAAACAAAAACATAGCTACATGCTGCGTTTGTCTACAGAAATTGAAGTCTATTACGAAAGACATAACTTAGTCTATAGATGGAGTTAATACTTGAATTTTTTTACAGTAGGTAGTCCCAGGAGGCTAAAAAATTCTCCAACTATATTTTCGTCAATCATATTGACGAGGATTTTTCTATAAAATAAGTCGTAAATTGTCGACATAATGTGACGAAATTGCCCTTTACGTGCTAAATGATTTTTGGTAATTTTTCTGTGAATAATTAGACCTTGAGAAAAATACACAAACCTTTTCGGACCTAATGGCACGTCTCATAGATTATTTGTAATTTTTCTAGTCCGTTTACTATTTTAAACAAAATTCACGAAAACAGCTCAACAACGGACGTTGAACTGAAACTACTGAAACGAGATGTTTATGTTTATAAGTGCAATTGTTTGTTAGTACGTGGTGTTGTTTGTTATTTGACATCTAATCGAATATCATTAAATATGTTACATGTTGTGAGATGTACACATTAACCTCATAAACTTATAACTAAGTGTCAACATGTATGCATATTATGTGGTAGTATACGTGTAAAATTCAAGTGACTTATGCGAATATCAGCTAACAATAAAACGGTAACCATATTAGGACGTGGTTGACCACACCTAACTCTAGTCACTAAAATTCTAACCAAGCAAATTTAAGGTGAGTTCACAAGTTTACTAAAAGTATGCATCTCTGGTTTGGGGACTACATTATCCTTGGTTTTGGGACTACACATATATTCCTAGATGGAATACTACAACTTAAATACTTTAGTTTAATTTTATGTCTGTAGTGGACTAATAGGAACATCTATCATGAAAGTCCCTACCCTTTATACCGATTAGTTGTCGGGATATGGCAGACGGGGTATTAGTTGATAGCGCTATTAAGTTTGACAAACCTCACACCGTGCGGGGAGCCGGGCGTGAAGTTTTGACCTTTCCTTTGCATCAATGTCGATAGACATTGATGTGGGGCATAAAAACAAACATAGTCAGTATAAATGTTTCTAAAAGAACCACCCTTTATATACACTGCGTATAGGCCTATACTCAACATATATAAAAGGTCAAAAAAACAATTTTACCCCTGGTTTGGGCTGCATATAGCCCCCAATCCAGGGGTAAAATGGTCTTTTTACCAAACTTGCCCATATATACGCCACATATAGGGCTATACTCGGCTTATAGTAAAAAGACCATTTTACTCCTGGATTGGGGGGCTATACACAGCCCAAAACAGGGGTAAAATTGTCTTTTTGACTGTAACACCTTGTAAAATCATGTCCAATGATGTGTTGACACGTGTCCTAAACCCTAATTATGTCAAACATTGACTAGGAAGGACTATTGTTGCCAAACAATGAAAAGATGTATGTGGAGGGACTAAAAGTGTCAACATGCATATTCTATGCCTCTGAATGACCTTTTACGGTGTTCGTATTTATTATCGAGTCACTTGTTGGACGTAGGAAACCATTTGTGGATTAAATCCAAAGTTTGTGAATTTAAGGGTTAAAAGCGTCAACGTGTTTAATTATACCTCTGAGTGACCATTTAACGAACCCGGAGATTGATGATGTTCGGTTATACTCCCGGGAATACCTATAACCTAACTTGAAGGGCCAAGGATGCCAAATATGAAACTTATAATGGCTTAGAGGGGCTAAATGTGTCAAAAAATGGAACTATATAAGAGTTTTGGGGGACCAGGGTCTAAAAATGACAAACTTTGAAAGATGATGGAGGCTTGGCGTTGCGCGACAACCCCCCCCCCCCCAACCTTCGTCGCGTGATGCGACGGTACCAGTTGCGGAGAAACAGATTGCCAGCTGCAGGTTCTTTATGCTTGGCTACCACTCAAACTACTACACTCTCATAACTCGAAACCATGGATCCATCGCTGGTATTTAACACCTGTTTAGACACTTGGAGTGATCTCTAGAGTCCTTTAACACCCGGTATGATCGAAGGAAGTCACCTTCAAGTATAAATAGAGGTTCTTGGTAGCCATTATTCCTTGCACCTCTCAAAATCATCTCTTCTCTTGCTCTCTTGGAGAGTCCTAGCTGAAAGGAGACTCCACCTCAGTTATAATTTCAAGCTAGGACCCTTTGTAAGTGTCCCTACCCTCTGCGTTTCATTTTATAGGCTTTTCAAACCCGAAAGTCAAGCTTTTTCGATAAAAGCTTTGACTTTCGGTTTAGACCATTATGGTTCAGCCATTCTTCGAGGCGAACATGGCTACGTGATCGTAATTAGGTAGGTGTTAATCCCTTAAAATGGAACCTCCTAAGAATCACATTTGCTTGGTCAATTGACGGGTCAAAGTTTTTTATTTAAAAAATCAAACGGGTCAGTTTTTAAAATAATTCAAATCTGATAATGTAGGTTTTATAAAATAATTTACTTTAATAACTTGGTAATAATTATTAGAAAATGTGTAAACATGTTCAGCCCGTCAATTCTAGGTTTAGGGTTGGTTCGCAACCGAAAGTCGCGAAGTTTGACTTCTGCTTTGACTTTTGATTCTGACCAGAAATAGATTAGTTTCATTATGTTTTAAGGTTCCATTATGACCATATTATATTGTAGTATAACCCTCTGAGGTTATATTACATGGTCATATAGTAATCTGAGTTTATATTGCAAGTTCCGTTATTATGCTTAACGTTGACTAAAATGCCCTTTTGTTTAAAAATAAGGTTTTAAACATAAATGAGCATGCAAATGAATTAGTTACTGATATGCTAACATGTTTAGCATATTTTGATGATTTTATTCTGGTCATAAACTGAGTTTGCATATATTATCGTAAAACATGATTTTAAAAGGACTAAAATGCCCTTTTACATCTAAAATGAGTTTTAAACAAAATTTCTTGGCAAGACCATTACATACTGATGTAATATCATATTTAGGATTATTTGGGATGTCAAGTCAGATTACATACTGAGTTTATGCACAAGTTCTTGTATAATGCTCTTAAATTACGATAATGCCCTTATGGCACTTAAAATGGGTTTTAAACAAGACATGCATACAAAACCTTTTGCTTACTGATATGTTATGATAAATAACATATTTTAATTATTCAAAACTGGTCATAACATCATATTTCTTAAACCATCACATAAATCGTCATTTAACAACTTTAACGTCGTTTAGGCGCATAGTATGGTTTTAAACCATATTTATTAACCTAGACTTGTTATCTACTGATTTTGTAAATCATTTTAAATATTTTTACAGTAGGTATAAGTCATGAACTCAGAATCCCAAACAAGTTCTCAAAACTATGTGTGAAATGACCAAAATGCCCTTACGGTGCATAGTTTGGTCTTAAAGCATAAACCACACATATATTTGATATCCCACTGATATTATATCATAAATTAACTATTGTTTCCAGAATGTTTATGACCATAACATCAGTTTACTTGCAAGCTCCTTTTACAAGTCGTAAAATTACTAAAACGCCCTTATGAGGCTTAATTCGATTTTAAAACCTTAACGGGCATACATTTTGATATTGATGTGCGTGTAGCGTGATATATATTTAAGTACATTTTAA
Source organism: Helianthus tuberosus (assembly GCA_030545235.1). Lineage (NCBI taxonomy): Eukaryota > Viridiplantae > Streptophyta > Magnoliopsida > Asterales > Asteraceae > Helianthus > Helianthus tuberosus. The sequence goes on from CM060442.1 coordinate 173,050,792, forward strand.
GCCCTTTTTAACACTTTAGTCAAGTTTTAAATTTATAAAACACGATAGTCTACTAACACTAAACACACATATGGGCAAGTGCACCCATCGTGAGCGTAGTATAGCATTGGTAAGATACCGAGGTCGTCCAAGGACACAAGAGCTTTTAGTACCGGTTTATCCTCAACGTCTAATCAAATCAAAAATTTAGAAAAAGGTTTTAAACATAAAAATTAAAAACTAAAAATGCTGAAAATAAAAATAAAATAAAAACAGATAGACAAGATGAATCACTTCTATCTGACTCGCCTTTAGTGTAACCTTTGATGATTTCCGCACTTTTCCACTTTTTAAGCGATTATCTTAGTTATAGTAGTAGGCCCCTCTTTTGAAGGTGACGCTACCCTCAACCCAATAGTTTGAGTCAGCAAGGATACAATCCTAAAGGGTTGGAATATTGGAAGATAATTAATTAAGTTATTAATGTGTAATGTGGTAGGCCCCTCTTTTGAAGGTGACGTTACTCTCGGCTAAGTGTTTTGACTCAGCAGGGATACAATCCCAAATAGTCGGGTTAATGTATTAATAGTAGTTTACATATGAGGGGATCAAGCCATTCGCACCCCCTCCATCCAATACCAGTGGGTATTGAAGGAGGTCCTAGTAAGCTTAACCCAGGTCTTTGCAGGATCTATACACTAAACAAGGCAAGAACCTTACCAAACCATTTCCTTAACCCCCGACCAGGTAGCCAACATATCTCTATTTAGACCGTAGAGATATGAATGGTGAAAATCTTTTATTTTATATAGACAGTAAAATAATGCTAAGACACCACGGACAAATGATAAGGAAGTTTCACCTTCAACATAAGAAACTAGTTATTAAAGTCATTAATACAAAACCAAACAAAAAGTGCGAAAAGATTAAAAATCAAAAGTATTACATTAAATGCTTGTCTTCACCAAGGGATGTAAGAGATTTAGGCAAACATGGCCTTTGATTGTCAAGAACTCTTACTATCAATCTTGGACCCCGAGAATACTACACACACTCTAGATGGATGATGGATGATGGTGGTGGATGTGGGTGTAGTGATGGTGGTGGAGTGTGGGTGAAGTGGTAGAGAGGTGGTTTGCTAAGGGATGCCTTTGAAGTGAACCAAACACCTCTATTTATAGCCTGCACAGAAGCCCGGACACGGCCCCATGTCCGCTGGACATGGCCCGTGTCCATCCTTATTCTCTTTCTTCATTAATTGCAGTTTGTCTGCATTAGCTCCACATGCCCCCGTGTCCGCTAGGCACGGCCCTGTGTGCAGAAGCGTATCTGTACTATCAAGATTTGCTTGGATTCTGCGAATCTCAATGTTGACCACGGCCGTGTTGAGCTGGGCACGCCCCCATGTCGGGAATAGAAGCTTCTAAAGCTTTGTAATTTCTACAGATAACTGGCCACGCCCCCGTGTCCGCTGGGCACGGGGCGTGTTCAGCCTTCTGTTTGCTTGTTTTTGCTTGGGAAGATGTTGTCGAGGGGTCGGGCATGACACGTTTATTCTTTTCCTTGTATTTATGTTAGATTTTGCTGCATATTTGTTCCTTTTGTTCATTTACGCTCATTTAATCCTGTAAAAACAACAGGAAGACAAAAGCAAACTTTTCCAACATTAGTACTAAAAAGGATTAGTTTTGTGCCTCATTTGATGTAATTTATATGTTGCATTTTACACACATCAAATACCCCCACACTTGAATCTTTGCTTGTACTCAAGCAAAACTCTTTTTAATGTGGCTTACACTCCCAAACGGAATGGGTAGAAGAGAAGTTTTGTGCCTGTCTTGAGTGTCGGGAATCCAATATTTTTATTAGGTATTATTTTTATGTTATTTACAATCCTATTCGTTATGATTTATTTGAAACGTTTCATAAGAAAAATTACTTATTTGGGCATAACATGCCTCTTTAAAATTTCATTTATATACAAGTTCACGTACCTCACGGGAGATCACTCAACACTCGGCCGAAGATGTATTTTTGTGAAACACTCGAGACCGGCATGGAACTTACTCATACCATAAGCTTGCAAAGCAATCAATCCTCCTCTTTTTTAACTATAAACCTTTGTAAATATCAAGAGGACTTGGGGAAGGGTTTGACTTGGGTTAAAGGTAGGTGGTTTTGGGTTAGTGGTTAGTAAAAAGAGTAAAAAGTGTAAAAAAAGCGTCGGTCGTCGTAAAACTTTTTTGTTTTTGTGACTTTTATTCAAATAAAGCATTTTCAAACAAAGTTTCTTTTGAGGAACTTGTTTGTTTATTGCTATACTTCATTTTTTTTTTTTTTTTGATAAGGGATGCCACATAAAGACCGAGCTTTTTACTAAAATAAGGGTTTAAAAATAAAAGGGTTTTTGTGGGTAAAAGGTGTTTGTTTTGTGGGTTTAGAAATGAAAAGGTTTAGGCTCAAAGGGGTTAACTAGGGGGATTTTTGGGTAGGTTAAAAGAAAAAGAAAAATAATGGTGTTGAAAAGAAAAAAGGTTAGTCCTAATGCCTCCATCAATTACTTATTTGGGTTTAAGTTGGTAAGGACCGGGAATTTATCGTCATGGCAAGTTCTAGAGTCATAAGAAACCAAGCGGCTATTCACACAAGAAACGAAAAATGAGCATTTAGTTTAAAGATGTATATTTGTATGCTCAATAAAGGCTCAAAACTCACTTTTTGTGGGAATGGGTTTATAATGTGATCAAGTATATATAATCAAATTTTAACTAGATTTGTCATGCCTTTTCATAATTTTCTTATGTTGGTTCTTTTTATCACGATGCTGTCGGTTGTAAATTTGTAAAAATATAACCTTTTTAGAACTTGTTATTCCCAAATTAAACCAAGACAAGTAAAATAATGAAAAAGTTTTTGAAAAAAATTTGGGGTGATTAGCGGTTCTAATAGAGTTTTGTGTAAGGCTTGTTATTAGGACTTGCAAAATTCAAGGTTTTAGCACCCCCCCCCCCACTTAAATTACACATTGTCCTCAATGTGTCCCAAAAATAAGTTCTTAGGTTGATTGAATGTGTAAAAAGGTGTTTAAAAACAAAACTTTGTGTTACTAGGCGTCTGGACAAGGGCCCGTGTTGGTCCGGGCACGGCCCTGTGTTCAGATTGCCAGTATCATTGTTAACAGAAGGCTGGGCACGGGAGCGTGTTCAGTGAACACGGCCCGTGTCCAGTTACCTGAACTGGGCATTTTCTGCAGAACCTTGGGCACGGGGCGTGTTGGGCTGAGCACGGCCCCGTGCTAAACTTGCTGTAATGAAGAAAAATTATCGGTAGGCTCTATTTTTGTGCATGGGGTGTGGGTTCAACTTTCCCTTAGTAACCTCCACCATTCCGAGTGTGTTTTATTCATTACAACATCATCCAAACACCATTTAATACTTAGAAACCATCGTTCATTAAAGAGTGAATTACATAAGATCCTAGAAACTTAAAAATAAAGCTGGAAATGAAAAACTAAAAGTTCCAAAGATAGATAGGTCAATTAATACCGAAAATCATTCCAAAGAGTTCTACCCTTATTCTAGGAATATGAAAAACCCGAAAATAGCTTCCCGGTATTTAGAAGCATTGTAGAACTTGTAACCGAGGGGTGTCCTTTAGATGTCGTTGAACCATTCCTCTATCTCTCTTGGGAGGAAGAAGGTGGGCTCATTTTCCACAATGTCTTGTGGAGGAGATGTGACGGAAACCGGGACCCCATGTAATATGTCTTGAGGGGGTTCCGGGTGCATGACATACCATTCGGCCGGAATGATGACTTCGAGCACTACATTCCACTCCCTCCGTGTAATGATCGGCACCAAAGGAGGAGAAGCGAGAATATTCAACCTTTGGTGCAAAAGGTTGACTTCTCGAAGACATCCTTCTAGTCCCACCGTCAAATTATTTATACGGTCGACCAAGGCTTCCTCTACTCCCGTCATTTCATCGATGGCCTCTCTCAAGGCATATACGTAATTGACGAGAGAGTCTTCTACCGATGACCTTCTTCCTTGTCGGTTGTTCCTGGAGTGTGATGAAGATGTTCCACTATTTCTGCTCGACATTCTAAGAAAACAAACCGAAAGAAATTTCAAATTAATGAAACAGTACCTCGGACACGGCCCCGTGTTCGCTGAACATGGCCCCGTGTTCTCCTCTCTGTAGGATTTTTAACAAAGAATCTTGGAGCTTTACATTATTTTCCTAACTTTTGAAGCATTTTTAAGCAGAAATAACTTAAAACAGTGTTGTAAAACTTATTTTTGACAAGATTCCTTGAATAAAAACCTAGCAAATATCACCATAAAGCTTGAAATCATGGAGATTTCAAACTTTAATGGAGGTTTTGAGGAGAAAATGAAGAAGAAGGCAATGGACAAAAGTAGAAAAGACAATATGGTTGTTGAGAACCTTCTTTAGAATATACCTAGTATGGTATATGTGAAGATCCCACCAGATCTTTGTCTTTGGAATGGGTCCAAGAGTGAAGGAATCTTGTTGCATTTATAGAAAACGACAGCACGCTAGACACGGCCCCGTGTGCAGACAAATTTCTGACACTTTTCTGTCCGTATTCTGACTAAAGTCAGACGGGAATCTTTGGGTGGACACGGGGGAGTGCTGACCGGGACACGGCCCCGTGGCTAGAAGTGTTTATGAAGTTTTGTCTATTTTTAAGGAGTTTACCCGAATCGGGTGGCTCCTTACTGGATGGAATAACACCGAAGTGCCTGAGATACCTAAGTTGCCCTAGTTTTAGACAAGAACGCAAGAGGTATCGGAAAGGGTGATTCCTAAGCTAAATACCGGTGGGCAAAACCAACCTTTATTTCCCTTATCCGGGCTCTCGTTAAAGAAGGTATATGTCGAATCGCTCAGGTCTATGTATGCATCGGCGGAAACCGATGGGGAGTCCTTCACGGCATAATCGACACAGGGACGACTATCGCTCAAGTCCTCGGAAGAGTTAGAGGTGATTTCAGGAGCAACGACGTTGTTAGTATCCGAATGCGATCTCAATAATTCTCCTTGATCGTCGTCTTGAGAAGAATTAGTTATATCCATCTCAAGTTCTCTTATCAATTGGAGAATTAACTCTTCCATTTGAAATAATTCTTCGAGAAGCATATCACCTAGAAGAGATGATTGAGAGCATTCGAGGGAGAGATAGGGATTGTTTTTACTTTCGCCCATCTTAAGGCTACAGGAAAACAATGGGTCCATGTAGTGGGGAATGTAATTTAGAAAATAACATTCTAAATCTTTATGAGGTCCGCCACATAATTAACACCACGTACCATAAGAGGAGCGAAAGTAAAAATGATCAGTATCGCTCATGTTTGTGTCATAAATTACCAACCGTCGGGGTCTTACGGTTCTGTTTTCAGTAACTGAAACTTGGGCACGGGGAGTGTTCAGTGGGCACGGCCCCGTGTTCAGCTACTGTCTGACTTAAAACAGGATTGTCAGTACCAAAGATTGGGCACAAAGCGTGTTTAGCGGGAACGGCCCCGTGCTGAGCTCTGTAGAAGCTGAAAAATTAAGAAAAATCCTAAAAAAGAAAACTAAGAAAAACGATTAGGCCGTTGATTCCTAACTTTCTTAAAATCCTTGTGTCCCCGGCAACGGCGCCAAAAACTTGATGTGCGTGTAGCGTGACATATATTTAAGTATATTTTAAGCCCTTTTTAACACTTTAGTCAAGTTTTAAATTTATAAAACACAATATTATACTAACACTAAACACACATATGGGAAAGTGCACCCATCGTGAGCGTAGTATAGCGTTGGTAAGATACCGAGGTCGTCCAAGGACACAAGAACTTTTAGTACCAGTTTATTCTCAACATCTAATCAAATCAAAAATTTAAAAAACGGTTTTAAACATAAAAAATTAAAAACTAAAAATGCTGAAAATAAAAATAAAATAAAAACAGATAGACAAGATGAATCACTTGGATCCGACTCGCCTTTAGTGTAACCTTTGATGATTTCCTCACTTTTGCACTTTTTAAGAGATTATCTTAGTTATAGTAGTAGGCCCCTATTTTGAAGGTGACGTTACCCTCAACCCAGTAGTTTGAGTCAGCAAGGATACAATCCTAAAGAGTTGGAATATTGGAAGATAATTAATTAAGTTATTAATGCGTAATGTGGTAGGCCCCTCTTTCGAAGGTGGCGTTACCCTCGGCTAAGTGGTTTGAGTCAACAGGGATACAATCCCAAATAGCCGGGTTAATATATTAATAGTAGTTTACATATGAGGGGATCAAGCCATTCGCACCCCCGCCATCCAATACCAGTGGGTATTGAAGGAGGTCCTAGTAAGCTTGACCCAGGTCCTTGTAGGATCTATACACTGAACAAGGCAAGAATCTTACCAAACCATTCCCTTAACCCCCGACTAGGTAGCCAACATATCTCTATATAGACCGTAGAGATATGAATGGTGAAAATCTTTTCTTTTATATAGACAGTAAAATAATGCCAAGACACCACGGACAAATGATAAGGAAGTTTCACCTTCAACATAAGATACTAGTTATTAAGGTCATTAATACAAACCAAATAAAAAGTGCGAAAAGATTAAAAATCAAAAGTATTACACTAAATGCTTGTCTTCACCAAGTGATGTAAGAGACTTAGGCAAACATGGCCTTTGATTGTCAAGAACTCTTACTATCAATCTTGGATCTCGAGACTACTACACACACTCTAGATGGATGATGGATGATGGTGGTGGATGTGGGTGTTGTGATGGTGGTGGAGTGTGGAGTGTGGGTGAAGTGGTAGAGAGGTGGTTTTCCAAGGGATGCCTTTGAAGTGAACCAAGCACCTCTATTTATAGCCTGAACAGAAGCCCGGACATGGCCCCATGTCCGCTGGGCATGTTTTGTGTTCATCCTTATTCTCTTTCTTCATTAATTGCAGTTTGTCTGCATCAGCTCCACACGCCCCCGTGTCCAGAAGCGTATCTGTACTATCAAGATTTGCTTGGATTCTGCGAATCTTAGCATTGACCACGGCCGTGTTGAGCTGGGCACGCCCCCGTGTCAGGAATAGAAACTTCTAAAGCTTTGTCCTTTCTACAGACAACTGGCCACGCCCCCATGTCAGCTGGGCACGGGGCGTGTTCAGCCTTATGTTTGCTTGTTTTTTGCTTGGGAAGTTGCTGTCGAGGGGTTGGGCATGCCACGTTTATTCTTTTCTTTGTATTTATGTAAGATTTTGCTGCATATTTGTTCCTTTTGTTCATTTACGCTCATTTAATCCTGAAAATACAAAAGGAAGACAAAAGCATACTTTTTCCAACATTAGTACTAGAAAGGGTTAGTTTTATGCCTCATTTGATGTAATTTATATGTTGCATTTTATACACATCAATATCCTACTGACATTATAACAAGTTTTAAGAATAATAACATTTGGAACTTGTATATGACTCATTCGGTTACCTGTTAATGCTTATACGCGTTCGGTTCGACTCATGTAACTAGTTTACATAAGTTTACCGAAACAGGTTTAACCTTATCATTTTAACTTCAAATTCTAGAAGTAATTAGTTTACCCATATTATACAAGTCTTCATACTTGTTGGGTCTAAATTACATTCTAATCCGATCATCGCTTAATCTAGCGTAGTGTACCGTATTTCATTCTTTAAGCTAGCCGGTCTAAGTCTAAGACTTAAATAGGACCTGTTAGCATTCTAATTGGTTAATATTACCATCATTCCAGACTAGAGCCTTCCGGTAAAAGCTACCTACACTTGTCTAGTGAATTATACGACTAGGTTATTTAAATCTTGCATTGAATCCAGTATTAGCTCAGGTAAATACCTTTAAATTATTTTCCCTATACGGGCTTGGGATACAGTAAATTATTACCGCTTGGTCGGGTATGGGATCACTTAGCCGAATTGTGGCTATCAAATCTGCATAACCCGTTTTGATATGTTTTGTTTGAAAACTTAAACATTGGGGGTTAACGACCGTGTCCTGTATATCCTCGGTTCATTTAAGTTACTAATGGCCACGACCTAAGCACGGGGTTTAGGCATATACCTGTGTAGGATCGGTTTTGACTCCGAAACGATTGCGAACCGAACGTGTGACATGCAGAATCCCTACACGAACGTGACCGAACACACGAGACATAATATAACTACGGTTCTATAGAAAGATCTGATAACGTACAGCATCTGAATCACGTACAACGTACTTTCTCTCTCTAGACTTTCTCTCTCTAGCTCTAGCTCTCCAAGTCTCCAAATGTGCAAAAGTCTTTAAGTCTAACCCTAAGACTTCAATTTATAGGCCTTGGAATTAATGAGACTTCTCATTAATTACCAAAATGCCACCTTGCTATTTCTATCTAATTATTACAATATAAAGCACAAGTATTCTTCTATTTCAGCTACGAATCTGATTGACGGAGGCGATAGATATAAATGCACCAACAGACTCCCCCTTGGATATTTCCGCAGTCAATCTCGTAGCGTCTTGTTTTTCTCTCTCTCTCTGAATCTTCTTGAAGCTTTATCACGTATTCAGCAACATAGACTACCTCTTTCTTGAACAGAATCCCCGTGGATCTGTCTTCAGCTTCAGCTGCTCCTCCTTTCGGTAGACTTTTTCTTCAGGCTCCCCCTTTCGTCAAGCTTCCGTGCTTTGGGATCGACACCTGGCTTTCCGGTTACAAGCTCTTTCAGGATAGTTACCTGGCTCCTTGAATGCACGCTCCCCCTTGCGTTGAGCTCGTCTTCAGACTCCCCCTTAGACTCGGTTATCGGGATCGTAGTCTGGTACAACATCTGTAACACTCAAACATTTATAAGTAAAAACCTTATGAACATCCAATATTAAAAACCTGCCTCTCTCAGCATAAGCTAAAACATTTCAACAGAGAAAGCATCTTCCGGTTGTCCAGGAATCGTGACCTGGTTCTATTAAACTTTCTAAATCAAGATCCTAGCTCTTAAAATATAATAATATGAATATATCAAGGATTAACTTGATTCTCTCTCCCTATCAACAATCTTCAAAGATTTGGCAGTTTTAGCAAACAGGATCGGAAACTGGCTCTTTTACATTACATTTTAACAAATTAAGAATCCAAATCCTTCACGGTTAATCATCCAAGTCCAATTTAATGACCTTAGAGATATCACAAACTGTTTTTGATTTTTGATTTTAAAAACTTTCAAGTTTTAAATTAATGAACTTGTTTATTTTCAGAAACACAATCAGCATACTTAGATTTTGAAACTCAGCTCTCGGACATCGGTTGTCGAAAATAAAGTAGAAATCAAAATCTTTTTGTATTTTTCTGAAACATAAAGCAGTAAATAAATATTTACAGACATATTTTTGTTTGAGTTTGCGTCAGATGATCATATCATTTTATGACAAATCACTAGTACGGTTGAGCTTTAAATACTTTAAGTTCTAAACGATTCACTTAGATTGTCAGTATGCTGATCCACTTAAATTTTCACACAAAGTTCAACTTCGAGATACGATATTAGTGTTTTAAGAACTTAACTTATTCGCGTGTCCCACCTCAGAATATACTCCCGTATCAAAATTCCCTAGATTCAGTCTTACAGGTGAGTATACCAATCTGATATCTGTATCTGGGTTAGTGCGAGACCTTGAGAGCTCAGGTATGAACTTCCGTTCAGTTAAAGAGATGAAGGCTCGACTTTAGGTGTGTTCCCTTTAGGGAATCTTTTCTTCAACTGCAATTGATTCATATCTTTCAATATATTATCAATTTTTATGCAGAGGGTAAGCTTTAAAAGCGCATAAAGTATTATACGAGGTCTAGGCCATTACTTCCGCAATATCAGAAGACCAGGTATAATACCCCAGATATCAAATAGTATAAAGACCTAGTATCTCAGAATCAGGCAATCTCTCAAACAAGATTTCGGGGGTTACCCATATATCCGAGAGATGTTCCCCACGAGATAAGTAAGTATTGATATTTAGGTTTATATCTCGAAAACAATCTACTAAGCGTGTAAAAACCTACTGGCAGATCATCAGTGAGACAGTTTATCACATTAAAACATTCCATTTCTTTAGCGTACTGTGATTGTCTACTGATGTACCATCATTTCCTCTTTTTACACAAAAACTCATTTTGCATTTTAACATGTTTTTAGCTTTCTCAAATTTTCTAATGTTTTTTGGATTTTCTGACAAATTCTTTATAACAACCCTCCTGAATATTTTTCTGACACCCTAATGTATGTTAAAATACCCTATATGTCTTAAAATACACCCAGTATGCGAAAACCGAGCCCAAAATATGAAATATCATTAAAAATTAAATAAAAACAAAAATTTGGCATCGCTAGCGGGCCGCGTAGAAGTAAGCATAAGCTTACGCGGGCCGCGACAGCTTCAAGGTCAGGCGAGCTCCGGTGTTGACACGTGTCCGACGCGTGTTGAACCTAGTTAGTGACCCGGATCAGCTACACCGTAGACCCCCTACTAGGCGGGCCGCGAAGCCCCTTGCTACATCTTACGCGGGCCGCGTAAAACTTGAAAACAGGCCCTATAAGTAGAGGGCATCGGCCTTCAGTCGAAAATCGCTCACGAACTCTTTCTCTCTCAAAATTCTGAATATTTAATATAATTCTCGGGTATAATACCCCCTAATTAACGAATTTCTATCCCAGTGTAAGTATTATAACCCCGGTTACGTATTAGATACGCTGCCCGATTGATCTAGGGTTCCGTAACGGCTATCGAGGTTCTGCTCGACGTAGTCGTTGGAATGCCGTCTCGGGGAGGGTATAACTAATGTAAATATAAAGGGTTATCATACTAACGCATGTACATTTGTGTAAATTATAGATAATTTCCAGGAAACCTTAGAAGAAACCTAAATCAGCAATGTGAGTAATCTCCTTTTTGTAAATTGTTTTTACATAACCTTAAATGTTTTACAATGCTATTAAACAGTGATTGAGTCTTTGTAGTTCTTCAATTACTGCCGGTATGTTGGGGTTTTGTATACAAAATGTGGAACACGTTACCATTGGACAATGAGTTAGCCAATGTGTAATTTGACCCACCAGTCAGGATTGACAATACTGAGTGAGTAATTGTATAGAAATAAACAATGTGATTGCTCTCAATACTGTTAAAGATAAAATGTTTCTTGATTAAACTGGGATTCACTCACCAGTATTTCCCACTGACAAATGTTTTTAAAACGCATTTCAGGTAACAAAATGTAAAAGCCAATTAGAAGAAAGCCAGCTGGAGAGCACTGACGTCTTGGAAAAATGTGGCTATAAAAGTTACCTAAAAGACGATGTTTTAAATTCAATAAAATAGGGTTTATCCCTATAAACATGTTGTAATAAGAAACTTGGGTTTTACCCATGTGTTTATTAAACATGGTGGTTTTACTCTGATAAATATTTCCTAACTACGGTCCTGACGAAATTTCCGCTGCCAAATTGAATAATGATAAACAAAAAAATTGATACCACCACAACTGGTCTCGCGGCCGCCCGGTCTCAGGACAGATAGGGGGCGGGGGTTGCGATAGAAGGTGGTATCAGAGCTAAGCCACTGATTCAGCCACAGAGGTGTTCTGCTGACATCAATATATTATTCAAAATTGTTAGGAAATTAAGTATGGAAATACGTGCATATCTGTATTTTATTGTTGTGTGTTATTTGACTATTTGTTAGTTTTCAGTATGAGTGATCAAACCCTCAGACGTGTATCGTCAATTGTCCGAGTCACCTAGGAGTGAAGGTACCTCTTCACAGCCTGCCCTCTCTAGGTATGTCGCTGATAATGAAGAAGGGATGTTTATCTTTAAGGCTCAGTCTGAAGAGTCATTCCCTCAGAAAAAGAGAGAATGGTTCAGTAAAGGAGCATTTGAGCGTAGGAAAAGAATGCGAAAGTTGCAACAGCAGAGAGTCCTAGCAGTTGCTAAGCGAGAGTCAGATGCCCATACACAGGATATGCTTAATAGAAGCCTAGCTAATTTCCATATCCTAGCAACAACTGTTGTTTACCCAAATTTGGAACAACTAGTAGCCCCACAACCCTTACCTTTATTCCCTACTCAGCCGGTGGAGATAGAAGAAAACCCTGAAAATCAAGTAGAAATGCATGATTTCAACCCTGAGGAGATACCTAGGATACCAGCCCCAAATCCCTTAGACCCGGACTATGATCCATGGTTCGATGATCATAGGGATTATGTGACGCGCTACCACTTAAACGACGAACCTATGCCAAACTTAGCAGCCTATCCAGGATTGGACGCTCTAGATCCCTACTATGACAACGATGAATACATTAGGGAGATATTAGAGAATCCTTACCCTCAGGAGAATCCCATACCCCATTACCCGGACCCAGTACCAGCACCGGCACCCCCAATGAGTGCAGATAATGTGCATGAACTCCGAACTTTCGGAGAAGAAATCTTGGAGAGTGGTGAGAGGATGAGGCAGGTAGGAGAGCGACTCGTCTGGAAGTACGACGAGCGCAACATGGATTACTGGATGAATCCATACCAGTAATGTGATGGTGGAGTTGGTAATTATATATATATATATATATATATAATGGAAAAAAATAATATATGTGTAATAATAATAATAAATGTTGTAGTATAGACCACTTTGTGGTTAGCGATGCATAGTATTATTGTATTGTAATTTTTAATTTCTTGTATTGGTGTGTATTTGACGCATACTATAATAGAAAGAGTAAAGTCGCAATGATCGACGCTTTTGGTTAATATGTGTGTTGTATGGTTGTTACTCAAATTATTAATTATTTGGTGATATTAATATTTGGTAAATGTTTAAAATCCAGATGGACGACGAGGTAAACCAGAATAACGATAACCAGAGTAACATTAACTTGGTTAATGAGAACCCGAACAACAACAATAATGGAAACCAAGTGGATAACAGTGCCATGCAGCATATAGTGGCACAAGGGATAATAGATGCAATGCCATATATTATCAAAACAGTTAGAGAAGCTGAAAATAAAAGTAAACATGATAGTAAGCGACCCCCCTCTGAGCCTGAAAACAGCATGAACAATGGACCCGTACTTCAAATGCCCATTCCCAAAAGAAGGAGAACCGTGTCTTACGGTTGTTCTTATAAAGAATTCTGGTCTTGTAAACCAATGGAATTCTCAGGCAATGAAGGGGCCGTTGCATCTCTACGCTGGATAGAAAAGACTGAGGCAGTCTTAAGAATAAGTAAATGTGCGGAAGAGGATAAGATAATGTTTGCTTCAAATCTGTTTAAGAATTTAGCACTAGAATGGTGGAACACTATCCTCCAGTCAAGGGGAAGTGATAGGACTTACAATATGGGATGGGAAGAATTTAAAAATATGGTAGAAAGGAAATTCTGCCCTCCTAATGAGAAAGAACAGATAGCAAACAAATTCCTAAACCTTAGGATGATTGGGGTAGATAGTAAGGGTTATACAACATTATTCTTTGAATATGCCCGAATAGTACCAACCCTTGCATCACCTGAACCAGTTTTAATCTCCCGTTACATCTGGGGATTAATTGGGGAGATTAGACATGTAGTCAAGGCAGCTAGACCTCAAACCATAGAAGAAGCTGTAGAACTAGCCAACACCTTGACAGATGAATTAGTCCGTACGCGAGAAGAGGATCAAAGGAGGAACCTAACCCAGAAGCTGACCAATGAATTTCGTTCTGGAAATTCTAACCGTGGGAGAAATGTAGGTTCTACCTCTACACCCTACTGTAAGTATTGCAAAAGGAAGCATTCAGGAAGATGCTCCATCTACTGTAACTTTTGCAAAATATCTGGACACAATGAGGAACACTGCAGGAAAAATCCTAACAACAGAATATGCTACAACTGCGGAGAACAAGGTCATATCAAGCCTAACTGTCCAAAGTTAGCTCCAGCTGCAAACCCCAAGAACACTAAAAATGCTAGAGCATTTGTTCTAACTGTAGAAGAAGTAAAGATGATCCCGGATGTGATCACTGGTACGTTTTTAGTTAATGATGTTTTTGCTAGAGTATTATTTGACTCTGGTGCGAACCAAAGTTTTATTAATACTTCATTTTGCAAACTTCTTAATCAATCATTAACTAAACTTCCACAAGAATGACTAGTAGAGACAGCAAATGGTAAAACCATTAAGATTTCTGAAATCTTGTAGGGAGCAAGAATAGAAATTTTAAATCAAAAATTTATTGCAAATCTTTACCCAATGAATCTGGCAGGATTTGATGTTGTGTTAGGAATGGATTGGTTAATAGCCAATAAAGCTATATTTTATGTGATCAAAAGTCAATTCAAGTAAATTCACCAAGGGGTGAAAAGATCACAATTAAAGGAAATAAGTTCTCTAAATCAACAAAATCCATCTCTGTAATGAAAACTGCAAGTGATATAAGGAAAGGATCATTAGCGTATTTGATTTCTATAATCACTAAAACTAGAGGAAGAGAATTAAAGGATATTCCCGTAGTATCCCAGTTTTCAGATGTATTTCCAGAAGAGCTACCAGGACAACCTCCAGATAGAGAAGTTGAATTCAGAATTCATTTGATACCAGGAATCGCACCAATTGCCAAAGAACCTTACCGATTGGCACCCGCAGAAATGCAGGAACTAAAGAAACAATTAGATGAATTGTTAGAGAAAGGATTCATACAGCCAAGTTCATCACCCTGGGGAGCACCAATTTTATTCGTTAAAAAGAAGGACGGATCAATGCGTATGTTCATTGACTACCGTGAATTGAACAAAGTCACGATTAAGAATCGGTATCCATTACCAAGAATTGATGATCTGTTTGATCAATTGCATGGAGCACGATTTTTCTCTAAAATTGATTTAAGGTCAGGATATCATCAATTAAAGGTACAGGAAGAGGACATTCCTAAGACCGCTTTCAGAACAAGGTATGGCCATTATGAATTTACTATCATGCCATTTGGTTTAACCAATGCCCCAGCTGCATTCATGGACATGATGAACCGAATATGTAAGCTATATTTGGATAAATTCATATTGTCTTTATAGATATTCTTATTTATTCTAAAAACAAGGAAGATCATGTAGCCCATCTGCACGCACTTCTAAGTTTATTGAGAAAAGAAAAGCTTTATGCTAAGTTTTCGAAGTGTGAGTTTTGGTTAGAACAGGTACAATTTCTTGGACACCTAGTCAATCATGAAGGAATTCATGTAGATCCCACCAAAATCGAAGCGATAACCAAATGGAAAACCCCTGAGTCACCAACTGAGGTTAGAAGTTTCTTAGGATTGGCCGGTTATTATAGAAGATTTATTCGAGATTTTTCTAGAATAGTCATTCCTTTAACTAAGTTAACTTGTAAATCCGTTAAGTTTAAATGGGGACCAAAACAAGAAGAAGCCTTTAAAATTCTTAAGCAAAGATTAACCCATGCACCCATACTAGCGTTACCAGAAGGAACTGAAGATTTTGTAATCTATTGTGACGCTTATAAGTTAGTTTATGGTGTGTTAATGCAACGTCAAAAGGTTATAGCTTATGCCTCTAGACAACTTAAGAATCATGAAGAGAATTATTCAACCCATGATCTAGAGTTAGGAGCTATAATTTTTGCCCTTAAAATTTGGAGACATTACCTATACGGTAGTAAGTTTACCATATTCACCAACCATAAGAGTTTAAGATATTTTTTTGGGCAAAAGAAATTAAACATGAGACAAAGACGCTGGATGGAAATGCTTAGCGATTATGATTGTGATATCCAGTATCATGCAGGAAAGGCAAATGTAGTTGCTGATGCTTTAAGTCGAAAGTACCATGAAAAGCCAAAAAGAGTACGTTCTCTTAAATTAAATCTACAAATAGATTTAAATGATCAGATTAGAAAAGCACAAGAATCAGTAATCAAGGATGATACTGAAAAATTAAAAGGAATGATTAAGGAATTAGAACAAGGAACAGATGGAATTTGGAGATTCCATAAGAAAAGAGTGTGGATACCTAAATTAGGAAACCTACGTCACCGTATATTAGAAGAAGCCCATAAGTCTAAATATACGATGCATCCTGGAAGTGATAAAATGTATCAGGATTTAAGGAAGAATTTTTGGGGGATAGGAATGAAAAAGGATATAGCAGCATATGTTGCAAAGTGTTTAACTTGTTCATAAGTCAAAGCTGAACATCAGAAACCCTCAGGTTTATTACAACAATTAGAAATGCCTGTATGGAAATGGGAATTAATAACAATGGATTTTGTTACTAAATTACCCAAAACAAGAAAAGGTATTGATACAATCTAGGTGATTGTAGATAAACTAACCAAGTCAGCTCATTTCTTACCAATGAAAGAAACTTTCAGTATGGAACAGTTAGCTAAATTATATGTTAATGAAATAGTTTCATTACATGGAATTCCTCTATCAATTGTTTCTGACAGAGATAGTCGTTTTACCTCTCATTTTTGGACAAGTTTCCAAAAAGCAATGGGAACCAAGTTGAACCTGAGCAGCGCTTATCATCCACAAATGGACGGACAAAGCAAAAGAACAATTCAGACAATGGAAGACATGCTTAGAGTTTGTGTAATTGATTTCGGAGGTAATTGGGACGATCATTTACCATTGATAGAATTTTCTTATCATAACAGTTATCAGACAAGTATCAATGCTGCGCCATTCGAAGCACTTTATAGACGAAAGTGCCGAACGCCAGTCTGTTGGGCAGAAATTAGAGAAAAACAACTATCTAGACCTGAGATAGTACAAGAAACAACAGACAAAATCATTCAAGTCAAGGAACGACTGAAAGTAGCACGAGATAGACAAAAGAGTTATGCTGATAACAGACGAAAGCCCTTGGAATTTCAAGTAGGAGATAAAGTGTTATTGAAAGTCTCTCCCTGGAAAGGAGTGGTAAGATTCATCAAAAGGGGAAAGCTAAGGCCCATGTATGTTGGACCTTTTGAGATTATTAGAAGAATAGGACCTGTAGCCTATCAGCTACAACGGCCAGAGGAAATGGCAGGGATACATGATGTATTTCATGTATCTAATCTCAAAAAGTGTTTAGCCGATGAATCGCTAGTAGTACCTCCTAAGGATATAGAGGTAAATGAACAGTTAAAGTTTATAGAAAGGCCTCTACAGATTGAAGACGGTAAAGTTAAGAATCTCAAGCACAAAAGACTAGTTCTAGTCAAAGTGAAGTAGGACTCCAAAAGAGGACCAGAATACACATGGGAGCTTGAATCAGAAATGCAAAGGAAATACCCACACCTGTTCCAGTGGACCTCGAGGACGAGTTCTAAAACAAGGTGGGGAGGATATAACAACCCTCCTAAATATTTTTTTGACACCCTAATATATGTTAAAATACCCTATATGTCTTAAAATACACCCCGTATGCGAAAACTGAGCCCAAAATATGAAATATCATTAAAAATTAAATAAAAACAAAAATCTGGCATCGCTCACGGGCCGCGACAGCTTCAAGGTCAGGCGAGCTCCGGTGTTGACACGTGTCCGACGAGTGTTGAACCTAGTTAGTGACCCGGATCAGCTATGCCGTAGACCCCCTACTAGGCGGGCCACGTAGCCCCTAGCTACATCTTACGCGGGCCGCGTAAAACCCGAAATCAGACCCTATAAGTAGAGGGCATCGGCCTTCAGTCGAAAATCGCTCACGAACTCTTTCTCTCTCAAAATTCTGAAGATTTAATATAATTCTCGGGTATAATACCCCCCTAATTAACGAAGTTCTGTCCCAATGTAAGTATTATAACCCCGGTTACGTATTAGATACGCTGCCCGATTGATCCAGGGTTCCGTAACGGCTGTCGAGGTTCTGCCCGACGTAGTCGTTGGAATGTCGTCTCGGGGAGGGTACAACTAATGTAAATATAAAGGGTTATCATACTAACGCATGTACATTTGTGTAAATTATAGATAATTTCCAGGAAACCTTAGAAGAAACCTAAATCAGCAATGTGAGTAATCTCCTTTTTGTAAATTATTTTTACAAAACCTTAAATGTTTTACAATGCTATTAAGCAGTGATTGAGTTTTTGTAGTTCTTCAATTACTGCCGGTATGTTGGGGTTTTGTATACAAAATGTGGAACACGTTACCATTGGACAATGAGTTAGCCAATGTGTAATATGACCCACCAGTCAGGATTGATAATACTGAATGAGTAATTGTGTCGAAATAAACAATGTGATTGCTCTCAATACTGTTAAAGATAAGATGTTTCTTGATTAAACTGGGATTCACTCACCAGTATTTCCCACTGACAAATGTTTTTAAAACGCGTTTCAGGTAACAAAATGTAAAAACCAATTAAAAGAAAGCCAGCTGGAGAGCACTGACGGCTTGGAAAAATGTGGCTATAAAAGTTACCTAAAAGAAGATTTTTTAAATTCAATAAAATAGGGTTTATCCCTATAAACATGTTGTAATAAGAAACTTGGGTTTTACCCATGTGTTTATTAAATATGGTGGTTTTACTCTGATAAATATTTCCTAACTACGGTTCTAACGAAATTTCCGCTGCCAAATTGAATAATGATAAACAAAAAAAATTGATACCACCACAACTGGTCTCGCGGCCGCCCGTTCCCGGGACAGATAGGGGGCGGGGGTTGCGACATTCTTACTCCCCCCGAAAATTTAAAACGTTTAAAGAAAATTTGACAACCTGATACTGATAGCTTTGTCTCGCCATCCATTTTCTGCTTCTCATGCACTGATTTGCAGAAAATATAATGTACCCACATCCTTTACAACACATTGATATTTTACAGTTTGAAAACCGTTTTTTAATCTTGTGAAATTAATCATGTTTGTTCCGCCGTGAGGGTTTCGACATATGCAATCCGCATTTTTTTTTATTTTTTTTTTTTACAAATTTAAAAACAAACATATTTTTGGTTTTTCAAAATTTTGACAAAATAAAAAATATTGTTGGTTTTTAAATTTTTTAATTTTTAGGGTTTTTGAAATATGGTTTATTTATTTACAGAAATCAAACAAACTCCCTGTTCAACAGTCGCAAGGTTCAGCAGCCTTCTACTCTCGTGCCAGGCTGCTCTGACACTCCTCTTGACATACAGTTTTCTTCAAGAGCACCTACACATTCAAATTACTCAATTACTTGAACAATTTAGCCCAGGTCTGTTTGACCTTAGGCATTTCAGCACAAAATGCATCATTTAACTTCGGAAAATCTTTGTCATTTTGTACAAAGACTTTTTCAATTTTAGCTTCAACTTTTTGATCATTTATCGAAGCAATTTGTTTCTTAACAGACCATGTTTGACCTTTTGGAGTACCTCTTTTGTAAAAATATGAATCTTTTTGAATATTTTGATTTTGAACAACAGTTGGTTTCCAAAACTGTTGTGGTTTTGTTGCATCGACATTTGTTCTCCAACTTTGTGTTGTTCTAAATCTGGGTGTGTGAGAATTCCAGGTCTGTCTAGAATCGAACCTATTCGGGTTTGATTTCCAAGTTTGATTCGAAAAACTTGTTTGTGTTGTACCTCCAAGTTTGTTTTGAATCAAATCAGGTTGACCTTTGTTTCACATCCTCGGATTTCTGTTTTTCAACATCATCAGACTTCTTTATCATTTCAACATCAACAGGTTTCAGATTTAGACACTTGCGAGCAAGATGTCCAGTTTGATCACACTTAAAACATGTTCTCTTTGAGACATCTTTGCCCTGTTGTTGTTGCTTTTTCTGAGAATAGAACTCTTCATTAGACTGTCGTCTAAATTTGAGTTCTTTCTCTTCTTCGGAACTTGTTCCGTGAACAAAATTCATTTTTGTTTGATAATTTGGCGTTTCATTTCTTTTCCAACTTTGTTTCTTCTTATAACCCAACCCAGCCTTCATGTTTTTCTTCTTGAAACCAGGTTTGTTATAAAAACTTTTATGACCTTTTCCAGCAAACTTTGGAATTTCAGATTTTTCAATTTCAACCATTTTGAAAACTTTATCAATCTTTTCTGAAATCACATTCTGAATCGGGAATACAATATCTAAGAATAATTTGTCCGATCCAATCATGGTATAAACCAATCCTTTTGAATCATCATTCAAATTTTTCTCATTCTTCATGAAAACTACCTTCATTTTCATCCTGTGATTCAGATTTACCTGTTTCAACCGACTCTTCTTTCAACACACTTTCAACGACCTTACCTACCACCTCTGAATCACTTGAATCATCAGATTTGGAATAGGTTATGTCAATGTTTTCTGGCAACTGTTCGACCATGTTGAAAGCTTTTTCAACTTTCTCATCATCATAAAATGCAAACTTTTCCGGTGGAGGGACTTGAGATTACTCTGAGCCAATACCCTTTTTGTTTTTCTCAGAATCATTATCACCCGGTTTTATGTTGAAAATTCTTTCAAGCACGTATGATGACGCATGATAGCTTTTTAACTTGTTGTTATCCTATTCTAAATCAGCTATTTGACGCTTTAGCTTAGTAACATCCTCAATGTAAGAATTGACAACTTGTTGCTTTATTGAATAGTGTATCTTTAGCGTATCAGTTGTTTCAGAACAGTATCTCAATCTAGATTGAACAAGTTTCATTTGACTCTTCACATCTTCATATGATTGTTTTGTAATGTGGTAAGCCAATTTTATTGAATCGTATTCCTTTTTCATTTCTTGAAAAGCATTTTCTTTTTGTAAACATTCTTCTGTCATTTTTGAAACCTTTTCTTTCAAAATCTCATTTTCTTTTTCTAAATTCTTGCATTTTTGTGTGAGCTTTTCGTCATTATCTTTCAAAACTTTTTCATTTTCTAACATCTCTTTGCATTTATTTTTGAAAACTTCTTCGATTTTAGTGAATTCAAGATCTCTTGTTCTGAATGTTTCATCTTTTTCAGTACAAGCTCTGCATGTTTCCATGCATTTCTTGCACTATTCAACAGTTTTTAAGATTTCAGATTCAGTTTTTACCTCAGTGATTGGCACTTCGGCTTTCGCTTCCGTCTGTGTTTGATCAGCTTCACACTTCTTCTGTTCTTCTTCAACAGTACCATCACCAACTTCCAAACTCTCATCCTTTACTTCTCCTTCTTCTTTCTTCTTGTCTTGCTGTTCTTCAATAACAGCTTCTTCTTCAACAACTTCTTTTATCACCTTCTCTTCCTCTTCTATCTTCACATCCTCAACTTTCATATCTTCCACCTTCTCTTTTCCAGCTACCTTCACATCTTCAACTTTCACTTCCTCGGCAACCTTCTTCAGATCATCAACCAATTCTTCAACATTCTTCTTCATTCTTACTTCATCCCTCTTTTTTAAACTCGCGGTCATCACGTCACGAATTATCTTGTCCAGCCTTTTCAAATAGGTTTTATCTTTCGCAACATTCGAATAATATTCGCCGGACAGAGGAATTACTGCAAGAACATCATTGAAAACCACTTCTTTTCTGTGAACGACAGGATCACCATTTTTGTTGATATAGCAATCTCTCTTCTTGTCGTATCTTCCACAGTACTTTGCATCTTCGTATTCTTCGTGCATTTTCTCAATCCTGCATCCTGCAAAGAATCTTTCTCTTTCGGTTTTCTCTTTCAGAATTTCTTCTTTCGTTCTCACTTTTATTTCAGCCATGATGCTATCTCCTTGAATCACAGCACCTCGTAAGTCACCTGAATCACGTGGACAACACTTTCTCTCTCTAGACTTTCTCTCTCTAGCTCTAGATCTCCAAAAGTGCAAATGGCAAAAGTCTCTAAGTCTAACCCTAAGACTTCTATTTATAGGCCAAGGGGCTTTAATGAGACTTTTTCATTAATTATAGAAATGCCACCTTGCCTTTTCCTACATATTACAATATAAAGGTTAGAATAAATCTGTTTCTACTACGATCTGAATTGACGGAGGCGATAGACATAAATGCACCAACAGACTCCCCCTTGGATATTGCCGCAGTCAATCTCGTAGCGTCTTGTCTTTCTCTCTCTCTCTCTCTCTCTCTGAGTCTTCTTGAAGCTTTATCACCTATGCAGCAACATAGACTCCCTCTTACTTGAACAGAATCCCCGTGGATCTGTCTTCAGCTTCAGTTTCTCCTTTCATTAAACTCTATTTTTCATCAAGCTCCCCCTTTCGTCAAGCTTCCGTGCTTTTGGAATCGACACCTGGCTTTCCGGTTACAAGCTCCTTCGGGATAGATACCTGGCTCCTTGAATGCACGCTCCCCCTTGCGTTGAGCTCGTCTTTAGACTCCCCCTTAGACAAGGCTATCGGGATCGTAGTCTGGAATAACATCTGCAAAGACTCAAACATATATAAGTACAAACATTTTGATCATCCAGGATTGAATGACCTGGCTCTCTCAGCTTATGCTAAAATATTTCAACAGATAAAGCGTTTTCAGTTGACCAGGAATCGTAACCTGGCTCTATTAAACTTTCTAAATCAAGATCCTGGCTCTGAATATAATAATATGAATATATCCAGGATTAACTTGATTCTCCCCCTATCAACAATCTTCATAGATTTGGCAGATTTAGGCGAACAGGATCGGAAACTGGCTCTTTTACATACATTTTAACAGTATAAGCATCCAAATCCTTCACAATTTATCATCCAAGTCCAAATTAATGACCTTGGAGATTTCACAAACTGTTTTTGATTTTTGATTTTAAAAAGTACAAGTTTCAAATTAATGAACTTGTTTTATTTTCAGAAACACGATCAGCATACTTAGAGTTTGAAACTCAGCATTCAGACATCGGCTGTCGAAAATAAAATGAAATCAAAATCTTTTTTTTTTTTTTTGTATTTTTCTGAAACATAAAGCAGTAAAGAAATATTTGCAAACATATTTATAGACAATATTTTTGTTTGAGTTCGTGTCAGATGATCATATCAGGTTATGACAAATCACTAGTACCGTTGAGCTTTAAACACTTTAAGTTCTAAACGATTCACTTAGATTGTCAGTATACTGGTCCACTTAAATTTTCACACAAAGTTCAACTGATTCGAGATATGAATTTAGTGTTTTAAGGACTTAACTTATTCGCGTGTCCCACCTCAGAATATTCTCCCGTATCAAAATTCCCTAGATTCAGTCTTACAGGTGAGTATACCAATCTGATATCTGTATCTGGGTTAGTGCGAGACCTTGAGAGCTCAGGTATGAACTTCCGTTCAGTCAAAGAGATGAAGGCTCGACTTTAGGTGTGTTCCCTTTAGGGAATCTTTTCTTCAACTGCAATTGATTCATATCTTTCGATATTTACCCAATTTTTAAGCAGAGGGTGAGCTTTAAAAAGCGCGTAAAGTATTATACGAGGTCTAGGCCATTGCTTCCGCAATATCAGAAGACCAGGTATAATACCCCAGATATCAAACAGTATAAAGACCTAGTATCTCATAATCAGGCAATCTCTCAAACAAGATATTGGGGGTTACCCATATATCCGAGAGATGTTCCCCACGAGATAAGTAAGTATTTGATATTTAGGTTTATATCTCGAAAAAAATCTATTAAGCATGTAAAAACCTACTGGCATATCATCAGTGAGACCGTTTATCACATTTAACATTCCATTTCTTTAGCGTACTGTGATTGTCTACTGATGTACTATCATTTCCTTTTTTACACAAAAACTCATTTTGAATTTTATCATGTTTTTGGCTTTTTCAAATTTTCTAAATGTTTTTGGATTTTCTGACAATTTCTTACTCCCCCTAAAATTCAAAACCATTTTAAAGAAAATTTGACAACCCGATGCAGATAGCTTTGTCTCGCCATCCATTTTCTACATCTCATGCTCTGTTTTGCAAAAAATATAACGTACCCCCATAATTTACAACCCATTGATTTTCGACAGTTTGAAAACCGTTTTTCAATCTTGTGAAAGTAATCATGTTTGTTCAGCCGTGAGGGTTTCGGCGTGTAGGATAGACATAAATGCACCAACAACCTGACAGATGCAAAATGCTAAAATATTTTTACCCACAATGTTGGGGATAACTCATTTGTGGGTTTATAAGTGGCGAGTCAGTTAATCATGTCTCGGTTTCTATACTGGGCCGCATATGTATTGACAAACATGTAAAACTGTATACAAGATTAAAATTCTTAATTGTCCCAAGTTATAAAATATTTTCGTGTGCCTTGTGCACTTGAATCAATTTTGGAAATGTTTTTAAAATGTGTCAGTTAATTGTATTTATCAGTGTAAACTGACGTATTTTCAAAAGACTAAGTTACAGGTACTATACGAAATAGGCTAGGAGTTGCTCGGTATCAATAAAAGGATATTGCAAATCCTTAGAATGCCTAAGATCTGTTGAACATCATTTTATACATTTTATTTGATCCGCATGTGGATCTTTATTACAATCGTCTGTATAATTATTTTTGAACTTTGAACACTTCGGTTTGTAATAGTAATTTTATTCCAAGACTTCCGTTATGCTTTTCTGTGTTTATTGTCTATGATGATATCAACTACGTCACGATACTCCCCACCGGGCCCACCGGTTTGTGGTTGAAATATCGGGGTGTGACATTGACCCTTTATATACGTTGCGTATAGGCCTATACGTAGCGTATATAAAGGGTAGTTTTTTTATCCTAAACTTGTGGTAAAATTGTATTTTTGACACTTTATATACGTCATGTATAGGCCTATACGTAGCGTATATAAAGATTTTTTTTTTGTTAGGAAAAAATTTTATAAATACTTATCGTCTTAGCAAAGTTCTATAATAAGTAATTGAAAAACATTTTTGAGTATCGTATCGTATAGTATAAGTCTTGTATAAACCTTGTGACAACCCGTACTCTCAATCCCGGTTATCGAGAGAAGGGTATTCTATGTTACTATTATTATTATTATTTATCTATTAATAATAAGTGTGACGAGAGGAACACGCTGTTTAACTAATAACGTGGACTACGCCTACTTAAGTTAATGCACATGTGTGTGTGTGTGTGTGTGTGTGTCTGTGTATATATGTGTGTGTGTGTGTGTTTATTCATACCGTTATAATAAGTTGTTAACATTAATCGGGGAGTTCGTATTAATCAAATCATGACATCTAACGGGTTCATACCCATGGGCCAAGCCCAACCTACACACCCTAGAAACCCTAGCCTATATAAACTCCTAATTCCCCCTCACCCCTCTTTTAAAACACAAAAACGCTACAAATAAAGATAGCCGCACACTCCCTGTGCTCTCTCCTCCCTTCGGCAGTAATTCCGGTGACCGGTGTACCTCCGGTCGGTTGCCGGTCACTCTTCGTACCAAGCCGCACTTGCCCACACCCCAAAACACCACTTCTTTGTTCTCTCCCTCGCACACTATTTCCAGCACCAAAGACACCGGAGACGGGTCGATCACCGGTGACACACACCCTTCCTGTACCATTTTATACCCATACCCTCACCTCTCTTCCTACAACGAGCAGCTGGTTCTCCTCCGACAAGACACAAAACAAAACCCTTGTCCTCCCTCTCGATCTCTTTCGGCTCTGACAGTTATCTGTCAGAGATGATGATGATGATGATGATGATGATGATGATGATGATGATGATAAAGATGACGAAGGCGATGGAGAGTAAGCGGCGGAGCAGTTTCTCCGGTCACCAGGAGAACTCCGACTACGATACGGGCTACCGGCGGAGCTCCGATCACCCGTAAATTTTAGGGAAATGAAACTGGTATGTTTAATCTATTTTCTCATTTTCAGATTTGTAAGTTATCCGCCATTCTTTTGACTAAATTCCGGTTGTTCTACGAAAGAGGTATAACAACCCACCTAAATTATTTCCGACACTCCTAAAATATTTAGAACACCCCTATACATTCTAAAATACACCCCGTATACATAAATAGGCCCTAAATACCATTAATTTTATAAAAATAAAATAAAAACAATTTTTAATGGTTCCTGGCGGGGCGCGAAGCCTTTAGCCAACATGGTCCCGGGCCGCGACAGCTCAAGACCAGGGCACACCCGGTGCCGCCACGTGGCACGAACGTGTTGGGTCTAGTGTTTGAGTCAGCCAAGCTAGGGCCTACCCTAGTTGGCCTCGCGGGCCTCGAAGCCTGTTACTAAAACCTTCGCGGGGCGCGACAAAGTGCCTGATCAGCACTATAAATAGGATCGATCAGATTAATTCCAAATCGTTCAAAACTTTTACTTTCTCTCTCGAATTCTGTAGTATTAAAATTATACCGGGCACTATACCCCCCTCCCTAATTAGCGAAGCTCTGCCTCATTGTAAGTATTATAATCCCTGATTTCGTATTAGATAAGCTGCCCGATTGATCTAGTGCTCCGTAACGGCTGTCGAGGTTCTGCACGACGTAGTCATTGGAGTTCTGTCTCGGGGATGGTATAACTAATGTAAATATTGGGTTATTATACTAACGCGTGTGCATTGTTTAATTAGATTATAACCAGGAAGTCACAAAGGAAAAACCTAAAGTAGCAATGTGAGTAATCTCCTTTTTGTGTAAACCTTTTTGCAAAATGTTTTTACAAAACCTCAATGCTTTACATTATAATTCAACAGTGATTGAGTATTTGTAATTCTACAATTATCGTCGGTAAGTTGGGGTTTTGTATACAAAATTTGTTACTGCACCGTGAGTAGTAACATGACCACAAGTCGGGTTGACAGTACCGTGGGTGGTAATTAAAGTAAGAATTGGAAACAAATATAATTGCGAGATCGCCCTCAAAAACTGTACATTGATAAAACCTGTTTTGATTAAACTGGGATTCACTCACCAGTATTTCCCACTGACAAAATGTTTTTAAACGCGTTTCAGGTAACAAAATGTGAAAGCCAAATAGAAGCCAGCTGGACAGCACTGAAGGCTTGGTAACTGTGGCTATAAAAGTTATCTAAATAAAGACAATGTTTTAATTCAATAAATTAGGGTTTATCCCTATAAACATGTTTGTATTGGAAACTTGGGTTTATCCCATGTATTTGATATTATAAAAATGTGGTATTTTACTCTGATAAAATATTTCCTAACTACGGTCCTAATATAAATTCCGCTGCCAAAATGTTAAAATACTGATACCACTGAATCTGAGCTCGCGACCGCCCGTTCCCGGGAGACCGGGGCCGGGGGTTGCGACAGATACTGGTATCAGAGCTTAAGCCACTGACTTCAGCCACAGAAGTGTTATGCTGACAATGAAATTGTCAAATCTGTTAGGAAATAATCTATGCAATTATGTGCATACATGTATATTATTGTTTTGTTATTTGTCAATTTGTTAGTTTATAGTATGAGTGATCAAGGTCCGTCAGACGCTTACCGTCAACTGTCTAGTTCTCCCATAGATGAATGAACTTCTTCCCAGCCTACCCGCTTGGGGTACTTAGCTGATACAGAGGAAGGAATCTTTGTATTCAAAGCGCAATCCGAAGAGCAATTCCCTACCAAAAAGAGAGGATGGTTCAGTCGGGGAGCTCACGAGCGTAGAAAAAGAATGAATAAATTGCAGCAACAGCGAGCTTTAGCAGCTGCGAATAGGGAGATGCACACCCAAACTCAAGATATACTCAATAGGAGACTAGCCAACTTTCACATACTAGCTACTACAACCGCGATTCTAAATTTAGAACAACTCATAGCACCACAGCCACTACCGTTGTTCCCAACACAACCCATGGAAATTGAACAAAACCCAGGAGACCAGATTCCATTACCTGCCTTCGACCCAGCCGAAATCCCTAGAGTCCCAGCACCCCATCCTCCAGATTATGACTCATGGTTTGATGACCATATGGATTACCAACAACGCTACCCACTAGAGGAGCCCAGACAAAACCCAGTAGCACCCTATCCAAACCTTGACCCTCTAGACCCATATTTTGATAATGAACAATACATACGGGAAATCCTAGAGAACCCATATCCAGATGAGGAACCGATGCCACAGTACCCTGACTCGATACCAGCACCCGTACCACCCATGAGCACTGAGAATGTGCAAGAACTTCGCACCTTTGGTGAGGAGTTGTTAGATGAAAGTGAGAAAATAAGGCAAATAGGGGAGAGGCTCGTTTGGAAATACGACGAGCGTAACATGCAATATTGGATGAACCCCTATCAGTAATAACAATAGTAATATATATATATATATATATATATATATATATATATATATATATATATATATATATATATATGCGTGTGACTTGAAAAAAAAATAGATAATCTAATAACTACTGATGCATACTAGTATTGTATTTTAATTTTCAGTTGTGGTTTGTAATAGATGCATATCTATAAAATAGAGTAAATGTCGCAATGTACGACGATTTTGATCAATGTGTTGTTATGTGATTATTGGCATTAAATATTGCTCTGGGATATTAATAATTGGTAATTGTTTGTAAATTCAGATGGCTAACGACGCAAATCGGGAAAACCAGAACAATGATAAACAGATAAATAACAGTGCCATTCGATACTTAGTAACCCAAGGAATTAGAGATGCTATGCCAGCTATCATCCAAAACGTTAGAGAAGCGGAAAATAATAATAAAAGTGATAATGGAAGTAAGCGAACACATACTGAACCCAGTCACAGCATAAACAATGGACCATTACTTCAGTTGCCAATTCCAAAAGGAAGAAGAACCATGTCTTATGGTTGTTCTTACAAAGAATTCTGGTCATGTAAACCAATAGAATTCTCAGGCAATGAAGGAGCTATTGCAGCTCTACGCTGGATAGAAAAGACTGAAGCAGTCTTAAAAATAAACAAGTGTGCAGAGGAAGACAATATCATGTTTGCTTCCAATCTGTTTAAGAATGTTGCACTAGAATGGTGGAACACTATTCTCCAGTCTACGGGAAAAGAGAGAGTCTACAATATGGAATGGACTGAGTTTAAGAATATGGTTGAAAGGAAATTCTGTCCTCCTAAGGAAAAGGAACAGATAGCCAATAAATTCTTAAACCTTAGGATGACTGGAGTAGACTGCAAGGGTTACACTACTGTAAGTCCCGTGAAACGGATCTTTCAATGATATCAAACCTAATCTTGTGAGAGTGCGGAAACCAAACACAAGATGATTCAAGATAGACCGAAAAATATGAAAAACGAAGAACACAATACCGAATCACTTTCAAACTTGCACACGATTCTATTACTATCAACTAGCAAAACCGTCTGGTACAAGTTCCTACACCACAATCGCCTCTCTCTAGCTTCTTTAGAACTTTTGTAACAATGAGGTTCAAACCAAACTTGTTTTTATACTAACTCAAGCCCACTTCCCTACATGGGCTCCCCTTGGGCCTGCTTGGCCCACATGGCCTAAAGCTTGGCCCAAGTGACCTATAAAGGTCCAAAACCTAATATTAACTAACCCGGTAAGACCCAGTTCGTAACCATAGCCCGTTGTATTAATTTGATGCGTCAGTCTCACACTTTAGGGCCTAACAATCTCCCCCTAGACTGATGCCATCAAATTGTCTTCATAGCATGAATTCAGCAACGTCTTCAACGTAGTCTATGGTTGTCGCTATGCTCCAGATGTTGTGGAAGTTCTTGACTTCTGAACTCTCAGCACTGGGTCTCTTTCTTCAGCTTTTGTGGTTAGCTTCATATTAGGATCACGATCAGCATTTGCTTGAAAATCTTGTCAAAAAGAATGCAAGAGGAGGATTCTCAACAGCTCTTTTCTTCTTCAATCTTTTTCTTTCAAGCAGGTTCACGATACTTCTTCAAATGTACTTTCACTGTCAGACGGCGTTTTGTATCCGGTTCTTCTGACTCAGGTACATCTTTGTTGTTGTGCTGCTTCAGGCTTCTTCAGCAACTAACAACATCTCAGTCTTCATCAACCCCTGTTCTTGATTGAAATCAAGTTCTGCACATGCTCACAAACTCATAAGCAAACATTTCTTATGCAACAGGGAGAGTACCATATGAACACTAGGTACATCCATGTACTTATACTCGGATTTCACAATTTAAATTCTTTCAACTTTTGATGATCAGTCAAATCTTCAAGAACGGTTACATTTTTTAATTTTAAGAAAAATAAATAAACACTCTATTTTTGGATTTTTGATTTTATAGAAAAACAAGACACTATTTTTGTATTTTTGAATTTTTCCATTTTTTTAAATTTTTTAAATTTTAAGAGCAAGAAACAAATAAGAACTCAAAATATAAAAAAACTACCATAAAATACAATTACAATTGCAATGGGATCAAATCACGAGGTTTTGGGCCTGACTTCACTTATCAACACTGATCTACTACTGAATGATCTAGACAAATGCCAGTATATTTGTCCACTTAAACTCGTCTCCCTAGACCTTTTTCATATAACTGTCTGTAACTCATTTTATCATGTTTTGATGTCTTAACAATGAACACCCAAACAAATACTAATCAAATCCCAGAATTATAGACAGCACACTCTATAATGCAAGCAGTTTCCCTATTGGTCTTTCATTAGATGATGACTTATTGTTTTTGGGACCATAAGTCATTTTACTTTCATTCATCATCTCCTCCTCAGTCATAGGTAAATAAGTATAATTGTCATTATAGGGAGGAGGAGCCTGATTAAAACCCAAACCATGCCCTTTCTTTTCCTTGTATGCGAGCTGTTGATCACACAAGTTTTTGACTAATTTGCTGGAAGAATCAAATTTCTTAATATTAAGCTCGTTTATTTTATATCTATCTCTGATATCTTCCAGTTCCTTAGTCACAGTGCACAGTTTCTCCTGAACATAGAAGAGTTGGGTTGCTTTTACACTTACATCATCTTTGAGTTTGATGATGTCTTTTCGCTGAGCTTCAATTTTTTCTTTATAAAGTTTTTCATTCTTTGATAAAGTAAAATTTTTATTTTTTATGTCGTTGTAGTCTTGAATCAACTCAGCGTTGTGTAACCGATATGCCTCATTTCTTTCTTGAGCCAGGGGTTTGTTAAACATAAATGCTGAATTTTGTGTGGATGAGCAAACAGCAGCAGATGTGTTGCCTTGAGTAGACTGCTTGTCAGCATTGTCATATGATTTGATGAGTGAGATCAGCTCATCTGACTTCATTTTGTAACAGTAGCAGTCCGTTGTCAATATTATCTGATTAACATTGGTAAACCAACTACAGTTCGCCTGATCTGGAATACTTTTTACAGCATCCAGAAGCTTTCTGTTGCTCATGCGAGTAGACACCACCATCTCTGCCTTCTCCATTTCAGAAAGCAGTTCGGCAAACCGGCCAATCAATGCTTCTATAGATTCACCATATGAGTATTTGAATCCTTTTAGTTCCTGCTCAAGCACCTCTCTCTTAGAAGACATTTTTAAGATGTGATCCCCAAAAAAAAAATACGTTTTTTAACTATTTCCTCAACACAAGCCCAAAGCGAGAACCTGTGTACTCGCTAACTCAAACCCTTTGTAGTCGAATGAACGAACCCGCTTTCTGAACCGCACCTCAAAACCTGTCAAAACTTGTCACAAACCAAACAAACCCCCCCCCCCTTTTTATTTTAATAATATAAACTAATTATTATCATTAATATTATTATTATTGTTATTAACATTAATTAACTAATGATTACCTAATGATTGATTAATAAATATATAACAATAGTTATTATTAAAACCTAGATGAAAACTAATAGTCAAAACAGACGATTCCCACAAAAACTTTTCCGACAAAACGGAACCGTTGCAATAGCTTCTTTTGCTTCTTCTACGTTAAAAATAACCACACACTTAAAACCTTTTCTGACGCTCAATCTGTCACAAAACAGTTATGTCTTTCTTCTTCGTTTTATAAGTACCAGACACACAACTTTCAATTCGGTGATGGTGACGGATGAGTTCGGTGATTGGATGAGTGACGGAGGTGCGGTTGAAGGAAAACGGAGGTGAAGGTGATCGGTAAACGGAGAAGATGATGAGAGGACGGCGGTCGGTGACGGAAATGGTGTAGACGATGACTGATGATGATGATGAACGGAGAGATGAAGTATGTTGTCGGTGGTCGGTGTATGATTGACGATGTCAATAAGGTGAACGAGAAATGATGTAAGGATGATGAAGGTGAAACAGGTTGTAGTATGATGATTGTACCGCAGCCCAGAGATGTACGATGTTGTACGATGAGTGAATGACGGTGATGAAGATGGTGGCGGTGCTCGGAGATAGTTGCAGGTTTTGTGTGAAGATGATGAACGTCGTTGCGACTCAGATGATCAATGACTCGAGACCTTTGATGATTGTGACTCGAAAACAAACAGAGATGACTCGAGACCTGAAGTGTAGATAACTCGAAATCTCTGTCGAGAACACACCACTCGAGACCTTGGTTGCGACTCAGAAGGTTGATTGACGAAACCGTGGTTGTGACTCGAGACCGACACTTGAAATGATGGTTGAAGGTTGCGACTCGAGACGGTGGATATTGATGACTCGAGATCTCGGTTGCGACTCGGAACCGTGGTTGCGACTCGAGACTGTGAAAATTGATGAGTCGAGACCTGTTGAAATTGAAAATTGAAGTCGAGACCAGTGATGAAGGACTCGAGATCTTGTGAGTCGAGACCGGCTGTGAGGATAACTCAAAACAGTGAAAGAAATTGTGAGTCGAGACCGCCTTTTCCTTAAAAATTGGACTCAAAATCAGTTTGACTTTATCCACAAAAAATCTTTATTGTTTGCAAAATCCTTTTGAGAACGTAACTTAACAGAAATCCCAAAATTTTTGGAAAGTGAAACCTTTTAAAACAAAAAGAATATTTCTTTTAAAATAAAAAGAAACGTAAAATATCTTTAACAGTTTCAAAAAGGATTGACACACCAAACTATACTAATTTTTGATATAATTTCGATGAACACTACGAAGAACGCGAAGAACAAAAATTCCAAATCTTGAATATTTGATATCAAACCGAGCCTAGAACAGGTTCTAAAGGCTCTGATACCACTTGTAAGTCCCGTGAAATGGATCTTTCAATGATATCAAACCTAATCTTGTGAGAGTGCGGAAACCAAACACAAGATGATTCAAGATAGACCGAAAAATATGAAAAACGAAGAACACAATACCGAATCACTTTCAAACTTGCACACGATTCTATTACTATCAACTAGCAAAACCGTCTGGTACAAGTTCCTACACCATAATCGCCTCTCTCTAGCTTCTTTAGAACTTTTATAACAATGAGGTTCAAACCTAAAAACAAGTTAGAAACTTGTTTTTATACTAACTCAAGCCCACTTCCCTACATGGGCTCCCCTTGGGCCTGCATGGCCCACATGGCCTAAAGCTTGGCCCAAGTGACCTATAAAGGTCCAAAACCTAATATTAACTAACCCGGTAAGACCCAGTTCGTAACCATAGCCCGTTGTATTAATTTGATGCGTCAGTCTCACACTGTAGGGCCTAACAACTACTGTATTCTTCGAATATGCTAGAATAGTGCCAACCCATGCTTCACCAGAACCAGTATTAATCTCCCATTACATCTGGGGATTAATCAGTGAAAGTAGACATGTAGTCAAGGCAGCTAGATCACCAACCATAGAAGAAGCTGTAGAATTAGTAAATACCTTGACCGGTGAATTGGTACGTACACAAGAAGAAAACCAGAGGAGGAACCTAGCTCAAAAGCTTACCCAGGAATTCCGTTATGGAAATTCCAATCGTGGGAAAAATATAGGTTCTACTTCTGCACCTTATTGTAAGGCTTGCAAGAAGAAGCATTCAGGAAGATGCTCCACCTACTACAATTTCTGCAAGATACCAGGACATAATGAAGAAGACTGTAGGAAGAAACCCAGTAATGGAGTATGTTTCAACTTTGGAGAAAAAGGACATATCAAGCCGAACTGTCCAAAACTAACTCTAGCCATGAACAACAAGACTACTAAGAATGCTAGGGCATTTGTTCTGACAGCTGAAGAAGCAAAGATGATTCCAGACGTGATTGCCAGTACGTTTATAGTTAATTATGTTTTTGCTAAAGTATTATTTGACTCTGGTGCGAACCAAAGTTTTATTAATACTTCATTTTGCAAAATTCTCATTCAACCATTAACTGAACTCCAACAAGAGTGTCTGGTAGAGACAGCAAATGGAGAAACCATTAGGATTTCTGAAATCTTGCAGGGAGCAAGAATAGAAATTTTAAACCAAGATTTTATTGATAACCTTTACCCAATGAATCTGGCTGGATTTGATATTTATTAGGAATGGATTGGTTAGTAGCCAATAAAGCCAGTATTCTATGTGATCAAAAGTCAATCCAAATAAGTTCACCAAAGGGTGAAAAGATCACAATTAAAGGAAATAACCATCTTGATCCACGAAATTCATCTCTGTAATGAAAACTGCAAGTTGTGCAAGGAAGGGATCACTAGTGTATATGATTTCCATAATCATTAACACTAAAGGAAAAGAATTGAAATATATTCCCGTAGTATCTCAATTCTCAGATGTTTTTCCAGAAGAATTACCAGGACTACCGCCGGACAGGGAAGTTGAATTCGGAATTCATCTGCTACCAGGAGCAACACCGATTGCCAAAGCACCCTACCGTTTGGCGCCAGCAGAAATGCAAGAACTGAAGAAACAGCTAGACGAACTTTTGGAGAAAGGATTCGTACAGCCAAGTTCATCACCATGGGAAGCACCAATTTTGTTTGTTAAAAAGGACGGGTCAATGTGTATGTGCATTGCTTACCGAGAGTTGAATAAGGTCACCATTAAAAATTGGTACCCATTACTGAGAATCGATGATCTGTTTGATCAATTGCAAGGAGCACGATTTTTCTCAAAGATCAATTTACGCTCAGGATATCATCAATTAAGGGTACAGGAAGAAGACATTCCTAAGACCTCCTTCAGAACAAGGTATGGCCAATATGAATTTACTGTCATGCCATTTGGTCTAACCAATGCCCCAGCCACATTTATGGACATGATGAACCGAATATGTAAGCCATATTTGGATAAATTCATAATTGTCTTTATAGATGATATTCTAATTTACTCTAAGAGTAAAGAGGAACATGCAGCGCATCTGCATACACTTTTAAATTTGCTGAGAAAAGAAAAGCTTTATGCTAAATTTTTGAAATGCGAATTTTGGTTAGAAGAAGTGCAATTTCTTGGACATTTAGTTAATCATGAAGGGATTCATGTTGATTCCACAAAGATTGAGGCGAGTACTAAATGGAAAGTCCCTGAATCACCAACGGAAGTTAGAAGTTTCCTAGGACTAGTCGGTTACTATAGAAGGTTTATTCGAGATTTTTCTAGAATAGTCATTCCCTTAACTAAGTTAACCTGTAAGTCTGTTAAGTTTGAATCGGGACCAAAACAAGAGGAAGCCTTTAGAATTCTTAAGCAAAGATTAACCAACGCACCCATACTAGTGTTACTAGAAGGAACTAAAGACTTTGAAGTCTATTGTGACGCTTCTAAGTTAGGTTATGGATGTGTGTTGATGCAACGTCAAAAGGTTATAGCCTATGCGTCTAGACAACTTAAGAATCATGAAGAAAACTCTTCAACCCATGATTTAGAGTTACGAGCCATAATTTTTGCCCTTAAGATTTGGAGACACTATTTATATGGAAATAAATTTGTTGTCTTCACTGATCATAAGAGTTTAAGGTACATTTTTGGGCAAAAAGAGTTAAGTATGAGACAAAGACGCTGGATGGAATTTCTTAGTGATTATGATTGTAATATCCAGTACCACGCAGGAAAGGCTAATGTAGTAGCTGATGCTTTAAGTCGAAAGTATCATGAAAAGCCAAGAAAAGTACATTCTCTTAAATTAAATCTGCAGATAGATTTAAACGAGCAAATTAGAACCATACAAGAATCAGTAATCAAGGATGATATTGAAAAATTGTAAGAATTGATTAAGGAATTAGAACAAGGAACAAATGGAATTTGGAGATTCCATTAGAAAAGAATGTGGATACATAAACTAGGAAACCTACGCCACCGAATATTAGACGAAGCCCATAAGTCTAAGTATACGATACATCCTGGAAGTGATAAGATGTATCAAGATTTAAGAAAGAATTTTTGGTGGATAGGAATGAAAAAAGGATATAGCAGCTTATGTTGCCAGGTGTCTAACATGTTCACAGGTTAAAGCTAAACATCAAAAACCCTCAGGATTATTACAGCCATTGGAAATGGCTGTATGGAAATGAGAATTGATAACAATGGACTTTGTTACCAAATTACCCAAGACACGAAAATGTCATGATACAATCTGGGTGATTGTAGATAGGTTAACCAAGTATGCTCATTTCTTACCAATGAAGGAAACATTCGGTAAGGAACAGTTAGCCAAGTTATATGTAAATGAAATCGTTTCATTACATGGCATTCCTTTTTCAATTGTTTCTGATAGAGATAGCCATTTTACTTCTCATTTTTGGACAAGTTTCCAAAAAGCAATGGGAACCAAGTTAAATCTAAGCACCGCTTATCATCCTCAAAAGGACGGACAAAGTGAGAGGACAATTCAGACGATGGAAGATATGCTAAGAGCTTGTGTAATTGATTTCGGAGGAAAATGATCATCTACCATTAATAGAATTTTCTTATAATAACAGCTATCATACCAGTATTAATGATGCACCTTTCGAAGCACTTTATGGACGAAAGTGCTGAACTCCAGTCTGTTGGGCAGAGATTGGAGAAAAGCAACTATCTGGACCTGAAATCGTACAAGAAACTACGGACAAGATTATTCAAGTCAAGGAACGACTAAAAGCAGCACGTGATCGAAAAAAGAGTTATGCTGATAATAGGCGAAAGCCATTGGAGTTTCAAGTAGGAGACAAGGTGTTGTTAAAAGTTTCTCCTTGGAAAGGAGTGGTAAGATTCATCAATAAGGGAAAGCTAAGTCCCAGGTATGTTGGACCTTTTGAGATTATTAGAAGAATAGGACCAGTAGCTTATCAGCTACAACTGCCAGAAGAAATGGTAGGAATACATGATGTATTTCATGTATGTAATCTCAAAAAGTGCTTAGCCGATGAATCATTAGTGGTACCTCTTAAGGACATATAGGCAAACGAGAAACTTAAGTTCGTAGAGAAGCTTCTACAGATTGAAGATAGGAAAGTGAAGAATCTCAAGCACAAGAGATTAGTTCTGGTCAAAGTGAAATGGGATTCTAAAAGAGGACCAGGAATACACTTGGGAGCTTGAATCAGAGATGCAGAGGAAATACCCACTCCTGTCCAGTATACCTCGAGGAAGAGTTCTAAAACAAGGTAGGGAGGATATAACAACCCTCCTAAATTATTTCCGACACTCCTAAAATATTTAGAACACCCCTATACGTTCTAAAATACACCCTGTATATATAAATAGGCCCTAAATACCTTTAATTTTATAAAAATAGAATAAAAACAATTTTTAATGGTTCCTGGCGGTGCGCGAAGCCCTTAGCCAACCTGGTCGCGGGCCGCGACAGCTCAAGACCAGGGCACACCCGGTGCCGCCACGTGGCACGAACGTGTTGGGTCTAGTGTTTGAGTCAGCCAAGCTAGGGCCTACCTTAGTTGGCCTCGCGGGCCACGAAGCCTGTTACTGAAACCTTCGCAAGGCGCGACAAAGTGCCTGATCAGCACTATAAATAGGATCGATCGGATTCATTCCAAATCGTTCAAAACTTTTACTTTCTCTCTCGAATTCTGTAGTATTAAAATTATATCGGGCATTATACCCCCCTAATTAGCGAAGCTCTGCCTCGTTGTAAGTATTAAATATTGGGTTATTATACTAACGCGTGTGCATTTTTTAATTAATAGATTTTAACCAGGAAGTCACAAAGGAAAAACCTAAAGTAGCAATGTGAGTAATCTCCTTTTTGTGTAAACCTTTTTGCAAACTGTTTTTACAAAACCTCAATGCTTTACATTATAATTCAATAGTGATTGAGTATTTGTAATTCTACAATTATCGTCGGTATGTTGGGGGTTTTGTATACAAAATTTGTTACTACACGGTGAGTAGTAACATGACCACAAGTCGGGTTGACAGTACCATGGGTGGTAACTAAAGTAAGAATTGGAAACAAATATAATTGCGAGATCGCCCTCAATACTGTACAATGATAAAACCTGTTTTGATTAAACTGGGATTCACTCACCAGTATTTTCCATTGACAAAATGTTTTCAAACCCGTTTCAGGTAACAAAATGTGAAAGCCAAATAGAAGCCAGCTGGACAGCACTGAAGGCTTGGAAAATGTGGCTATAAAAGTTATCTAAATAAAGACAATGTTTTAATTCAATAAATTAGGGTTTATCCTTATAAACATGTTTGTATTAGAAACTTGGGTTTATCCCATGTATTTGATATTATAAAAATGTGGTATTTTACTCTGATAAAATATTTTCTAACTATGGTCCTGATGTAAATTCCGCTGCCAAAATGTTAAAATACTGATACCACTGAATCTGAACTCGCGACCGCCCGTTCTTAGGAGACAGGGGCCGGGGGTTGCTACATGAGGTGATGACGGGTTATAGCAGGGAGGATGGTGGTGGTCCTGTTCGGTCAGGGGCAGTGATTGAAGCTGGTGGTGGCTGGTTGGTTACGGGTCGCAGTGCAAAAAGGGGAAACGGTGGCGTCACACACACCCGTTCCACACTCTTTTTCGGGTAGTGTGTGGTTATTGTTCGTATCCTTGTGATTCCTGATCTTGTATGTTTGCTAACTACTTTATTGTTAGATGTGCACCATAAACTATTTGGAATTATATAGAACGAATGATAAATGTTACTGATGAAGTATATGCTTCTTTTTAATAACTAATGCTTATGATAAGATTTCTATAAAATTTCTATAAAATTCATATAAAACGCTATATACTTGATTGGTGAATTAAATGTTGAGTTTTGTTGTGAGTTGTGGTGGTGATATTATTGATTACAGTTCATAGTGATTATTTAATATTATGCGGATTAAAGTTATTTGTCTAATATGCACCATTGATTTGTGTATTTTGTGATGATAATTATAAATGTCCATACATGTTAGTGTAACGAATGATAGTTGATACTTGTACACTACTTGATGAATACGTGTTAGATACGTGTAGCTTATACGTGATTACTTGTATACCGTCCTAACAAGTGGTAACCATAATAGGATGTGGTTGACCAACTTAGGACGAATGCTTTATCTGCCGAGCAAAACAAAGGTGAGTTCACACACACTAAAAGCATGCATCCCGGGGGGACATGGACGAACTACTATCCTTGAAAAGGATACTTTTAAACTACTATTCCTGGGGGGAATACGACTGATACTTTGAAACTATCATTCCCGGGGGGGGGTGCGTTTGGATATTGTTTATAAATCACAACTAGCAAACTAAACGAAACTCTATCATGGAAAGTCCCTACTTACAATACCAATTAATCGCCGGGGGAGAACGAGATATTAGTTGATAGCGCTATTAGGTTTGACAAACCTCACACCGTGACCGGGGGGATCGGGTGTGAACTAGTAGGCCTTGCAACTTGGTCAATGATGATAGACATTGACAAACATGGCACAACAACTTGACAGTCACCGGCTTCGGTATCTACAGTTTAGTGAGCTTACATATGAGGTAGCTCCCCATAACGTGATTATAAATACTTTATCTAAATGCAACTAAAACTGGACAACTCGTGAACTCGCAAACTTTATGTTGACACCCTAATGCATGCTTTACAGGTTGCTCGATACAGCTTAGAACGGACAATGCAAACGGATGGAGTGTGTAAGTGGTACATTTAGTACATTCATTCTAAATTGTGGTTTCTAACTATGAAAAGTTTTAAGTTACATTTCCGCTGCAAATATTTTTGAAAATTTTAAATTAAGTCACTAATTGTATTATTAATTGCAATAACTTACACTTTTCGCAAACGGTTCAAATAATTAGTGGCTGGATCCTGGGCAATCGCATGCCTCGCGGTTACTCCGCATGTAGAATTTGAGGGTGTGACAAACCTCGTATAGGCCTATGGATGTAGTATCATATCGTATCATATCGTATCGTATAGTGTATAGTATAAGTATTGTATAGGTATATGCCAATAGGCCTACATGAGACCTATACCACACCTATAGGCCTATACGGGTGTTCTATGGTATCCTATAGTAACGTATCGTATTGTATCGTATCATATAGTATAATATCGTATAGTGTATAGTGTATAGTATAAGTTTTGTTTAGGTTCCCTATAGGTTTGTATGTGTCTATAGGCCTATACGGGACCTAAACCACACCTATAGGCCTATAAGGGACATATACTACACCTATAGGCTTATACAGGTGTTGTATGGTATCCTATAGTATCGTATCGTATTGCATCGTATCGTATAGGTTCCCTATAGGTCTTGTATGTTTCTATAGGCCTACATGGGGCCTAAACCACACCTATAGTACTATACGAGACCTATACTACACCTATAGGCCTATACGGGTATTATATCGTATCGTATAGTGTAGTATAAGTCTCGTATAGGGCCCTTATAGGTCTTGTATATGCCTACGATACTACATCTATAGTTCTATACCAGACTTATACGGGACTTATACTATATGATACAACACTTATACAAGACATATACAATACTAAACGATACGATATCACACTTATAGGCTTATACGAGGTCAATACGTGACCTATACTACACCTATACGATACGATACGATATTTATCGTATAAAAATGATTAATGTTGTGTAAAAAAGTTGGTAAGA
This sequence comes from Helianthus tuberosus, assembly GCA_030545235.1. Classification (NCBI taxonomy): domain Eukaryota; kingdom Viridiplantae; phylum Streptophyta; class Magnoliopsida; order Asterales; family Asteraceae; genus Helianthus; species Helianthus tuberosus. The sequence continues at coordinate 173,091,655 of CM060442.1, forward strand.
AATACTTACTTTTTTATTTTTAAATAGAAAAATTTTGTTATATAACTTTACTAAAATGATTAATGTTGCATATACGTTTCTAAAAAAACTACACTTTATATACGCTGCGTATAGGCCTATACACAGCGTATATAAAGGGTCAAAAAGACAGTTTTACCACTAGTTTGGGCTACGTATAGCCCCAATCCAGGGATAAAATGGTCTTTTTTACCAAACTAAGCCCCATATATACGCCACATACAGACCTATACGCGGCATATAGTAAAAAAGACCATTTTGCCCCTGGATTGGAGGCTACACGTAGCCCAAACAAGGGGTAAAATTGTCTTTTTGACCCTTTATATATGTTGCGCATAGGCCTATACGCAGCGTATAAGAGCAGCCAGACCAGAACTGAAATCAGTCAGATACTGATTTTTATGCAACCTTATACGTTGCGTATAGATCTATACACAGCGTATATAAGCCCTAAAGTATGCAAATAGACACTTTTGATGTGCCAATAGTTTGAGCCATATTTTATATGCAAACAAGCTTATTTATATGTCATTTTACATGTAAGAAACTCATATTTACCAAAGTGCATCTATCCATGTAGTTGTCGATTTTTAGACGCAAATTTTCAATTAACCAACCAAATGGAAAATAAGTAATTATTTTTGTATAATATTGAATTCATATGAGATTGTATATTGATTTTTATCACATAATTATTTTGAATGTAGATATTAGAGGTGCACACAAGCCGAGCTGAGTTTGAGTCTGGGCTCGGCTCAATCGAGTTTTGTTTCTAAAGCTCAAGTTTGGCTTGTAGATAATTTTTCAAGTTCGAGCTCCGTTCAGGCTCGGATTTGGCTTGTTTATTATTTATTAATTACCTTATATTATTTATTATTTTGTTTTATATATAATTTAGTTATTTTTTTCATTATCTAATAAATATTAATTATGGTTATTGTTATTGGAGTATATATTTAATATATTAATAAAAAAAATAAAAATAGTAGCCTTTTTTAGGCTCGCGAGCCGGCTCGAGTTCGATAAGTAAAGCTTGCTTATTTCTGTAAATACATAAAAACTTTTAATGTAATTAACCCATTATAAATAAACAACATTGTGGTGCATAGTTAGGTTGTATTCTATGTTTAGTGAGGTTTCCAAAAAAAAGTTATATAATTACATTTTTAACCCAAAGCTACTTTGGTTTTTTACTTTTAACCCAAAAGCTTTCTATCTTTGTCAATTTAACTACACAACTTTTTTACTTTCAACCTTGGTACCCTAAGCTTTCCATAATTCGCAAAATGTTTCTTTTACGTTTTGTTCTAAATTTTGCAAGTTAACACGGCGCAACGTTTGTGTGCGGTTCAACGTTTTTACGTTTTGTTTTACGCTTCATTCTAAATTTTGCGAGTTAATATTATGCAATGTGCGTGTGTGGTTCAACGTTTTTATAGCCGTCTATTTTTCCCGTTTGATAGGTTAATCGCGACGCGCGGGTCCTAATTGACTTAGTTATTATTTTCTATGTTTTATTTTTCGATCTAATTTCTTTGCATTAACACGTCACACCTTCAATGATGGTCGCTGGCGGTGCTGTGTCGTTGGTGCTATTTGTTATGGTTTTACGCCCCCACCGCAACGCGGAGTGGTTAATCTATACTATATAATAAAAAAAAAACCATTTATGAGACACATGTCACTCATTAGGGTCATCTATTTTTTAGTTTTCTCATCTATCTATTATACCTAATTATCAATAATTAATTTAATTAAAAGATAATTATACAATTGAATTTAATATAAACTTAATTATAATTTTACACTCATATCTTAATTTCATAAAAACAATTCGTATAAGAGATAATATAATATTTTACAATTTCATCAAATTTAATTATTTATCCTTGAAATCTAATATTATGTTATCCAATTAATATAAACGTAATATAATTAAAAATTTCAAATCACCATTTAGCAATTATTATTATTATTATTATTATTATTATTATTATTATTATTATTATTATTATTATTATTATTATCATCTAATCTAATATTTTTGTTAAAATAGTATAAATATAAATATAAATATAATATTCAAACATAAATCATTATGTAATTTTATCATCATACAAGTGAATATTAGCCATAAACTATAAAAAAAAAATTAATACCATACTCCAATGTTAACATAAACATTGTGTATCCTCGTTATTATTAATTTAGTTTTGAGAAAGTGTAATAACATATAAATATAAAAAAATTTAAGAACTATCCTCGCAATCACTCTATCTATCGTATATTGAGTATACCCGTTAGTTTTTTTTAAAGATATAACTTTTTTATTATCTTATATGGTATATAAAATTAGATGTATTCAACACGTGTAATCCACAAGGTTTTTTTAAATATATAACTTCTATTATTTATTATACAAAATTACATCTATTCAACCCGTGTAATAAATGAGGGTTTTAGAAATAAAACTTTTAATAATTATTATTTGGTTTATAAATTAGTTTTATTCAACCTGTGAAATATACGGGATTTTTTGATTATTTAATATATAAAATTTTATTTATTGAACTCGTGTAATACATGAGTTTCTAACCTAGTACTAGTTATATTTGAAATACTAGTAGGGTGCCCACACGATGCGGCGGGGGCGACACTTTGCATTGCGGCACTCATCTCTGGTAGTTTTCTTATTCGTATAATATTTATGGTAGCATTATTGTGGTGGATATATGTCATCAGTATTACACATGTCTAGTAATTATTACATTTAGAATTTAAATTATCAAGTACTTAAAGAAACCATTGTGCAATACAGTAACACACGAATAAGAAAAAATAAGTCTTAAACACAAATAAAAGTTATATAAAGTAACACACGAATAACGAAATATAAGTCTTAGAGTTAATTACACAAATGGGTCCTGCGGTTTATACATATTTTCGCCTTTGGGTACTAACTTTTTTTTAACAGGTTTAGGTTTTATGGTTTCAATTTTGTAACACCTTTGGGTACTAACACCAAAATTAGTTAATTAATGACTAAAATACCCTTGCATTTTTTTAAGTTTATCAATGTAACACATTTTGGTACTAACACCTAATTTTATTTAAGTTTAAATCAATTTTACAAAATCTATTTATTTTTTTTTATTTTCATCTTTTTATTATATCTCTTAATTAACATAAAATCTATTTATTTTTTTATTTTCATGTTTTTATTAAATTTCTTATTTAACATAAAATCTCCTTGTTACACTTGTATTTTTTAAATAGATTTTTTAAATAAAATCTATAGCTATATAGTTTTATGTAAATTAAATTTCTTACTCGTTTTAAATAATGTAAACATTACTCGTTTTCAATTTTGGATAGATATGATTGATAATAATAAATATCTTTCATGTTAAAAAAATTCAACCCTTTTTTAACTTGTTTTTTTGTTCATTCACATTTTAATATTTTAGAAAGATATTTAATTTACATAAAATAGTAAAATGTAAATGGAAAAGAAAAACGAGTTAAAAAGTGTTAAGTTTTTTTTACATGAAAGATATTTATTATTATCAATCATATTTAAGCAAAATTGAAAACGAGTAAGGTTTAAATTATTTAAAACGAGTAAGAAATTTAATTACGTGAAACTATATAGTTAGAAGATTTTATTTAAAAAATCTATTTAAAAAAATACTGGTGTAACATGTAGATTTTATGTTAAATAAGAAATTTAATAAAAATATGAAAATAAAAAAATAAATAGATTGTATGTTAATTAAGAGATATAATAAAAAGATAAAAAAAAATAGATTTTGTAAAATTGATTTAAACTTAAATAAAATTGGGTGTTAGTACCCAAATGTGTTACATTGATAAACTTAAAAAAAATGCAAGGGTATTTTAGTTATTAATTAACTAATTTTGGTGTTAGTACCCAAAGGTGTTACAAAATTGAAACCATAAAACCTAAACCTGTTAAAAAAAAGTTAGTACCCAAAGGCGAAACTAGATATAAACCACAGGACCCATTTGTGTAATTAACTCTAAGTCTTAAATATAAATGTTGAAAACTAAAAGCTCAATTGTTAAGTACTTTGAATCATGATGAGATCAGTTTAGTAATCATACGGCTTAAACATCTCAAGGATGTCAAGTATTTTTGTCACATCCCCATTTGTCATCATCAAGACCAGCGTCCTCTGGAAATTTACTGTATCTCTTCCTTTTTGATTTTTACATCATTTTTAAAGGATGAGTTTCTTCTCTGTTCTCCTCTTTAACTTATACATTAGTAGTAGCTGGAGCAGTTTAGGAACTGGAAAAAAATACTAAGTATTTTAGTACATATTTTTATCATGTTACCGTTATATATAATATAGGATAAAAAACAACGTTCATATTTAAACATAATATAAAAAAACAAACAAACAATATATCATGTTTTAGAAACATTCATACTTGTGTAAAGATTTGAAAGAATGAATATTGAAACTCGAAACCACTAAATAATAAATAAGATGAATGTTAAGTGTGAGCATAGAATAATAAGTCAAAATTATACACAATAGAAAATTGAAGTACCTGTAAACCAAGAATTCTAAAGAATAAGAAATTTTCTTGATGTAAAAAAAACTAATGAATTATAGTATATCTAAAGAACAAGAAATTTCTTGAAGTGAAAAAAACCAATGAATTATACTATATATAGAACCTATAAACCAACGAATTAAATAACCTATAGCTTTTTCAACTATATTATCTATAAAAGTATTTTTTTAACTTATAATCCCTAAAAAATGCAACATAATCTGGTATTCAGTTTTTGAAGATGTATTATGTTTAGATTATGGAATTTTTCCTAAAAGTTTTTTGGTGGAAAACTTATTTACAAACTTCTAATAAAAGTTTTTATAAAAAAAAGGTTTTTTGAAATCGAAAATGCTTCTAAAAACGTTTTTATATTTTTTTATGAAAACTAAAATTCTTTTTTGTTGAATATGGTATTATATAAAGTTTTTTAATATAACAAATTGGATAAAACAGGTGAGATTGTTTGATGTCAGTTTACTACTTGCTAACCCATGTAGCGTGTATACCCAACCAAGTAAATACACAAACATACAGAATACGAACAAAGCTCGTATTAAATCCGTAGGTGCAAGGTTTCGATTCGTCGGAACAAACTGGTGAACAATCTTAATCAAACAAAAATCGGAGTGAAAGGGTTGGAATATTATTAAATTGATAATAATGACAACAACGTAGAGAGTCTTGAGCATCTGAAATGTGATAGGACACATTGATTTAATCACTTGTACACTAATGCATCATCTACTTGTACATTTTAATCCGCACAACAATACTGACCAAGACAACTATCGAAACGTTGACAAAAATGAGTAGGTCATCACAGTACCTTTGGATTTTTTTTAAATATCTATACTATATAATAAAAGAAACCATGTTAGGGACACATGGCTCTATGAGGCGGTCTTAATTATTTTTCTAAATATTTATTATGGAAAGTAAGTTATTGATAATATTAAATTTAAAATTTGTAGAAAAGATTTTATTGATAAAGACAAAGATAACTGATAATAATATATTAATTATTAAAATGTAAAAAAATATATTAGCGCTTTAAATATTTATAAAGATAAAGAATTTATTTAATTGGTAGTTTTAATTGTTTTTATATTTTGGTGATAAGGATAATGATAACTGATAATCACATATTAAAATAAAAATATTTATTTTAATCAACTGTTTCGTTAAAAGAAACCATGCTAGGGATACATGACGCTCTATGAGGCGATCTTAATTAATTTTCTAAATATTTATTATGGAAAGTCAGCTATTGATAATATTAAATTTAAAATTTGTATAAGAGATTTTATTGATAAAGACTAAGATAACTAATAATAATATATTAATTATTAAAATCTAAACAAATATATTAGCGTTTTAAACATTTATAAAGATAAAGATTTTATTTAATTGGTAGTTTTAATTGTTTTTATATTTTGGTGATAAGGACAAAGATAACTGATAATCACATATTAAAATAAAAATATTTATTTTAATCAACTGTTTCGTTAAAAAGATTTATTCAATACATAAAGTGAGATGTACAATAAGTAAATAGCACCTCAAATCGTGTTAACCGATTATATTATTCGTGTAAGACATTTGTTTATTCAAATCGTGCAATACACGAGTTTTTAAAAGATGTAACTATTTTATTACTTAGTATATTAAATTATATTTATTCAACCTGTGTAATACACGGGGTTATAACCTAGATATAGTTTATAAGATATGACAAGAATATGTAAAATAATTATAAGTTTGTTGTGGAAGGGGATAAGTGTAACTAATTAGCCATAATTTTGTTAAAATAAAGGGATTTGAATGTAATAATATGAGGGACTAAAATATAATTAGTGTTTAAAAGACAAAGTTACCCTCATTTTAGGGGTGTTTTTATAAATAAAGAGGGGAGAATATCTTATTTTTTTGGGTATTTTAAAATAACTCTCACTCATGCATTATAATATAGTATAGATACAGATAACATTTGTTTAATTGTGGATTACGAATCAGAATAAAATATATAAATAATAAATAATTTATAAAAAAATATAAAATAAAAGTAAAACAAAACCCTATATATACACATCTCTAGGGTTTTTCAGAAGCCATAGTCTTCTCCACGTCTTTACCATCACTACGAGATTCACATCCATGGCTACTTCAAAGGTTACTTTGAAACTTTTAATCGACAAAAACCAACAACGAGTATTGTTTGCAGAAGCTGGTAAGGATTTCATTGATTTTTTATTCAGTCTCCTCGTTTTACCAGTGGGCACCGTCATCCATGGGAGGCTTTGATGGTGTGCGGGGAGGACCTCCGCACAAGGCCCACGATTTTGAGGGGCATGTGATTAAAAAAAATCCGATACGTATATGTTATTTTTTTTAAATAGTAAATAAATACCACTTCCAATATAGGCCCATTTACAAATCATTTTTTATGGTTTAGAATTTAGCCCACTTGGAATTAGGTTTATTGAGCCGAATACTAATTTGATTTTTTTAAATAATAACAAAACATAACGGAAGGGCACATTTTTTCAATCTCGAACAGGGTACGTGAATTCTCAGAGACGCCTCTGCCGTCATCAGACTCTTGGGCGATCGAGACATTGTGGGTGGCTTGGCTAAGCTTTACAAAAGCGTCTCAGATCTGAACAATGACTACATACAGCCTAACCAGAATAAGGACTTCCTCTTAAAACCAAATTCTTCGGCTCCATTCTCCTCTCCTAAACTCCCCCTCCTTCCTAATGAAGCTTTTTCATCATCAACCACATCGCCTACCCCTAAGACTAAAGGGTATGGGGGCCGGCTAGGCCCGGCTAGGACCGGCGCCAGTCCCCCACACCGCCCCCCTAAGGGTCGGCTCGGCCCAAACGGCTCCCCACAGCCGAATGAGACGGGGCCCCACTTTGAATATTATATTTCCTTTTTCAATTTAAATACCCTCTCTCTCATCCTTTTTCAATTTAAATACCCTCTATCTCATCCATTTTCAATTTAAACACTTAGAAAATTATAAAATAATGAGGTGGGGTAGCCCCATCCTCCATCCCCTCAAATGTGAAGGAGGCCCATCCCCCACGAGCCGCCTACGTGGCGGCTCATCCCCTCCAAGCCCATCCTCTCCATACCCTTTAGTCTAACTCTACATCCAGTCTCTACCAGTGTCAGCGTTGCAACATTCTTTCTACTTCTCCCCGTACTTGTCCGGTTTTAAATTGTAACCGTACAATGTACGTCTTGCCTGCCCCGGGTTCTTCGACCAGTCTTTACAAGTGTGAATCTAAAAGCTGCAATATGCGATCTACTACTTTTCGCATGTGTCCGTCTTGTCCCAATAAATATATCTCCGTTGCTGATGGCTTCGTTTTGAAACCAGCAGCGGATGCAAAGCCGGTAGTAGGATTCGTAAAGGGATTGGTGACATACATGGTGATGGATGACCTTGCTGTTTCTCCCATGTCCACAATCTCTAACATCACTTTGCTCAACAAGTTCAACATCAAGGATTTGGGTGATTTAGAGGAGAAGGTTGTTGATATGGGCATGAATGAGGTATTTCGGTTACATCTTTTGCTTACCACTTCCTAGCTAGTAGTATAATTTACACACAACTACTAGGCTGTTTTGATGTTCTTAGTCTTCCTATTGTTTTAGGTTTAAAACGTGAAAGTACTTTATCAATTTAGGGTTACAAAGGTGTGGTTTCTATGTCGGGGTTAACAATATTTTTAAGGAGGCAATCGAGATTTTTTTTAAAAAATACACTATTTCTTTTTTTGTCACTTGGATTGGTAATAAAATAAAGTTTTGTTAGGCTATGGGGTGTGGGGGTCATGGATTGGAACATTATTTTCACATAGGATCATTAATTAAATGGTATACCATCCCCCTTCTTGATTGATGGTGGTTCCCATGGATTAAACCATGATTACCACGACCCTCTCATTTGATAATTTTAAGACCAAAACAAATTAACAAAAATAAAGGGGATAGTGGTTTGGGTCATGACCACACCCTTAGGGTAGTGGTTTTGAATAATGGATTAAAGATGGATGATGTGGTGCCTATGTGGAGGGTCATGGTGGTCATGAGGGTCATGACCACACCCTATAGCCTTAGTACACAAAAGTATAGATCATAGTTGTTAAAAGCTATCAGGCGAGACGAGACAGTTACGCTTTAAGTCAAGGGAATTGCGTTTTAATTCTCTAGGTGGTGGTTCATGCACACATTCCTGCGAGATTCCTAGATTCTGGAGAGTTTCCGACCAAATTCTCCAAACTCCGACAAGATTCTAGCCCGATTTTTGCTTTTATCTAAGGAAAACTACTTTTCTACACGCATACACCAGTATTTTAGAACTTTTGGTACTAAATAGATGATATAAAGTGTTATATAATATTTTTTGTTTATTTTATTTGAAAAAAATAGTATTCTTTTTCCAATACATAACATATTTTAATTTTTTTTTCATTCGCGCTTTATTTTTCTCAGGCCCTCACTCTTTCTACGTTGTGCGCCTGGGCCAGAGACTTGTGCGCCTTAAATAACTATGGTATAGATAATCATGATGTTACATCTGATGAAATAATCCCAATACTTGAAAACATATGCGATAAAGTATAAATTGTATAATTTATTTTGTTGATTGATATCATTAAATAAGAACCTAAATATGGTTAAAGACCATATAATTTTAAGTTATCTTATGTATATATACACTCTTATCAGAAGTTACATGAGTATTTGAATGGTCTTTCAATGATATAGGGCCTGGAACTATTGAAGCATTCACTGAATTCTAAGACGGTGCTCACAAATGTTTTTCTTGGTGACAATATGAAAAAGCGAAAAAGTAATGATAGTTGATGGTTATGGACTTGTTTAAAGGTACATTTTATGAGTTTTAATGTTTTTCCTTGGTGACTATGTGAAAAAGAGTTAAGTAATGGTAATTGATGGTTATGGACTTGTTTAAAGGTACCCTTTATGAGTTTTCTTTTAATTGTTTAAAGGCCAAAGTATCATATGAGGGGCATGTTTATTCACCCAAACCATAGACTTAGTTCATGAATATGAGTTTAATATACGGGTACAAATTTATATAAAGAGTTTTATTTATTTCGGAATAAAGTATTTCGCATTTAACGACGAACATATTCCAATGACAAGTTGTCAGGAGAAGTGGTCTATCGCAACAACTTTAACACCAATACCTATCAGGTATGTACTGAAGACATGTAATCGGGAGACCCTGTACCGATGACTTATTAAGCTATAGTGATGACTTTTGTCGTGGTTAAAGGTGCAAATTCTTGTAGTGGTCGATTTGGGTTTTATATCCTATCAAAACTTTTCGTCTCACATGTGGTTGGTGGGGTGGGTTACCTTTGTGATCATGTATTGATTGTTTGTATCTAGGTATACATTATCTCATATTTGGATTTTCCCGGACATCCTTTGATAGATCAATATTGATCCATAAAATTATAATTAGTATGTCCTTTGATAGATCAATATTGATCCATAAAATTATTAGAAATCGACCAACAATATATTCACTAGAATTTATTCAATTTACAAAATTATTTTACAATATTCGAAGTTATAAGTATTTATGAAATAATAAACTAAAAATATGTTTACTATTTTCATATTAGATATTATATGAATAAATAATAATTCATTTTCATCATTAGGGGATGGTTCAAATGAAAACCACTTTTATTGTGAAAACTCGAAAACTAACTAAAAAAAGCCTAAAAAACACACCAAATTTTTTTTTCAATTTTTTTATAAAAATCGCAGGTTTTTATATATAAAAAAAAATTCAAAAAAAAAAAAATTTGTAGTACACTGTGTAATAATACACATGTGTAGTACACATACACATGTGTAGTATTACACATGTGCACTAAAAAAAATGAAAATTTTTTTATATAAAAAAACCTGCGAAAATTGGTATGCAAAAAAAAAATTGTATGTTTTTTTTGGCTTTTTTAATTAGTTTTCGAGTTTTCACAATAACTAGTGGTTTTCATTTGAACCTTCCCCTTCATCATTATTTATATAAATAAATGAATACTTAAAACCGGATATCCGCAATTCAGATATCCGAAATTTCAGATACAGATTCATGAAAAGGATATCGAGAATTCTAAATAAAAAAATTCAAAACAGAAGTGTCTACTTTTCCAACATACCAAATAGCTAACGAAACATCCGATGTTTAAAAAAAACAAACCAATATAATCCATCATTCCAAAATAACACATACATAACATGTTCAAAATAACACATAACATTACACATTTTCTCAAAATTAATACATAATCTTCGGATATAAATCCATTTGATTCCAATCCACCCTTCCAAGTTACAACTTCCATGCCACCATATGAAACCTGTGCAAGAGTATAATGCAAAACGAGTCAACAATTTATTTTTTCTTTACCACGTATTAAATGGACTAAAAACCAACAGTAAACTTCATGTTTCAAGAGCTATCAAATTTATGTACTGTTAACTGTTAAATGGTCTAAAAACCAACATTGAACCTTAATGAGTTATTATATTAAATGGCCACTACATAAAACAAGAGTTATACAAGGTATAAAATAGCCTAAAACCAACAAGGAACTCACCAAATCATAACAGTGGAAAAAACGATATAATCAGCTTAAAAAAAAGAATATAATCAACTTAAAAAAAAGATATAACAGTGAACTTACCAAATCAAAAAATACCTTAAACAATTTAAGACTGTTTCATGACTTTCATCAACTATTTCATTAATGGTGGGATGTTCCAACACCAACTCTTTCATACATGTGATATAATAGAAAAAACATATTAAAATGGCATATGTATAAAAATATATACAAGTGAAATGTAGACCAAGAATTTATTAGAACCTTCTTTCAAGAGCTTAATATCTAAAATGGCATCTTTAATGAAAATTGGTTTATTAGAAGCACACAACCAATCTTGTGCACATGTTTTTTCAGAGGTAAAACATCTGCAGTCTTCAGACATCTGTAGCAGAAGAAGTAGACCAAACCTCTGTAGTCTACAGGAAGAATACTGTTTGTTTTTAACTTTTGCAAGCTGCTAACAAATTCCTGAAACTTAACACCTAAAATCAGCAAAATACCACCAAATTTCTGAAATCTAACTCCTAAAATCAGCAAAATACCAACAAATTTTGAAATTTAACACCAAAAATCAGCAAAATACCACCAAATTTCTGAAATTTAACACCTAAAATCAGCAAAATACCCACAAATTTATGAAATTTAACACCAAAAATCTCAATTTTGAGGGAGAGTGGTGGAGGTCGATGGCTGTTGAGGGAGAGAGGTGGAGGTCGACGGCTGTTGTGGAGGTGGTGGAGATCAACAGCGTTGTGGAGGGGGTGTAGGTTGACGGCGTTGTGGAAGGGGTGAAGGTTGACGGCGCTGTGGAGGTTTGCGGGGGTCGACGACTGCTGTGGAGGTTGGCGGAGGTCGACGGCCGTTTTGGAGGTAGCGGAGGTGGCGGCGCTGTGGGGGTGGCGGCTGGGAGATGGAGAAGGGTGGAAGAGAAGGTGCTAGGGTTTGTGTGGGAGAAGCTTCTCTGTGTTTTCAAAATGTAGAGGAAAAGAGAGTTTGTATACCCAAGGAGACATTGATCCAGGTCTGCACCAAAAAGAGGTCACGCAGACCTTTTTAATAAAAGGTCTTCGAGAAAACAAACACACTGCAGACTCAAACGTCTGCGCATGATCTGCGTGGGGCAGATATAAGAGGTTCTGAAAAGCTTTTCACAAAAAACAAACACCCCCTAACGCTTCTACCATTCTTTAATTTAAGGAGGTTTGAAAACAATCAAGCACCCGTCCCTAGGTGCTGAAAGCCGACTTGGAGGCAACCATAGTAACCGGAATTAGAAAAAACAGGATATCTACATTCTTGAACTTTCCACCATTTTGAAATGCAAAATCGTGCATCCATGGGTTCTCGATCTTCACCAAGATATTTATCCAACTCATTTTTTTATCAAAGATGTTTGCGAACTATCCATGGCCATTTTAAACATCATTGTCATGAGTTCTTCAATATCCATTACCTCACTAAAATTAGAACCTCCCATAGGCATTGATGTAGATGATGACACCTCAAATTCCTTCTCCTTTTAAGGCATAGCTTTTTTTATAAAATTCAAACAAAGTGAGCGAGTTTGAATCTAGACTTTGGAGGATCCTCTCATCTACATATTTTTCTTCAACAACCCACTCAATATATTTCCATTTCTCTCTTAGGTCAAGAACTACGACAATGAACATAAAATGGTTTAACTTAGTTACATCCCCCCAATATATTTATATTTCTGACATTTTATATTCATGTTTAGTGCCATTGAACTTATTAAATCATCATTATTCATAGAAAAACCATCAATAGCAGTGCCAATCCCAAGTATCTCATGCACATAAGAATTAGAAGTCATATTGCGAGAATCCCAAGTATCTCGTGCACATAAGAATTAGAAGTCATATAGCGAGAATTTGAATATCTTAAAATGGCTTCATAAAATATTTTCAAAAAAGGAAACATGCTATTCACATTGTTCCAATCATCATCAATAAGTAAACCACCCTCACACTTCTTAGTCTCTTTCTCACAACTAGAATCCTTTAACAATAAGTTAGAAAAGGCTTTTTTAAACTTAATAGAGGATTCTAACATTAAAAAGGTGGAATTTCATCGGGTTTTGTGTTGAACCTACAAAAGAACATATCCTTTCTAAAATCCAAAACATGCTAAGAAAATCAAGAAAGGCAAATTGGATTTAAATAATCCGAACTAGCTCTTTTTGACCGATAATAATCCTAACTCAGTTATTTACCCACCGTGGTTCAAACTTTTCCATTTTGTTTGTAAAATAGTCCGCCGTTAAAAAACATAACAGAGTTAAGTTTTTTTCCAAATTACAAACCGATGTTTTCGGGCTTTTGATCTTAACGAGGATACTAGTCGATTAATGTAAATCTTACCTCAAAACAGTGCTCTAAACGACTTGATTTTTGTTAATTAGAAGTTCAAACACCCGAATTGAAGCACTGTTTTCGTCGTTTAGATGATACATTCTTCTTCCAAAGATAGTGAATCTTGAACACCTATTCAGAACATCTGTTGAAGACATCATATATCTATTTAAAGGCATAAAACCTCTTATGATGAACATAGAACGACTGTTTGAAGGCAAAATCCTTGTTGGAGAAAAGCAATGATCATGAAAACCAAACATCTATTCTAGCCAAACAGATGTTTGATACAAAGAAACAGTGGTTTAAAGAACATCGGTTAGATCAAAGTAACAGTGTAACGCTTAGAACAGATGTTTTATGTAATATATCAGATGTTAGATTTACGCAGATTTTTGCTAGCATCTGTGGAATCTTTTCTATTATGAATGTTAGATATACTATGATGGTTAAGTCAGCTGACTGCAAACAGACGTTTTGTACTTGTATAAATAGATCTCATGTGTTAGAGATCTATTTTATCACATTACAAACAATCATTTTGTATGAACAGATATGTGAGTGATCATGCCGAGGGGGAGTTTGTAAAATCATTACTTATAGGTTTGTTAAGGTTTAGGCAATTGGGTTTAATTGTACATGTAATATCTCGAAATCTTCGAGATGGGCTTTAGTGGGTTTTCGGGCTTAGGGTTTTGATGTTAGGTCATGTTGACCAATTATATAAAGGGCTTTATGCTTTCATTAGAAGGTAAGGAGATCTCGAAATACTTGTATCAAACGGTTTTCCTTATAATCGTATGCAAGTTTGCTTTACAATCTATTGGTGTTCATTTTGCCTTCTAGTTTCTTGAATCAATTGTGTTTGAGTGATTCCTCCACACAAACATATTCTTGTTGATATCATATTGTAGTGATCCGTTTCAGGGACTTACAAGTGGTATCAGAGCCGTGGAACCTACTTCTAGGCTCGGTTTGTGATATCAAATCGATTCAAGTTATATCTTAGCGTTTTGGAAAATTTTGCAGCTGTGTTTTGAGTGTTTTTCAGGGAAATCAAAGAATTGGTACTTTTGGAAATCAAATTTTTCTTTGAAGAACAAGAATTGATCTCGGAGAATCTACTAAAAATTTTGAAAATATTCAAATCCCTGATTTTTCGGGATTTTGGTATTATCTCACAAATTTCTGTTTTGCAGGTTTTCGGGAATTAATTTTGACAAGCTCTAGTTTTCGATAAGTTTCAGATTTCGACAAGGACCCGTTTTCGGCAAGCTCTAGTTTTCGACAAGGAACAGTTTTTTACAAGCCCTAGTTTTCGACAAGTATCTAGTTTTCAAGAACATCTTGTTTTCGAGATCACAGACTTTTCGAAACAACCTAGTTTTCAAGACCGTTGGAGGTTTCGAGATCAAGGACTTTTCGAGAAGACTTAGACTTTGGACTTTTTGTACTTTTAATTAACATAATCTAATTTAATCAATATCTGGTGATGTGCTAAAAGTGGTCTAATTAAACTAACTAATTTTAACCCCAAATTAGACACTCTAAGTTTTGAATTTATAAAAACAGACTCTCTAAAACCTAGACCACACCACCGGAAAGTGTACCGGTCAATGCAGTATAGCCTAAGTAAGTCTGAGTATCGAACCCACGAGACTCTCTAATTACGCTAATTAGACTCTATCTAGACCTAGACTGACACAGACTCTAACTGTTTAATTGGTTTGGGGGGGGGGGGTTATTGAAGATTTAAGGAAATCTAATAAACTAATTATTAAACTAGAATTAAACTAATACGAACGAAGACTGAAAGGCTTTTTTTTATATGGAGAACGAGACCACCTAGACAAGAATCCTGGATTGTTTTTAAGAGATTACCGATTAAGTTAAATGCATGAATTACGGAACCGGGATCATATGATACTAAACCTATTAAGATCCAACTAAGCCCCTCGACCCTTCTCAAGGAGAAACTTGTGGAACTACCTAGGCCGTTAATCCTACCGGTTATTAGACGTCTTTCCAGTTGTCTAATTATTGTGTAAGTACCCTAATGTTGACCTACTCTTTTCCAATCATAGATCTAGGGTAGTTTGAGTTATTAAACTTGACTTGATAGACTAATAAGACCGACAGGTCAACTAAGACACGACCTTTTCCAAGGACTATCTAAAGCAATTCGCCGGGTAAGACCTACCAATAGCCCCTCACTTTTCAGGTATTAGAACTAGCAGAACACTAAAACCTAGCAAATTACTAACAATTACTTCTAGGGTTATCTACGCAGTTTCACCCTAAAGAGTTAAGATTTCTTACGTGATATAGACACTCACCAAAATCCTAAACCCTAGTATGACTCTATGTTGTGATATAGACCGTCACTAAGAATCAAACGAAGCAATTGACAATAATAAACCAAATTAAAATACGCATATGCATCAAATCAATAAAACAAACTCTTTACTAAACACAATTTATCCATAACATTCATGCAAGTAACGAAAACGGTAAATACTTCATTCAATCCATTCAACTAAGTCTAGGTGGTTTAAAAAATTAGCCAAGGAACATAGTCTCAAAAACAAAAACAAAAACACAAAGTTTAAAATCTGAATTCATCGAATTAAAATAAGAAAAATAGAAAACAAAAGAACCCGGTAAGCAAAAACCATAATATCCCTTCCTCTCTAAGCTTCCACTCCAACTCCAATGATTCAAAAGCTTTGTTCCTTGCAAAATCCTTCTTAGAAATTCGTCCAGGTCTGACTTTGATCTTCCTCCTTGATGTCTTTTTTTCGATTCATATATAATATCTGATGTCGATTCTTTATGTCCCATTAGGGTTTTAATTCCATGCATGACATTGCATTCACTAATTGTTAAAAGCCCAACATCACAAATATTCACATAAACTATTTGAACTTTCATGGCCCACAATCTCTTTTAAATCAATCTCCAAGTTTGTCCACTCCTCTGATCACGTCTCCACCATGTATATATGTTAAATTATGATTAGGCCCTTTTTCTAATTATCATAACAATGTGTATATATTGTTTCAAAAGGCCCAATATCCAAGTTTCACAATCGCAAGTATATGATCGATTCCATAATCATGCGGCCCATGTGGCATCAATAGTCAACTTCAAAATTAAAATGGCAGCCTCTAATATTTCATAATAAATGGGGCTCTATGGCAGCCTTTCTTAGATAACATAGAGATAGCGGGCTCGGCCTACTCACAGAAAATAGCTGCAATTTTACTTCGGTTACTAGCGATCTACTCTACTCAACTGGCTGGTTATTTCTTTATTACTCTTTTTCGCTCCTTTTGCACCAGGACCTGTCAAAACACAAACTAATATAATATAACACTAAAACTGAATAAAAACAAATAAAAATTATACAAAAATTATACACTTTACACGGGACAAATATGTGTATTTTACCCCACATCATCTGGTAATTCAATCATTAACCATGAATCCTGGAGATTTGACAAATGCTACTCTCGCTGCTACTAATGCTGCAAACCTTCAAATGAAATTGGATTCCATAATTGGAACTTCTACTAGAATTCCTAGACTTATGCCAACTGATGACTATTTGGAATGGAAATTTAGGTTTGAACCATATGTGAAGGCCAAAGAGCCCAAGGTATGGAGATGCATTCTTAGGGGCCCACATGTGATCACATATACTACCCAGGATGATCCTGAGACTAAGCTGAATAAACCAGGGGAGTTGTACAGTGATGAATATTTAGAAATCATAGAAGAAGATGCTAAGGCATTATCATACATAACCATGGCCCTAGGTCCAGATATTTCTGTTAGTTTAAGGGATGCTACCTCAGCAAAATAATATGGGCCAGGTGAAGGAAGTTTTTGAAGGAAATGAAGATAAGCAAGAAAGTCGGAGAAATGTTCTAAATAAAAACCTTAGTACATTTAACTACATTAATGGAGAAACTGTTGAGAACTGGATCAGAAGAATGGTGAAACTGGTTACTCAAATGAAGGTTGCTGAGATTGAGTTGAAAAAATAGTGTTGTTAACCGTCAACTTCTAAATGTATTACCAAAAAACTGGGACTCTAATGTTGCCATGATCAAGAAGATAAAAGATCTAAATCGTATTTCTTTCGCTGAAATGATTTCAATAACCAAGTCGTGTGAACTTGATGATCAGCAGAGAGACACGAATCATGGAAACAACTTGTTGGCCGCCAGAATAACAAGCTCTAGTGCCAGTTAAAATTCGACAATTATGTCCCAGAATAGTGATTTCAGATGTTTAATGCAGCCGAACCCACTCCTTGCTATATCTCATCTCCGGTCTCTGCCTATAGTCCTGTTGCTGTTAAATCAATTAAGTCTAAGTCAAATGTTGTTGTACCACAACCTGCTGCTCCAACCCACTCTATTCAAAATGTTGTCTTTATCACAAAGAAAAATGAAGAAAAGTTAGCACTTGCCACTAGTATGATCAACTGCTTGAATGCTTTTCTGGCATGTGAACTCACTCCCCCAGGTACGAATACTTTGATATAAATACTATTTTAGGAAATAAAGATAATGAGAAAATATATGAATATTATCATTGTATTGAAAAAAATACATATTTAAAAAGTTATATTATAAATAAAATACACGTTTAAAAAATAGGACTAATCTTTTTTTAAAACTATAACTTTGAGTGTCAAGACAACCTCTTTAATTAGTAGTCTTTGTGTATCATGTTGATAAGTTACTTAAAATGATTACACTTAAGTTTAATATTTAATTGTTAATGTTATTTACCTAAAATGATTATACTTGAGTTTAATATTTAATTGTTAATGTTATTAGAAAGTTTGACCAATTTTTAGGATGGAAATTTATTGATGTGTGTATATATATAATATTAAAATTTAGAGAAATTTTTTTTATGTATAATATTAAAATTGGGAGAAGAGATTTGACATTATACACGTGACATTCTTTGGAGTCATTTACAATAATAAGGATTTGAATTATTTTAATTACTGCAAAATTAATTAAACTAGGTGTTTTTCCCTGCGCTAGTAGTTTTTCACCTTTTGGACATTATCGGCAATTAGGTACATCTCAAGCATTGTTTTCTGCTATCCAAAGGCTCATAATCTATAACTCGTTCTGGCTACAAATAAACCCAACTTTTCAAAAGAACCCAACAAAGGATTTGAAGGGAAAAGATAATGCGTGGGATAAAAAGATGTGGACGCGTGTATGCACCGTAGATCAAGCAACTAATGACCAAGATTAACAAAAACACTGTTTAAATCATGTACATATTAATAGATAGGGTAATTGCCATGCCAAAACAACAAATTAAGCAATTTTTGATATCATCATCGCCTTGGTGTTAAAATGTGTTCAAAATCCATCAACATAAATTCATAGGCTAAGGGTTTACATACGTAAGACAAATTCAAATACATCTCACATGAATATGAGGTCATCATCAAGTAAACATGGACAAATTTTAGAGCAATTACAAACCATAATAGTCTCAAACCCTATTAAAATCAAGGTTTACACCCCTTAGCATCTAGCAACAATTTAAACAACAACAGAGACGAAAATACAATGCAAGAACATATCAGATAAGGACACCCATCATCATTGATAAACTGTAGATTAAAGCGACAACCAGCCATCGAAGTCTGTTAGAGTCTCAGTGCAACAACTGTCAGATAAGGACACCCATCATCATTGATAAACTGTAGATTAAAGCGACAACCAGCCATCGAAGTCTGTTAGAGTCTCAGTGCAACAACTGGCTTTTTCAGGTTATTATCGTTAACTTTCTCAGTTAAATTTTTATGTTGTATCATTGTCGTACTTGCATTCTCATTACACGTGTTGGTTATAACAAACGAACTAACATAAATTATTCGGACTAGTTTCGTTGAACTTAAAGTTAAATGCTGATTTTCTATGCAAGTTCTAAAGTTTGTAACTTGAGGGACTTTATGTGTATTTAATAAAAACAAAACCCTTAAACTCGGACCAACAAATATAACATAAACTATCTCCCAAATCCGGACACACTTTGAAACTCGGAAACCCCAAAACTCATGTCACACCCCAACCAATGGCGGAAACATCGGGATGAGACGAAGTGTGAAGATTGCTCGAGACATCATAACACTATTTGTGACGATAATTAAATAGTTCCCATTTCATTTCATAACTTCAAATTGTCAACATTACATAAACTCAAGTAACAACAAGTTCAAAAGAAATACATAATAACATAAGCAAAATTGATACGACATACTAAACCTAAACGTCTATATGTGTATCTAGGCATCAACGCTACTTCTTTTCATAGCATCGTCATCATCAACCTGTAACATGTTTAAAATACAATTCAATGCAAAAGCAAAGGCGAGTATACAAGTTTGGTACGTACATAACAAAGGATAAGTTTTAAACAATTCCTCATAGCAAGCATGTGATTCAAGATAAACAATAAATTTGGCATGTGTCTAACATATCAAACCAAAAGAGACGCAATATGCTCATGACATAACCTCAAGTCTACGGGCGGGTCGTCAATCCTATAGCGCTACATATGTCACGGTTAGACTCGTACGAAGTTAATGATAAGTTCAACACATAAAGTTTCACCCAAGTTTAAAGTATCAAGCCATCACGTATACAAGCATGTTATAGGAATGTTCATGTGTAAGTTTTTTTATAAGTAAACATGTTACACCCCAAAAGTGGTAAAAGTAAAAAGGGGAATACGAGTATACTCACAAAATTTCTAAGTCTTCCGATTATCCGATTGTTGACGAGTGAATGGGATTTGGAGGATGGAACACCGAGGTCACCCTATATGGGCAAGCGATGGTGCATGAGTAAAAGGAAACACGATGAAGGATAAGAATTGGAATTTAGAGTATGATTAGTTGATATATATGTATATATATATAAATATATACATATATACTTTATATAGTTTAAGTAATATTTTAAAATTAATTCTCTCAAAAGTATTGTTGAAATGTTGCCCAAAATAAATATGCATTTATATCTATTTTTATAAAAATTAATCAAATTGATAGGTTCCGTTTTTAAGAATTTAACACGTTTATTATTACGAAATTTTACGAAAAAAAACGGGCAGAGTTTCCTCTGATTTTGAACGACCCCGACAACACAAGTTGTCGATATTTTTGTCAAAAATCAACAATCAACGAAACATGGTATATTTAAAAGAGTTATATAATGAAAATATGTATTTTAATGCAAGATTCAAAGACACGCTAAATGAACAAGTTCAAGTGTTTCACGATTAAACTCGTAACTAAAAGCATAAACAATAATAATGAAATTTTGTGTCGTTTAGGATTATACCAAGTCTTTGTGTCGGAACGTCGAACCACCAGACTAAGTTGGCCGAGTCAACTAAGTTGACCGGCTGACCTGGCCAAACCTGTTGACCAGTTCTGACCCGAACATAATTCAAACCAAACTGCGCCGAGACCTCGGTTGACCAGCTTTGACCCGAACACCTAACCGAACCCGTCTGTAACGTGACCCGAACCTGCTGAATGACGAGAGGATTACGAAACTTGAAAAGAAGTAAAAGCCAAGGCCCGAACCGAGTCTAACCTGAACCGGAATCGGCTGTGAACACGAACCAAGACAGGATCCGAAACGAATCTGAGCTAACCGGACCCGAATCTCCCGAATCGTGGCTGACCCGAGTGTGATTCATCGACAATGTAAGAACACCGCCGCCGACCCAAGCGTCGGCACCTCAAATCGTCATCATCGGTCACGATGTGGCCGACCGGACCCGAGAACGAGCTGAGTACAAGGTGTGGTGACGTTGTTCAGCCATCCAGATCCACCACCCGAGCTGCCGTGAGCGGCGGTGATAACCGAGGAGGAGGAAAGGGTGTGTGTGGGGTCGGAGGAACGAGAGCTGCCATCGGCAGCGCCGCCGCTGCGTCGGAGTTCAGATCGGAGATGGAGGGAATGGGGGAGGGGTGTCGGCTGGTGGTTGAATATGGGAGAGGAAGATGAAGTTCTGGTTTGATTGTAGGAGATGAAGAGTCTAAATGTTATATGGGTGTTTGTGTTGTCTGCAGGTGTAAACGGGAGAGAGAGAGAGACCGAATTTTCTTTGATGCAAGGGGGCTAGGGTTAAAATGAAGAAGGAGATGGGGTTGGAGGGGTTTAAATAGTTAGGTTAAGTTATGTTAAAAGAACTAACTTAACAACAACACTAACTAGGTTAACTCGTATTAACTTAACCTAACTTTGAAACTTAACGAGACTGACTCGATTATTATATAAAAAAAATAGCTTTTTAAATTGTAAAATTAATTAATTTAATTAGTTAGATAGTAAATAAATAACTAAAATTTATAACAAAATAGATTAAAGATACAGATTTTCGACGTTTATAACGAAACGACGGATACAAGGATCCCGAGTTACCAAAGATAGGAGTAGGAACAATGGTTTCTAAATATGGAAAGTTGTGAAAACGCGGAGCGTTACAGCCTCCCCTCCTTTAGGAAATTTCGTCCCGAAATTTATTCAGAAGGAAGGCTTGAGGGGGTTTTGGCAACAGAAGAGGTTTCCTTAAAAGTGAGGCTTTGGAGTTTGAGACAATAGAGAATATTCGAGGTATGAGAGTGAACGATTTATCAATAAACGATTATAAGTATAAGAGTAGCACAAGTATCGAATAGACAGAAGTAGCGCGCTAAGAATGAGGTCTCGTCGTGGATAATCGGATATAATGCGTTTGTGAGTTGTTAAAGTTTACGTATTAGATCCAAAAAGGTCTGTAAAACACTGAATTTCCCACGGCACGTTTTACGAAAGTTTGGTAACATGGTGAAAACACTTATATATAGGAAGTACCAGCGGCGTATCCACCATGTTTTAACCACATTACGTTCGTTTCGTATTCGGTGTCATGTTACGTTCCGTGTCTTACCATACACAGTAGTACACTCTATGGTTCTCATACGCCTATCACTCTAATCCCGTGTGCACCCGCGATTATATTGATCGTCGCATGATCCGCATAGCTTGTACTAGTCGTGTATGAGTCAGGGTATACATAATTTAAAAATTAAGAATGTGTACGTGTAAGAATGTAGTATGTAAGCAAGTCCATGCTTAAGTATGTATGAGACCCACGTAAGCAAATCACGCGGATTACACTCGCGTATGGGTACGAATGTATGAATCATAAGTTTAAGTATGGATATGCATGTATGTATGAACATAAACATAAAATGTGTAAGTAGTATGTGGATAAGCATAAGCATAAAACGTATGAAAAATGAGTATAAATGCGAGTACAAACATGAGTATAAGCGTAATCACAAGGCGTATGAGTATAAATATAAGTATCAGTGTGAACATAAGATGTATGAGCATAGATATGAATATGAATGTGAATATAGGTGTAAAACATGAAGGTTAAGTATGAATAAAATATGTGTATGAATATAAGTGTAACAAAGTTGTGTAAGTGCAAATGAAAACATAAAGCGTATGAATATGAATATGAATACGAATGTAGTATAGACATGTTTGTAAGGACAACGTAAGTGTATAATTGTGAGTGTATGTATTAACGTAAAACGTACGAATTTTGAATCATGAGTATAACATAAATGTGTAAGTGTGAACATAAGTGAAGGCATAAAATGTATAAGCATGGCTGTAGAAAATAATGATTTTGTTTATAGTATAAATCAAACTACACGAATTTATGCGCGTAAACGTTTAATAGTTTTGAGTATGAAAGAAAAGGGGATGAGTGACACGCATGAGATTGTTGTGAAACATTGACTAAAACGTGTAAAATGATATGCGTGTATAGTTTGTGAATGTAAATAGATCGAGTTGTCACGAAATACAGACTCTAGTTTGTGAATGTAAAGGGAGTGTTAAACGTCCATTGGTTATGTGGAAAGTACTTTGTAAAGGGATGGAAATGCTACTGCGGTTTTAAAAGAGTTTACATAAGTTGAAAATTTGTCGGTTCTTATGAAGTTCCCTTGTCCACGTGTTTTGAATTTAATTGACGTATTGAGTGAGGTTTTGAAAAAGTTCTAGAGATTAATAAGTTTGCATCATTTTAAGCAACTTTGTGTTAGAAAATTTTGAAACTTACAGCTTCTTGTGAAAAAGTTAATACTTAGAAAAAGGAATTTTGTACATGAACTTAGTGATTGTTGAAAAATGTTTCATTGGTTTTGAAAAGGAATTTTTTTTTTTTTTTGGTAAATGATTGAATAATATTGGTAATATTTTATAGGTGTGTGCGAAAAAGTTGATTTGATCCTCAATTGAGAATAACAATCTCTAGTTTAATGGTGTGAGAGGAGCGCGTTTCAATGTTTACGTTGATTGGTGAATTTGTGGGCAACGGATTTATTAAACCGACTAGGCTGACAAGTAGTATTTCGTGAAATTTCAAAAATCGAGGAACACGCGTTTATTGGTAACATTAAAATTTTGTGTATGCGAGTGATGTGAAATTAGATTATAGAATAAGAGGTACGTTTAAATAAATGAAGCATTTGAAATACATGATAAATGATTTAGGTATAAACATGATCGTGTTTACATAATATAGTCTATTAAAAGAAAGTGTTGGTAACGATCACCTAGGTAAGGGAATCACCCCAAATCCGTTGGTGAGGTCGTTGTAAGATGAGAAAAGAAGCGGAGTTAATCGTCAAGGTAAGGAAATCACTCCTATCTTTATGATATGTCTCCACTCGTTGTTAAAAAGTGTAAATAAAATTACGTGAAGTCATGCATGCTAATAATGTATAATCGTATGAAAAGTAAGAATATGATGTGTGCGCAAAAATGAAATCTCGAAAAAAAAAATTGTCCTAAATTAACAAAAGATCGAAAATAATAAAGCTTAACTCGTGTAAAACTTAGATGGTTCCAAACGGAACATTGACTAACCAAAGTAGTCGAAAGATCTTTTGAAATTGAGAAACATGCTTTGGCCTAATAGGTGGAATACTCTCGCCGATACCTCGGCTAACGGTACTCACCCTTCCAGTTACTACATGTTCCCAAATCCATCGAAAATTCGAGACTTGGCGGGACTTTTGAAAATCAAGGAGCGGAACTAGTCGACAAGGTGCGGGTTTCACCCCTAACTTGACGATTTCGTACCCTAATTGTGATTGGTACTCGTCGAGTCAAAATTTAATTTCGACTTGTTGACGAGGGTCCACGAGAATTTGAAATTTTGAAATTCTCCATCAAGGTGAGGATTTCACTCCTAACTTGGTGGTAAAATTTCGTGTAAGAAAAGAAAGTAGAAGGATTGAGAGTCATTCGCCAAATTGTGGGTTTCACGCCTATTTTGGTGAAGTCGTCTCGTTTGTGTATTACGAGTGTTTTCGGGTTTAGAAATATCGGGTAAAATGCATGAGGGAAGTGTATGTCAAATGAATACACAAACAAGTATGAACACATAAGAAAGAATGGTACATAAATAATGAAATGATAAAACAAGTATTAACACATAGAGAAATACGTCAGGAATAACACATAAAGAATCGAACAATGATAAAACAAGTATTAACACATAATAAAACAAGCATTAATGCATAAGGATAACATGTCAAATATTACACATGAGTGACATACATGTTTAAAAGAGCATAAATAAGAAACAAATAAAGTATCATGTAGTTGTTCAAGCAAAACATACGAATAAGGCTCTAAAACTATAGACTAGGTAAAAACATTCCTACTTTTCCTAATTCCCTATAGTTATGGCTCTGATACCAATCTGTCACACCCAAACCAATAGCGGAAACATCGGGATGAGACGAAGTGTGAAGATTGCTCGAGACATCATAACACTATTTGTGACGATAATTAAATAGTTCCCATTTCATTTCATAACTTCAAATTGTCAACATTACATAAACTCAAGTAACAACAAGTTCAAAAGAAATACATAATAACATAAGCAAAATTGATACGACATATTAAACCTAAACGTCTATATGTGTATCTAGGCATCAACGCTACTTCTTTTCATAGCACCGTCATCATCAACCTGTAACATGTTTAAAATACAATTCAATGCAAAAGCAAAGGCGAGTATACAAGTTTGGTACGTACATAACAAAGGATAAGTTTTAAACAATTCCTCATAGCAAGCATGTGATTCAAGATAAACAATAAATTTGGCATGTGTCTAACATATCAAACCAAAAGAGACGCAATATGCTCATGACATAACCTCAAGTCTACGGGCGGGTCGTCAATCCTATAGCGCTACATATGTCACGGTTAGGCTCGTACGAAGTTAATGATAAGTTCAACACATAAAGTTTCACCCAAGTTTAAAGTATCAAGCCATCACGTATACAAGCATGTTATAGGAATGTTCATGTGTTTAAGCAAAATGTTCATGTGTAAGTTTTTTTATAAGTAAACATGTTACACCCCAAAAGTGGTAAAAGTAAAAAGGGGAATACGAGTATACTCATAAAATTTCTAAGTCTTCCGATTATCCGATTGTTGACGAGTGAATGGGATTTGGAGGATGGAACACCGAGGTCACCCTATATGGGCAAGCGATGGTGCATGAGTAAAAGGAAACACGATGAAGGATAAGAATTGGAATTTAGAGTATGATTAGTTGATATATATGTATATATATATAAATATATACATATATACTTTATATAGTTTAAGTAATATTTTAAAATTAATTCTCTCAAAAGTATTGTTGAAATGTTGCCCAAAATAAATATGCATTTATATCTATTTTTATAAAAATTAATCAAATTGATAGGTTCCGTTTTTAAGAATTTAACACGTTTATTATTACGAAATTTTACGAAAAAAAACGGGCAGAGTTTCCTCTGATTTTGGACGACCCCGACAACACAAGTTGTCGATATTTTGGTCAAAAATCAACAATCAACGAAACATGGTATATTTAAAAGAGTTATATAATGAAAATATGTATTTTAATGCAAGATTCAAAGACACGCTAAATGAACAAGTTCAAGTGTTTCAAGATTAAAATCGTAACTAAAAGCATAAACAATAATAATGAAATTTTGCGTCGTTTAGGATTATACCAAGTCTTTGTGTCGGAACGTCGAACCACTAGACTAAGTTGTCCGAATCAACTAAGTTGACCGGCTGACCTGGCCAAACCTGTTGACCAGTTCTGACCCGAACATAATTCAAACCAAACTGCGCCGAGACCTCGGTTGACCAGCTTTGACCCGAACACCTAACCGAACCCGTCTGTAACGTGACCCGAACCTGCTGAATGACGAGAGGATTACGAAACTTGAAAAGAAGTAAAAGCCAAGGCCCGAACCGAGTCTAACCTAAACCGGAATCGACTGTGAACACGAACCAAGACAGGATCCGAAACGAATCTGAGCTAACCGGACCCGAATCTCCCGAATCGTGGCTGACCCGAGCGTGATTCATCGACAATGTAAGAACACCGCCGCCGACCCAAGCGTCGGCACCTCAAATCGTCATCATCGGTCACGATGTGGCCGACCGGACCCGAGAACGAGCTGAGTACAAGGTGTGGTGACGTTGTTCAGCCATCCAGATCCACCACCCGAGCTGCCGTGAGCGGCGGTGATAACCGAGGAGGAGGAAAGGGTGTGTGTGGGGTCGGAGGAACGAGAGCCGCCATCGGCAGCGCCGCCACTGCGTCGGAGTTCAGATCGGAGATGGAGGGAATGGAGGAGGGGTGTCGGCTGGTGGTTTAATATGGGAGAGGAAGATGAAGTTCTGGTTTGATTGTAGGAGATGAAGAGTCCAAATGTTATATGGGTGTTTGTGTTGTCTGCAGGTGTAAACGGGAGAGAGAGAGACCGAATTTTCTTTGATGCAAAGGGGCTAGGGTTAAAATGAAGAAGGAGATGGGGTGGAGGGGTTTAAATAGTTAGGTTAAGTTATGTTAAAAGAACTAACTTAACAACAACACTAACTAGGTTAACTCGTATTAACTTAACCTAACTTTGAAACTTAACGAGACTAACTCGATTATTATATAAAAAAAATAACTTTTTAAATTGTAAAATTAATTAATTTAATTAGTTAGATAGTAAATAAATAACTAAAATTTATAACAAAATAGATTAAAGATACAGATTTTCGACGTTTATAACGAAACGACGGATACAAGGATCCCGAGTTACCAAAGATAGGAGTAGGAACAATGGTTTCTAAATATGGAAAGTTTTGAAAACGCGGAGCGTTACAACTCAAACCCGGACACCCTTAACTAAACACTCAAACTCGGATACTTCTATATCCCAAAACTAAATTCAGAAAACCACACCACCCCTTTGCAAATCCGGAGCACTGGCGTGCATGTGAGTGTCTATATTTTTTTGTTTAGCTCTTTTTACTCGCCGATTTCAAGTTCTAAATTTATAAAACACGATATGCTACTATCACTCTACATACACGCTAGGGCTAGTATACCATTGCGGACGTAGTATAGTGATGGCAAGATACCGAGGTCGTCCAAGGACACAAGAGCTTTTAGTACTTGCTTATCGTCAACGTCTAATCGAACCAACTTTTGAGAAAAGATTTTTAAAATAATAAAAAGATAAAAACAGGAATTAAAATAAAAATAAAAATGATAGACAAGAGAGAATCACTTGGATCCAACTTATCTTTCATGTACTCTTTTGATGATTTTCGCACTTTGGGCATTTTAAGAGATTATCTTAGTTGTAATAGTAGGCCCCTCTTTTGGAGGCGACGTTACCCTCAACCTAGTGGTTTGAGTCAGCAATGATACAATCCCACTAGGTTGGAAAATTGAAAGATAATTAAGTAAGTTATTAATGCAAAATTTGGTGGACCCCCTATACGAGGCGGTGATCACCCTCAACCCGTTGGTCTGAGTCAGCAGGGATGCAGTCCTCATGGGGTTAGTTTAAAGTTTTAATAGTAGTTTATGAATAAGGGGTGCAAGCGTTTTCTTACTCTCAGTCAGGTCAGTCATTCCCGGCCAATCCATGGAGTAGTACTAAACTTGCACCAGGTTCTCGCAGGATCTATACACTGAACGAGACATAGAATTACCCAATCCACCCTTCTAACCCCCTTGCATGTAAGTAACATGCTTTATATAGACCGTAAAGACATGAATATGTTGAGTAAACGAACATATGAAGAATGGGTGAATAAATTCGCCTTCAATATAAAAATCTAATTATTATAGTCATTAATACATACCCAATTAAAAAGTAGCCAAAGATTGGAAATCATAAAAGATATACATAAAAGATATGTCTTCACCAAGTGATGTAAGAATTTAGCCAAGCATGGCCTTTGTTTGACAAAGATTCTTACGATTAATCTTGGGTCACTAGACTACACACATACTCTAAAGATGGAAAAATGGATGATGGTGGTGGATAATGGTGTTGTAGTGGTGGTAGTGGAGTAGTGGCAAGTAAGAGAGAAGTGGTTTGCCAAGGGATGAGTTGAAGTGAAACCAAGCATCCCTATTTATAAGTAAAAACAGAACATCCAACACGGCCCGTGCCCGCCTGGCACGCCCCGTGGCCATCAGTCTCTCTCTTCTACATTAAATGCAGTGTCAGACTTGTACTAACACGACCCCGTGTGTCAACGGCATGGCTCGTGGCCAATGTACTTGTTGTACTTCATTAGATTCTAGAAATCCAAGAGTTGACCACGCCCCGTGTTGCTTTAGCACGGCCCCGTGTTGAGCTTGAAATTTGTCTTTTGTTGTTGTCTCTTTCTGCTGCATGAATTCCCACGGGGCATGGCCCGTGCTAGCTGAGCACAGCACCGTGCCAGAGCTTCTGTCTTTGTTATTTCTTGGGTTTGGATGTATACGGGGGCTTGGCAAGTTGGTCAATCCTTCTTTATAGCATTGTATGTTGGTTTTTGCTGTCTTTTTGCTTCTTTTGTTCTTTTAAGCTCTTTTAACCCTGTTTATTCAAAAGGAACAAAAACGCAAGCTTTTTCCAACATTTGTACTAGAAAAGGGTTGATTTTATGCCTCATTTGATGTAATTTATATGTTGTATTTTGAACACATCAGCACCATCACACCCCTCCATAAATTTGGAATCCCCTTATACTCATACATAAATTCGAAACCTTTGGTCTTTATACAAACTCATAACAACGTTTAAAACTCTAACCGACTCAAAGGTTCTGTATATATATAACACATGCAAATCCTAATCGTGTATTCAGAACCTGCATCTCAATTTTTTTCTCTCTGAACGACGACTTTGGTCCTCAAGGCTTGCAACTCTCTTGTTTATTAAGCATTTCTCGATCTCTATCTCACTCGGTAACACATCTCAACCTCCTTTATAGTTTTTAATTGTGTTTTGTTTATGTGATTACGTGAAAAATGGATTCTTGAATGCTATGGTTGTTAGAATCAGGTTCTTGATAATTTTGGTGAATTATTTATGAAGTTTGTTAAATTTTAGTTGAATATAAAACTGAATATAAAACTGATCTACATACTGTTGTAGTAGTCGAAAAGTTTGACAATATCATCACAAACACATTTTAATAAAGACTTGATTTTAAACAAATTTTGTGCAAATTTTTAGGTCGACTTGTATCGATTGTAACTTGATTAGAACATAATGAAAACGTGTGGTTCTTGGGTGTAAAATGAAGTTCAGTGAAATAGCTTTCAAAACCAACTGGATTCATAATTTTTGACAAGTTTAGGTCAGTCAAAAATTAAAACGGAAACATAGCTACATGTTGCGTTTTTCCGCAGAAATTGAAGTCTATTACGAAAGTCATAACTTGGTCTATAGTTGGAGTTAATACTTGAAATTTTTACAGTAAGTAGTCGTAGGAGGCTACAAAATTGTCAAACTAGAATTTCCTCAATCAGATTGACGAGGATTTTTCTATAAAATAAACCGTAAACTGTCGACATTATGTGATGAAATTGCCCTTTACGTGCTAAATGATTTTTGGTATTTTTTTCTATGAACAATTAGAACTTGAGAAAATTACACAAGCCTTTTCGGGCCTAATGGTACATCTCATAGATTATTTGTAATTTTCTAGTTCGTTAACTATATTAAACAAAATTCGCGAAAACAGCTCAACAACGGACGTTGAGCTGAAATTGCTGAAATGAGATGTTTATGTATGTAAGTGCAATTGTTTGTTAGTATGGGGTGTTGTTTGTTATTTTACATCCAATCGAATATCATTAAAACATGTTACATGTTGTGAGATGTACACATACACATAACCTCATGAACGTATAACTAAGTGTCAACGTGTATGCATATTATGTGGTCGTATACGTGTAGAATTCAAGTGACTTATGTGAATATCAGCTAACGATAAAACTGTAACCATATTAGGACGTGGTTGACCACACCTAACTCTAGTCACTAGAAATCTAACCGAGCAAATCTAAGGTGAGTTCACAACTTTACTAAAAGCATGCATCCCTGGTTTGGGGACTACATTATCCCTTGTTTTGGGACTACGCATATATTCCTGGATGGAATACTCCAACTTAAATACTTTACTTTAATTTTATGTCTATAGTGGACTAATTGGAACATCTATCTTGAAAGTCCCTACTCTTTATACCGATTAGATGCCGGGATATGACAGACATGGTATTAGTTAATAGCGCTATTAGGTTTGACAAACCTCACACCGTGAGGGGAGCCGGGCGTGAAGTTTTGACCTTTCCTTTGCATCAATGCCGATAAACATTGATATGGGGCATAAAAACATACATAGTCAGTATTCGGTACTACATTGTTTAGTTGCTTAACAGTGGGTTAGCTACCCATGACATGCCTTTAAAAGAAGATGTCCACAGGGACCGAACAATACTTGCTACGATAGGCGCCATTGAATAGATACCGGCAACAACCAACATCTCAGGCTAAGAAATCCAAAACCATTACAAGTGGCCACAATGAAAACCCCCAAAACCAAAGGGCATGCGACAATCCAAGGTTCTAACGAACGTCATTCCCTAAAATCTAGATGCGATACTATGCAACGTCGCCACCAAGGAGGCCGCTGCCATGTCTTCGCCTGCCTCTAGTCTCTTTTTTTTCTCTTTCTCTATTTCTGCCTCGATTGTCTGCATTTCAAAAGAAGCCGACAAAGGTTTGAATGGAAAACATATCACGTGTGGGAAAGGTATGTGGACACGCGGACACCGAACATGCACCATAGATCAAGCAGCCAACGATCAGGATCACGAAAAGCACTATTCAAATCCTTCACATTTTAATATATAGTAGAGTGTAGTGTAGTGTAGTATAACATAACATAACATAATATTGCAAAATACATCATTTATCGTGTATAGTTTGTATAGTTCTTTCGTTAATGTTAGATTCGTTTTAATTAGAATATTTGTACATTTGAGTCGTTTGTGTTTCGCAGGTCCTGGTTAACTAAAGTAGGCGAAAAGCGGAAGAAAACAAATTATAATATGCTAGAACCAAATCGGGAAGCGAACGAAAGATTGGAAGTCTAAACAATGAAAAAAAATCACGTTTTATTACCCTTCGCGCGTCGCAAAGGGTTCGTGGATTATGTTAGCGTGTCGCAGAGGGAAGATTTAACGAGTTGACTTGATTTAGCAACGCCATGGGCTGCAAAACATGGTCTTTGGTCTACCGCGGGCCGCCAAACCATATAAGCACATCGAATTTAGTCAAAATCGTGATATTGGGTCGTGAAAGTTCTCCAGCCCAGCAGAATTTATGAAAACATGTGTTTGGGCCTTTTGAACAATTAGATATGTATTGATTGGATCGTATAATAATAAAAATCAACCCTAATCCATGTGATACATATATACATCATACTTGGACATAAAGAATCATTTTTGGAACCATACATCGACTGATATATTCACTTTGGACGAACATCAGATGCACGTAATTGTTCTGGACGAAGTTGAGAGCTTCTTTTGCAAGGATTGAAGGAGCTGTTTCTCGAATATCATGCATTTACCATGTATACCAGTCAGAGTCAAAGCCGATTGCGACCGAAATGCTATACGATCGAGCTGGATTGGACTAGAGTTTTTTGGAGCATAAGCGTTATATAACCAGCTAAGTCCTTTCCATTTATGCCCTTTGTCTTTTATTTCTTATTTTTTTTTTAGTCTGTTTCCATCCTACGTTAAGGGAAATGTAGAGTTTAAGTGTGGGGATGGAAAACTATCGTTTGAGTCTGTTTAGTGTTAGTTTGAGTCATATAAAAAAAATTAAAAATTTAAAAATCCAAAAAAAATGAAAAATAGAAAATGTTCTTGTTTTAGATGTTTGCAAATTAAAAACGAAAAATGATAGAAAAATCAGATATGTTCGGGTTTCAAATAATAATATAAGTTAAAAAGTTGAACTTGTGTCTAGCTTGGGATGTGTGAGTAGGCCAGATTCGGTTTCTCGGTTCCTTTGATATAAATATACCTAAATTGTTAGTTTACTAGTGGGTTCTCATCTAGGAAAAGTAGGAAGCCGAAACTGTCAATAATAGTGTAAGGAATGTCGTTATAAGCTAAATTTTTTCGAATTTTTTATCAAAGAAAAAAATATAATAATTGAGCTAGATTGATATAAAAAACGAGGCCTGTGTAATCTCTATTGGGGATGGTGACTCTGATTTAGATTGCCTATAGATTGAGTTAAAAGAAAAAAATGCGGAAATTTCTAACGCCTACGTTGTCGCTCTCGGGGATTGTAACTCTTGTTGCGATAACCTCTGGGTTATGTATGCAAAGTCTAGTGCTCATAAGAAAAAGAAAAAAAATATATGAAAAAGTTTGATTTTAAATTCTTTTAATTTTGGTATAAAACGGTTAGGAAAGGGTCAACTGACTGTTCCTTTTGTTTCATGAGCTTGAGGCGAGATTAGGTGAAACTACGGCTTTTAGTGTGAGACCCTAGGTAGATTGACTATACTTGAACTTAAAATTGCATGATAAGGGCTTGGAACCGGGTTTGGGTTTAACTGGACACATATACTTGCAATCGCGGTTAACACGAGTTTTAATTTTAATAAGTAATCTATATCTTTGAACCCGAATATCTTATCTGATTATGATTCCGTTTGCATAAGTTTTTTTCAGAGACGAAAAAGAGATAAGTGTGGGGATATTTGATGTATTGCAAAATACATCATTTATCGTGTATAGTTTGTATGGTTTTTCGTTAGTATTAGTTTCGTTTTAATTAGAATATTTGTACATTTGAGTCGTTTGTGATTTGCAGGTCCTGGTTGATTAAAGTAGCCGAAAAGCGGAAGAAAACGAGTTATAATATGCTAGAACCAAGTATCGTGAAGCGAACGAAAGATTAGAAGTTTAAAAAATGAAAAGAATCACGTTTTATTACCCTTCGCGCGTTGCGAAGGGTTTGCTGATTACATTCGCGTGCCATGGAGGGAAGATTTGACGAGTTGACTTGATTTAGTAACGCCATGGTCCGCGAAACATGGTCTTGGGTCTGCCGCACACCGCCAAACCATATAAGCCCAACGAATTTAGTTAAAATCGTGATATTGGGCCGTGAAAGTTCTCCAGCCCAGCATAATTTGTGAAAACATATTTTGAGCCTTTTGAACAATTAGATATGTATTGATAGGATCGTATAATAAAGAATAATCAACCCTAATCCATGCGATACATATATACATCATACTTGGACGTAAAGAATCATCTTTGGAACCATACATCAACTGATATATTCACTTTGGATGAACATCAAACGCACGTAATTGTTCTAGACGAAGTTTAGAGCTTCTTTTGCAAGGATTGAAGGAGAGAATCATTGGGTTTGAAGTTGGAGCCTAAAGTTTGAAGTTTACGGGTTCTACTTTACCGATTCTTCTTGTTTCTTCGTCCTTTGTTTTCTATTTTAATGAATTCAGTTATGAGACTTTGTTTTATTGTTTTTAAAACTATGATTCTTGGCTAAATTACTTAGACTACCTAGGTTATGATGAACTTTTGAATAAAGTATGGATTTTTATCGTCTGTTAATGTGTTTTATGGATTTATCATGAAAAGTAACGAACTTTGGAATACTGATTTAATGTGCATGCGTATTTAATCTTATTTTAAATCTGATCACATGTTTCACTTGGGTTTTTGTGGATGTCTTCCATGTATGAATGCTAGTTAGGTCATGGACTGTGTGTTAGTGACTAGTTTACGGTTAATTGTGCATGATTTCCGTATAAACTGTGATTAAGATTTTTAATAGGATTTAATATTTTATTAATCTTTATATCTGTAAGGTGAGAGATTGTCGGTCCGTTTTTGTTGTTAGATTGCTAGGATTTGGTACTTCGTAAGAATATCATGTTAGTTTACCTTTCATTATTTGCTTACCGAGTTAAATCAGTTTCCGTAGTTGCCTTAGATTTTCAACTGTGAGGTAGTTTGTCACATTAGGACACTTTTCTAGACAATTAGATAACCGTAGGGGAGTCTAATCAACCGGTAGTCTTAACAGCCTTTTAGAGTTCCATAGGTGTCTTTCTGAGAAGGGTCGGGGGTCCTGTTCGGTTTCTCTTAGGGTTTAGCATTTAAAGATCCCGGTTCCATAACACATTAGCATTCGATAGAAACCATATGATATCAATTGGGATTCCAACCTAGGTAGTTATTCGTCACCTCTGATCTCAATCTCGTCTTAAGTCGCGTCTTAGTTGTTTAATTTAATTAGTTTATTTTAACTGCAATTTAGGATTTTAGTAACCCCCCCCCCTCAAAATATAAAATCAACTTAGTCATGTCAGTTTGTCAAGCCTATAGAGTCTAGTAACGTAATTAGAGAGTCTCGTGGGTTCGATACTCAGACTTACATAAGTTATACTTAATTGATCGGCACACTTGCCGGTTGTGTGGTCTTGGTTAGGGAGTCTTAGTTTTATAAATTTAAAGCTTAGCGTGTCTAATTTAGGGTTTAGTTTAGTTAATTTGTTTAGACCACTTTTAGCATATCAATATATTAGATTTTAATATAATATAATATATGTATTGCTTTAGAGACTAGCATGGCATTGTATTTTAGATTTTAACTATATACTAGTGGGATTTCCCGCCGCTTTGCGGTGGAAACTCAGGCGATATCAGTTTGATTCGTTACGGTATCAACACCCTCTGTAGTATCCGGAAAAGAAAAAAACAAAGTCCTTGTATAACGCGATATCAAAATGTGTTTTACATCATCAACTGAGCACCATAACTTACTTTAAAATAGACATATACTGCTATATAATTTTTTTTTAATGAACACAAGTTATTTGTGTGTCCATAACTGTGAAACCATTTACAAGTTATCCTTTCTAGTTTGAGTCTATGCAATATGATTGTATCATTGTATAGCTTTAACTCACTTTTTGATGTTCTGAATAATTACCTATACAGCTATACCCAAGTTAAAGTTATAAATGCCTCCTGTATCTTTTTAAGCATCGTACCAATGTCAGGTTATTAATCTGTCTGCAATTTTGTAGTTGGATGTATTCATAATGGGGAAAAATATAATTAAACTTTGTATGTTAATCCTATTTTTTATTTATATTTTTTAACATAAACATTTGATTATCTATAATACTATAACCCACTTTAAACCACATGTTCAATACGTAAATATTTGCATTTTCATTTTCATTTCAAACCTTAAATTGGCACATTAACCCATCATCTTGTCCTTATCCCACCGGAAACAGAAAGATTAGAAGCTTATGGTTCTCAGGCGAGATCAACAATCGTCAGACGGCTACCGGCGACGGCAATACTCTTACCGAGCTCCATTGATTGCGGTTATACCCTCACTACTGCTCGCCTCGGGACTCCTCTACTCGTCTTCATCACGATCGGCGACAACAGTGGACCTGTGGTGACTAACAGGCACATCCCAGCTCTAGGGTGAGACATCGCCAACCCAGGTTCTCTGTTCACCAAAATCATCGCATTACCAAGCATCTGTCATCCTCCGCCGCACTTCCATCTCGCTCCATATTCCTCCTCGTATCACATTACTATCTGTTTCCGCTTCAAAAAAACCTGATCGTCTCAACATCTGAAACGTCCTGTCGGACTCCAACCCCAACCCACCTTCAGCTTCGGTTGTTGCAGGGCAGAAAGATAGAGACGTGGTGGCTGGATGTTCGTTCCCCCATGTCTAGGCTCCGTAACCCCAAAGCAGAGAATCATCTTGTTGTAAAAAAATATAATACCATGTGCTTAAGTTATGACCGACAGATGTAGGTCATATAACTTGGAAACTTGAACTGTAGCTATGAGCAGACGTAAATTGATAACTTGGAAACTTGAACTGTAGCTATGAGCAGACGTAAATTGTATATATTGTATATTGTATAATTAGCAAAGCAATTACTTCTTTGAGTTAATAGCCAAAATGGTCCCTGAGGTTTGCTCACTTTTGCCACTTTAGTCCAAAATCCAAAATTTTTAAATCTGGGTTCCTGAGGTTTGCATTTTGTTGCCATTTTAGTCCAAATTTCAAAAACCCTCTTTTTTTAGTATTGAAACCAGCCTATTTTGTCCTTTTGTGCAGGGGTATTTTGGTCATTTTAAATTACTCTTTTAATAAATTAAAACAAAATTAATTACATATTATATAATATATATATATATATATATATATATAACTCTCTCTCTCTCTCACTAAAACACACTCTCAGCTCTTTCTCAGCTCTCTCTCTCTCTATACACAGATCCGCCATCCATCACCCTCAATTCTTCATCTTCACCATCTCCGACCCACCACCAATTCACCATCTCCGACCACACCCACCTCCTATGTCACACCCCGACCACGTGAGACAACGAAACGTGGCGGAAACGTCGGGGAGTGTTGTAACAGAATTAATTGTTTCAAATCCATGGCAATTGAAGTTTCGTTTTATTAATCAAACATGAAAGTTTACATTGTTTTAAACAAGAACTAAAGAGTACATAACATAAATTAACTAGTTCTTGTCTCGTTTTAAGTCACTAAGGCACAGGTCCGCCTAAGTATGTCTTGATAAGTCCTATGCATCATCTCCTGAAAACACATGTGAAAATAGGTACGTCAGCATAAAAATGCCTGTGAGATACATAGGTTTTGTGAAAACAGAATTCATGACTTATTTTTGAGAAAATGTTTAGTCATGAACCTTGTAATTTGCTTTGTCTTGTAAATCATTTGAAAAACGATAAGATCAGATGATATGTATAAATAAGAGAATAATGTATGGTTAAATGAATAACCATGTAAAATGAGTTTGTATAAGATAAGTTGTTTGTAAATCAATGTCTTGTGAAAAGTATGTTATTTGTATAAAATGTTATATGTCTCAAATTGAAATGATTCAAATAACGCTACAATATGTGATACCATACAAACACTTATATATAGGAAGTACCAGCGGCGTATCCACCGTGCTTGTATCATATTACATACGCCTCGTTACTTAAATCACTTACTCAAACCAAACCACCAAAGTAAAATGTTTAACAATTGTAGCAATGCTTATGTATAGTCAAATGTCTATTGTCAAATGTAAATCAAGTCAACAGATACAAATGGTTCACACGGTTCAACAGTTACAAACGGTTCATATAATCAATTGGTTACGACGGTTTACATAGTCAAATGGTTACAACGGTTCAAAATGTAGTATAATGTGTTCATATGCTGGATGAGCATATGCAACAAAAATGCAATGTAAAACAACGTACTAAGTATGCACCCAATGGGCGTACATAGCATGAAATGTATTGTAAAGTGATGTACTAAGTATGCACACAATGGGCATACATAGCATAGAATGTATTGTAAAGTGATGTACTAAGTATGCACACAATGGGCATACATAGCATAGAATGTATTGTAAAGTGATGTACTAAGTACGCACACAATGGGCATACATAGCATAAAATGTATTGTAAAATAATGTACTAAGTACGCACACAATGGGCATACATAGCATAAAATGTATTGAAATCATGTACTATAAATGTACTAACAAACATAGCAAGTATATGATGTGAAAACAGGAAAGCATGAAAGTAACAAGTAGGCACATGTGTTTCACCCCAAAACAGTTTGGAAAACAGTAAAAGAGGGGTCTATGTACTCACTTGAGATTGCTCAGAAGCCCTAAGATAACCACCAAGCAATGCTAGAGATCACGGATATCAAACGGCACCTAATATAGGTACTATGTTAATATACCGGACCTAAATCGAAGGATTGGATAGAATGAGGGTTTGTAAACCAAACGAGTATGGTGACTCGTGTAATATGGTTTAACAAAGCCTACATACTAAATGAAACCTAACCTAAGTGCTCATGACCCGTT
Source organism: Helianthus tuberosus (assembly GCA_030545235.1). Classification (NCBI taxonomy): domain Eukaryota; kingdom Viridiplantae; phylum Streptophyta; class Magnoliopsida; order Asterales; family Asteraceae; genus Helianthus; species Helianthus tuberosus. Next base: position 173,130,724 of record CM060442.1, read on the forward strand.
ACGACCCGTTTAGGTAGCTTATGCTACTTCAACGCGTCGTTCGCGTGAAACGCGTTCGGAACGCCTAACTAGTCCTATGACAAGTAAAATATGTCTTAACATGTCTAATATTGTTATTAAATCAGTTTAGATACCAAAAGTTATGTTACATATGCTTAAAATGAATTTTGGCATAAAAAGGGCATTTTGGTAATTTACCTAAGGCATATAAACTACCTATCATACAACTATTTAAACGAAGCGACCATAAGGTATAACCTCGGAAGGTTATTCCCTACATACTATGGTCACCTAATGTGTTTGGTCGGATCCTAAAGATCGACCAAACGGGTCGGGTTCGAAGGTATAAGCGATTTATTAGATCGCTTACCCTTACGACCCTAGACAACGTGGTAATCAGTAGGCATAGTCACAAGGGACTATAACCATCGTGATTACAATCACGTTGCGAAGTTCAAACGAACTTCGCATTGACCATAAACTGGTCAATGCAGAAAGTCAAACAAAGTTTGACTTTCGGACTCGAAAAGTAATAAAAGAACGAAGGAACACTTACAAAGGGTCCCCGCAAGATTGATAATCCAAGTATTCTCAGGTATGAGGTGATGAAACACCCCAACTTAGAGAAATCTCAGATTTCAAGTGGGTTTGCAATGAAGTGGGTTGGGTATTTATAGTAAAACCAAGACCGTTAGGATCGTTTCTTGGAAAAGGGGGCACGATCTAAGCCGTACACTTGTCGGAAAGTTGTGGTAACTCATATTGCTCCCACCACAAGAGTTTGACACTTGGCCTTGGCCTTTGGAGGGGTTAAAGGCTGTTAACAGCTGAGAAAACGATTTTCTGCATATCTGACCCCTGCTTCCGCACCGCAACAATGAGAGTGTTGAGGTGCGCAAGGGTCAAGTTTGGCAGAATTACAGTTTTGGTCCCTGCAACCTCAAAACTTGGTTTTCGATGCGTTTTTGACACGTTTAAGCCCCGTTAACCCCATTTCAAAGCTCTAAAATGAAGTTAAAGTATAGTGAACTTAAAATGTGCTCAAAAATATCTCGGATGTCGGTTCGTTTAGCCGTACGGTTGCGTTGTTCGGTTAATTACGACGGAATGCGCATAAGCGCGAAAAATGATCCAAATGACGTGACGAATGGATTTTTCTTATGCCAAACACTAAAATAAAATGTTTTAGTGCTTACATAAATTTTTGGATGTCCGGATGTATTCAGAACGTAAGTTATGCGCGAAAGTGCAAACTTGTGCACTTTTTGACACTTTTAGTCCCTGAATGACCCAAAAGTTTATTTTAGCATACCGAACACCTCAAAGCCTATTTCTAAGCTATGTAAAGGATATTTATGGTATGTTTAACTTATGGTCATGTTCCGGAATGTCTGTTACAGTTCAAATTGGCATACTTTCGCAGTTTGTCAAGTTTAGTCCCTGTAAACGAATTAACTTGTTTTTGCCATACCAAAGCCTTCAAAACTTATTTCTAAGTGATGTAAGGGTTATTTAAGGTATGTTAAGTATATGTCACTATTACGGAGTGTTTGTTGCATTAAACTGGTTATATTTACGCATCAGCGCGCGTATAACCTTCCAGAAAGCGATTTAGAGCTTGAAATCGAACAAGAGTAGATATGTGCAAAAAATACACATATTTATACAAGTCCAAAGTATGAAATACAATATTTCATTGGTTTGGTATTTGTTTGATGGTTGCAGTGACACAGGTGTCACAGTCTCCCCTACTTAAGGAAATTTCGTCCCGAAATTTATTCGTAGAAGTCTGTCTGTGACTTTGTGTTAAATAGCCATCAAAGATATGTAAAGCATAATTTTATTATTTTCCTCAACGGATATTTTTCAGAAGTGAAAATGAACGAACGGAGTCATTTTCTTCAACGGGTTCTTCGGAAATGGAAAATAAAGGATTTTTAACTAAACGGATATACATTTCCCTCAACGGATATTCTTCAGAAGTGAAAACGAATGGTTGATTCATTCTTCCTCAACGGGTCCTTCGTCAGAAACGGGAATGAAGGAATAATCCACGGATATTCATTTCTCTCAATGGATATTCTTCAGAACGAAAATGAACAAACGGCGTCATTTTCCTCAACGGTTATTCTTCAGAATTTGAAATGAAGGAATAATCAACGGATATTCATTTCCTCAACGGATAATCTTCAGAAACGAAAATGAACTAACGGAGTCATTTTCAACGGTTGCTTCCTCAGGTACGGAAATGAAAGATTTAACAACGGATATTCATTTCCTCAACGGATAATCTTCAGAAATGAAAATGAACTAATGGAGTCATTTTCAACGGTTGCTTCCTCAGAGTTGGAAATGAAGAATTTAACAACGGATATTCATTTCCTCAACGGATAATCTTCAGAAACGAAAATGAACTAACGGAGTCATTTTCAACGGTTGCTTCCTCAGAGTTGGAAATGAAGGATAAACGGATATTCATTTCCTCAACGGATATTCCTCAGAAGTGAAAAATGAATAGCTAGTTCATTTTTCCTCAACGGATGCTTCATCAGAATTGGAAATGAATTGGGTTAACTTAGATACATGATAGAACTTGCTGTGATTTCTGTGCACTAAATTCCATAATTATGTATGCATCCATAATTACGTAATTCCTTGCACAGTCCGCACAGTTCGTTTTGGTAATGTTGTGAGGAAGGATATCAAACTTGTGATGACGGTGACTAGACTACCATAAGGTCCTTTTAATTAGATCAACAGAGGATCTTCTTAATTAGGCCACCAAGGAGTCCTTTCAGCTATATCATCCAGTTTAACTAGACCACTCAAAGGGTCTAATTATGAAGCAGTACTTTATAATCCAAGGGACTTATCTACAACATATAAGTCCATTAAGGATTTTAGATAGTGCCTTTTGGGTATCCTATTATGAATCTCTTGTACGAGGATATGAAAGATCCTACGAGGATTTGGATAACATAATCTGGATCACATGACACATAAAAGGGAACACATAAGCACATAACCACATAATTGTTTAATTGTTATTATCTTGTTATTGATTGCTATTATCTTGGCGCCTCGTGCTTCGTTTCTCTTGGAAGAAACGGGTACTTAGGATTTTCGTGGAAAACACAAGAGATCATACAATGGAAGAAATTTTGGGGGTAGTCTGTTCTTCAAGGAATACGGTTCCTTGATTGTTGGTATTGTAAAGGATATGTTTATACATGCAATCACATAAACATATTAAAATGTAAAAAATTTATTTATAAACAACGATAACAATTGTTTCTTGGACCTTGACAACAAAAGAAAATAATACATAAGACGTGATTATTTCTAAACGATGTTGTCTTCTAGTCAGTCAGATGCTCATCCCTGTGCGAGATTTGCATTAGCAAGCCTTGGGCAATTCCTACGAAAATGGCCCATCTCGCCACAGTTGTAGCAAGACCCCGGTGGAAAACGAGCTTGAGCAGGATTGTTGCCAGCTTGATTTGGTGCAGCTGCGGTTGGGCAAACTCTCGCTGTATGACCTATAAGTCCGCAAACTTGGCATGTGCGGCACTTCACACCAGCATGATGATGTAGGCCACATTGGTTGCACAAGGGTGCAGTTCCATTGTATGGCTTCCTAGCAGGGGGTTGAGCTGGTTGGTTGGGGACGGCTTGATCATTGTGAGTAACCATGGCGAAGTTCTGAGAAGCCTTCCGCTTCTTTGACCTCTTAGGGGATCCAGTCTGTTCATCCATGGTCTTTGATTCCTCGATTGGGTTCGATTCCTCGACCGGTTTCTTGTCACCTTTTCGGAAAAGTTTACCTTTCCTGATCTTTGATTCAGTCAAGGTTGCAGATAGCTCAATGGCCTGTCTAACTGTAGTAGGGTTGCTACCAGTCACAATGTCTTGTATTGAGTCAGGGAGGCCATCAATGTACTTTTCGATTGCCTTATCCAAAGGTGTGACCATGTTTGGGCATAACAGACTTAACTCCTCATAACGGTCCGTGTAGGCTCGATGCTCACCGCTGTCTTGCTCAAGATTGTCGAATTCCCTTTCCAAGGCCCTGATCTCGTGACGAGGACAAAACTCCTTCATCATGAGAGCCCTAAGTTCAGCCCATGTCTGTGCTAGAGCAACTTCTGCACCACGATCTCTCATAACCCCGTTCCACCACGTAAGGGCCCTCTTCTGGAACACACTCGAAGAAAACTCGACCTTGCGATTGTCAGGACACTACATGTGGCGGAAAGTATTCTCAATGCTCTCGAACCATTGAAGAAGCCCAGTCGCTCCCTCAGAACCACTAAACTTGAGTGGTTTAGCCGAGTTAAAACTCTTGAAATTGCATGGACCATTGTTATTGTTGTTGGCTTGGTTCCATTGAGCAAAGAGGTTTGGGAATTGAGCAGCCATTTGCTGTGCAATGATTTCTGCCAGTTCGGCAGTCGCTATCTGGTTTTCGCGTCGAGGAGGCATTCTAAAAGAGGAAACATGAAAGGAAACGAGTGAGAGTATTAGACGACAAGAATGAGATGAAACAAATATGATGAAAGCAAGGATAGTGGTCATTTGTTTATTACTACAAAGCAACAAACGACCCCGGTGATTAATCAAAGTAAATAGGTCAAAAATAATGTATCGCGAAGACATGCTCGCCTATAAGTGGACACTCATCCCAAGAATTCCCAGGTAAGCACAACTGGTCTCGCGTCTGATGAGATATATACGAAGTGCTTGCCTAGACAGAAAACCCAGAATACAGGCATTCACCCTTCCAGTTTGCACGTGTTCACATTATTTAAAACCCAAAACCTAGACGAGATTTTGAAAACTCAAAAGGTTCAAAACCTTATAACAGAGGGTTCAAAACCTTACAATAGAGGGTTCAAAACCTAGTAATCAATCATCCTAGAACAGATGATTAGTTTTCAAAGCGGTTTTGAAATTTATGTTCTTGTTGTGGTCGTCGCCTAAGGATAGGTGACGGTATTGTTTTATGACTAAACGCAAGTAAACTCGCGTTGGGGTCCTAAGAAGGTTATAGACTAGGTCAAAGCATTACTAATAACCTAATTCCCTATAACCATTGGCTCTGATACCATCTTTTCTGTCACACCCCGACCACGTGAGACAACGAAACGTGGCGGAAACGTCGGGGAGTGTTGTAACAGAATTAATTGTTTCAAATCCATGGCAATTGAAGTTTCGTTTTATTAATCAAACATGAAAGTTTACATTGTTTTAAACAAGAACTAAAGAGTACATAACATAAATTAACTAGTTCTTGTCTCGTTTTAAGTCACTAAGGCACAGGTCCGCCTAAGTATGTCTTGATAAGTCATATGCATCATCTCCTGAAAACACATGTGAAAATAGGTACGTCAGCATAAAAATGCCTGTGAGATACATAGGTTTTGTGAAAACAGAATTCATGACTTATTTTTGAGAAAATGTTTAGTCATGAACCTTGTAATTTGCTTTGTCTTGTAAATCATTTGAAAAACGATAAGATCAGATGATATGTATAAATAAGAGAATAATGTATGGTTAAATGAATAACCATGTAAAATGAGTTTGTATAAGATAAGTTGTTTGTAAATCAATGTCCTGTGAAAAGTATGTAATTTGTATAACATGTTATATGTCTCAAATTGAAATGATTCAAATAACGCTACAATATGTGATACCATACAAACACTTATATATAGGAAGTACCAGCGGCGTATCCACCGTGCTTGTATCATATTACTTACGCCTCGTTACTTAAATCACTTACTCAAACCAAACCACCAAAGTAAAATGTTTAACAATTATAGAAATGCTTATGTATAGTCAAATGTCTATTGTCAAATGTAAATCATGTCAACAGATACAAATGGTTCACACGGTTCAACAGTTACAAACGGTTCACACGGTTCAACAGTTACAAACGGTTCATATAATCAATTGGTTACGACGGTTTACATAGTCAAATGGTTACAACGGTTCAAAATGTAGTATAATGTGTTCATATGCTGGATGAGCATATGCAACAAAAATGTAATGTAAAACAATGTACTAAGTATGCACACAATGGGCATACATAGCATAGAATGTATTGTAAAGTGATGTACTAAGTATGCACACAATGGGCATACATAGCATAGAATGTATTGTAAAGTGATGTACTAAGTATGCACACAATGGGCATACATAGCATAAAATGTATTGTAAAATAATGTACTAAGTATGCACACAATGGGCATACATAGCATAGAATGTATTGTAAAGTGATGTACTAAGTATGCACACAATGGGCATACATAGCATAGAATGTATTGTAAAGTGATGTACTAAGTATGCACACAATGGGCATACATAGCATAGAATGTATTGTAAAGTGATGTACTAAGTATGCACACAATGGGCATACATAGCATAGAATGTATTGTAAAGTGATGTACTAAGTACGCACACAATGGGCATACATAGCATAAAATGTATTGTAAAATAATGTACTAAGTACGCACACAATGGGCATACATAGCATAAAATGTATTGAAATCATGTACTATAAATGTACTAACAAACATAGCAAGTATATGATGTGAAAACAGGAAAGCATGAAAGTAACAAGTAGGCACATGTGTTTCACCCCAAAACAGTTTGGAAAACAGTAAAATAGGGGTCTATGTACTCACTTGAGATTGCTCAGAAGCCCTAAGATAACCACCAAGCAATGCTAGAGATCACGGATATCAAACGGCACCTAATATAGGTACTATGTTAATATACCGGACCTAAATCGAAGGATTGGATAGAATGAGGGTTTGTAAACCAAACGAGTATGGTGACTCGTGTAATATGGTTTAACAAAGCCTACATACTAAATGAAACCTAACCTAAGTGCTCATGACCCGTTACGACCCGTTTAGGTAGCTTATGCTACTTCAACGCGTCGTTCGCGTGAAACGCGTTCGGAACGCCTAACTAGTCCTATGACAAGTAAAATATGTCTTAACATGTCTAATATTGTTATTAAATCAGTTTAGATACCAAAAGTTATGTTACATATGCTTAAAATGAATTTTGGCATAAAAAGGGCATTTTGGTAATTTACCTAAGGCATATAAACTACCTATCATACAACTATTTAAACGAAGCGACCATAAGGTATAACCTCGGAAGGTTATTCCCTACATACTATGGTCACCTAATGTGTTTGGTCGGATCCTAAAGATCGACCAAACGGGTCGGGTTCGAAGGTATAAGCGATTTATTAGATCGCTTACCCTTACGACCCTAGACAACGTGGTAATCAGTAGGCATAGTCACAAGGGACTATAACCATCGTGATTACAATCACGTTGCGAAGTTCAAACGAACTTCGCATTGACCATAAACTGGTCAATGCAGAAAGTCAAACAAAGTTTGACTTTCGGACTCGAAAAGTAATAAAAGAACGAAGGAACACTTACAAAGGGTCCCCGCAAGATTGATAATCCAAGTATTCTCAGGTATGAGGTGATGAAACACCCCAACTTAGAGAAATCTCAGATTTCAAGTGGGTTTGCAATGAAGTGGGTTGGGTATTTATAGTAAAACCAAGACCGTTAGGATCGTTTCTTGGAAAAGGGGGCACGATCTAAGCCGTACACTTGTCGGAAAGTTGTGGTAACTCATATTGCTCCCACCACAAGAGTTTGACACTTGGCCTTGGCCTTTGGAGGGGTTAAAGGCTGTTAACAGCTGAGAAAACGATTTTCTGCATATCTGACCCCTGCTTCCGCACCGCAACAATGAGAGTGTTGAGGTGCGCAAGGGTCAAGTTTGGCAGAATTACAGTTTTGGTCCCTGCAACCTCAAAACTTGGTTTTCGATGCGTTTTTGACACGTTTAAGCCCCGTTAACCCCATTTCAAAGCTCTAAAATGAAGTTAAAGTATAGTGAACTTAAAATGTGCTCAAAAATATCTCGGATGTCGGTTCGTTTAGCCGTACGGTTGCGTTGTTCGGTTAATTACGACGGAATGCGCATAAGCGCGAAAAATGATCCAAATGACGTGACGAATGGATTTTTCTTATGCCAAACACTAAAATAAAATGTTTTAGTGCTTACATAAATTTTTGGATGTCCGGATGTATTCAGAACGTAAGTTATGCGCGAAAGTGCAAACTTGTGCACTTTTTGACACTTTTAGTCCCTGAATGACCCAAAAGTTTATTTTAGCATACCGAACACCTCAAAGCCTATTTCTAAGCTATGTAAAGGATATTTATGGTATGTTTAACTTATGGTCATGTTCCGGAATGTCTGTTACAGTTCAAATTGGCATACTTTCGCAGTTTGTCAAGTTTAGTCCCTGTAAACGAATTAACTTGTTTTTGCCATACCAAAGCCTTCAAAACTTATTTCTAAGTTATGTAAGGGTTATTTAAGGTATGTTAAGTATATGTCACTATTCCGGAGTGTTTGTTGCATTAAACTGGTTATATTTACGCATCAACGCGCTTATAACCTTCCAGAAAGCGATTTAGAGCTTGAAATCGAACAAGAGTTGATATGTGCAAAAGATACACATATTTATACAAGTCCAAAGTATGAAATACAATATTTCATTGGTTTGGTATTTGTTTGATGGTTGCAGTGACACAGGTGTCACATCCTATCTCCCCCCAATTCCAACAAACCCTGGCCAATCTTACCTTCCTACCTCCCATGGTCCTTAAACCCCAACACCCACTTCAGATCATGCGAATCCTACTTCGGCAACGGCTTTACTCGCCGCATCGATCTCCTAAAACCGGTTCAAACCAGTGGGTGGTTCAGGTGTTTTATAGTGAGACGTTGAGGAGTTCGGTGTGTGAGGGTGGGGGGTTGAGGATGCATCCGGAGAAGATTAAGATGTCAATGGGTGGTGAGGTTTTGGAGAGTGTGATTGGTAGATCGGAGGATGAGGAGTTGCTGGAGTTTGAAGATGGGGCCTTTGATTTGGTGGGTCAGAGGAAGAGGGATGGTGAGAGGGTTGTTAGTGAGGGGTTTTTGAATGTGTAATTGGGGCTTGATATGTTGAAATACTTCATTGCCTGCCAACTGTTTGTGTTAATGTCCGTTTTTTCTCAGACCTTGTTGTTCTTCTTTGAGCTTTTCGTTTTCATTTTTTTCTTTCCTTATCATTGAGATTTCATTAGTATCTGGTTCTATATTTGAGATTACATCTGAAGGAAGCCTAGTATCCAGCTGCAATCGGGTGCATCTGTTCTTATCCTTATTTCTGGCGTTCTGAGGCGGTGGTGCTCGGTGGTTGACAGTGTGTTTGGTGATAACGGTGGTTGACCGCTGGTCGGCTGGGTATGTAAGGTGGTTGACCGCTGATCTGAACCATCCTGTCGGCTGCCGGAAATACGAGAGTTGTGGTGTTGGGTGTGGTGGTTTGAGTGGTGCAGATGGACGATGGTCATTGCAACGGTGGTTAGGTGGTGGTTCACGGTGACCAGAGGTGCCAAGGTGGTTGAAGATGTTGTTTCAGGGAATTTGGGGGTTTTATGAGATGAGAATGGATAGGTTTAGTGAGAGAGAGAGGTTGTGTTTTAGTGAGAGGGAGATAGAGAGTTATATATATATATATTATATAATATGTAATTAATTTTGTTTTAATTTATTAAAAGAGTAAATTAAAATGACCAAAAATACCCCTACACAAAAGGACAAAATAGGCTGGTTTCAATACTAAAAAAAGGGGGTTTTTGAAATTTGGACTAAAATGGCAACAAAATGCAAACCTCAGGGACCCAGCTTTAAAAATTTTGGATTTTGGACTAAAGTGGCAAAAGTGAGCAAACATCAGGGACCATTTTGGCTATTAACTCTACTTCTTTTTAAACATAATTCTGATAACTTGGAAACTTGAACTGTAGCTATGAGCAGACGTAAATTGTATATATTGTATAATTAGCAAAGCAATTACTTCTTTTTAAACATAATTCTAAAATATATTGAAATTTTTTAAGGGGCTACTAAACGTACCCCCTTATACTTTATTTTTACTGAATATACCTCTCTCCTTAAGTTTCATAATAATACAATTATAACCTTTTTGTTTCTTTTGTTAGGGTGAAGGGAGTGGGGCGGTAAAGTGATCGGCAAACCGGTTTGCCGAGCGGCAACACCGGCGCCGTCCCTTTTTACCGCGCGGCAATCTTGTGAAACCGGTGAACCTTTGCCGCAATCATGTGAAATCGGTGATGATGATCAAGCTTGGAATATGCAGACAAAAAGGAATATTCCTTTGACTTTAATGACATTTTAGTTAAAAAAAAAAAAAGTTTATCATTTTCAAGTGTCTACACCACTGCCAACACTTTTCACCAAAGTTTAAATTTTTTACCCTCTCTGACGTGGCACACTCTGATTGGTCCATTTTAAAGTTTGCCACTTTCACCTGTTTAACCACTCTCTTCACCCTTATGTTTGATCTTATATTGTTATTTTATTAAAGTCTTTTATTTTATGGTTTAGATAACTTTTTCTTAAATTTATTTTTTTAAGAGTGAATTGCAAATTTTGTCATTTATCTTTATACCCAATTTCAGGCGGTGTCCTTTGTCTTTAAAATTGACGAATTTTGTACTCGATGTTTCAAAATCCTACACGTTATGTCCTTTGACCCTAACCCAGTTATTTTTTTTTTTTGTTAAATCTAGTTATGTGCCTCGCACATGAGGGCATTTTTGTCATTTCATTATTGCAAGGACTAGTTGTGTAAATAACTTTTACAAAAGATTTAAAAGGTAATATACATAACTACAACCTGCTGCCGTAGACCATCACCTACCCCTGAAACTCTTTTCTGAACTACCGAACATACATTTGTTATAAGACGATGCAATCTGAACAATTGTTATTCACAAAATAACAATTGTTCTTGAACAAACACTTTTTCTCTCAAGGGCAAATCCCCCACTCGCAGCCTCACGACCACCACCTATGTCAGAGCACCACAACAGTACCACATTACCACCATGTACAAATTAACAAAATGGATAAACCTATTCATCCAATGATGTTGCTACATAACATATATGACTTTACAAACAGGTTCTCCTTGTAAGCTAATATTTTCACACCAAGAAACCAAACAATATAACATTCAATTCAACTATTTTAAAATACAAAAACAACATTCAAGAGCAGTTGAATACAATGATTATGCAATATATAAAGGCGTGAATTACAATATAGCATTCAATATACAATATAAAATATATCTGTTACATGATTCTAATCCACACAATTCTAAAATTGCAATAAATTTTGCCACAATTTCAAATTCTTCACGAAAATATTGATAAAATCAAATATGTTATCAATAATCTGGAAATGACGTAGAAACATGAATTTACAGATTTAACAAAAACTGCACCTGCACAAAGCGAAACCCTAGAATTGCAGCACATCAAATTTGAACCATTTGAAGAATTGGGGATTTGAAAGATTTGATACTTGTCGCCGCTCGTAACCTTAGACACAGGACGCCATCACCTCCATCACCGCTGTTACAACTGGTTTGTCTATGGTGGTGGCTGGTAGGGGCTGCGGCGATGGTGGTTGGTGCGTGATGTGACGGTGGTGGTTGGTGGGGGATGTGATGGTGGTTGTGGAGGTGGTGTAGTGTAGAGGAAGAGTGAGAGTGGGATTTAAGTGACAAAAAGTTTGATATTTACAGTTTTCTTTTTCTTTTTCTTTTAGCATTGAGGGGATTCTTTGAATGGAGACAAAAAAAAAAGAAGAAGAAAGAAAACTATATGTATAGTCCACCAACTATATGCGAGGTATTTACACAAGTGTTAGTTTTCTTTTAGAAAGAATAAAAATTTATATTTTATTTAACATTTTAATTAGCAGATATGAATGATTAAATGAGATCGTTAACGATTTGGCATAATAGATAAAAGTGATTTTAGAAAAAGATCATGCTCCTAATCACCTCAATACAATCGAGGAGCTTGATATCACTCATGGTGTCATGTTGTATGAATTCTTCTCACATGTATATTACTACCTCCATCCCATTAAAAATGTCCTATTTTGAATTTTCAAAGTCTTTGTTTATAAACTTTGACTTTAATTATATATTTTTTTGTGTTATATAAAACTTGATGAAAATTAACCCGATAAAATCACTTGTAAAACACACTCAAATCATATAACTTTCATCAAGTATTATCCAACACAAACAAAATTATTTAAGGTCAAAGTTTATAAATAAAGACTTTGAAAATTCAAAATAGGACACTTTTAATGGGACGGAGGGAGTATATATTTTTGTTTTTGAGTTATTAGTTATATATATTTCATATTTGCATATCTTGTTCTTCGTTCATGACGATTGGATTCAATTGTTGTTTTTGTGTGTGTAAATAAAGAATATTAATTTAAAAAATAATTATATAAAGTGGTTTTGTTTATGCTATTAAAAAATATTTTTTCAAAAGGGGAGAAGTGACAAGTTTTGATTTTATGTTGATAGGAAGAGGTATGAGCCTGTTGGCCCATATAATTATACTTCTTTTATTGGGCCAGTGTTGCACCACTCCCAGCCTATCCACTTGCGATTAGACTTGACCCATCATCATATATCATATGTCAAAACCCTAGTTCGCTAACTCCTCCTCATTTCCACTTTACAGGGTACGTTTTCGGTCTCCATCCTCTTCATCTGAATATTCTAACTTAGCGTTTCAAATTTCTATGCTTTCATTTATTTATCTTTTTGTTGTTTTGATTTAACATCTTTATGTTTTTGCAGTTAATCGATTGGAGTAGGTTCGGTTAGCAATGGCCCCTAAAGGTTAGCATTTTATTCTCACTTTAAACAGTTTATTGCTTTTGTATTAGCCTGATTTGCTCAGTTTATGTTACCTTATATGTTATTTGATAGCTTCGAGTTTTACAAATTTCTAGACTCAGTTGTTGTTTTTAAATCTTGTTTTACATTTTGGAAACACGGTATTAATTTAGTTATGTTTTTCTGTCAATCTGAGATTGGTCAGTTACGAAATATTTTGTTTGTTGGATGCTGAATGTAGATAAAGTTGTAATTATGAAAGTTTTGTTCTTGTTTTACTAGTAACAGCTATGAGTGTTTGTTCGTTTTCGGGTTATTTTGGTTTGCCATTTTTGAAACTGAGTTTGATTAGGAACCAATTCAAATCCATATCGATTGCATTTGGGTTCATTTGAGCTCAACCGACTAAAATAAATGATAAAAAACTAAACTTAAATAATATTTATATAAAATAAAGGAAAATTATGTATTTTTAAAAAAATATAAGTTGTATAATTCGATTTCATATAATCGGTTTGGTTCAAATTTTAGGTTTGAAAACAAAGTTCAAAGTTTGGTTGGATAAGGACCTGATTCGATCATTTTGAACCCGAATTTGTTATTCTTCTTCGGCTCGTATTGAATTTTGAGTTATGCAAGTCTGATTCAACTAATGTACACCCCTAGTATTAGTATAGTTTTATTTGGATTGAATTCGACACCAATAGCGCTATGCAGTTAATGCGGTAAAAATATCGGATATCGGTCAAGGACCGATATTTGAAATATAGGTTATCTCGGTGAGATATCGGTGGGATATCGGTAATTTTAATATAATGCAGAATTAATATTTATAGCAATTTAACACCAATAATTCAGTGATATATCAGTGATATATCGGTGATATATCGGTTATATCTGTCAAATATCGGTCAATATTGCCGATAATATTGGTACCGATATTTTGACCGATATTTGACACTGATATTTTACTAAGGGACCGATATGACCGATATAACCGATATATCACTGATGTATCACCGATATGAACTGCATAGCAATAGCGTTAGTGCGTGGCATAAAAATTGGTGTTTTAATGTCGATGATTTTATTTACTTTAAATCAATGGTGATTTTGATACTTGTTTCAGCTGATGTTGCAAAGAAAGCTGACGCTAAAGCACAGGCTTTGAAGACAGCGAAGGCCGTGAAGACCGGTTCAACCTTTAAAAAGAAGGCCAAGAAGATCCGCACCAAGGTTACCTTTCATCGTCCGAGGACATTGAAGACTGACAGAAACCCTAAGTACCCGCGTATCAGTGCTCCACCACGAAATAAGCTTGACCACTATCAGATTCTCAAGTACCCGTTGACCACAGAATCTGCAATGAAGAAGATTGAAGACAACAACACTTTGGTTTTCATTGTTGACATCCGGGCTGACAAGAAAAAGATCAAAGCTGCAGTGAAGAAAATGTATGATATCCAGACCAAGAAAGTCAATACTTTGATCAGGTATCTTCATCAAATCCAGTTATTTTTTAATATTTTTTTCTTTTTTCATAAGTAATGTAAGCCGGTTGCAATTAACTTGAGGTGACAAATCTAGACCTTATTGTTACGTATTTTGTCAAGTTGTTTTTTAGTTCACATGTTTTACCTTTTATATGAAAGTCTAAACTCAATCTGACCTTTTTCGTAAGTTAATTGGTTGAATTTGTCACTTTTAAGTATCAATCATTTTATTAATTCTCTGATTTATTTTTTACATTTTGTTATGTAACGTCTGACTTATTTTTTTTTATTATTTTTGTATGTAATTCAGACCTGATGGAACAAAGAAAGCTTATGTTCGGTTAACTCCAGACTATGATGCTTTGGATGTTGCAAACAAGATTGGAATAATATAAGGTAAAATGTCATTTTATTTGAAAGTGGAAATGTATGCTCATTGTTGCAGTTTTGTTAGTTTTGTTTTCTTTTGTAGCACTTCAAGTTTCATGCATTGTTTTAAATTTGGATTCAATTTTGCTAATTGAGCAACTGTATACCTGCTTAAGTTATGTTTGTTATTTTGGGGTGTTTTTCTTTATTATACTTTCAGTTTATGAATGATTGCATTTTTGATTTAGAGGCATTAAACACGCTGCTTGCAACTTTGACAGCGACTAGGACTGTCACCAAGTGTAATGGCTAGAATTGGAAACAACTTCTAGGCTATGTCGGTGATGGTTCGTCGCATTTATTATGCGTTATGTTCACTTAATTATGTAAGCTCTTTAAAATGAAGTGTATTATCAGTTATCTTTATGGATTTGAAAACACTTATCCTGCTGTGGTCTGGTCATTTCTTAGTTTAGGAATTGACACGATTGGGGAACACATGTAACTTTGGTTTCGGATGAATTGGCTGGGTCGGCCAGACTGACCAAAATGCCAAAACGGTTCAGGTTTGGTGGTTTGATCGTTATATTTGCTTTACCATGGAGTCATACCATCTCTAGCTCAATTTTGGTGGTTTGCTCCTTTTTTCTTTTGCATGTATTTATCATAGTGTTCATGTTGTGTACTACTATACCTGGCAAAATGATTGGGTCGGGTTGGGCGGGTCAACAGGTCAGAACGGGTTTGGGTTAGAACGGGCGCGGGTCAGAAAGGGTCGTCTTAAAAAAGGGTCATTTTGGTTCGGGTCAAAATGGGTTCGGGTCAGAACGGGTTTGGGTGAGAGTGACTTCGGTTCAAAACGGGCCATTTTACAATTCGGATGTCAGCACAATACAATCGCTATGATAAAACGGTAGTTTTTTTAATCAAAAAAGAAATAGAAATTGTAACAGATGTTGAATAGAAATGCGATATAAACATACTGAGTTCTGATTAAAAAAATTAGAAAATTAAAAAGCAAATAAATACAAATCAAATTCGAACACACTAATTGAGAGAGAAAACAATATTCGTTTCTTCCGGTGAGCCAACAGCTTTTCATAATTCATGTCGTTTCAATTCAGTAATCGCTCTACCCAATTCCTCGTGTCTGTTGATCTGTTTGGGGCTCGTAATTGTTGGCCATTTAGTGATCATTCACACACTCACCGATTACACCGTTGATCTGTTACGACCTCCCACATAGCATCGAAACACCGCCATTTGATGTCGCCGGCTTTATGGTGGTTGGCGTCACTAGTTTACCGAAACACAGAGATAGTGCACAAAAGAGACGATAGTAGTTGAGATATGATTTGGTGGTTTGGTGAGATTTTTCCAAGAATCAATTTGGTGTGATCCGCTTAATGAAGATAAAGTAAAACCCTAGAGGCCTAGAACTCTTCTGAGTTCTGACCCCTTCCACCCATTTCTTTTTTCTTCTAAACCCACCAGGCACAACCCGTTCCACCTGTTTCTTTCGACTTTTAAACCCAACTTGACCCGTGATTATCTTTTTAGTGTTACAGAAATACCCAGTTGGACCCGTCAACTAAATCAACCCTAATAGTTTTGAGATATCAAAACAACAGCAGTGTGTTGCGTGTATAATCAATGATAATATGGTGTAATACTATAAGATTAATGTGTAATATAGCTATAGCCATGGTTGTGTTAAAGGAATACAGCAGATTTGTTATTAGATAAAGCAAGTTTTTTGATCAAGTCGTCATTAGATAAAGCAAGTTTTTTTTTGATCAAGTTGGGTTGTTCAAGCGACCTTAATATACACTATTGGAAGAAACTGTCTGTTTTTATGGCTCATATAGTCATATAGATATGATAAGGCAGGAAAGGTATGATTTGTTTGTCAAAAAGTCAAAAACAGTTATTTCGGTTGATGCATCCTCACTTTTGGAACCCCTCATTTTTTACCCTATTTTACGCTAAAATCAGTATCTTTTCTCTCCTTTTTGATTAAACGTACTTTCAATACATTTATTATTACATTTTCTCTTTCTTCTACTTATAATCACTTTTAAAATATAGAGTAAATTACAAAAATCGTCCTTTATGTATGCTACTTATTGCACATTTTGTTCTTTATTTTTAATAAGTACAAAAACCGTACTCGATGTTTGTAAACTCTTGCACATTATCTCCTTTAGCCCTGACTTTGTTATTTTTCATGGTTAAATCAGACCAATGGTACCCCACATGAGGGTATTTTGGTAATTTACTAATTTATTAAAAATATCTCTAATAAAGAAAATAAAAAAGAATTTTATATAATTAAACATACATAAAAAAATAAATTAAATCTTCTCTTATAACTGATTTTCTTTCTCTCTCTTAACTCTCTCTTTCTCTCCCTCTCTCTAACCTCCTGATCCCACCACCAATCTGGCACCACCACTCTAGAACCGCCACCATCAACACCCCCCACTTTACTCACCATGTTCTCTTTGTTCTCCGCTCCAGAACCACCATCCGACCACCGTCACTCGACCTCTGTCACCCGACTACCACCACCAACTGAGAAGATGAAATAGAAGGTGGTGGAGGTAGCCATATGGAAGATCAGAAACCGATTGAGAAGATGAAATAGAAGGTTTTAGGGTTTGGAGATGAAGGTGGAGTGAGTGCAGATTAGGGATGCGGAACAGAAAAGGGAATAAAGGGAATAAAGGTGGAGTGAGTGCAAATTGGGGATGCGGAACAGTTCGCCGAAAATTCGTTTGAAGATCGTAGAAAGTTGTTTCAGATCTGCTGCAAACTATCGACTGTACCGTACATCAGATAAGTTTGTTTGGGGTTAGTAGCTTAAATGTAGATCAAGGTTTGGATTTGGATTGTGGTTTGTTAAGGAGCAATGGTGGCATCTTGATTTTCCAGCCGTCGTTGGTGGGGGTTGTGCAAGAATGGAGGTGTGGTGGTGGAGGTGTTGACAGTGCTGGAGGTGCGGTGGTGATGGTGGATGTGCGGTGGTTGGGTTTGTGCAGCGGTGATAGGGGTTTTGCAGCAGGAGTGGAGGTGCGGTGGTGGAGGTGTTGACGGTGGTGGAGGTTCGGTGGAGATGATGGAGGTACGGTGGTTGACGGTGGTGGAGGTGGAGGTAGAGGTGCGGTGGTGATAGTGGAGGTGGGATGTGGTGGTAGGTGGGTGGTGGTGTTGGTGGTTGCAGGTGGGGTGTGGTGGCAGGTGGGTGTTGGAGATGATTATTTATTTTAATATTTAAGGTAAAATGACTAAAGTACCTCTATGTGGGGTCCATTTGGTCATATTTAACCATAAAAACAAACTGAGTTAGGGCTAAAGGACATAATGCGCAAGGGTTTTCAAACATCGAGTACGGTTTTTGTACTTGTTAAAGATAAAGGACACAATTTGCAATAAGTAGCATACATAAATGATGATTTTTGTATTTTACTCTAAAATATATTAAAAAAAATAAAGGGTGAACAATTATCTCTCAAATTAACAAATGAATAGTAACATTTTCTCTATCCTTCGCTTACAACTACTTACAACGACCTACAACCACTTGTCATAGAATACCTCCCTCACACAAGTTGGAGGATGGGATGAGAATGCACTTAGGCTGGTGGGAGTGGAGTAGTGCCCTGCCTTCACATCAGCCAATAACGCATGTAACACTACCCCTTCAGCGCCATTGAGCGCCGCTGTCATCACCTCCGCCAACGTTCTGGACGGTGCGAATCCTGATTTTTGTTTTGTTTTTGGTTTTTTTTTTTTGTGAGGACCATCCAAGTACTTGTCAATCTAGATTTTCTTTGTTTTTTTACCTTTTAGTTAATCAATGTTAACACACACATCATGCTAGTTAACCTTAAACCCGCTGCCTACGTGGTGTTGACGTGACACGATAACTAGCATGGGCGCTTTAAAGCATACCGCCTAGCAGTGGCAGACCCAATTTTTTTTTTCATGGGGTGTGAAATTTTTAAGTGGTAATTTGTCTATCGTTATATCATAATTCTTTTCGGTCCAGTTTGGGTCGGGTCGGGTCATATAAAAAAAGATAATTAAGTGATTATATATATATATGAGAATGATCTTTTAAGCAGAAAGTCAATGTGAGAAAAACAATAAATTAATTTAGCAAAAACAACTTATCCTATATATATATATATATATATATATATAGGGGGCCGCTAGAATGAGAACCACCTCGAGTTATGAGAACCGCGAGAACCACACCATCCGGGGCGAGGTGGACCAATTTTTTTTTTACAACTAGATGTGTGTATTATAAACACATTCGTAAAAAAAAAAAAAATTAAAAAATGCCGTGTGGGTAGTTTTTTACACCACAAGTTTATTTTTTTTTTTTTTACGAATGTGTTTATAATACACACATCTAGTTGTAAAAAAAAAAATTTGGTCCACCTCGCCCCGGATGGTGTGGTTCTCGCGGTTCTCATAACTCGAGGTGGTTCTCATTCTAGCTGTCCCCTATATATATATATACTATTCCATTAATTATTCCCTCTCTTTTAATTTGTCAAAAATAATTTATCTTGTACATATCGAAATTTATCTTATGCGTATTATTGTTTATCCTACGTTTATAGCATACTTTATCCTATACATACTGAAATTTTTACTGCATATCAATATTTATCCTTCGTGTAAAAACAAGATTTTTGCTTATTAAAATAAAGTAATAAAAAGAATGGAAAAAAATCCACACATTTTTAGTTACAAGTTACAAATAAATTAAAAAATCAAAAAGTTAAAAACTCAACTATATTGAAAGATTTATTACTCTTTTCTAATAAAAACTCAAGTAAATTAGAAGAGTTATTATTCTGTTTGTAAATATAATTATGTTAATTGTTAAAAAATAAAACAAGTTAAAGAATTAGAAAAGTTGTTCAGCCACGTGCTTCTCTCCTGTTGCATTTGTTTTTTTATTGGATATGTCAAATTCCAAAAATGCCCCTACTAAGACTAAAAACCCATCATCATCTTTTTCAAAAGGAACTGGTCGGAACTCCGAACAAAGTTTCCGATGAATAACATTTTCGGTTTTCTCTCTTAACTACAACCCATAAAATTTCTATGAATATTTTTCAGTCTTCTTCCGCCATGGTTTTCAGGATTTATGGGGTGCGATAACAAAATTTCATGGGCGGGCGATCTGGATTTTAAAGGGTATAATACACTAATTTTTTTTTTCAAGGGGTGCGCCCACCCACCCACGTCAAGCCTTGGGTCCCCCCCCCCCCCCCCCCCCCCCCCCCGGCGCCTAGCCTTGGTGGTGAAATATTTTTGCATATTCTTTGAAGGCAAAAGATTGAATCTAAGCTTTCATGGTATATCGTTTTGTTTTTTTTAAAGGCTTAGAATACATTCGACTTTTCACTTGGTTCTTCCTAGTTAGCGGGGGGGGGGGGGGGGGGGGGGGTGGTATTAATGCTTAAACAAGTTTGAGACGAGCTGAATTCAACTTGGGTTTGAGCCCACAATAAACTACTCGAGCTCAATATGTTTAAGCTGAGCCGAATATTAAGCTTGTATACGACTCGCCTTTACTTGAGCTAACTTGGCTTGACGAGCTAACAAATCAACAACAATAACAAATTATACTTGTCCAAAATAATGTAACATTAAACTACAAGAAAAACAAGTAATTTATACAAGAAAACAAGCTTGAATTAGCTAAAGTTTTTGTTTTTCAAACGAGCTGCTAGAGCTCAAATTTGAGTCGAACATTTATACGAGTAAAAAGAGCTGCAAAATTAAGTATGGGCAATTAGATATCTTGTACCAATGGAAAGACTTGGAATAATCTTATAAACTTTGTTGATAAGTAAAATCATGAAAATAACATTTCAAAATATTAAAAATAGTCATAAGTAAGATGAAACAAAACATTTTATTGACCATACACACATCTTTACTTGACCCCATTGAGCCGCTTATTAACCGGCCCAACTAATTTATCGCCCACCTGTAATACCGGTTCCTCGACCCTTATAACATCTGCATTTATAAACACCCTACTCACTCACCTATCAAAACTAATTATTTTCCAAGACCGATTTAACTCCAAAAACATGCCTATTTACAGAATTACCATCGGAACTCCCACTGAGGCCAGCCACCCTGATACACTCAAAGCCGGCTTAGCCGAATTCATTTCGACCGTCGTTTTTGTATTCGCTGGTCAAGGGTCCGGCATGGCTTACAGTATGTTACTCGGGCGATCGCCCATCTTTTTTTTTTTTTTTTGTTGAATAATGCATATTTGTTTTGTTTTGTTTTTGAAATCAGGTAAATTGACTTATGGTGCACCAAACACACCGGAAGGACTAGTGGCAGCGGCACTAGGCCATGCATTCGCCTTGTTTGTGGCGGTGTCGATTAGCGCTAACATATCCGGTGGTCATGTTAATCCGGCTGTCACATTCGCCTCGTTTGTAGGTGGCAATATATCATTTTTTTGTGCCATAGTGTACTGGATCGGTCAATTAGCGGGGTCCATTGTTGCGTGTTTGCTCCTACAGTACGCCACTGGCGGGATGGTAAGATTTCAGATAAGATTACTCACCACTATTTTTGCCACCGCATTTTCGGTGAGGGGCAACAACATTAAATATTATAAAAACTTAATATAATAAAATGTGTACAAATTGTAGGAAACGACGGCGTTTGGGTTATCGACGAATGTTTCAACCAGAAACGCATTTGTATTCGAGATCGTGATGACGTTTGGCCTGGTTTACACAGTGTACGCCACGGCAGTGGATCCAAAGAAGGGTAATATCGGAATCGTTGCACCTTTGGCGATTGGTTTGATTGTGGGTGCCAACATTTTAGCTGGTGGTGCGTTTGATGGTGCATCGATGAACCCAGCGGTCTGCTTCGGTCCAGCCGTGGTGAGCTGGACATGGAACCATCACTGGGTCTATTGGGTCGGTCCGTTTGTTGGTGCAACCATTGCAACCCTTATATATGACAATATCTTCATAGGTGAACCGGATCAGATACCTGTGACCGATTATTGAACATTTGTTTTTCAAAGTTTAATATTTTGATTATGAAGGAGAACATGTAGTGAAATTGATTTTGCCAATTTTGGAGACTAGGTTAAGGTTTTACAATTGGTTTTAGAGGATTAAAGAAGATATATTGCTATTCTTTTTTTTTTTTTTACAATTCTTAGTGTGATCTTTATTAATCATGTCTCATTAGCTAGGCTCGTTAATTAAATGTGGGATTTTACGTACAATATACATCGGAGCAGGGGCGGAGATAGTGTACAAGCAGGGGTAGCACGGGCTATCCCCTTAACTCCGTCTCCGTAATGTAAAAATACCTCTCAACTCCGTTTACATAGTGTATAATTTTTATTTTATTTTTCGGTTTTATACAAAGAATACACTTGATCCAAAAAACATGGGATGCCTTTAAATTTTTGGACTAAATACGCAACTCGAACAATGAATTATCAATATTCGATGATGTCATGAAAGCATATGGCTGTAATGTGACCCCATTATTATTATTATACATATAATTTTAGACCTAACATGAATAGTGATTTTGTAATCTTAACTAATTTTAATTTTAACCATCATTTAATTTGATTTTTTTAATCAATTGTGTTATGTGTTTGTTTTTCTTCAACACTAAAATAAATTTCATTGAAAACAAACATTTTTTATTTGATACTTATATTCATTTTTTATTAATTTTAACCATCATTTAATTTGATTTTTTTAATCAATTGTGTTATGTGTTTGTTTTTCTTAAACACAGATAAATTTTATTGAAAACAAACATTATTTATTTGGTACTTGTATTCATTTTTTATTGGTTAATGTTTGATAATGGATATTGTGTAGCTACTGTAGTGAACCAAACTAAAACCAACCGAATAGCATCGATATCGGTAACGGTATTTATTTATTTTTTTGTTTTTGCTTTCGAATAACCAAACTGTATCGCTAACATATCATACCGAACAACATTGATATCGGGCCCTGTATTCACTTTATGGGTTTTCGGTGTCGATCATTTTTCATTTACACAACTTTTTCTGCAATGGTAAATGAATATTTAGTACCGTGACAATCTGAATCAATCGATGTCGTTCAAATAACTTCAGTGACGGTACCGGTTTCGTTTTTATCATTTCCAGTCAATGTAAAACAAGTGTTGATTTCTCTTTTTCAGTTAATATACCGAGTACTGGTATGATACCATCAACATCCCCCGCAAAACAAAACAAATCGAACTTATACAGACCCAATTCTCGTCGCAACGTGCGAAAGAATCCTACTGTTATGTATTACAAGAACATAACTAGGGATGAATAGTAATAACTATAATATATATATATATATAAAACATGAGATATCATTATTGTTTAACTTTATTTTTTCTAATAATTTATGTTTATTAATATTTTAAGAAAACAGCATGCATAGTTTCTTATTTCTTTTGACATTCCCACATAAATTTGGTTAAAATGGAGTTTTATTCAAAATAAAATGTTATTTTTGGTATTATCGTAAGCCATATGAGTCCAGTACGAATCGATACCGTGATGAACTTAATCAAACCAATTCTGACTGAACACCAACGATACTGTTATCGATATAATCGAAACCAATATTCGCTTATACGATTTTTGATAGAGGTAAATTATTTTTGGACATGTCATGATTTAATTTTTTTCGATTTTTTTTTTCGATTACTATAACGAGTGCTGATATCGTATGTGGATCGATTTCACGCCGCGTAGCGCAGGGGAAATATCGCTAGTTATCTATATGAATAGAAAGTTTGGATGAACAGTGCTATATGATAGAATATTGAGTAATTAATTTTTATTGAGAATTGAATAGAATGTTTGGATGAGAGTGTCATGATAGAATATTGAGTAATTAATTATTGAGAATAAGAAAAGTTATGAAGTGCTAATATTGTAAAAAAGCTCCATAAACAGTTGATTTTTTTTGTTTTTTTTTTATTTTCTAATATATTTTTATAGTTAGGTATTCAACCTTTATGTATAATCAAATTGCAAAAAGAGCAAAACATTTATAAACAAAATGAATATCGTAACAAAACTTACTATTACATTATACATATTTAAAATAATAAGTATCCTAAACCTTAAACTTCAAACCCATAAGAGATATCGTGCCGCTATCATAGTGAATTGAATCGAAACCAACCAAACAACAACGATATCGATATTGGTATTTGATTTTATTGTTTGTTGTTTCGATAAACTGACACCGTATTGATGGAGGGTGTGAAACCCGAGTGTTAACGTGCGTATTTTGTGTTATTTGTTGCCATTTACGTGATTATACGTTTGGAATATGTTCACTACGGAAGTTTGTGGTTTTGCAGATCAATCGCGTAATTTGATGAATTTAAAGTGGTTAGAGATGAAGCGGAACACCTAGGGGTAATAACCGTAGGCTACGGTTGGAATTAAAAAGCTTCACATTATGTATATTGGGGGAATAAAAGAAATGGTAACCCTATTATGCACACATCACGTGCACTGGAGGTGAATAGGAATTGAGGAGCACATGCACCAGAGGGTGCGGTTAGTGGCTCTGGCAACTTTTTGGAGACTATGGATAGTTCGGAACGATAAAGAATTCAATGGCAACACAATCACGGTTACGAGAGTGGTGGATCTTATCAAGGAGGACGCCTTTATGTGGCTTTCGATTAGAGGAGGGATTAGATCCGTTAACTGGATTGATTGGCTAGATTTTAACATTTTGTCTATGCTGTAACCATTCTGTATGTTTCACCAGCCTCTTGCTGGGCTTTATTGTCTAATAAAGTTGTTGCAGTTCAAAAAAAATTAAAGATCACAACATACATCATCATTATTTATTTTTATTCGACAGAACCCAATTTCTTTTTGGGCCGACTTGGTGGACTACATGGACGGCAGACTTGGTGGATTTGGGGCACACACTGACACACATATGTTAAATGGGCCGAGATTGAAAAAAGGAAAGGAATATATATCAAACATCATCTCTCGACGGCAGAAAAGGTTTTACGAAGAGAAGGGAGGAAGATCGACAACCTATCATGAGCGGCTAAATCTCTTGTGGACACTTCGGGTGAATGATTGTGTAAGACACTATTGATTTGGTTTATTGTTTTATGTATTGAGTTTGGATTGTAACCGTGTGACAGACGGTCTTTACCTGCGTTTTTATAATTCGTTTGACAAACGAATCCTGTGTGATAGACAGAGACATAAATACGTTTAAATCCGATTATACTTTGTTGGTTGAATAATTATTCATTGCATGAATAGTTGATAATTATATCGTTTAACCAATAGTATCCAATATGACAATCAGCTAAGTTATTAGTTAATCACACAATCTGAATCCCGAAGTGATCACCTTTCCTTATCATTGTTTATTACAACTCAATCTTTTTCTCAATTTTATTTGTTAATTTAGATAATTCTTACAATCAATCACACCGATTTTCCAATTCAGTAGTAATTAATTAATACTTTTCATTCGACACTTTCCACAATCCTCCTCTGGTTCGATATCCGACTTACTCTAGCTACCTAGTTTATTTCGGTTTTTGCATGTCACTAACGACAGACATCACGTATCACTAACGTACCTGAAGGGGTAAGGTCCCAAAAACCTTATAAAAAGGATTTGAGACCATACCACAAACTGGTTTTTTTTTAACCTTTTTAACCTTGCGCGGCCGCGCATAGGTCTTACTAAAGGAAGAAAGCAATCAGTAACTTACAGTCGCGCGTCCAAAGGATAACATGAATCCTTGCGCCTTCTCCCATTTAACAAAGGAACAAAATCCTTTGTTCAATACTTCCACCTAAAATATCCAGACTTGGATATTATTGTACCCAGACTTGGGATTTATTTGTCTGTGTCCACACAGCAAGGTGTCACACCAGATTACAATAGTAATCTTCTAGAAAGAAATACAATCGTGCACTACCCAGACGGTTATAACCGTCTGGACACGTGTCACCACCACAAGCAACCCTGAAATCACAATAAAGGCATGCAATTGGAGAGTAATCTCCACTTAAATACTTTCCACGTGGCAACCCCCCGGCCATTGATCAAACCACGATCCGTGTGCATTCACATCAGATCGAGGCAACTTAACAAAGGATCAAAAGAACTTAACGGAAGAAAAGATAACCGCTACGGCGTTAGTATATTCCGTCATCTTTTCAATAACAGATTTTCCCTCCCAAACTCCCGGCTATAAATAAGAGAACTGTTCAGGTATAAACTCAGATCACACTCACTTCTCAAATACTTATCTTCTCCATTACCAATACTTATTCTCACGCCGGAGTCGGGTCAATGAGAGAATCCTCTTCTCCCCTTGGCGAGGCTAACGGTGTTCTTTTTTGCAGAATCACCGGAGAAAAAATCCCGTTGCAACTGAATCAGCCGAGAGAGAACTAACCCTTTTATGCGGATTCAAACCCCCTAACTATCTCGGTTCCGACCATTTAGTTAGTGTTTCTTCAGTACCGTACCGTATTGCACAATATCGGTACTGGTATATATATTTTTTTATGGTTTTTGGTTTCCATACATGTTAATATGTAGATAAATGAATATCGGTACCAATAACATGATGTCCTGAACCGATCGGTACCTTTTGAACAACATCAGCGCCGATACCAATGTTCGTTTTTATCGTTTTCGGTTGATGTAAAACACTTGTCAATTTCTATACCAAGTGCATGTATCGTAACGAACCAAACCGATGACGATCGAATGCCACGGTAATATACCGCCGCAACGCGTAGGCATATAACCAAGTTATTTATTATAACAAACATATAGTAGGATTTGAACTCAACATCAATCACTATACTCTACGCTCCAGAAGGGGATAATAATAATACTAGTAGTAGCAATAACAACAACAATAATAATAATGATGTTAAACCAATAAGAATGATTTGTCTTATATTTTTATTTAATGTTAACTAGAAATAGCACCCGCCGCGTTGCGGTCGGGGCCACATATATTATCCCTCAAATGAGTCGAAATGTCGTATTGCGAAGGATAAATTTTGTGACTCAAACCAAATAGCATTTTAAAACATTGTTTTAGAAAAATGTACCTCTTATCTAAGCCATCCCATGTCCTTATTCAAAGTCAAAATGTTGTATTGCAAAACAAACCATCTCGATTTTACTCATCACCCCCTTTCCCCCTATGATAACTTTTATAACTTTTAATCTCCAACAGCCCCAAGAAACCGATTCCGGTACAAAAAAAAAAAGTAAAAACATTTGCAATTGGGGTTCAGATATGGTTTATCCTATCATCATCACCACCCTATTTTGATAATCTCAGATGAAATTTGGATCATCGTCATCGATTATCAGTATGTTCGTTGGCCTTGAAACCAAATATTGTGGAACCATAGTCGCCGCCGCTAGGGTTGTGCAGCCATGGAGGCTCAGATGAGACCCAACTCATCATCATCACCTTCGGCCGCCACCATAGACGGCCGTAGCCTCCGACAACTACGGGGTAAATGCGCCGCCGCCCAACTCATTATCATCACCTTCTGCCGCCACCATAGACGGCCGTAGTTGCCGGCAATGACAGGGTAAATCTGCTACCGGCCAAAGACGGCCGGAGCCGCCGGGATACAACAGGTAAACACTCGCAAATCATAGTTCCACCACTGCCACAGATAGTCGGAGCCGCCGGACATCGATAGCTCAACACCCAAAAATATCTCAAAACAGATCCAATCTCAGGTTGGATCGAGAGAGAGAGAAACCAAAAAAGGCATCGAAAGAGAAAGAGAGACATAGAGAGGTTGGAGAGGGATTCTCAACATCTGGCAACCAAAAACTCTTTTAGATAGATTAGACAACAATGTGTCAACAAAGTGGATTATACCACTTTACAAAAACCAACCAATCTTCTATGGTTTAAAGAAAACCCTTGTACAACACCTAAAGCATAGGGTATAACACCTAATGCTTAGAAATGTAACAAATTATACTTACAAAACTATCAAAAATATAAACATTAAAACTGGGAGTTAAAAACCTTCAAAGGGATAACAAATAGTGGACTTAACGATATACATAATGAGATAGAAAATGTTATCTGTGTAAGTGGTAGGCTGTATGAGTAAGAACTGAGAAGGCTAGAAGCTTCAAATCTAAATATTTAGCATTTCTAACTTCACAGTTCATAGCTTACATAAAATTTCAACAACCATATTGCATTTCAATTAAGCACACTTGGCTTGGACACTTGTACTTATGTTTAACCAATAGTCACTAACTCACATGAGTATTAATTCAAGTACGTCCATATTATTCATATAAAATTTAAGTAGCATACCCAATAAAAAACATGTATTCTATAAATACATAATATCATGGTCCGGTCCAGTTTTACACGGTCAGTTTCCGATATACACCGCAAACCAAACCATTCACTACGGTTTGAAATTTTTGAAACCGACCGACCAAAAGTTAAAGAAAAAAACCGACAGTTAAACCAAACTGGTGAGGGGCATGGGCGGTTTCATGGTATTAAACATAACCATCTCTGTCATAAGATTGATTTAAAATAACTACCTGAAAATGGATAAATTTACATGAAGATACTTAACAGCTTGCGATCTAGTGATGTATCTAGCAGTGTTCCCTTCCTTCTTTTCCCCTGCAAATTACAGGTAAACATGCAACAATTTAAGAACAAATTCTTCAAGGTTTGTACAAATTCAGTTCTAATTTTGAATTGAAATTATAGCAGGTCTATAGTGATTCGGCATGGTGGATTGCCTGCTGGTTAAATGTTGAAACGATGTTCCATACGAACGCTAGAACCTACATAAGTGACAACAACTAAGTGTTGACGACTTGACATGTTTTACAACCCCTTTCCCAAACGATTCAATCATACAATCCATACTTTTAAGGTCATAAAACTACTCAATCCATTGTAATAATTAATAACCATCCTAAACAGGAGGTAATACGAAATCATATTAGACATTCTGACAACAAATAGCCAAATACATCAATAAACGACAATGAACACCGATACTAACTTTCTAACTTATATACCCTTACCAGTTTGCAACTTTTAAAGAATGTACTAAAGCTCATGTATAAAACTTAACAAACTGATAAAACAAAATGCTACAATCACACAGAGTAACATGCTATTAACAATGAAGAAACATTAAGTAATCAAACAGATAACTCACAGTTCCAGTAGGTGAATAGATGGAGATGGTGAAGTTATGATCTCCCTGGTAATCCCTGTATAGTAGATCTTCATTCACAACAAAAAAATAATAATCAAATCAACAAATGTAGATCCAATACATATAAATTATACAATCACAAACACATATCAAAACATACAAATGTAGATTTGTTCCAGTTTCACCTTTCGATTTCTGATTATCCAACCCCAACTCCAATGGTGCACCCAACCCCAACCCCAAACCTAAACAACCTCCAACCAAAAACATTCATTTCACCTATTGGTTGCTGATTAGTTCGATAGGGACAATAGAGATGTGTTGAACACAATTGATTTTATAAATATCCATATAAAAAACAAATAAAAAAAACTGTAGCAAAGAGAGTAATAGTTGACTCTGCAACATATTATAAGCAAAAACTGTGAAATTGACATACGAATTGATGTAAACAGAGAGTGAATCGATTCCTTCATCCATTTGAGGGGTGTCGATGGAGGCAGTCAAAATCTACATGAACCCTAATACCATTACACCTAAATCTTCTTCCTTTCTTGAATTCCCCAAGCTTGATACTATCTAATTAAACCCAGAAAGTACAATACAACAGAAGTAATAACCAAAAAAATGGTGAACTTGTGTCTGGGAGGGAGAGATGACATAATAAGAGTACCTGCGTGGTCGTGACGGAGTAGAGCGAAACCTTAGCTTCCGCACATGTTCCATCACCGGAAATCTTGATTCCGACGAGTCACCACCACCATCGCTCACCGAAACCTCTGATTCTTACGTCACGTTACTACTCGTCACCGATCTGGTCTTGAAACCCTCAAACCTTTATCTTTGTCGTGTTACCGGTGGAATCCTGCCGGAGAAGCTGATCGAAATCGCCGAGGGTTGTGGTTCTTGTTACTGTCGTTCTTGGTTTTGTGGCAAAGAAAAAAATCAGGGGTCACACGTGTATACCATCCCCTCTGCCCAATAATACTGGAATAACCTTCCAATGCACAAGGTACAACTTGTATTGCACCTTCCATGGTTTAAAGAAAACCCTTGTACAACACCTAAAGCATAGGGTACTACATCTAATGCTTAGAAATGTTACAAATTAGACTTATATATAATGTTAGAGTATGTACGTAATTTTAATAAATTAGTTATTTATTGATCTCGCATAACTTAGCTAACTAAATTAATGAATTGATTAACTTCCTACACGTGTTTTTTGCTTAATACACATCCCATCCAATACATGTATAATAAATTTCGCTATGTGGAGGACAAATTTTAATATGTGTAGAATACGTTTGATACATGTAGGATAAATTTTGATATGCGTATGATATATTAAAAAATTACGTGTAGGATTACTTTCAATAAATTATCTAGATAGATGAACGGTGACTATGTTTGTTTCGATATACGTACGAAAAATTTTGATATGTGTAAGATAAAGTGTTTTTGTCTAATTAAACAGAAAAAGAATAATTAATGAGAGAAGGAATAAACTATTTGGTGTTTTACTAATGAACTCCTTTTGATTTGATTGTTTCGATATACATACGACAATTTTCGATATGTGTAGGATAAACTGTTTTTGACTAATTAAATAGAAAGTGAATATTAATGAGAGGAGATAAACTATTTGGTGTTTTACTATTGAACTCTTTTGATTTGATTTTCCGTTTTCAAGATTTAGAGTTAATTACACAAATAGGCCTTGTGGTTTACCAAAATTATAATCTTTGAGCACTAAGGTTTTTTAGAAGCGGGTTAAGGTTCTATGGTTTCGAACTTTCGATTTTGTAACACATGGGGTATTGCTGCTGAATGTCGTTAAGTTTTGTGTTAGATGTTGTTAAAATGACCAACATGTCCTTTAATAGCTAAATGGACTATTTTTGTAATTATTATATTATATTATATTATATGTATGAAAACAAGGTGAGGATGAATAGTGATTGTATATTTTTAATTAATTGTTTTATTTTTTTATTATATTTTATTGATCATGTAATTGATTTTTTTTGATAAAATATGCTATAAGTTTGTTTATTTTTTTCAATAGTGTGATGTATGATAAATGTACAAAGTGGGGATGAATAGTGATCGTATATTTTTAATTAATTGTTTCAATTTTTTTAATAATATTACATTAATCATGTAATTGGTTTTCTTTTTTCGTGTAAAATATGTTATAAGTTTGTTTTTTTTTCAATAGTGTGATGTGTGACAAATTAATTAGGAGTGATGATGAATAGTGATTCAATATTTTAATTATTTATTTAATTTTTGGTTTTAATTTTCTTATATTTATTTAATTTATAATAATATTTATTTCGTCAATTAATTAAAAATTCAAATAATTTGTGTATGTTAATTTTTTACATATGTAACTATCTTTAATTTTTCTAACATTCCGATATAAATCTTATTGAAAACGGATAAAGTGCCACTACCATAACAAATGAAAAACCGATCGAACAACATCGGTACCTGTCACACCCCCAAAATACCACTTTCGGAAACACCGCGGGGCGTGTGACGTACCAGGATCCTAGCCACCAATCACATTGAACTCAAAAATATATTTAAATAAAACTTTCATTCATTATCGTAAGGTGATACAAAACGTTACATATAATTTAGTGTACACAGCGGAAGCATAACTCATTTGTTAAATGTTTCATAAACCACGCGTACGTAAACCATTAGACTTGTGTTGCGATTCCATGTATCTCGACCCATGACTACTCCAGCCTTCCAGACAGCAAGTTCCATGATATAACCCTACAGACCTGCAAGCATGTAGACAAGTGTGTCAGACGACGCTGGTGAGTTCAAAGTTTTGTTAACGCGTTTAGTTACAAGTTTCCAGTTTAAAACATTTCAATGATTCGTTGTTAATCACACGCTTACCGCCGATGGCTCCAAATTATTTGCCCAGACCTCCATTGCCTCTATCGTAGCAATGGTCAAGATTGGGGTCATTAGTTCACTCCCGTCCTCCCCGGTATGGTGTGAGGGTACCAAACCTAAATAGCGTTATAAACTAATACCCTGTTGCCTCCCCGGCAACAATCGGTAGAAGGGACTTGAGTGATAGATATACGTGTATTAACCAACAACCCAATAACCCGACGTTCCTCCCCGGAACGTTTACCAGATGTCCCTCCCCGGGACGCATGCTTGGAAAAAGAGCAGTGAACTCACCTTGGTTTGCTCGGTATGACTAGATATTCGTTCACACTTAATCAATCAAAGCCTACATATTCACGATACGTAATCAGTTTACATTCGCAAGGTTCACGTATAAATTGAAATCATAGTGTGCATTCAAGCAACGATCACCGAATAATACATAGCGGTTATTCAACTTATACCATTCCACAATTCAAATGTATGTTTCACAATGGTACTTAACAGTTAAGTGTACTACTCATAACAAACAAATCATGTTTCCTCAGGTAACATTTATATCGTTAACAAGCAGTGATAGGATTTCATCAACACAATTATTCATACCATTCATTGTTATTCGTTTTCGAACCTCAGTCTATTGTGAGCTATCCATCAAATATTTCGCCAGCAAGAAGGTGGCGAAACACCTGAGTGTTTCGTCGACATGAGGGTGGCGAAACACCTGAGTGTTTCGTCATCATGCAATTTCGTCACAATACCAGTTCATCTTGCACACACAGAAATCCTAATCATCATGCCATACATTAACATCGCTATTATTAGCTAAGTCATACAAATGGATCTTGTTTACACACTAGCATACATGCTTCCTAAGTCTTGATTTGATCACTCATGGTTAACTTCCTAGATCACTATACACATCAGTCAACATAGCACCCTCGTTTTAGCAATTCATCTTTTTATTTTCGCACTAAATAACATCAGACTTTAATAATTCATTGAACATTAACATTGTGTTACTCTATTCCATCGATCAACATCAATTGACATCGTACTCTCACATACACTTCGATATCAGATCAAATCACTTTGTTAATCTTAAACATTTACCCAAACCCTATCATATTAATTCTCTGTATCCATAAGATTTAACCACCCATCCTAATCCATGCGCAAATTCAAGACTACTCATACAAGTTAACATCAAGCTTGCACTTAACAACAAAATCGACAAGAATTAGAATCAGTAGTTCATCACTAACCGAGGGATTGAAGAGAGTATGCTGGAGCGATGAAGATGATGTTTCGAGAAGGAGGGCTTGCCAAAAGGAACCGCCGTCGAAGGTCTTGGGGCAACTAGGGTTTGCAATAGTGTGGAGGGAATTGTATGCTCCCTTTCCTGATAATGCATATACAAGATCGCAGGGGATGGGTTGGGCTCCTATCGATTTAGGCTTAATGGCGAGTGTGAGTATGTGGGCCGAGAAGGAGAACTGGGCCGAAGCCCTTAACGACGAAAGACCACATATGACGAAGCACATATGTTTCGTCGAGTCATGGGTGGCGAAAGGTATTTTTGTCAAAGTGAGTGGTGACGAAGAATTATACATAAACTCAAATTATTAAACTCTAATTAAACTATATGTAACTTACACAAATAATAATCAAGCATTACACACAATCATTAATCATCCAGATAAACAGCATAGACACCACGTAAACCAATATTGTAGAAACAGGATTTCGAAGTCAATGATGTGTGAAATCTCGGGTTATCACATCATCCCCAACTTGAAAGAAATTTCGTCCCGAAATTTGTCAAGCAATCTAATACAACCAGATGTTAATGCAGGATGACTGTGGATTTTTAGCGGGTACCACATCATCCCCAACTTGAAAGGGAATTTCGTCCCGAAATTCGCCAATGACAACAAAATTTGGCTCAAACCACCTGAAAAACTGAGGATACTAGAGCTTTATCAGATCTTTACGTTCCCACGTGAACTCTGGTCCACATCTTGAGTTCCAACAAACTCTCACGATTGAAATTTGACTATGCTAACGAATCCTGACGTCCTGGTCCATGTCTTCAGTAGATTACTCGACAACTGCAACTTGTCGCTAGCCTTAGGTTCTAATAAGGTATCACTAGTTTTCCGTCAGACAAACACTTCTTCAGATTCGAGGCATAAATGGCATTGTGACCGTTACCCAATTCGTCAGGTAACTCGAGTTTGTGAGTCATATCATCGATCCGTTCCAGAAATCCGAATGTCCCAGCATACCGCAAACTAAGCTTGCCACGTTTTCCATAGCGTACCGCACCCTCCCAGGGTGAGGCTTTCGATTATGATGCGTTCGCCCACAGTGAACTCCTCGTGTTTCCTAAGCTTATCAGCTTCCCTGACGGTCACGCGTTACCGCTAAACTGTTTCCGATCTAAACAATCTTCCCAAGAGGTTCGAGTACAAATCCTGGATCTGTGATTCGGTTGTCACCCTCCTTAGTCCAACAATGAGATTGGCATTATCGTCCATGCAATGCTTCAACTAGAGCTGCCTGAATACTAGAATGGTAGGTGTCCTTTCAAATTTTTACTAAGTCATTCACACACATGCTCGCAGCATGTCTTCAGGGGTTTGCTGACTCTAACCGTTTGTCCTATGATGCTGAGTAATGCTCATGTCTATACGTGAGCCAAGAGTGTTGTGTAATGTCTGTTATAACCATGTATAGATCAAAATCAGAGGTAACAGAAGTTGGCACCTCGTGCCTAAAAACCGCCCTTCACAGGTAGTTACTCAGAGGATGCGAAGGCTTGACAATCTTCCTTGTTTGCAAGAAAGTGTACCGATTACATGCAACAATCAATGAGCACCCAAGTGATGTTATTTCCGTTCTGAGTTTCAGGTAGTCCAGTGACAAAATTCGTGGTAGTCTGTTCCCAAACATTGCTGATACTCCACCTTGACTTTTCCACAAGTCAAACATTAGTCACAAACATTGCTAGGTGGGTCTTCATGCCCGATCACCGGTACAAGATTTTTAAATCCCAATATCTCCCATCAGAACCCAGGCGACTGGAATATCGAGGCTGGTGTGCTTTGCTCAACGCAAGTTCCCTACGGTTACCGTATAGTGGGATCCGTATATCGTTCCATGACTTGCCAAAAGTTGCCCCTCCATGCCACGCATGGTCCCAACTTGAAAATTCTCTTCCTTCAGTGCTTCAGTTTGATCAGGGCAATTCGATCGGGCAGGCTAGAGTCGATGGTGAGCTGCAAAGTTCGTGCACGTTCAAGTTTCACACTCGGAATCATCCAAAAGTCCCATCCAGCGATGCCATTATCTGGTTTAGCTATTTCGAAGCCAGAGTACTCGGGAGGATCTTGTGATCGGTCTAAGTAGTACATTTGGTATCATCCAAGTAATGCCTCTAACCTAAATCCAAAGACCACGGTTTCCACCGCAGGTTGTGACTCAGGCAATTCTTCATGTGAATCCACTACGTAGGCCATCACTTCCTCGTGTTGCATTGGCGTGTAACTGGAACTCTGATTCGAACCATCATGGTATACCACTAGATCACCCGCATTCTCGGGTAAAGGCGATGCTCAGTGCATTGTAGAGCTGGGATTTGGAAGCTGAAAAGACGTCTCCTGTTTTATCTTCCACGAACACAGCACCCTGCTGTGCCAAAGAGATTAAGGCTGCACGATCTTCGAAAATCCTGTGATGAAGCTGTGATAGTATCTAGCGGAACCAAGGAATTGCTGCATCCCCGAAGGAATCCTTGGTGTTGATCAGTTTTATCCGAAATGGGTCTTAGCGAGATCCACGTGTATTCCCACTTCGTTGATTATATGAACTAAAGGTACCTTTCGAATCCAGAAGTTACATTTAACCAGACTTCGCGCGTAGTGGCTTCTCCCTCAGGAGATCTAAAATAAGATGCAAGTGTCGCCCATGATGTTCCTTCCTCCTGGAAATGATCCAAAACGTCATCGATAAACACGGTCGATTCATGTGGTCCATAAAGCTGTTGGTGTGTTGATTAACTCAATGGTTATGGTGTACAAGGTCGCAATGGCCGTATTGCGTTCGGTATGCCGTTCCAGGAACATTCTCCCATTGGACTTCCATCTGATAATAGCTTGTTCGTTAATCAATCCTCGAATGGAAGCTTGTCCCTCGCAACTGGTCAACAGGGTGTTACTACATGGTCGAAGCGAACGATTCTTGACTGTCACCTTACTGAGTTCTTGATAATCAGTACACATAAGAAAAGGCTTATCTTCACAGATATAACTGGGGCTCCCCAAAGCGAAAACTAGGTCCGACAAACTCCTATCCAACAGTTCCTGTAGTTGATTAGACAATTCTTGCAACCCTCCTGGTGCAAGACGGTATAAGTACAAATATTCAGAGCTGCCTCTGGCGTGAGATCCACTGAGATTCCGACTAACAGTTGTGGAAGTAAACCTGAAAGTTCCTCGAATAGCACACTGAGAGGAGTCACAAACAATTGATGGATTCCCGATCCTATTTTCCTTAGCCTTATCATCAGAAACATTTGCTAACATAGCGGGGTAATCCCTCCGTAGACACTTCTGGGCCTTCATAGCTGGAATGGCGCTAACCCTTGCACCACTCTGACGCTTTAGAACAGACAACGATCCTCCACTAGGGAGAAGGATACGCAAAATCTTCTCCTCACAGGATATATCTACGCGATCTCTGGATAACCAATCCACACTAACTACTGCATCAAGACCATCAATGATAGTAGTAGGAAGGTCGATGTCGAACACTTGTCCCACGAGGTCGAGTTTGCATCCCAACAAACATATGAGGTTCCATTTATCTTGTCATCAGCCGTTTCCACAACAGGTTCGGTTTCAAGAAGCATCAGGGTTAAATAAAACAGAGACGAAGCGATTCGTTACCAAGAACGTGTAGGCCACCATGTTGATATAATCCTGGCGTCGCCCACGTCAATCCTAAATGCCCTTCCACGAGCATCGTTCCCAGTTTTTGTTGTTTTTGCTATGAGAATTTCCAGTACCGTCGTCGTTCCCTTGGTTATGTGTCGTCATTGATTTAGCAACGGCCGAATCATGTCGTAGGCATCCCCATCTTCCATACTATAGGCCACGATTACAAGTACCTTGATGTTGTCATGACTGTTGTCTCTAATGTCATTGCTTGAAATGGAGCCCTACGTTCTTTCACCAACAGAGTCCACCTTTTCATATTCTGAGTCGCGTCCTCAATGTGCTGGCGGTTACACATCCCGCACCAAAGTCAGTCGTCATTGTTTATGTCCTGATTGATTCGTAAATGTTGACTCCCATAAGTCGCTGGCTAGGGTTAAGGATTCGATTGAAGTTAATTCGCTGGTGTTAGTTGCCGATAATCAGGGTTGTCCAAATACTGAGGTCGGTAAGGCACTACGCTCGTTCTCTTGTCCATCGTCCTTGCAAGTTGATTGAGTAATACATAGTATGTTTCTAGAGTGTTGCAGAAGTGATCGCACTTCGAGGTCTAAGACGTCAGTACATTGAGTTCCAGCA
Source organism: Helianthus tuberosus (assembly GCA_030545235.1). Taxonomy (NCBI): domain Eukaryota; kingdom Viridiplantae; phylum Streptophyta; class Magnoliopsida; order Asterales; family Asteraceae; genus Helianthus; species Helianthus tuberosus. The sequence continues at coordinate 173,168,227 of CM060442.1, forward strand.
ACCAAAGAGGAGTGTGAGAGGTATAGACTAATCATTGATGTTGCAACATCCAACTCAGGGACGTTCGTACAAGCACCTAACATTCTACATAGTTCGCTAGGCGTTTAGATTGGTGTTAAGGTAATACTCGATAGCATCGAGATTTGAAAGGTTTCAGAGGGAAATGAAAAGATCACGTTCGAGTATGAGACAATCATTACTATGACTCCTATAAATTTGTTACCTTTCTCATTGATCGAATAACAAAGCAGAACCACTTCTTCACTTGTTAAGCCTCACTAGGACTCACATGCACCCCACATTATTATTATGTGTGCACCCACAATAATATTGTGATTTGCATGCTCATCTCAGCTCCTCCTAACTCATGTCAAATGGTTCCTCAAACTCGAGTAGCAAACAAAGAGCATCACGAAACGTGAATCATGAATGTTTAGGGAAATACCACCCTATCAATCACATAACACATGCAAGTAGTACATGAATTCATACTGTTGTGCTAAACGTGCAATCACATGCAATATCATATGTAAGTGTTCACTAGTTATACAGTACAATGAGTATACGAGAGACGAACCTTGCAATCTGGAGATGAGTGTCATGGTCGTATTCAGAACTTGTTCGGTTATAATCTAGTTTTATAAAATGTTTTAAAACCAAGTTCACTATAACCAGTGACTCTGATACCAAACTGTCACACCCCCAAAATACCACTTGCGGAAACACCGCGGGGCGTGTGACGTACCAGGATCCTAGCCACCAATCACATTGAACTCATAAATATATTTAAATAAAACTTTCATTCATTATCGTAAAGTGATACAAACGTTATATATAATTTATTGTACACAGCGGAAGCATAACTCATTTGTTAAATGTTTCATAAACCACGCGTACGAAAACCATTAGACTTGTGTTGCGATTCTGATGTACTGCAAAGTACATATGTTTATAGTGTATATTTTGGTCAATTTTCGGTTATTTTGAGTCTAGTTTAGGTTAGAATTTTGATATTACTGACGTTAAGCTTTGATTTCAGGTCCCATTTAAAGTGATGAAAAACGAGTCGAAACGAGCAGTTTGGAGGAAAAACGGGATTCGAACGCGAGTTGGAAACCTGGAAATCAAGAAAATAATAAAATAATCATCAATGGAGGCGCCGCGTGACGCCTAGGTCCCTCACGTCACGCCTAGCCCCTAAATCTCAGATCTGGTGATTAACAGCTAGGGTTTTGAAGGGAATTTCCAAGAAAAAACTAAGGACAACCCTAATTTCGAAAATTAGACATCTTTGGGCAAACTTAGAGCATTCTTGGAGAATAATCGGAGATCTCAAGGCTTTGGAATCATTGGTACGAGTCAAGGGCGAAGAATCGAAGGATCTATCGGGTTTTCTAATCCCTTGTTTTTTCGATTTCTTTTGCTGAAACTTGTTACAATGAATTCATGTTTAGACATCTTTGTTTTGTTTTCACTTATTGAGATGCTTGGCTAAATTTATAAACCACCTAGACTGGATGAATGGATTAATATAAAGTTTTTGCCGGTTTTGTTATTTGCATGATTATTATGGATTGATTGTGTTTAGTAAGCGGTTTGATTTAATGAGTTGATGTGTATGCATGCTTTGAGTTGGTTTATTGTTATTATTTGCTTCATATGATTCTTAGTGACGGTCTATATCATAACATAGAGTCATATTAGGGTTTAGGATTTCGGTGAGTGTCTATATCACATAAGAAAACCTTAACTCTTTAGGGAGAATTGCGCAATAACCCCTAGAAGTAATTGGTAATAATCTGCTAAGTCTTAGTGTTCTACTAGTCCTAATACCTGGAAAGTGAGGGGCTATTGGTAGGTCTTACCCGGTGAATTGCTTTAGATAGTCCTTGGAAAAGGTCATGTCTTGGTTTACCTGTCGGTTTTATTAGTCTATCAAGTCAAATTGATTACTTCAAACTACCCTAGATCTATGATCGGAAAAGAGTAGGTCAAAATTAGGGTACTTACACAATAATTAGACAACTAGGAAGGCGTCTAATAACCGGTAGGATTAACGGCCTAGGTAGTTCCACAGGTTTCTCCTTGAGAAGGGTCGAGAGGCTTAGTTGGTTCTTAATAGGTTTAGTACTTTAAGATTCCGGTTCCATAATTCATGTATTTAACTTAATCGGCAATTCTTTAAAAGTGATCCAGGATTCTTGTCTAGGTGGTCTCGTTCACATATAAGGAAAGTCCTCAGTCTTTATTCGTATTTAGTCTAGTTTTAGTTAATTCAGTAGTTTAATATAGATTTCCTAGATTTTCCGTAACCCCCCCCCCCCTAAAACAATTAAACAAGTTAAGTCGTGTCTGTCAGTGTCTATTAGAGTCTAGTTTACGTGATACATAGAGTCCTGTGGTTCGATATCCGGACTTCCTAGGTTATACTACATTGATCGGTACACTTGCCGATTGTGTGGTTTTAGGTCGAGTCTAGAATTAAAACTTTATAGTGTCTAGTTTAGAGAGTCTAATATAGTTAATTTTTATAGTCTGTTTAGCACCCATCAAGTTTTTGGCGCCGTTGCAGGGGACTCTTGGCAATTGCGTTCATTAGCTTTGATAGATTTACTTGACAAATACGTGCTACGTGTTTATTTTTGTTTTGTGTCTTTTATTTTCATCTTGAGTCTTTGTAACTAGTGTTTGCTTTTCTTGTGATTCAGGTTTTTGCTTGTAGTGGATGCCACATCTACGCTCGCACGGACCACCACCACCAGTCAAGCAGTCATCATCTCAACTGGGCGAAGGCCCAGAGGTTAGTTCTTCATCTTTTCCCGTTTTCCCAGATTTCGACACCAACCCCCTTACCGTCCCACCACCCTCACCAAACCATACACCTAAGAATACTCCACCCGATAGTCCCACTTCTAGTACATCTAGTGAACCAGAAAACTTAGAACCAATGGCCAACCCTAGGCAAACTGTCCATCAGCAAGCCACTCAGGATTTCACCAGTCTTGCTTCACCCATTACCGTTCCACCTATAGTGAGCGAGAATTCATGGCAGATTCCATCTTATGCCATGCAGGCTATAACCAATAGTATCCAATTCCATGGCAGAGACGATGAGGACGCCTCGGCCCACATTAACCGTTTCTCCCGCATCCTAGCTACTTTTAGCCTTCACGGTGCCCCTAATGATGCCACTTACTTGCAGCTTTTCCCATTTTCATTAGCCGACCGTGCGGCTACTTGGTTGGACTCTCAACCAACCGGCACCTTTACTACTTGGGCGGGGCTTCGTCAAGTGTCACACCCCGATTTCCACGTGTCACCGGTGGGCCCGGTGGCGGATTATCGTGATGTGGTTGGCAACATAATAGTCAAACAACACAATATTTAATATGCACAGCGGAAGCAATTTAAAAAGATATAATACAACCGAATTTAATATTGTAATATCAAATGTCACAATATTCGGAAGTTTATCCACAGATGGATCGAAAACAAAATGAAACAATAGTTCAACAGACTTCAGGCATCTTAAGCTTGCGAGACTTCTAATGATGCTAAGGAGAAATCCCAGCCAATTACGCTTAGTACCTGCATTTAATCTTTTTGGAAAAATACGTCAGTTTACACTGGTAAATACAATCAACTGACTCATTTTGGAAAATGATTGAAAATTGATTTGGATGCACGTGGCATAAACATTTTATTTAACTTGGGAGAATTATTTAAATATATAATCTTGTGAAGGAATTACATGTTCCTTGTGCGTTCAGTAGCCCGGATCTTGTCCGGGTTAAAGATCAATAGACACACCACATTATTCCTTTTGTGCACTGACGGGTGTACGCCTACACCCCGTGCTTAAGTCGTGGCCATTTCGTAAAATGATGTCAGGGATATCCGGGACATGGTCATTAACCCCCCAAAGGCTTTAAGTAACAAGACCGTTTAAACGAGCCGATCAAATTATTCAATTAACCACCCAACGATGGAAGATTTGATGCCCAATCAAGCGGTATACTATATACCGTAACCCAAGCCCGTATAGGGAAAATAAGTTAAAAGTATTTACCTGAGCAAAGTATAATTCACAATAAGCAAATTGCAAGTAGCTTTTACTGGTACTCCTAATCTGGAACGAAGGTTTATAATAACCTATTAGATTCCTAACGGGTCTTTAGTTAAGCTTAAGCTTAGACCGGTTAGTTTCAAAGACACGGTTCGTACGCACAATTAAGCGAAGACCGGATAGAATGTGATTTAGACCCTACAAGTTCAGAGACTTGTTTAATATGGGTATTTCATACACATTCTGGATTTTGAGATAAAACCGTTAAGGTTTGACCCGTTTAGGCTAGTTCATGTAAACTAGTTACATAAACCGAACCGAACGCGTAATAAGCGTAACGGGTAGTAATGAGAGCCATTTACAGGTTTCCTAAGTTAATATGCTTCATATATGTTGTGACATCAGTAAGATGTCTTTTATTATGCCCGAAATGAATTTAATCGCAAACTATGCCCCGTAGGGGTAGTTTGGTCATTTTAAAGGTTGTAAAAGAGTTTAAGTGTCAACCTGAGTTACAGGCCTGATGTAATCAGCAAATATACTCAATTTGCTAAGTTATATCAGTAGGTTAAAGTATATAAGTGAAATTTATCAATTATAACCAAACTATGCCCCGTAGGGGTATTTTGGTAATTTCACATAAGCCGAAAAGCTCAAAACTGAAGTCTGAGTTTAAAAACCTTTGCTTACTGTTAAAATATTATAATTTGCCTCAAATATCAGTAGGTATCAACCCTTGTATGTTTAAAATAGTTTTAGTACATACTATGCGTTAAAAACGCTTAAAAAAGGCGATTAGAGGCCATTTCCTGGTTTGATACATAAATCTGATATTTTTATATTTCCAGAAGGCTTAAAATAATTTATTTATCATATGTGATCAGTAGCAAAAGGTTTGGAGTCGTTTAGATATGTAAAACTCATTTTATAGCCCGTAAGGGCAAAACCGACAATTACCGGATTAAGCCTACGACTATAAGTTATGCTCAGCCTAAAATTTAATAAAAATCTTTAAAAATCCTAAAATAATATATTACATCAGTGGGTAAAGAGATTGATATCAAAAAGTATGTTTAAGTAGGCCATACGCTAAATACGCCGTTTAATTAACACAAAGCTTTAATTTTACGCTAACGAGCATAACTCTTAACCTACACCTCAAACTGATGTCAAATTTTGTATGCAAGTTTATATATCAGTAATTAAGGTTTCTACTCTTTTACATTTCCAAAAATCACGTTTTAAAGTGAAAAGGGCATAATGGTCAACATATGAGCAATTAACGGAATCATGCATATTAATTGGATAACTAATGATCCGAGGTGTATAATCACAGAGGGTTATACTAGCATGTAACCTGGTCCAAATAAAGCTCTAAGACATTTCTAAAACATACCATAACGGGTCAGAACTGAAAGTCAAAGTATAAGTCAAACTATGCGACTTTCGGTTCCGAACCGGGTCTAAACAGGAAATTGTCGGGTTGAACATGTTTAGACATGTCCTTACACTAATTACCAAGTTATATTAATGATCAAACAGGTTGTATGTGCTCTACATTGCTAATCATGCATAAATTGCAATTTAAACCTTCTGTTGACTTTTTAATTACACGTTTGACCCGACATTAGACCTAGTTAGAGTGGGAATCAGGGGGAACCCTTTTGAGGTTTTATTACCCACATAATTACCAACTCATAACTACTTTTGATTCGACTAATCACTGGACCATTAGTGATTAATCTTAAAGTCAACCGTTAATTACGACGGTTTGACTTTTAAGCTAAAGCTAAGCTAAAACTCAATTAAAGAAGGTTAAGCAAACTTACAAAAGTCCTAAGCTTGATTAGTGATCACTTGAGAGTGCCTTGGAGCTCCAGAAATGATCAGATGAGCAAGAATGATGGTGTGAAGACTTGTTGCAACTCAAGGGCTTTATATAGCACTTTAATCACCACAAATCTTTGACACATGAGTCTACAACCCACCACAACTGATTAACACATGTCCCTAAGTGTTTAGGGGGTGCCTAGGGGTCGCACAAGATGTGAAAAATCGGTTAAAGGCGCGCATAAAGGCAATGGCAGGCAACAGCCATGAATTTCGGAACTGGGAGTCCCTCGCGTGGCGTGACGGCTTCTGCAGAAAATCTGCATTTTTTTTATTTTTGCGATTTGGTCCTTGGCTCTTCAAACTTCGATTAGGCACTTGTTTCTTGCATTATGAACCCTCATAATTGATCTATAAGGGCTTTGAAACATATACCCACTTCGTTAAGTCCCCGGTTAACTTTATTGTTACCCGAGAAGTACTAACTTTCAACGTTTACGCTTTAACCCTTTGCACACGAACTTGATCATAACTTTCTCATACGTTAACAAAACTTTACGAAATTTATATCGTGCATTCTAGTAAGCATAATTAACAGTTACAAAGCTTCGGGTTTGTCAAAAGGTCACTCAGAGGTATAACTTAAACATGTTGACACATTTAGCCCCTGTAGTTTGTAATTCCTCACTTTTAGCTTCGCACGATCCATGATTTATTCGTTTGATGATATAATCATCATGTAAGGTTAATGTACAATATATTTATTCACTGTTGACATTTATAACTCGTATATTCACATACTTTCCATGTTTGTCAACTTTAGTCCTTCTATAACATTCTTTCACACGTTCAACATATGACACGTGTCTACGCATTATAGGACGTGAATTTTTGAGGTGTTACATCCTCACTCCCTTAAAATAAATCTCGACCCGAGATTTACTGAAATAAATAAGGGTACTTTTCTTTCATCATGGATTCAACCTCCCACGTGAATTCGGGACCTCTACGGGCATCCCATTTGACCTTTACAATAGGCACATGCTTCCTTCGAAGCTTCTTGACCTGTCGATCCTCAATCGACAATGGTTTTTCCACAAACTTCAAGCTCTCATCTATATGCACATCTGTATGGGGTATAACCAGTGATTCATCAGCGAAGCACTTCTTCAGATTGCAGATGTGGAACACATTGTGAATTCCACTGAGCTCTTCCGGTAAGTTTAACTTATAGGCAACTGACCCGACACGTTCGATAACCTCGAAAGGTCCTATGTATCTCGGGCTTAGCTTGCCTTTCTTACCAAATCGCATCACTCCCTTCCAGGGTGATACTTTTAGCAACACTTTGTCACCTACTTCGAAGTGAAAAGCTTTACGCTTCGGATCTGCGTAGCTCTTCTGCCTATCTCGGGCAGCTTTGAGACGGTCATGTGTGACAACCCAAACTTTCAAGGTTAGTAACGTTTAACCTTGTGATCCTAACTCCTTGTTATTCCTCGTTGTTGTGTTACACGCTCCGTACTTATATGATTCTGTTTAACGTTTTCGATAACTTGGTTAGACTTGTATATGTTAGTATTTTTGGGGCCACACTTTTGTGTTTCGACCCGAGGAGCCTCAAAGAAAATCCAAGGCGACTTGAAGCCCAAACAGCCACCATCCTTGCCATTGGGTTTGGCAGCCCAAGTGTATGGGCTTAAGCCCATATTTCGGCCAAGTGAATAAGCCGTCCAATTCTTTGCACATATGTATACGTAGTATGATACTGATTGATTAAAAAACTCGAATAGAAACCCTATTTTTTCCAAGAGTCCTTACGGCGGTAGACTCATCCCCCGTGTTGTCGAAGTGTCCTTCTCTTAGAGATCGTCAGTACCCTTCTTGTGTGTTAACCACCTATACCTTCACGTCTTAATTGTCTGGTTAGTATCATCGTTCTTTTCTTCATTTATGTAATTATGTGTTGTTTATGTTCATACATGGACCTTCGATAATATAATTGGATTTAAAGTTTTTGTTGAACAAAGTTGGATAATCCTTGAATAAGTAATGGCGACCCATGTGTGTGTTGAAGTTTTGATCATATCAAGCCACGTGCCTATCCCAATTGTATGGTCAGTATAGTCTAGGTTATCAATATTAGGTACACATGAATGATATGATTAATATTATGTGAAGAAGTAAATGATGATGATGTCCACTCACCAAGTCCAATATCTCCAAAAGTTGTCTGCCATAATGATATGAGAATTATGTGTGAGTTGAATTTTGTTTACCAACCAGCCGCCACTCCTTCATTGTTCAATAACGTGATAATCTGCGCATGTATATATATATTGATAGTTGACTGCATGGGATTATGTAGACCGATGATAATTACTTGTGATAATGTTTGCTATTGTTTTATGATTCTGTGAATTGGTAATTATTTAGGGATGATTTCACATGATGGGGTATAATATTGATATTGGATAATGATGATTAAGATGGTTGGTATTGTTTATGCATGATAATGATTCTGACTTAGATCTAGTGAGGTATTAATTGACTGATGTTGATGATGTTCGATATTCTCATATAAGGTGGAAAAGTATTTGATATTACCTCACACATGTTAGTTATGGATTCTAAGAACGGGCCACACACATACACACACTAGCCTACATGTTATTGACTGGTTAATTGGGCCGCATGAAACGGTCCGCGTACTGGATTGTTTATCGAGTAGACTGTACATTTAACTGGGCTTGAAATTATGTGGGCCGCACCCTAAAAGGGTTGATGCAATATATTGTCAAAGTGTTATTTAGTAAATAATACTTGTGATGCGAAATAACTTGTATTCCAAATATGTACGGTGTATTAATTAAGCATGTATATGGTACGAACATTCCGTGTGGGGATAAACTGTGATAGTTTGATTAATGTATGTCGTGGTTAACTGTTATAATGCGGACAACAATGTGCAGTGCAACCTGTGTATTATGTGACAAAATACGTGATTTTATACAAATGCGACACTGATTGTTACTGATAAACCATTGTTAGGATTGTTTTGAGCAATTTGAACACGTGACTCAAACTTACCGAGCAAACCAAAGGTGGGTTAACTACATTCGAGCATGCGTCCCAGTGGTTGGGGTCAGTCAGTGGTCTGGGTAATAACGGGTATATTGGTTAATATTCTCACCTATCATTTTTGTAAGTCCCTTATTATGTTACCTGGAGGGTAACGGGTATTAGTTGGTAGCGCTACTTAGGTTTGGCACCCTCACACCGCTCCTAGATAGGACAGATGTGAACTAATGACCCAGTCGGGGCCCAGTACTAGATAGGAGTACGTGGGAAGGGCAGTCATGTATTTCAGGAGCCGTCTTGTTCGGAAATGAGATATTAACAATATTACTTGCATTGGTTAATGAACTGTTTTACATACAACTGGTAATAAAACGTTTTCTTAAACTGTGAACTCGCCAGCTTTGTCTGATACACTTGTTGCATGCTCGCAGGTCATTAGGTATCTTGGATGCGGAAACTTGCTGTCTGGAGGTGCAGGAGTGGTCATGGGTCGACTGAAGGGACTCATGTGATTACTTGTTTATTATTTTACATTGGTTTTTGAACAACATAGTTATGGTTTGTTATTTGCTTCCGCTGAACATATTGGTTTTCGAATAAACTTTTGATGGGATTTATTTAATAATTTGAGAACTCTATTTAGAAACTTGTGGATTCAATGTAATTAGTGGCTCATTGTCAGTATGTCACACGCCTATCGGGGACCCTCCCTAGGTGGTATCTTGGGGGTGTGACAGTTTGGTATCAGAGCCACTGGTTATAGTGAACTTGGTTTTAAAACGTTTTCGTAAAACCAGACTATAACCGAACAGTTCTGAAAATGTGAATACGACCATGACACTCAGCTCCAGATTGCAAGGTTCGTCTCTCGTATACTCATTGTACTGCGTAACTAGTGAACACTTACATATGATATTGCATGTGATTGCACGTTTAGCTCAACAGTATGAATGCATGTATTACTTGCATGTGTCATATGACTAATAGGGTGGTATTTCCCTAAACATTCGTGACTCACGTTTTGTGATGCTCTTTGTTTGCTACTCGAGTTTGAGGAACCATTTGACATGAGTTAGGATGAGCTGAGATGAGCATGCAAATCACAATATTATTGTGGGTGCACACATAATAATAAAGTGCGGTGCATGCGAGTCCCAGTGAGGCTTAACAAGTGAAAAGGTGGGTTACGTTTATTTATTTGATTGATGTGAAACACAACAGTCTATAGGAGTTGTAGCTGTGATTGTCTTCCACTCAAACACGGTCTTTTCACTTTTCACTGAATCCTTTCGAATCTCGATAGTATCGAGTATTACCTGAACACCCACCTGAACGCCTAGTGAACTGTGTAGAATGTTAGGTGCCTGTACGAACATCCCTGAGTTGGATGTTGCAACGACAGTGATTGGTCTATATCTTTCCCACCTTTCTTCGTTTGCTGGAACTTAACGTATTAACGTCTTAAACCCCGAAGTGCGATCACTTCTACAATACTATCGCAACATACCGTGTATTACTCAGTCAACTTGCAAGAACGATGGATGAGAGGGTAAACGTAGTACTTTACTGACTTCAGCATTTGAACGACCCTAATTACCAGCAACGAACATCAGCAATTTGACCCCAACCGAATTCTTAACCCTAGTCAGCGACGCGTGGGAGTCAACTCTTATGAATCAACCGGGACTTAAGCAATGACAACAGATTATAGTGTGGAATATGGGGCTACCAGCACAGTGAGTAGCGCGTGGCACAGAATGTGAAAAGATGGACTTTGATGGTGAAAGATCGTAGGGATTCGTTTCAAGCAACGGCATTGGAGGCACAATCGCGGCAACATCAAGGTACTCGTAATCGTAGCCTAAAGCATGGAAACGAAGGTGACATTAACAGGGATTGACTATTGCTAAGTCAAGACGCCAACAACCAAGGGAATAATGATAGTATTGGGAATCCTTGCAACCGTAACAACAACACTGAAAATGATGCTCATGGAAGGACATTTAGGATTGGCGTAGGCGACGCCAGGCATAGCAGCAACATGGTAGCTTGTATGGATAGTTGTTCGCTTCGCCTCTATTCTGCCTGACCCTGATACTTCTTGAAACCGAACCTGATGTGGAATCGGCTGATGGCAAGTCAGATGAAATTTCATATGTTCGTTGGGGTGCAAACTCGACATTGTGGGACAAGTTTTCAACATCGGCCTTCCTTCTACTACCCCTGATGGTTACAACGCAGTAGTTAGTGTGAATTTGGCTATCCAGGAATCACACAGATATGCCCTGAGAGGAGAAAACTTTGTGTGGAGAATCGTTGATTGTTCGAGAGCATCAGAGTAGTGCAAAAGTTAACGCCATTTCAACTATGAAGGCCAGAAGTGCCTACGGAAGGATTACTCCGCTGTGTTAGCAACCGTTACTGATGATAGGGCTAAGGAAAATGAGGATCGGGGATCCACCAATTGTTCGTGATACTTCTCGGTGTGCTACCCGAGGAACTTCCAGGTTTACTTCCACAACTATTAGGCTGAATCTCAGTTTGATTTCATGCCAGAGGCAGCCCTGATTACTCGTACTTTTACCATCTTGCACCAGGAGAGTTGCAAGAGCTGTCTAATCAAATACAGGAACTGTTGAACGGGAGTTTTGTCGGACCTAGCTTTTCGCGTTGGGGAGCCCAAGTTATAACCGTGAAGATAAGCCTTTTCATATGTGTACTGATTTTCGAGAACTCAATAAGGTGACAGACGAGAACTAATTGCCTCGACCATGTATTGCCAGCCTATCGACCCGTTGCGAGGGACAAGCTTCCATTCGAGGACTGACTAACGAACGAACTATTGTCAGATGGAGGTCCAAGGGGAAAATGCTCTTAGAACGGTATATCGAACGCGATGCAGCCATTGCGACATTGGGCACCATGATCATTGAGTTAATTAACACCAGAAGCTTTATGAACCACAAGAATCGACCGTGTTTGTTAATGACATTTTGAATCCTTACCAGGAGAAAGGAATAACATGGGCCGCATATGTACCCTATTTTAGAGCTCCTGAGGGAGGAGCTACTCCGCGCGAAGTCTTGTTAAGGGTGACTTCTGGTTTCGAGAGGTACACTTTTGGTCATTTAAACAACGAAGTGGGAATGCACGTGGATCTCGCTAGGATCCATTTTATTTGAAACTAACCGCCACCAAAGATCCCTTCGAGAATACAGCAATTTCTTGGTCTCACTATATACTGTCGCAGATTCATCGTAGGATTTTCAAAGATTGTGCAGCTCTAACCTCTTTAACACAGTAGTGTGCTGTAAATCCGTGGGAGACAGAACAAGAGAACGTCTCTTCAAGCTCTTGAAACTCAACACTACAATGTACTGAGTATCGTCTTTACTTGAGGGCACGAATGATCTAGTGGTATATCATGACGATTCAAAGCAGAGACCCAGTTACATGCCAATGCGGCACGAGAAGGTGACGGTTTATGTAGTGGAATTATAGGAAGAATTGCACGAGTCATAACCTGCGGTAGAAGCCATGGACCTTGGAATTAAGAGGGAGGCATTTCTTGGACGGTACCAAATTCACCATTTAGACCGATCTCAAGGGCCTCCTGCGTACCTTTGTTTGAGAGAGCTCATTGGGTGATGGCATCGCTGGAGGGAAATTTTGAATGTTTACGACTGTGAAACCTGAACGTGCATGAGCTTTGCAGTTCATTATCGATTCTAATCTACCTGATCAGACTCGCTATGTTCGAACCGGAGAACTGAAGGAACAGAATTTTCAGGTTAAACCCATGCGGGGCATGGAGGAGCAACCATTGGCAGGTCGGACGATATTCGCTACTTCATGGAACAAATATGTACCTCACCACACCGCAATCGTAGGGAAATTGTGTTGAGCAAAGCACACCAGCCTCGATATTTTAGTCGTCTGGGTTTTGATGAGAGATACTAGGATCTTTAAATCTTGTGAATGATCGGGCATGAAGGCCCGCCTGGCTAAGCATGTGAATGATGTTTGACTTGTGGGAAAGTCAAGGTGGAGTATCAGCAACCGGTAACATTCACATGGAAAATGAGAATAGACTGCCATAGATTTTGTCGCTAGTCTACCTAAAACTCGAAACGGAAACATTATCATTATCACCTGGGTGATCGTTGATTGCCTCATGTAACCAGCACACTTTCTTGCAATCAAGAAAACTGACGAGTCTTCACAGTTTGTGAATATCCCTCTGGGAGAGGTGGTAGTTAGGCCCGAGGTGCCAACTACTGTTACCTTTGAGTTTGATCCACACCTGACTTGTGACAGGCAGTATACAACACTCTTAGCTCACGTGTAGACATGGGCGTTACTCAGCATCATAGGACAACGGTTGGAGTCAACGAACCTCTGAAGATATGCTGCGAGCATATGTGAGAATGACTTAGTAAAGATTTGAGAAGGACACATACCTATGGCTGGCTTTACTACAACAGCTACCATTCTAGTATTCGAGCAACTCTGGCTGAAGCATCGCATGGACGATAATGCCAATCTCATTGTTGGACTAAGGAGGGTGACAACCTAATCGCCGATTCAGGATTTGTACTCGAACCCCTTGGGAAGTTGTTAAGCTTTGGTAACATTGTGAGTTCGCTGTAGGCAATCGTATAATCTTGAAAGCCTCACACTGGGAGGCTGTGGTACGCTTGGGAAGCGTGGTAAGATTAATTTATGTTACGTTGAGTCATTCAGAATTCTGGAGAGAATCGATCACGTGGCCTACAGACTCGAGTTACCCGGCGAATTGGGTGACGTGCACGACGTCAATTATGTCTCGGATCTAAAGCAGTGTTTGTCCGATGAAACGCTTGTGATATCCTTGCGAGAGCCTAAGGATAATGGTTAGTTGCGATATCAGGGGATCTGCCGAAAGCGTGGACCAAGAAGTCAAGGTTCATTAACATAGTCGTATGACAATCGTGAGAGTTCGTTGAAACTCAAGACATGGACCGGGGTTCACGTGGGAACGTAAAGATCTATTAAAACTCTAATATCCTCAATTGTTCAGGTGGTTGAACTAATTTTTGTGGTCAATTGCGAATTTCAAGACGAAATTCCCTTTCAAGTTGGGGATGATGTGGTACCCGCGGAAAATCCACAATCATCCTGAGTCGACGCCTTACTGTTTCGGATTACTTGTCAAATTTCGGGACGAAATTTCTTTCAAGTTGGGGATGATGTGACAACCCGAACTTTCAAGGTTAGTAACGTTTAACCTTGTGATCCTAACTCCTTGTTATTCCTCGTTGTTGTGTTACACGCTCCGTACTTATATGATTCTGTTTAACGTTTTCGATAACTTGGTTAGACTTGTATATGTTAGTATTTTTGGGGCCACACTTTTGTGTTTCGACCCGAGGAGCCTCAAAGAAAATCCAAGGCGACTTGAAGCCCAAACAGCCACCATCCTTGCCATTGGGATTGGCAGCCCAAGTGTATGGGCTTAAGCCCATATTTCGGCCAAGTGAATAAGCCGTCCAATTCTTTGCACATATGTATACGTAGTATGATACTGATTGATTAAAAAACTCGAATAGAAACCCTATTTTTTCCAAGAGTGCTTACGGCGGTAGACTCCTCCCCCGTGTTGTCGAAGTGTCCTTCTCTTAGAGATCGTCGGTACCCTTCTTGTGTGTTAACCACCTATACCTTCACGTCTTAATTGTCTGGTTAGTATCATCGTTCTTTTCTTCATTTATGTAATTATGTGTTGTTTATGTTCATACATGGACCTTCGATAATATAATTGGATTTAAAGTTGTTGTTGAACAAAGTTGGATAATCCTTGAATAAGTAATGGCGACCCATGTGTGTGTTGAAGTTTTGATCATATCAAGCCACGTGCCTATCCCAATTGTATGGTCAGTATAGTCTAGGTTATCAATATTAGGTACACATGAATGATATGATTAATATTATGTGAAGAAGTAAATGATGATGTCCACTCACCAAGTCCAATATCTCCAAAAGTTGTCTGCCATAATGATATGAGAATTATGTGTGAGTTGAATTTTGTTTACCAACCAGCCGCCACTCCTTCATTGTTCAATAACGTGATAATCTGCGCATGTATATATATATTGATAGTTGACTGTATGGGATTATGTAGACCGATGATAATTACTTGTGATAATGTTTGCTATTGTTTTATGATTCTGTGAATTGGTAATTATTTAGGGATGATTTCACATGATGGGGTATAATATTGATATTGGATAATGATGATTAAGATGGTTGGTATTGTTTATGCATGATAATGATTCTGACTTAGATCTAGTGAGGTATTAATTGACTGATGTTGATGATGTTCGATATTCTCATATAAGGTGGAAAAGTATTTGATATTACCTCACACATGTTAGTTATGGATTCTAAGAACGGGCCACACACATACACACACTAGCCTACATGTTATTGACTGGTTAATTGGGCCGCATGAAACGGTCCGCGTACTGGATTGTTTATCGAGTAGACTGTACATTTAACTGGACTTCAAATTATGTGGGCCGCACCCTAAAAGGGTTGATGCAATATATTGTCAAAGTGTTATTTAGTAAATAATACTTGTGATGCGAAATATCTTGTATTCCAAATATGTACGGTGTATTATTTAAGCATGTATATGGTACGAACATTCCGTGTGGGGATAAACTGTGATAGTTTGATTAATGTATGTCGTGGTTAACTGTTATAATGCGGACAACAATGTGCAGTGCAACCTGTGTATTATGTGACAAAATACGTGATTTTATACAAATGCGACACTGATTGTTACTGATAAACCATTGTTAGGATTGTTTTGAGCAATTTGAACACGTGACTCAAACTTACCGAGCAAACCAAAGGTGAGTTCACTACATTCGAGCATGCGTCCCAGTGGTTGGGGACAGTCAATGGTCTGGGTAATAACGGGTATATAGGTTAATATTCTCACCTATCATTTTTGTAAGTCCCTTATTATGTTACCTGGAGGGTAACGGGTATTAGTTGGTAGCGCTACTTAGGTTTGGCACCCTCACACCGCTCCTAGATAGGACGGATGTGAACTAATGACCCAGTCGGGGCCCAGTACTAGATAGGAGTACGTGGGAAGGGCAGTCATGTATTTCAGGAGCCGTCTTGTTCGGAAATGAGATATTAACAATATTACTTGCATTGGTTAATGAACTGTTTTACATACAACTGGTAACAAAACGTTTTCTTAAACTGTGAACTCGCCAGCTTTGTCTGATACACTTGTTGCATGCTCGCAGGTCATTAGGTATCTTGGATGCGGAAACTTGCTGTCTGGAGGTGCAGGAGTGGTCATGGGTCGACTGAAGGGACTCATGTGATTACTTGTTTATTATTTTACATTGGTTTTTGAACAACATAGTTATGGTTTGTTATTTGCTTCCGCTGAACATATTGGTTTTCGAATAAACTTTTGATGGGATTTATTTAATAATTTGAGAACTCTATTTAGAAACTTGTGGATTCAAGGTAATTAGTGGCTCATTGTCAGTATGTCACACGTCTATCGGGGACCCTCCCTAGGTGGTATCTTGGGGGTGTGACATCATGAATCTGGACAATCTTGTCCGTCGTTTCGAACACTATCTCTGGTCCTGTTAATTGGACATCTCCAACTTCCGCCTAACAAACGGGCGATCTACACTTTCTACCGTATAATGTCTTGAAGGGCGCAGCCTTAATGCTGGTATGGTAGCTATTGTTGTAGGAGATTTCGATTAACGGTAGGTTCTTATCCCAACTACCACCCAAATCGATCGCACATGCACGAAGCATGTCTTCCAACGTTTGAATAGTACGCTCACTCTGACCGTCAGTCTGAGGATGATAAGCCGTACTAAAATTCAAACGTGTGCCCAAAGATTGTTGGAAACTTTTCCAAAAATGTGACGTGTACCTAGTATCTCTTTCAGAGATAATAGACACAGGTATGCCATGTAAGGCTACAATCTTATCAACGTATAACTGGGCTAACATGTCGGAGCTATAAGTCTCCTTGATGGGTAAGAAATGTGCTGACTTAGTCAGTCTGTCAACTATAACCCATATTGTATCATTTCCTTTCCTTGTCTTAGGTAACTTGGTAATAAAATCCATGGTTACCATTTCCCACTTCCACGTAGGAAGTTCAGGCTGTTGTAGCAAGCCTGACGGCTTTTGATGCTCGGCTTTGACTTGCGCACATGTCAAGCATTTAGCTACATAAGTGGCTACAGACTTTTTCAAGCCTATCCACCAATAATTTGCCTTTAGGTCCTGGTACATCTTATCAGCTCCAGGATGAACGGAATATTTGGAACTATGGGCTTCCTGGAGGATGACATCGCGAAGTCCTCCATAAATTGGAACCCATATTCGTCCATTTAATCTTAGAATTCCGTCCTTGCTAAGAGTTAACTGCTCCTCAGTTACCCCTAGCTTTTCGTTAGGATAGTTAGTTTCCAACACAGCTTCCTTCTGTGCAGCTAACAACCTTTCAATCAAATTATTCTTTATCTCCATGCGCTTGACATTGATTCGGATGGGTTTCACCCTCTCCTTTCGACTCAAGGCATCGGCGACCACATTCGCCTTGCCGGGATGATATCTGATTTCACAATCATAATCATTTAAAGTTTCCATCCAACGGCGTTGCCTCATGTTTAATTCCTTCTGATTAAACAGATGTTGGAGGCTCTTGTGATCAGAATAGATCACACATTTGATACCATATAAATAATGCCTCCACAGTTTTAGTACGAATACAACGACACCCAGCTCCAAGTCATGGGTGGTGTAATTCTTTTCGTGCACCTTTAACTGTCGCGATGCATAGGCAATAACTTTGCCTTTCTGTATAAGCACACTCCCCATGCCAGTGTGTGACGCATCGCAGTAAACCACAAATTCTTCGATTCCATCTGGCAATGTCAGTACTGGGGCGTTGCTCAACTTTTGTTTAAGGATATCAAAGGACTCTTGCTGCTTAGGGCCCCAAACAAACTTTACTTTCTTCTTGGTCAAGGAAGTTAGGGGTACAGCAATCCTTGAAAAATTTTCAATGAAACGCCTGTAATATCCTGCCAATCCTAGGAAGCTACGAATCTCTGTAGGCGTCTTTGGCTCTTGCCAGTTCATAACTGCTTCAACCTTAGCGGGATCCACTTGGATACCACGCTCACTAACCACGTGTCCAAGGAATTGGACTTCTCGAAGCCAAAATTCACACTTGGAGAATTTGGCATAGAGTTTCTCCCGATGCAGGAGCTTGAGAATACAGCGAAGGTGTTTCTCATGGTCAGCTTGGTTCTTAGAATAAATGAGAATCTCGTCGATGAAAACGATGACGAATTTATCTAAGTACGGCTTGCAAACGCGATTCATGATATCCATGAACGCGGCCGGTGCATTAGTGAGCCCAAAAGGCATCACTAGGAACTCGTAATGACCATAACGAGTCCTAAATGCTGTTTTGTGCACGTCTTCATCTCTAACCTTCAGTTGATGGTAGCCTGACCTCAAGTCAATCTTCGAGAAATAACTTGCTCCTTGCAGTTGATCGAACAAATCGTCGATTCTAGGCAAAGGATACCTATTCTTGATCGTGACCTTATTAAGTTCACGATAATCGATGCACAGACGCATCGATCCGTCCTTCTTCTTCAAAAACAGGACTGGCGCTCCCCATGGAGACGAACTAGGTTTAATGAAACCTTTAGCTAGCAGTTCGTCCAGTTGTGTCCTCAATTCCTTCATTTCTGTGGGCGCCAACCTATATGGTGCTCTAGCAACCGGTGCTGCTCCGGGGATGATATCAATCCTGAATTCCACTTGTCTACCTGGTGGCAAACCAGGTAGTTCTTCCGGAAAAACTTCAGGGAATTCAGAAATGACTGGGATGTCTTCAATCTTTGGTTTAGGCTCATCAATAATCACTTGTGCCATGTAGATAACACAACCCTTCTTTAAACATTTTGAAGCCTTGAGCATAGTCACTTGCTCAGGTAGCCCATATTGGGTATCTCCCCGAATGGTAAGTGATTCACCAGACGGAGTCTTAATCACCACTTGCTTTCTATTGCAGACGATCTGGGCCTGGTTACGAGATAACCAGTCCATACCCAAGACTATGTCAAAACCAACTAACCTAAATGGAAGTAGAGACAGAGGAAAATAATGGTTCTTAATGGATATAACACATCCATCTAACACAGTAGAGACGGTTTCTAGGGTGCCATCTGCTAGCTCCACCTCATAATTCACATTTAGGGTTTTGACAGGTAATTTCAACAATTCACAAAACTTATTATCAACGAAAGACTTATCAGCGCCTGAATCAAAAAGTACTCTAGCATAGACGTCATTTACAAGGAAAGTACCTGTAATAACGTTGTCGTCTAGAACCGCTTCCTTTGCGTCCATTCTGAAGACTCTAGCATTAGTCTTCTTGGCCTCTTCAGGCTTCTTGGCATATTTAGGGCAGTTGGTTTTAATGTGCCCCTTTTCATTGCAACGGTAGCACGTTGCGTCTTTCATCTTCTTGCAATCCAAGGTTTTGTGATCCGTGGACTTGCATATACCACAAGCATAAGATTTTGACTGAGTCTGTGAGTTCGACTCAAGTCTGCACTTTCCAAAGTGCTGTTTCTTGCATATCTTGCATTTGGGCTTCTCACCAGAATGATGCCCATCTTTCCTTGACTTCGATCCTTTCTTGTTGTCACCGTTCCCACGGTGCTTCTTGTTCGACCTACGTGAACTATCATCCTCACGTTTTCTCTTCTCAGCCTCCTTATTCCACAGCGATCTCTGCCTGACCGCATCCAAAGTGAGGGACAAGGAAATGTCAGCTACAGATCTAAAAGTAGCTGGCCGGGAGGCCTTTACGCTTGCCTTGATTTCCGGGGCTAAACCACCGATAAAACGAGCTATTCTTTTTGGTTCCGGGGTTACCAGATAAGGAACCAACCGGGACATCGTGTTGAAGCTCGTTAGGTAAGTTTGACAGTCAAGGTTTGTCATCACCAATGATAGAAAATCAGACTCTATCTTCTCCACCTCATGCTGAGGGCAGTAATTTTCCCTGATAAGGGCAACAAATTGATCCCACGACATGTTGTACAATGGGATTTTTCCGGTGGCTTGAATCAGAGATCTCCACCATGCTAAAGCTTCACCCTTAAAAGACTGCGACACAAACTTGACCACGTCTCTCTCAGCGCATCCGCTGATATCCACAACCGTATCCATCTCATCCAGCCACGTCATACAGTCAATGGCTCCTTTCTCCCCAGTGAAATCCCGGGGTTTGCAGGAAACAAAATATTTATAAGAGCAACCCTTGTCACGGGGTCCCTGGTTTAGTACAATCTGCTGAGATGGAGCACTGTGGTTCGAGGAGTGTCGATCATCATCTTTCTTCGAGTCGTCCTTCTTGGACGATGGCTTTGAAGGCTGTGTAGTTAGGGTCCTACTACGAGTCCCACTATACTCTTCGTACTGCCTTTCCAAGGCCTGTGTAACTGCACCGTCTATTATCGATTTCAATTCAGCACCCGTTAAATTAAATAGGGCGTTCTCGTTATTCTCCACTGGATGACTATTTATCTCGTCTGAGTTAGCCATTTTAATTGAACTGTTACAGAAAACAAGAACAATAGTTTATTTGGGAGTTTATTATGGAATTGCCCCTTAGGGTAATTCATTAACCATAGTAACAGAGACCATATTTGGTTAGTTTATTAGTCAAATTTATTTAGGATTTCTATTATAATTTATCCTAATTATAAAACAATAACAGTTTTAATTGTGGCACAAAAGGCCTAGTCACATAGACATTTTTAAATATAAGCCATGATTTCAGAGAATCAAGGCTTTTAAGGTATACTGGCACAATAGGCCTAGTCACAAGGACATTTTTAAATTATAAGCTATGATTTCAGAGAATCAAAGCATGAAGGTTTGAACCTAGTTCATTACCTTTATCTGACAGGGAGTCATCGCTACCACTGTCTTTTGGCTCATATAGAAATGAGCAGGGCCCGTAGGCGCTATATTACCACGTATGGTCCAATATGATCATCTTAATTGATGACCTAAACCCATGATTCAGAGATCATATAATTGGGTTAGGAATCTTTTAAAGAGTCCAATAATAATAATGACGTGTGTGATTTTTAATGAATCACGTCTGCCAGGAGTGTTAACATATTTTCAGATGTTAACAGGGATTTGAATCTTTTGAACAGGTCTTACCATCTTGGCCCGGCCTTAAAATGACACGAAGGCTAGGTTTCACTCTTTAAGATCCTTATTTAAAATTTACATAGGCAGATTATTTCAAAAGGAATGACTTAAATTTATTTATTTCATATATAATTTATCTATGCACGTAATGGCAAACATGAAATTTATAAAACAAACATTCCATTACTTTATAAAATATTACACGCTGCCCTAAACGGGTCTTTTCAAATAACAAACTTACCCACGCAGGGGTTTAAACAAGTACTTACCCACGCAGGGGCTTAATAACACACATACCCACGCAGGGGCTTAATAACATAATAGTCCACGCAGGGACTTACACAAATAACATACCCTCGCAGGGGTTTACAGAAAGATAGACCCACGCAGGGGTCAAAACAAACAATCATACCCACGTAGGGGTTTATACATCAAGACTGGCCCACGCAGGGGCTCAACAACAAATGGAAGGATTCAGCGATCCTTCTTGCTCTTTCCTTTGATCAAGCTTGTCAATCCTTGAAAGAAGCTTTGTCTCTCCTGGAGGTCGCGGCGATAGTCCCGCTCAACCTGATCCAGTCTCTGAAGAATTTCCTCCCGTTCTGGGGGAGAAAATCATGGCGGCTGCGATTGCGTCCTAATGATAGGTCTGGCCGGTATCTGGTACCCACGAGTTGGGTACCCTACTTCCCAAGGAGCGCCATAGGGTCCTTCTGGGTTAAAGGCGTTGTAGTTAGCCACTACCATGTAGGGGTCGGCCTTTGCGTAACCATAATTGTGGTGAGTCGGCGGTTCGAACGGGTTGTATGCCATAGAACCCGTGTATGCCGGAATTGGGTTGTCAAAACCCATAGGTGGTGGCTGTGGTACAGCTGGGTTAGAAGGTCCACCCATTTGTGGGTCCTCCTGATGTGGCGGATATTGGCTGCCACTTGACTGACGAGGAGAGCTGAAATGAAAGTCTCCTGCTCGCGAAGACATACGCGCTCCGGTTCTCCTACGCCTTGGCGGTTGTGGAGGTGCCGGTTGAATTGGTGGCGGTGGAGGCGGTGGCGTGACTGCCACAAATCTTGAATCCATAGAGGGATCCTGTTGCTGCTGCTGTTGCTGCTGAGGCGACGAATGGTGAGGAGGTGTATAGTACCATTCGTGCCTGGTAAACATAGCTTGAAAGCTATCTGGACCAACATAGGGTGATCCGTGGAAAGAAGATCCGTCAGAGATCTCTATCGGGTGGTTTGGGGTACCACTGGCAGGCTCGACGGGGTCCGTATCCCCGTCCATGTCGTCCGCATGATCTCCAGAGAAATGATCCTCTGGACCCAATGGGTTAAAACCCACTGGTTCTTGTAAAAAGTTTGCCGGGTTAAACCGGCCCCTAAAAACTGGTGTAGGGTCACCAAAAGAATTATGCGATAATGATCGCTACAACGGTATGTAGGAAGGTTGAGGGTTGTTGGGCTCGTACTCCGGCTGTGGCCCATAAGGGTTAGGAGGTGTTGAGCTATGTGAGACCGACCGTCTAGCCGTCTCAAAGAGGTTCCTCCGGTTCTGCCGGGGATCATCACTCTCCGTGGTAGATGGAGCTCGCACATTTGAAGGTCCAGCTTCATTATCATTGGGGGCGGTGATTGGCCCCTTGCCTCTTCCTCTTCTCCTGAAGAATCTTGGCGGCATTTTGTTAATCCTGTCAATATGGCATGAGATGACAAAACAAAAAAAAATATATGCAAAATAAAGGACAACACAAACAAAGTGGAATTTGTCCTATGTTATATGTCTAGACTCGAAAGTTTAGAATTGTGCAATTGTGTAACTGAGATTAAACACAAAAGGCTAGTGTTTAATTCACTCAGTGTTGGCTCTGATACCAACCTGTCACACCCCGATTTCCACGTGTCACCGGTGGGCCCGGTGGGGGATTATCGTGACGTGGTTGGCAACATAATAGTCAAACAACACAATATTTAATATGAACAGCGGAAGCAATTTAAAAAGATATAATACAACCGAATTTAATATTGTAATATCAAATGTCACAATATTCGGAAGTTTATCCACAGATGGATCGAAAACAAAATGAAACAATAGTTCAACAGACTTCAGGCATCTTAAGCTTGCGAGACTTCTAATGATGCTAAGGAGAAATCCCAGCCAATTACGCTTAGTACCTGCATTTAATCTTTTTGGAAAAATACGTCAGTTTACACTGGTAAATACAATCAACTGATTCATTTTGGAAAATGATTGAAAATTGATTTGGATGCACGTGGCATAAACATTTTATTTAACTTGGGAGAATTATTTAAATATATAATCTTGTGAACGAATTACATGTTCCTTGTGCATTCAGTAGCCCGGATCTTGTCCGGGTTAAAGATCAATAGACACACCACATTATTCCTTTTGTGCACTGACGGGTGTACGCCTACACCCCGCGCTTAAGTCGTGGCCATTTCGTAAAATGATGCCAGGGATATCCGGGACATGGTCATTAACCCCCCAAAGGCTTTAAGTAACAAGACTGTTTAAACGAGCCGATCAAATTATTCAATTAACCACCCAACGATGGAAGATTTGATGCCCGATCAAGCGGTATACTATATACCGTAACCCAAGCCCGTATAGGGAAAATAAGTTAAAAGTATTTACCTGAGCAAAGTATAATTCACAATAAGCAAATTGCAAGTAGCTTTTACTGGTACTCCTAATCTGGAACGAAGGTTTATAATAACCTATTAGATTCCTAACGGGTCTTTAGTTAAGCTTAAGCTTAGACCGGTTAGTTTCAAAGACACGGTTCGTACACACAATTAAGCGAAGACCGGATAGAATGTGATTTAGACCCGACAAGTTCAGAGACTTGTTTAATATGGGTATTTCATACACATTCTGGATTTTGAGATAAAACCGTTAAGGTTTGACCCGTTTAGGCTAGTTCATGCAAACTAGTTACATAAACCGAACCGAACGCGTAATAAGCGTAACGGGTAGTAATGAGAGCCATTTACAGGTTTCCTAAGTTAATATGCTTCATATATGTTGTGACATCAGTAAGATGTCTTTTATTATGCCCGAAATGAATTTAATCGCAAACTATGCCCCGTAGGGGTAGTTTGGTCATTTTAAAGGTTGTAAAAGAGTTTAAGTGTCAACCTGAGTTACAGGCCTGATGTAATCAGAAAATATACTCAATTTGCTAAGTTATATCAGTAGGTTAAAGTATATAAGTGAAATTTATCAATTATAACCAAACTATGCCCCGTAGGGGTATTTTGGTAATTTCACATAAGCCGAAAAGCTCAAAACTGAAGTCTGAGTTTAACAACCTTTGCTTACTATTAAAATATTATAATTTTCCTCAAATATCAGTAGGTATCAACCCTTGTATGTTTAAAATAGTTTTAGTACATACTATGCGTTAAAAACGCTTAAAAAAGGCGATTAGAGGCCATTTCCGGGTTTGATACATAAATCTGATATTTTTATATTTCCAGAAGGCTTAAAATAATTTATTTATCATATGTGATCAGTAGCAAAAGGTTTGGAGTCGTTTAGATATGTAAAACTCATTTTATAGCCCGTTAGGGCAAAACCGACAATTACCGGATTAAGCCTATGACTATAAGTTATGCTCAGCCTAAAATTTAATAAAAATCCAAAAATAATATATTACATCAGTGGGTAAAGATATTGATATCAAAAAGTATGTTTAAGTAGGCTATACGCTAAATACGCCGTTTAATTAACATAAAACTTTAATTTTACGCTAACGAGCATAACTCTTAACCTACACCTCAAACTAATGTCAAATTTTGTATGCAAGTTTATATATCAGTAATTAAGGTTTCTACTCTTTTACATTTCCAAAAATCACGTTTTAAAGTGAAAAGGGCATAATGGTCAACATATGAGCAATTAACGGAATCATGCATATTAATTGGATAACTAATGATCCGAGGTGTATAATCACAGAGGGTTATACTAGCATGTAACCTGGTCCAAATAAAGCTCTAAGGCATTTCTAAAACATACCATAACGGGTCAGAACTGAAAGTCAAAGTATAAGTCAAACTATGCGACTTTCGGTTCCGAACCGGGTCTAAACAGGAAATTGTCGGGTTGAACATGTTTAGACATGTCCTTACACTAATTACCAAGTTATATTAATGATCAAATAGGTTGTATGTGCTCTACATTGCTAATCATGCATAAATTGCAATTTAAACCTTCTGTTGACTTTTTAATTACACGTTTGACCCGACATTAGACCTAGTTAGAGTGGGAATCAGGGGGAACCCTTTTGAGGTTTTATTACCCACATAATTACCAACTCATAACTACTTTTGATTCGACTAATCACTGGACCATTAGTGATTAATCTTAAAGTCAACCGTTAATTACGACGGTTTGACTTTTAAGCTAAAGCTAAGCTAAAACTCAATTAAAGAAGGTTAAGCAAACTTACAAAAGTCCTAAGCTTGATTAGTGATCACTTGAGAGTGCCTTGGAGCTCCAGAAATGATCAGATGAGCAAGAATGATGGTGTGAAGACTTGTTGCAACTCAAGGGCTTTATATAACACTTTAATCACCACAAATCTTTGACACATGAGTCTACAACCCACCACAACTGATTAACACATGTCCCTAAGTGTTTAGGGGGTGCCTAGGGGTCGCACAAGATGTGAAAAATCGGTTAAAGGCGCGCATAAAGGCAATGGCAGGCAACAGCCACGAATTTCGGAACTGGGAGTCCCTCGCGTGGCGCGAGGGCCCCTCGCGTGGCGCGACGGCTTCTGCAGAAAATCTGCATTTTTTTCATTTTTGCGATTTGGTCCTTGGCTCTTCAAACTTCGATTAGGCACTTGTTTCTTGCATTATGAACCCTCATAATTGATCTATAAGGGCTTTGAAACATATACCCACTTCGTTAAGTCCCCGGTTAACTTTATTGTTACCCGAAAAGTACTAACTTTCAACGTTTACGCTTTAACCCTTTGCACACGAACTTGATCATAACTTTCTCATACGTTAACGAAACTTTACGAAATTTATATCGTGCATTCTAGTGAGCATAATTAACAGTTACAAAGCTTCAGGTTTGTTAAAAGGTCACTCAGAGGTACAACTTAAACATGTTGACACATTTAGCCCCTGTAGTTTGTAATTCCTCACTTTTAGCTTCGCATGATCCATGATTTATTCGTTTGATGATATAATCATCATGTAAGGTTAATGTACAATATATTTATTCACTGTTGACATTTATAACTCGTATATTCACATACTTTCCATGTTTGTCAACTTTAGTCCTTCTATAACATTCTTTCACACGTTCAACATATGACACGTGTCTACGCATTATAGGACGTGAATTTTCGAGGTGTTACATCAAGCCTTTTTGAATAAGTATTTCCCGCCCGCAAAGGCCTCACGTCTTAGAGATCAAATCCACTCCTTTCGCATGGAGGCTGACGAGCCTTATTACCTTGCTTGGGAGCGTTTCCAAAACCTTTGTGCTCGGGGCTCCCAGCATGGTCTTTCCGATTGGGCTTTATGTGAGAAATTTTATAACGGTCTCACTCAAGAGACTCGTGATAGGTTCAATACTAATGTGGGGGGGGGGGGGCATATGATGGGTATTCTTACTGTTGCTGAGTGTTTAGAACGTTTTGAGGCATTTGCTCAGTCTCTATCCCAATCACGATCCGATCAGCTGTATCAAAGTGGTAATTCTAATACCACTACTAGTGCACCCACCCGAGGGGTGAACCATGTCACCATGGATCCTAGTTTAGCCGCTGTTTTGGAAAACGTGACTAGGGAACTTAAGGAGATTTAGGATCAGGTAGATAAGTGTGAGTATTGTCGAGGGGGTCACGACACGAGTGCGTGTCCATTGCTTGTTGGTGAGGAGCAGGTTGATTTTGTTGGAGGAGGGTTTGGTAGAGGTCAATCTAGCGGTTTTGGTAATAATAATAATTTTGGGTCGGGTTGGCGAAGTAATAATAATAATAACTTTAATACTAATAACAATTTCCGCTCAAGTGGACCCCCTGGCTTTCAAATGGCTCAAAACCCAAATAGGGGCCAAAGTTCACTTTTTGGTGGGGGTTCAGGTGGGCAGTTCAACAAAGGGTTCAATGGGCAGGTGAAGGATGGGGGGTCAAATAACCAGGGTTAAACAGGTCAAGGTTCAAGCTATGATCTAGGGGGTAGTTTAGAAAGGATGGAGTCCATGATGAGTCAACTAATTGTTTGGGATCAAACCACTCAAAAGACCCTTAGTGAACATGACCTCATGCTTAAGAACCACCAAGCCTCCTTCCAAGACCTCCAAAGGGTCGTAGGTGACATGTCTAGGAAGCTAGAATAGAGATTACCCGGTCAGTTTACGGGTAACACCCAACCGAACCCTAATGCCCATGCTAAAGCCATTACCACTCGTAGTGGCAAGACCGTAGGAAACCCTAGAGAGGAAGAGAGAGTAGTTGATGAAGAGGGAGATGTGATAGATGAAGAGATTGAAATGGAGGCTCCCGGCAAAGTGCAAAAGAGGCTAAGCCCAGCAAGTACCGCACAGCCCGGTGAGTCTCAAGTTGAGAAGAAAGTCGTGAAAACCCCCATAGACGTTAGACCTTCACCTTTAGTAAACCATGCGTATATCCCGTTTCCCTCACGTCTTAAGAACCAAAAATACTCAAGGGAATACGGGCAATTTTTAGACATCTTCAAGCAATTGAAGATTAATCTTCCGTTTATAGAGGCACTTCAATCGATGCCTAAATACGCGAAATTCTTGAAAGATCTTCTTAGGAACAAAGAAAAGTTAGGAGGGTTGTCTAACGTCCCGTTGAATGGAGGGTGTTCGGCCGTGGTGCTAAATAAGCTTCCCGAAAAGCTTACCGATCCCGGTATTTTTACCATTCCTTGTCTATTCGGTAGCAACACCAACACTAGAGCTTTAGCCGACTTAGGTGCTAGCATCAATTTGATGCCCTTTTCTCTTTATGAGAAGCTAGACCTAGGAGAGCTTGCACCTACCCGAATGACATTATCCTTAGCCGATCGGTCCGTTAAATACCCTAGGGGTATAGTTGAGAACTTGCTAGTTAAGGTAGACAAATTCGTGTTTCCCGCCGATTTCGTAATTTTAGATATGGAAGCGGATGAGAGAGTCCCCATTATCCTTCTTCGTCCATTCTTACGTACCGCCAAAGCACTTATAGACGTCCATGAGGGTAAGATCACTCTTTGGGTCGGTGAGGAGGGAGTCACATTCGAGATAGAGCGTTCCATGAACCACCCGAATGGTTTGGATGACTATAGCGGTCCTTGTCATTCCGTCTACTTCTTAAACTCGTTTATCTCATGTGTCGACCATTGCTTAGAATATATTAGTGGTGCGGACCTAGTAGTAGGAGAGAAGGTAGAAGAGGAGGTGAAGAGTGTAGATGAAGTTGATGAGGAGGGGATTCCTTTAATTCCCGATGAGTTAGCGGTTGGTGAAGACACCACCCAACCCCCACCCTTAGAACTTAAGGTACTTCCATCTCATCTAGAGTATGCTTTCTTAGGGGAGGGTTCCGAGCTACCCATTATTATTTCATCCGCGTTAGAGAAAAGTGAGAAATTGAGGTTGTTGGATGTGTTGAGGGCCAACAAAGAGGCCATTGCATGGAGGTTGTCCGACATCAAAGGCGTAAGCCCTTCCTATTGCACCCACCGGATACTCATGGAGGATGATTATAAACCGGTGGTGCAACCCAAAAGGAGGCTTAACCCCAACATGCAAGACGTAGTGAAGAAGGAGGTTCTTAAACTCCTCGATGGGGGGATGATATATCCCATTTCTGATTCACCTTGGGTTAGTCCCACTCAGGTTTTCCCCAAGACGGGGGGGGGGGGGGGGATGACCGTTGTCATGTACGAAAAGAACGAGCTTATCCCTTCTCGCACGGTCACAGGATGGCGAGTGTGCATCGACTACCGAAAGTTGAATGATGCCACCCGTAAAGACCACTTCCCATTGCCTTTCATAGATCAAATGTTGGAGCGTCTCGCCGGTCAACAATTCTAATGTTTTCTAGACGGCTTTTTCGGTTACTTCCAGATCCCCATAGCACCGGAGGATCAGGATAAGACCACCTTCACATGCCCCTATGGCACTTACGCGTACCGACGCATACCATTTGGGTTATGTAACTCTCCGGCTACTTTTCAGCGGTGCATGGTCGCAATATTTTAGGATATGATAGAGACTTCCATGGAGGTTTTCATGGATGATTTTTCGGTATATGGTGACTCTTTTGATACATGTTTGAAGAACTTGGAGAGGATGTTGAAGCGATGCGTGGAGACGAAGCTTATGCTAAACTGGGAGAAGTGTCACTTCATAGTGACGGAAGGAATAGTGTTAGGGCATAAGATCTCTAGAGAGGGTATTGAGGTAGATCGTACGAAAATAGATACCATTAGTAGGTTACCTCCGCCCACGAGTGTGAAGTCGATTAGGAGTTTTCTAGGGCATGCGGGCTTCTATAGACGTTTTATTAGGGATTTCTCAAAAATTACTCGCCCCATGACCCGTTTGCTAGAGAAAGATGTTCCATTCGTCTTCGACGAGGAGTGTCTTAAGGCCTTCAACTTCTTGAAGGAACAGTTGGTTAGTGCACCTATTCTTATCTCGCCCGATTGGAGCTTACCCTTTGAGCTCATGTGCGATGCGAATGACTATGCCGTTGGAGCGGTATTAGGACAAAGAAATGATAAGCACTTCCACCCTATATACTACGCGAGCAAAACGCTCAATGATGCTCAAGAAAACTACACTACCACGGAGAAAGAGCTTTTAGCCGTAGTTTTCGCTTTTGATAAATTCCGCTCGTACCTCGTTTTATCCAAGACAATTGGTTTCACCGACCACTCCGCGTTACGTTTTCTTTTTCAAAAGAAAGACGCTAAACCCCGACTCATTTGGTGGATTCTGTTGCTTAGTGAGTTCGATATTGAGATTAGGGACAAGAGAGGGGCCGAGAATGTGGCGGCCGATCATTTATCGCGTCTAGAGGATCCCAAGAGAGAAGAGATTCATGAAGAGGAGATTGGAGACACGTTCCCTCATGAATCTATAGAGTTTGTTGAGGCCGAGAAAGAAGGATTGCCATGGTTTTGTGACTTAGCGAATTATCTCTCTAGTGGCAATGTTGTGAGAGGGATGTCCACACAACAAAAGAAGCGTTTAATTAGCGAGGCGAGAAAGTATGTGTGTGATGACCCTTTTCTTTTCCGAATAGGGGGAGATAGGGTCCTTAGACGTTGTGTGTCAAGAGAAGAGGGGTGGAACATCATAAAGCATGTGCATGAAGGCCTCACAGGAGGACATCATGGTGCACACACCACCGCCCAAAAGGTATTCGATAGTGGTTTTTATTGGCCTACCGTTCTTAGAGATGCTGATGAGTTTGTGAAGATGTGTGATGCATGTCAACGAACCGGCAATATTTCCGCCAAAGATGAGATGCCTCAAAACCCCATACAAGTAGTGGAGGTTTTTGACGTTTGGGGCATCGATTTCATGGGACCCTTCCCAAACTCCAAGGGAAATCGTTATATACTCGTGGCGATCGACTATGTGTCTAAATGGGTTGAGGCTCAAGCTCTTTCCACAAACGAAGCCCGAGTAGTCTTGAAATTTCTCAAAAAGCTCTTTCCCGATTCGGGACTCCTAAAGCCTTAATTAGTGACCGTGGCACTCAGTTTTGCAACGCATTGATGGAGAAATTGCTTGCACGCTACGGTGTCACTCATCGTTTGTCTACCGCATATCATCCACAAACAAGTGGACAAGTGGAGAATGCGAATCGCGGTATTAAACGAATCTTAGAGAAAATAGTTGGTAAAAGTCGGAAAGATTGGTCTGACAAGCTAGACGATGCATTGTGGGCGTTTAGAACCGCCTACAAGATGCCTTTAGGAACCACACCATTTATGATCGTCTATGGAAAAGCTTGTCACCTTCCCGTAGAATTAGAGCATAGAGCGCATTGGGCTTTGAAAACCGTTAACTTAGACATAACCGAAGCCGCTAGGAAGCGTTTCTTTCAAATTCATGAGCTTGAAGAGCTTAGGGAGACGACGTATGCTCGATCATTGGGAATCAAAGAGAAAACGAAGTTGTTACATGATAGAAGGTTGAGAAAAGTGAAGGAGTTTAGCAAAGGCGACAAAGTGCTTCTCTACAACTCGAGATTGAAGCTTTTTGCGGGTAAGTTGAAATCGAAGTGGTCGGGACCTTATATGGTTCACTATGTGTTTCCGTATGGAGCGGTGGAAATCATGGATGAGAAGGATGGCCGTACTTGGAAGGTGAATGGTCATCGTTTGAAACATTACGTTGGAGGAGCAATAAATAAGGATGAGAGGGATGAAACTCCTCTCGAAATCCCACCTAAAGCCGCCAATTAGTGTTTTGGGAGGAAATCCCAAGTGTAGAGTTTGTACCGTTTGTAATTCCATTAGTCTCGTATTTTTTCATATATTTCGTATTTTTCGTGTTTGTGAGTGATTTTACAGGAATCGTACCGTGGAAGAGCTGAATTGGTAAAGAAAACGACATCCCAGGTAAGTTTATCTGACACTTAGAAAATTTTTGGGAGGTTTGGATGTTTGGGAAAAAGTTAGAAAAAAATTCGAAGGCATGAGAGCATCAAATTTTCGCAACATTCTGTGAAAATCGGGCCTAGGCGTGACGCCTAGCCCCTACGCGCGACGTCTAGCCAACACAGTTCAAAACAATTATTTTGGGAGGCGCCGCGTGACGCCTAGCCCCTACGCGCTACGCCATCCCCTCTATTGACCTGGTTCGTTTGACCCGCCATTTAACTTTACCCGGTTCATCTTTGAACCCATTGTTAAACCTCCTAAAGACCTACCAGCTACCCCACTCATCCCAAAAGTCTTTCTTTCCCCTACAACTACCGCCGAAACCCTTCCCCACCATTTTTGTTTCTCCATTACATCTCCATCACCCCACTAAACCACCACCGTTTTCTGCGATCCGACCACACACGTGATCGGATCCATCCGCCGAACACCACCCCCATATAAAATCTACCATCCGGATGCCATAGAGGTCTGATTCGGGACGTACATTGCTCAAAACTTTCATCTTTTTCTTGCACGTTCATCGATTCAGGTATGCGTTCTTGTTTCAATTCTCTCATATATGTGTTTAGTCTTAGGTATTTTGATCTTCGTAGGTGTGTCGAGTCAGTCCGGTGCGGCTGTTGAGTCTCTGTTGGGTGTGTGTCGGTTCAATTGAGTCCGGTTGCTTAGAGTCTGTTGCTTAGAGTCCGGTTGAGTTTTAGGTTGCGTTGTTTAGTCCGTGTCGAATCCAATTTTGTTTGTAGTGTCTATTTTAATAGTCAGGTTAGTCGAGTCTACGGGTTGAGTCATCTGAGGGTTTTGTAGTCGAGTCAGGTCGGGTTTTGTGAGTTGTCAAGTCTGTTGATTCCAGGACAGTTAGTAGTCGATTCAATGTTGCGTTATGTGGTTCGTTTCAGAATAGTTACTGGAGGATTGTTAGAGGGTACGGGCGGCTCGGGTTGGTTTGATTTGATTTGCTTGGGATTTTGTGGGCATATTTGATATAGGCATAGTAAAGCTCAAGTGTGGGGATACGAGTCACACTTTTTCATTCAACAACGTGATTTTTAATAACTTTGCAGCTCGTATCCGTTGCTTCCACATTTAGCTTTGTTTGATAATGTTTTGGCACTTGGGATTGCTCGAAGGCGAGCAAAGTGCCGGGAGAGGGTATGATCCTAATTTTGGTTGTATTTTGCGTCTTAGTGTCGAGTTTTGCGTCGTTAGCGTCGGTTATGTGGTACGAGTCATTTTGGTGTGTTTAGAGTCTTATTATAGTCGTATTGTTGCATCACTTGATTACTAAACCGGTTTGCTCGTACTCAATCTCCATTCGGGCGGAGTTCGGTTTGTTTTTAAGTTGTTTTAAGATAGAGTTATTCGGTTTCAAACAACGGCCGCGAACGAAATGCTATACAGCCGTCATTTGAATATATATAAAAATTAAAAAAAAATTAAAAACACCAAAAATAGTTTGTGATTACTGACACTCTGCATTGTTTTTCTTGTCAAAATTTTTCGTGTTTTGTAGAAACATGCCAGGTGAAGGCTCATCCTTTAACCCAAGGAAAAGGAAGATCCGATATTGTGGAAACGATAGGAGAGTGTATTCTCGAGTTGAGAGGCTAGTCGATCACCCAGTCTTGGATTTTGAAGAAGACAGTGAAGAAAGGGAAAAACTAGTGAAATATGTGCCAACCAATATGTTAGAGCATCGCACGATTGATTGGGAATGGTTGAAAGGAATGGGAGCTAGTGACCGTGTAACGGAATTGCTGGGGCCAAGACTGAGAGCGGCAATGGATTGCCATTGGCCACAGTATATGGAGCTGCACTTGAGTTTCACTGTACTTGTCATCATAAAGAGGGTACTTTTGCTGAGAAAAATTCGGTTTCATTCTCATTGGGCAGGAATTTGTATGAGATGAGTATTACTCAGTTTTGAGTGGCTTTGGGTTTCTACACTGCTGAGGAGGTGCAGACGGATGAGTTTGTTAATGGGTTAAGGGGTGTGTACAATCATGCTAGGCCAAATTGTTTGGGTGCGGAGGATTTGGCTAGATTTTGGGAGACAATT
This sequence comes from Helianthus tuberosus, assembly GCA_030545235.1. Classification (NCBI taxonomy): domain Eukaryota; kingdom Viridiplantae; phylum Streptophyta; class Magnoliopsida; order Asterales; family Asteraceae; genus Helianthus; species Helianthus tuberosus. The sequence continues at coordinate 173,202,218 of CM060442.1, forward strand.
GCGACCCAACCGTTCGCCAACACGAACCTTATCTCATCGGTTCGTGATCCGATATATAGGTATATTCTGAAGGCATTGGCGACTACGGTTATAGCAAGAAAGTCGAGTAATACGGCTAATTGGTTGGATATTTTTGCTTTGATGTGTATGGTGGAGAAAAGGAATTGGAACTTGGCGAGTTTCTTCGCATGGTCGTGCAATCGACCTCGTAGGGGAGGAAAACGGGCTGCGATGGATCTTGGGCCAAACATTGCTAGGTTGGCAAAGAATTTACGGGCTCTCACAAAATATAAGTTGGAGCAAATGAGAGAGAATTGTGAAACGACTTACTGGAGTATTGGGGATCTACAGTTAGCGGGTGTTCTGACATCTTCGGACCCCCCGGAATGGAATTTCTCACATGGTGCTCCTCCGCCACGACAGCCGGTACCTCGGCAGAGGCGTGAGTTCCCCGCTCCACAGCACCCACTTCAACAGCCACGACCTAACCCATTCACGCCTGAAGCTGCTTATGACCTGACCCAGCAGCGACTCGATCAGCTAGAGAACAGAATGAGAGTTGATCATCAGTGGACGATGCAGAGCCTTAGGTATATGATGTCAGGTATGAGACTAGATGTTCCTCCACCTTTTTCCTGTTTACTTCCTCCACCACAGTATGGAGGTGAGTAGTAGACTCCGTACGTCTATGGACAGTATCCGGGGTACGATCAGTGGGGTGGACAGAGTGGTTATAGCTATGGTGGACAGTACGGATGGCAGCAGGCTGGAGGCTCGGGAGTGCAGCATATGGAGGAGGAGTCAGATGAGGAGTGATGGAGACAGACTGGAGCAGCATATATCCTTTCATGTTTATTTTATTTTATGCTGTTTTAGTAGTTCGATTTGGTTGTATCAGTAGGACACATATTTTTATTTTTCAGTTGAACTTCGGTTGTTGGTACGTTGAACGTTTGGTAGTAGTTTGCTTGGTATGGTATGTTTGCTTTAGGTTGATGATTGGAGCCGCTTTCCGTTCGTGTGAGAGAGAGTTTGGTATTGTTTGCTGAGCACGTTCGGTATTGGAGGGCTTATGTGGAAATGACTGGCACTTTGACAGTCTCACATACGCAGCTAAGTCGTTTCCCTTTTGTTGTTGTTGTTGTGTATTTTTTATTTATTTCGTATGCAATTTTTATTTTTAGATAGTTGTTGAGTCGTATTTCCATATCTGCATTAGGGACAATGCAATCTTTAAGTGTGGGGATGGGATACTTGTAAATAATCGAGTCTTAAATATGAAAAACACAAAAAAAAAAAAAAAAAAAAAAAATCAAAAATACAAAAAAAATTAGAAAATTTTGAAAAATAAAAAAAAATTGAAAAATCAGAAAATGTCCTTCGTTATAAGAAGTTTGCAAAATTAACACAGAAAATGATAGAAAAGATGAATTTTTGCTCGGGGTCGAATAATAATAATAAGAGAATAAAATAAGTCGAGCTTGCGTCTAGTTAGGGATATGTGGATAGGCCCGGGTTTGGTTTTAAGTCCCCTTTGAGTTAATATACCTTAATTGTCGGTCTGCTAGTGGGTTTTCATCTTGGAGATATGGGAAACTAAAACTGCCAATAAAAGTATAAGGGGCACCGTTATAAGTTAAAACCGTTAGAGTTTGGGGTCATGCGAAAAAAAATAGAATAAAAAGTGAGCTAGAAACTAAATGAAAGTAATGCATTCCTATGTAGTTTGGGTTGGGGATAGCGACTCTACAACCGAATTACCGCTAGGGTGTGTGAAATCGACTGTGCAAAGAAAGAAAAAAGTACCGAAATCTAAGTAATCTGTGGTTGGGGATAGCGACTCTACAGCCGGATTGCCTCTTGATTAGGGAAAGCATCGTCTAGACTCACGGAAAGAAAAAAAGAAAAAAAATGGAAAAAAAATTTGATTGTAAACTCTCTTGGTTTTGATATAAGACGGTTGGGAATTGGTCCAGTGATCGTTCCTTTAGTCCTATAAGCTTGAGGTGGGAGTAGGTGGACCGTTGATTCTAGCGTGAGGCCCTAGGTAGATTGACCGCACTTAAATTAAAATCGCATGATAAGGGCTTAGGACCGGAATTGGGTTTAAGGGGACAAGTATATTCGCAATCGCGGCTAACGCAAGCCTTGGTTTTAATTAAATATACCTATGCTTTTGACCCGAGTGATTAGTCATCTATGATTCCGTTGCATAATTCTTTTTCGAGGACGAAAAAAGAGTAAGTGTGGGGATGTTTGATGTACTGCAAAGTACATATGTTTATAGTGTATATTTTGGTCAGTTTTCTGTTATTTTGAGTCTAGTTTAGGTTAGAATTTTGATATTGCTGACGTTAAGTTTTGATTTCAGGTCCCGTAGCTTAAAGTGATGAAAAACGAGTCGAAACGAGCAGTTTGGAGGAAAAACGGGATTCGAACGCGAGTTGGAAAGCTGGAAATCAAGAAAATAATAAAATAATCATCAATGGAGGCGCCGCGTGACGCCTAGGTCCCTCACGTCACGCCTAACCCCTAAATCTCAGATCTGGTGATTAACAACTAGGGTTTTGAAGGGAATTTCCAAGAAAAAACTAAGGACAACCCTAATTTCGAAAATTAGACATCTTTGGGCAAACTTGGAGCATTCTTGGAGAATAATCGGAGATCTCAAGGCTTTGGAATCATTGGTACGAGTCAAGGGCGAAGAATCGAAGGATCTATCGGGTTTTCTTATCCCTTGTTTTGTCGATTTCTTTTGTTGAAACTTGTTACAATGAATTCATGTTTAGACATCTTTGTTTTGTTTTCACTTATTGAGATGCTTGGCTAAATTTATAAACCACCTAGACTGGATGAATGGATTAATATAAAGTTTTTACCGGTTTTGTTTTTTGCATGATTATTATGGATTGATTGTGTTTAGTAAGCGGTTTGATTTAATGATTTGATGTGTATGCATGCTTTGAGTTGGTTTATTGTTATTATTTGCTTCATATGATTCTTAGTGACGGTCTATATTACAACATAGAGTCATATTAGGGTTTAGGATTTCGGTGAGTGTCTATATCACATAAGAAAACCTTAACTCTTTAGGGAGAATTGCGCAATAACCCCTAGAAGTAATTGGTAATAATCTGCTAAGTCTTAGTGTTCTACTAGTCCTAATACCTGGAAAGTGAGGGGCAATTGGTAGGTCTTACCCGTCGAATTGCTTTAGATAGTCATTGGAAAAGGTCATGTCTTGGTTTACCTGTCGGTTTTATTAGTCTATCAAGTCAAATTGATTACTTCAAACTACCCTAGATCTATGATCGGAAAAGAGTAGGTCAACATTAGGGTACTTACACAATAATTAGACAACTGGGAAGGCGTCTAATAACCGGTAGGATTAACGGCCTAGGTAGTTCCACAGGTTTCTCCTTGAGAAGGGTCGAGGGGCTTAGTTGGTTCTTAATAGGTTTAGTACTTTAAGATCCCGATTCCATAATTCATGTATTTAACTTAATCGGTAATTCTTTAAAAGTGATCCAGGATTCTTGTCTAGGTGGTCTTGTTCTCATATAAGGAAAGTCCTCAGTCTTTATTCGTATTTAGTCTAGTTTTAGTTAATTCAGTAGTTTAATATAGATTTCCTAGATTTTCCGTAACCCCCCCCCCCCAAAACAATTAAACAAGTTAAGTCGTGTCTGTCAGTGTCTATTAGAGTCTAGTTTAAGTGATACATAGAGTCCTGTGGTTCGATATCCGGACTTCCTAGGTTATACTACATTGATCGGTACACTTGCCGATTGTGTGGTTTTAGGTCGAGTCTAGAATTAAAACTTTATAGTGTCTAGTTTAGAGAGTCTAATATAGTTAATTTTTATAGTCTGTTTAGCACACATCAGATTCCATGTATCTCGACCCATGACCACTCCAGTCTTCCAGACAGCAAGTTCCATGATATAACCCTACAGACCTGCAAGCATGCAGACAAGTGTTTCAGACGACGCTGGTGAGTTCAAAGTTTAGTTAACGCGTTTAGTTACGAGTTTCCAGTTTAAAACATTTCATTGATTCGTTGTTAATCACACACTTACCGCCAATGGCTCCAGATTATTTGCCCTGACCTTCATTGCCTCTATCGTAGCAATGGTCAAGATTGGGGTCATTAGTTCACTCCCGTCCTCCTTGGTACGGTGTGAGGGTGCCAAACCTAAATAGCACTATAAACTAATACCCCGTTGCCTCCCCGGCAACAATCGGTAGAAGGGACTTGAGTGATAGATATACGTGTATTAACCAACAACCCAATAACCCGACGTTCCTCCCCGGAATGTTTACCAGATGTCCCTCCCCGGGACGCATGCTTGGAAAAAGAGCAGTGAACTCACCATGGTTTGCTCGGTATGACTAGATATTCGTTCACACTTAATCAATCAAAGCCTACATATTCACGATATGTAATCAGTTTACATTCACAAGGTTCACGTATAAATTGAAATCATAGTGTGCACTCAAGCAACGATCACCGAATAATACATAGCGGTTATTCAACTTATACCATTCCACAATTCAAATGTATGTTTCACAATGGTACTTAACAGTTAAGTGTACTACTCATAACAAACAAATCATGTTTCCTCAGGTAACATTTATATCGTTAACAAGCAGTGATAGGATTTCATCAACATAATTATTCATATCATTCATTGTTATTCGTGGTCGAACCTCAGTCTATTGTGAGCTATCCATCAAATATTTCGCCGACAAGAAGGTGGCGAAACACCTGAGTATTTCGTCGACATGAGGGTGGCGAAACACCTGAGTGTTTCGTCGACATGAGGGTGGCAAAACACCTGAGTGTTTCGTCATCATGCAGTTTCGTCACAATACCAGTTCATCTTGCACACACAGAAACCCTAATCATCATGCCATACATTAACATCGCTATTATTAGCTAAGTCATACAAATGGATATTGTTTACACACTAGCATACTTGCTTCCTAAGTCTTGATTTGATCACTCATGGTTAACTTCCTAGATCACTATACACATCAGTCAACATAGCACCCTCGTTTTAACAATTCATCTTTTTATTTTCGCACTAAATAACATCAGACTTTAATAATTCATTAAACATTAACATTGTGTTACTCTATTCCATCGATCAACATCAATTGACATCGTACTATCACATACACTTCAATATCATATCAAATCACTTTGTTAATCTTAAACATTTACCCAAACCCTATCATATTAATTCTCTGTATCCATAAGATTTAACCACCCATCCTAATTCATGCGCAAATTCAAGACTACTCATACAAGTTAACATCAAGCTTGCACTCAACAACAAAATCGACAAGAATTAGAATCAGTAGTTCATCACTAACCGAGGGATTGAAGAGAGTATGCTGGAGCGATGAAGATGATGTTTCGAGAAGGAGGGCTTGCCAAAAGGAACTGCCGTCGAAGGTCTTTGGGCAACTAGGGTTTGCAATAGTGTGGAGGGAATTGTATGCTCCCTTTCCTGATAACGCATATACAAGATCGCAGGGGATGGGTTGGGCTCCTATCGATTTAGGCCTGATGGCGAGTGTGTGTATGTGGGTCGAGAAGGAGAACTGGGCCGAAGCCCTTAACGGCGAAAGACCACATATGACGAAACACATATGTTTCGTCGAGTCATGGGTGGCGAAAGGTATTTTTGAAAAAGTGAGAGGTGACGAAGAATTATACATAAACTCAAATTATTAAACTCTAATTAAACTATATGTAACTAACACAAATAATAATCAAGCATTACACACAATCATTAATCATCGAGATAAACAGCACAGACACCACGTAAACCAATATTGTAGAAACAGGATTTCGAAGTCAATGATGTGTGAAATCTCGGGTTATCACAGTACCGGTATTCAATTTAACTTTTTTTGTAAATCCTATTGAAAATGGATATCGTGTCGTTATGAACGTATACCTGACCAAATGACATCGGTATTGGTATCCGTATTCATTTCTATGGTTTTTTCTTTCGATAACCGACACCATATCACTATTGTACTGTACCATACCGAGCCGAACCAAACAACATCGGTACCAGTACTCGTATTAGTTTTTATGGTTTTCGGTTTCGGTAATATTTCTTTTTATACAACTCTGTTTGCGAACTACTACCAATATCGTTACGAACTGAACCAATGCCATCCGAACAATATCGGTATCGGTACCATGTTTGTTTTTATGGTATTCGGTCAATGTAAAACATGTGTTGATTGCTACACCGAATGCATGTATCGTACCGATACAGAAATGAGAATCGATAACGACTAAAATCCCGTCGCGAAGCTAGGGGGAAATCAACTAGTTAACTTTATTTTCTTACATGGATCATTTTTTAACATATTATATATTGTGGGCCCACCCTCAGTTTATGTTGTTCTCCATCTTCATCATCGCCACCCACAGTTTTCTTCGACACCGCGGACTCGCCACCCACCACCACTGTCTAAACCTCGAACTTCGGTACTCGCTGCCCAACACAAACTTCTTCTTTTTTGTTCCAAGTTCAATGATCATGCAAGACACTTTACTCTTACCCTACGTATACAAACACAACTCTAAACACCCAGGTGAGACTTAAAAGCTTGTGGGTGGACGTTAGAATAACGAAGATACCATTTCACCATCTACTTTTCTATACATTATGACCGTCGACCCATCAAGATCCGTTCAGTGTACCCACTAATGGGCCACCGATAATTTCTCCATCGGTGATTCAACAAAAAAACGAAGCGCAGTCCACTAGTCATGTACCTGATTCCAAGCGAACTTCACCGCCGCCTAAACTAGTTCCACCACCGCTGCCTTCGCAGCCACCACCACCTTCAACGCCACCTACACAACAAAAGATGATGGGGATTTCTATGGTGAAACAATCTTACAAGCAATAAGTGGCATTAACGAAATCAAGGACTTTAAATCGTAAGATAATCAGTGGCATTGTAAAAGAAACCCAATCAAAGGAAGTAAACAACAATGGGTTGCAGCTGATGATCCTGACGGGAATACCTCCAGTTGTAAAGGGAAACAAAGTATTTGATCCAATAACACAGTCATTATACGTTAATTATTTAATATTAATATGAATGGACAAAAATACCATCACTCTCTCCGTTAGAAATGAACGGCAACTAGCCCTAATACCCTAATGTGTTACAAAATCAAAACCACAAAAGCTTACCTGTTACATAAAACCTTAATACTTACCGGTATTACTTTTGGTAAACCACAAGGATTATGTGTAGTCAACTCTAAGATTTAAAATGAAATTTAAAGGTTCGTATTTGTTCTCTCTTTTAAAATTATAGTTTTTTAATAGCTTTGTCCTAGTATATATGTACATCAATGTTCTTAGCTGTTTTTATGTGTGTACGTGTAGTATATATATGTACAAATATGTACACCGAAGAAGATGATTGTTTTGAACATGGTCTGATAATGTACATATATGTACATACGTGTTTCTTGAACAAGTTTTGATAATGTACATACATGTGAAAACTTGTATGATCAAGCCCAGCAACATCTTTAATATGCTATTTAACAAATCTATTAATTGGAGAGAGAGAACAAAAGTTGATTGGGATTTCTCCTGTGAAACCGTCTTGCAAGCAACAAGTGAATATCCATTGGGAATAGCCCAATGGTGTTGGTGAGTTAGATAAGGTGTAGAATAGGTGGAGGTCATGGGTTCAATCCCCATGGCATGCAAGTTTAGCCATTGAAAAAAAAAAGCAACAAGTGACACTAACGGAATCAAGGAGTATACATCATAAGATAATTAGTGGAACTCTAAAAGAAAAGCCACCTGAGGAAGTAAACAACAATGGGTTGAAGCTGATGATCAAAGTATTGGATCCAAAATATGTTATTTATTTAAGGCTTTGGTTATCCACACATCCCCCTCAATTTATCCACACATCCCCTAACACTATACACCCCTCATTGCCCTATACGCCTGAAAATGGACCCACCTGATAAGCCCCTCATTGCCCTATACGTTTACTTTTTGGTTACGTTTTCACACATCCTATTAATTGTCAATGATTGGGTGTCAGCCAATGATTGCCCAATCATTGGCTCTTTTGTGTGGAATAAATTTGAAGGGTATGGAGGGTTTTCAAGTGAGTGAAATATTATTTAAAAAAAAAACTTTATATATTTTTTTAAATTGTTGTTAAAATAAAAAAATAAACATTTATATTTATTATTATTTATTGTTATAAAAGGAAGGTATATAAATTTTATTTTTTATTTAATATATTTAGAAAAATGACAACATTTTTATTTATTAATTATTATTATAAAACATCAACATTTTTTTAATTAGTATTATAAAACTTCTACATTTTTTATCAAGTGTTAGTATAAAACGTCAACATTTTTTTTAATTAGTATTATAAAACGTCAACATTTTTTTAATTAGTATTATAAAACTTCTACATTTTTTTTATCAAGTGTTAGTATAAAACGTCAACATTTTTTTTAATTAGTATTATAAAACTTCTACATTTTTTTATCAAGTGTTATTATAAAAACGTCAAATTCTCTATAATCCATAACGCAAATGTAAGTGAACATTGTTTGATAAAATAACACAAAACACAACACTTTCATACAAAATGTAATACAATACATAGCCGAAAACCTAAACCCTACACACTAAATCGCTAACTATTACATATTATTACTTAGATTCACACGAACCCGTTGTGTATCTGAATCAGGTTCTCAAACAAACCGTGAAATCGAACAGTTTCTTCGTACAACTGTGGCTAATGGAAATGCATGAAAAATATGATGAAGAAGTTGATTCTCGATTTGATGAACCAGTTCTTATGACAAACCCTTCATCAATTGAGATTTTAAATACAAGGCAATGTCGTGAGTTGGGAATAGAATCGGTTAGTTCATCACGCGTCTGAACCGGCTTTTAAACCGGACGGAATCTACGAAGAAACTGTTCGATTTCACGGTTTGTTTGAGAACCTGATTCAGATACACAACGGTCTCTTTGCTTCGTATGTAAAGAACTATTTGTGTATGCATTCTTTTGGTTGTTAACTACCAAAAGAATGCATACACAAATAGTTCTAGTGGACGAAGCAAAGAGACCGTTGTGTATTTGAATCAGGTTCTCAAACAAACCGTGAAATCGAGCAGTTTCTTCGTAGATTCCGTCCGATTTAAAAGCCGGTTCAGACGCGTGATGAACTAACCGATTCTATTCCCAACTCACGACATTGCCTTGTATTTAAAATCTCAATTGATGAAGGGTTTGTCATAAGAACAGGTTCATCAAATCGAGAATCAACTTCTTCATCATATTTTTCATGCATTTCCATTAGCCACAGTTGTACGAAGAAACTGTTCGATTTCACGGTTTGTTTGAGAACATGATTCAGATACACAACGGGTTCGTGTGAATCTAAGTAATAATATGTAATACCACAACCCACCACCTCACCAACGTAAACCTTAACAAACCAACAACACAGCCCACCACCCACAAACACCACAGGCTACCACCCATAACACAATACCACCACAGCCACCACCGTCAACCACCACAACCCACCACCTCAACCACCACAGCCCACCACCTCACTGCCGTCAATCTTAACAAACCAACACCACAACCACCGTCAACCACCACCTAACCACCCACAAACACCACAGCCCACCACCCACAAAACAACACAACCACAACCACAACCGTCAACCACAAAAACCCACCACCCCAACACCAATATACCCGACCAAAATAAACCACAAAAATCAAAGAAAGAATGAAAATTAAACATAAAAATACGGAATACGAACTAACCTTAAATACTCCGAGCGTATGAAGAGATACGAGAGCGATAACAATACGAGAGACAAAGAATCTGTGCGTGTGTGTACTTCCGGATCTTCATCGTGTGGTCCAACGTTGTCTCGTGTGGTCCAAGACCTTTTTGGGTATATAGTTGGGTGTATATACGTCAAAGAGCAGGCTCCTTGCTAAATAAGTCAAACAAAAAGAACATCTACGGCCCTCATTGATCTATATGACGCGTATGTATTTAATTTTTGAAAAAGTTGTCAGTCTATACCGCCCTCATTGATCTATAAGGGGCTTATGAATTTAATTTTTCTGAAAAGGTGTCAGCGTATACGACCGTATAGGTCAATGTGAGGCATATACACCACCTATCTTTTTGTTATACGGACCTCATAGCACTATGTGAGGCATATGTATTTACTTTTTCTGAAAAAGTGGTTAGATTTTGTACTTTATACGCGTCTCATTGTGCTATGAGCGGCGTATTGAGTCTTTTTTTTCTAAACAAATACTATTACGTACGAGAAAGTGTAATCCATATCCATCTTGACATTCACAATGGTTATTTGTAGATGTGGAAGGCAAGCTGGGATAAAAACATCTTGGACGGATATTAATCCCGGGCGTCAATTTTGCACCTGCTCTCAATTGGTATGTACTTTAAGCACTACTACCTCTGTCCCATTAAAATTGTCATATTTTTGAATTTTCAAAGTCTTTAATGGGACGTATTTTTTACACTTAGAAACACTAACTCGCCTTCGGTTTCAGCGTTCTCGGTGCAAATTCTTTGCGTGGATCGACCCTCCCATGTGTCCTCGGGCAGTTCAAGTCATCCGAGGTTTGCTGGATACGAAAGCAGTACTTGAAGAAGAACTCAAGCATTTGAAAGAGGAGGTTCGAATGTATAAAGAGCAAGTAGCAGAAATGGAAAATAAAAATTCAAGGGTCATTCGTAAGAGGGACACCTGTTTGATAATCTGTTGGATTTTGTTTTTTTTGTCCGTATTTGTATTTGTCGTTAGCCGTATTTAAGTTTATGCAACTTATGTAAACGAATGTAATGACTCTCGTATTTTGGTGATTTAGCGGAATGTTATGTCTTGAGAGTTTATGCAACTTATAATAATAAAACATATGCACATTTAAAAAAACGGGTCGGGCCGGGGGTCGGGTAGGGTTTTTGACCCATGACGATATTTTATGAAATGAATTTTGTGTATTATAAAATGTCAAATTTTTTATTTATCAATTATTATTATGTATTTAATTATTTTTCACTTGTCATTTATTAACCATAACGCAATAAATACACGAAACATCGTTTTATATTAATAAACAAAACATGTCATTTTAATACAAAATGTAACGACTAAACCCTGAACCCTAAATCGCTAACTGTTACATATTATTAAATTCTTGCAAACTGTATCGGTTATTCAGATCTCTATTCGGTCACCATATTGTTGCTATCAAGTTTAAGGATGCGTTCCACGGTAAACGTGCTTTCCGCTTCCCCATTACCACATGAAGAACCTCCGACCTGATCTGGCGCTCCCTCGTTGCAGAAGAATTCTCAGTAACCGGTTCCACAGCATGAAGAACCAATCCATACAGAAGGAGTTCTCCCTCGAGGTTGCTGACGCAGAAGCATTGTAGTTGGTGGAGGTTCCAAGACATTCCAGCTAACCCTCATAGTCACCGGTAAATATCTACTTCCACCGTCACAGATTGTGAGTGCAGAAGCATTGTCGTTGGTGGACGTTCCGGTACATGAATCTGGAATACGAACACAGTTAAGCGTTTGAATCTAAAATACGAACGCAGTGTACTTCTCCATAAGGATTACGCTACCACCACCGTCAAAACACCGACTTTCGATATCCTGTTAATAAAACATACAATTATAGCATTAGACCCGACATCTGAAAATATATTGTTAAAAATAATAAATATAATAATAAAAATAACATATGCACACTTAAAAAAAACGATGATATAAGTCTAGACCCGACAAACGTGTCGGGCCGGGAGTCGGGTAGGGTTACGCTACCACCACCACCACCACAGCCGTCAATCACCACCACCACCACCACCACCACCACAACCACCACCACCACCACCACAACCGTCAATCACCACCACTACCACCACCATAGCCGTCAATCACCACAACCACCACAACCACCACCACCACACCATAACCACTACCACCACTACCACCACCACCACAACCACCACCACCACCACAGCTGTCAATCACCACCACCACCACAACCACCACCACCACAGCCATCAATCACCACCACCACCACCACAACCACAACCACCACCACCACCACCACAGCCGTCAATCACCACCGCCGTCATTCCTCACCACAGTCAATCCCCCACCTTCGTCAATCCCCACCGCCACCAATCCCCCACCGCCGTCAATCCCCCACCACCGTCAAACCCAACACCACCACAAACGGCGGAAATAAAACCAAAAATTAAAAAAAGGTTGAAGATTAAGCAATAACATTTGGAATACAAACTAACCTTCATCGTGTGGTCCAAAGTTTGTCTTGTGAAAATCGTGTAGTCCAGAGCGTTTGTGTGTGTATTCTTGGTGTTTTAGTGTGTGAGTTTTCAAAATTTAGATCTAGTTTACCCCTTTATCGAAGTTGGAAAAGTGTTTGTGTTCAATGAGAGTCGTATGGTTCAATGAGCACCTTATAGGAGTTGTTGGGTTTGAAGACGAAGTTAAAGCGTATGAAGTGTATAAAGGATATACTATAACCAATTTATCAGCTCCTGTACATGAGGATAAACTGGTTAAGGCTTGTGTGTTCTATGCGAAATGTGCGAGTTCGAAACCCTGGGGAGGCCGGTCCGATACAGAAGGACCCCTCCCTTTTTTATTTGTGTAATTCTAATTTTTCAAATCCAAGTGTATAAAGGATATACTATAACCAATTTATCAGCTCCTGTACAGGAGGATAAATTGGTTAAGGCTTGCGTGTTCTATGCGAATTTTGCGAGTTCGAAACCCATGGGAGGCTGGTCCGATACAGAAGGACCCCTCCCTTTTTTATTTGTGTAATTCTAATTTTTCAAATCCAAGTGTATAAAGGATATACTATAACCAGTTTATCAGCTCTTGTACAGGAGGATAAACTGGTTAAGGCTTGTGTGTTCTATGCGAAGTGTACGAGTTCGAAACCCATGGGAGGCCGGTCCGATACAGAAGGACCCCTCCCCTTTTTATTTGTGTAATTATAATTTTTCAAATCCAGTCCCTGAGGTTTGTTTTGCACAAGAACAGTCCTTGCTCAGTTATTAAAAACTAACTGTAATTCTAATTTTTCAAATCTAGTCCCTGGAATTCTTATAACCGTTTATACCCCTTCTGCACATGGTTAGCATTTTAAAAAAGACCAATATACCCCTTCGTTAGAAGAATCCCAATACCTATGGAACCCGGATTGAACAAGCAATGAACCTTATAAACATGACAATACAGCTTTAAAATCCAAAAAAACCAACATAGATGCTGATAATAAAATATTAAACATGTTACCATCCATACATGCTGATAAAAGATTAAACGTTTATACAAAAACAACCGGGCATACAACAAAACATAAATAACAAAAGAGGAATAAATATTTGTTCGTACAACCACATTAAACCCAAAATACAACCAAACGAAACAGATAAATACTACTCCTAAGCCATTTCCTCGTCACTGTCATCAGAACCACTATCATAACATGTCAACTACATCTGCGTGTCAGACGGAAGGGCCGGCTTCCGAGCCAGACCCCGGATACACTCGTGGTTGTGGCGGGTCTCGAACCGGCAACCTCGCTTCGGTACGCCTATCAGCCTCGCTAGCCATCATCCACTCCATCATATCCTCCATCCGGTCCATCCGCCGATCCTGCAGCGCCAACCTCCCCATCACAGCCGTCTGACCCGCCATAAGCCTCTCGAGGAGACGCTGAGTGGACTGAGGCAACGTCACCGCATGATAGACGCGCCGAGGATGCTGTGGCGGCTCCTGCGGATGCCCCTGCTCAACCTCAGGCTCGACGTCACCCTCTCCAATAGGCTCGTCAATAACATGAGGCATATCCACCTCCGCAGCCTCCAGCAGATGTTGATGTACTAACGGCTGGGCTACGAAAATTTGATCGTCCAAACCAATAAACCGATAACCAATGCCCGGAAAGTTCACCGCCAAGTTCATCCCTCTCATCGTCCTAATACCTAAATACTCGAAAGGGGCAGGCGGTGGCAACTCACCGATGAATGGAAAATACCGACCGCAATGCTGGGCAATACCCGTGATGAACGCCCCTCCGTGCAATCCGCCACGCTTCTGACGTCGGGAAAATGAGGCGAAATACTCCGCCAGGCAGCGATGGAGGACGCACGGCGTCCCCGTGAATAAACAGTAAATATAGAACAGGTCGGTTTTCGTGACCCACTCGTTGCTTTTGCCACGCCCAGATATCGACGTGGCAATGCAACGGTGTATTTAGCGAACGAGTGGGTCAGGAATCAACGAGACACGGGCCTTATTACCGAAGGGTACATCACAGAGGGTGGGCCACCAAGCAAGCCACTGATCATCAGGTATAGATGTGATCGCGGTGGTATAAATATCCAGAACCAACTCCTCATCAGTGTAGAATCCGGTGGCCAAAGCAAACTGACGCAGCGACATATGCAGTCACTCCCCGAATAAACAGAAAGTTACCTCAGCAGGGGGTGGTTCCACCATCGGATCGTCCATATCTGAGTTAGGCTGCTTAGCAGGCCGTGGTCGATCATGGAGAGGAACTCCACCATCATAGGCCTATAAGAAGGCCTAGCCGCATAAAAAAACATACGATCCCACGGGTTATTTTCCCCGATTATACCCCGGGCCCTCTGCTCCTCGCCACACTCCCGTAACGCGTCCCAACACAACGTCCTCTGCTGCCTCACTCTCATACCCCGGAACTTGGCAAAACGTCTGTATTCCGTACTGCGCTGGGGGAAGTCTAAAAAATCGTACTGCTCACAATTACCCCCGGCCATCGGATTGAATACCGGACCACCATTTGGTGCCTGTTGTTCCTCATCTGACGACATATCTGCAACAATTAAAAGTTAATATTTTGTCAAAATATTAATAAAATTACGACAACCCACAAACACCACAGCCAACCCACAACCACCACAGCCAACCCACAACCACCGTCAAACCCTAACCCATAGATACAACCACCACCGTCCTAACCTCAACCACTCTAACAACCACCACCGTCCTAACCTAAACCACTCTAACAACCACCACCATCACACACCTCTACCGCCAAACACCACAACCAAAATATTTCAGAAAAAAAAAACGTAAAAAAACAATAACAAAAAGGAAAGATGAAGATGTTACTAACCTCTTGTGAAAATTCGCACCGTATGGTTCGATAAGGGATAGAAATGGTATACGGGAGAGAGTTGTGTGTGTTTTTGGTGTTTTGGTGTGTGTGTGTTTGAATTGATTTTGATCTAGTTTTCCCTCTTTTGTGAGCTGAAAAGTTGTTTGTGTTGGTATACACTCTTCATTGGCCAATATGTGGCTTATAGATTGCTTACCAGCAGCCGCTTATTGTGCTATGAGCGGCATATACCTCTCATTGCCCAATATGCTGCATATGATGCCTTGTTTTAATAAAAATAGTGATGTAAATAAGTGTTTTTACATTATAAAACAATGTAATTAACATTTTTGATAAAATAAATGTTTCTTACACTATATTCAAAAGATAATAGAATGTAAATTAAAAAAAATAAATGTTGCTTACACATAATAATACGATTAAACAGTTTTACGTGTTACAACGAGAACCTACAACAAGTTAATAAAGTCTCTTCAAACACTTCTATTACTACGAAGTAACTTCTTACCCTGTGAAAGACGAGACATGTACATTGTCTCCCACTCCATAGCTTCAGTACTTCGATACATATTCCATAGTCCATTCGGTGGAGGCATCAGACCATCATCCGTTAACTTAACCATGATGAAATGGCCATCTTCCACATAGGCAATCGAAAGAACAGAATGGCCCTCTGCCGGACCATCAAACATGGGAAAGTATGTTTGACAAACACCATTGCTTAAATGTTGAACAACCACACCAAATTTTTGAGCCACCAACAATCCGGCGTATGGCAAGAACATCCAACATGCCATTGGTGCAGGTTCCACGTGCAACCAGTTTATTGATCGATATACCGTGGTGCAAAATCCTGGATCAAAAGATTCGAGAATAGGCCACCACCGGGCTTTGTTAATGAACATCTCATCCAGTAGCTCTTGGCGGACCCACATCCAAGCATTCTGGTCCAACCCCAAACCCATAGCCACCGATCGAAACCCACAGTTACCGTCAGGCTGGGTATCTTCCATATGTGTTATGTATCTCCGATACATAGATGGAAGCCAGTCCTTAAAACGATCGATCATGTTTTTGTACCTGTAATTGGAAAATATATTGTGGAAAATCATTATCAGGGAAAATGTATGTATGGAAATACGTAGGATATTATATAGGTCAATGATTGTTGACGTGCCTATCCCCCACCAACAGTGGAAAATCTTCATCTATAATTTCAACTGTCTTTTTAGCCTTATTTTTCTTTGAACGACTGCGTTGCACTGCTGGCTTTTGAGTGTCCTCGTCCTTCTTTTGGCTTTTGCCTTTTGCTTTGGACTGGGTATCTTTACGTCTCGCAACCTCCTCCTTTTTTTGTTGTGCTTTAGAGGTTGGGCGCCCCCGAGTATCTTGTTGTACCTCAGGCGGTTGATGGTCAGTCATACTTGGATTCACCACCTCCTTTATCTTCGACAACATACTTTTAACACTATCGGTGGTTGCGCCTTCAGTTGTTGCATGACTCTGTCCATTTCCTCCCGAAGATTATTATCGTCTTCCTTAAGTTCTTCAGCATTGAAATCTAGTTTTGTCCAGAATTTGTCTACGACGGCAAGAGGAATTTTGCAATCTGTATTTTAAAAACAATAGTTAGAAATGAGGGGGGGGGGTGGGTATTCATATGAAGTAGAATAAGCGGTTGAAGCCTGTTTTTATTACTTGTATTTTCCCAGCACTCCATCTGACAAGCACATGGCAACCCACAACTCGTAAAAAGCTGGTGACCACAAGTCCCCCCTACTGCGAGCAACGTACGTATCTTTTTCTTCTCCACAAGCAACAAATCTAATGCTTTCAGGGAAACATTACCACGTAGGTTATCAAAGAATGATATCATGTGGTCCCCCATTTTCAAGGACCGGCTATCCTGAAAAGTGAGGTTTATTTGTATGCGTTGTGACTCTACAACTTTGTCAACAAGCCACACAAGTCTATGGAGCGAGCTGTTTGGCCCCTTAAGGTATCTCTTAAACTTAGCATGTTGGCTTTCAACTCTGTTGGTTGTATGTTGACCAAAGTTAGGGCTTGTGTTAGTCCAGGCTGAAACAAACTTTTCTTTATAGGGTAGTAGCCAGACAGTATACAAATAGTCCAAAACTCCTGAAAAAAAACAGAATATAACGATTTGTAATGTTTGTATTGTAACACCCCGACCAAAGGCTGAAACAAATTTTTTCTGAAAAATTAACTATTTTAAAATAATTAATTAAACAAATAAAACTCTGTAATTATTGGATTAAATTGGTTAAAAATCGAATTTTGGGAAAAATATCAATTTTATATTTTCGAACATCATTCTGATGTTAAAATAATTATATAAAAATTTTCACGTTTTATAAAATTTGTTTACTATTTTTAATGAATTTAATAAGATTAAAACTAACTTAATTCATAATAATTATATAAAACCGGAAATAATTACGGTTTATATTTTCAGTAAATAAGGTTTGATGTATATGAGTTTATAAAAATGTTAGTTTTTATAAAAGTGATAAAAAAACGTAAAAATAAAATAAAAGGTGTGTGCCCGATTGGATTTTAAGAAGTGTATAAAACAACTAATGTTAGGGTATCAATCAGCTCCTGTACAGGAGGATAAACTGGTAAAGAAGGGGTGATTTTACAAGAGTGGTCCGGGTTCGATCCTTGCTAAGGGGCGAGTTATACAAGAAACCCACCTTTTTTGTTATTCTAATTAATATACTTAACTAAGTTAATTTTTTTTAAAGGATTTCTTATTCTACATTTAACTTGGTTAAGATTTTAGAGTTAAAATAAGTTTCAAACAAGGTAATTTCAACCCTTATACTTTAGATTTCAATAATTACATTTTATGCCCAATACTTTGTACTTTTAAATAATATCAAAATAACCCCTAGACTATAACTTTCAATAAATGACAGTTTAGTCCCTGGACTTGGTTTTAACCATTTTTAAAGCAAGTTTCAAACAAGTCCCTCAACTTATAGTTTCATAAAATGTCAAAATAGGCCCCTATAGTTTGTAATATAATATGTACCTGATCTATGGTCGTTAGTCAGTCGCGTATATAGCCGCTCAAAGTTATAATTGTATAGCGTCTCAGTGGGAGAATTACACAATCGAGACCAAGAAAGCTTGAATATTTTCCGTTCTTCAGCAGTTGCAAATTTTGCCTTGGTGTGTTTTAGAATATTTTGTGAGATGTGCCACCTACATAGCGATTTGGATGCTTTTGGGAATACTTTATCGCAAGCATTCATCAAAGCTTTATGGCAATTTGTTACTATCACGCGCGGTTCCATACCCTCTACCAACAATCCTTTGAGCTTCTGTAGGACCCACAAGAAGTTATCCTGTTTTTCTTTAGAGATAAAAGCATGAGCGTGTAACACCCTTCTTGAATTTATAAGAATTTAATGTAAAAACGCGATTTATATAAATTATAACCCATTTAAAACATAAGTTCCAAAAGTAATGTTTTAAGGTAACTAACATTAGTCAACTACCGACTAATTCAACATTCAAAAGTTATTTAGCAAATTAGTTACATCATTGACATTGTCTAAACAAAGTTAACTTAAGCGGAAGCTTCAAAAGTTCGTGTTCGGTTCTTCAAAACATGCTTGATTGTCGTCCACATACTTGCAACACCTACAAACTGAAATTTTGACAATTATTAGTATTAGAGTTCTTGGAATTATTGCTTAATCGAAACTACGTTTAGGAATTGATTCAGTTAACTACGGTATACAAAAACATAGCCAAATTTCCAGGCTCTACCGTAACTTACGGTATCTATCGTAAGTTACGGTAGTCATTTTATGTTTCTGGTCCACCGTAACTCAGGAGTGAACCACCGTAAACTTTTGGACTCTACCGTAAATTACGGTGGATACCGTAATTGACGGTAGCCACTGCAACTCTATATTTTGATTGATTTAGTTATTTTGCCCAAATCCGAACTCTCGGATTTCTCATTCTAACGAATTAACATGCTAAATCCTCGTATTCTAACATGTCTTTTTATCAACAACAACGAAGAACTGTGACACCTGGGTCACTGCGACCATCAAACAAATACCAAACCAATGAAATATTGTATTTCATACTTGGGATTTGTATAAATATGTGTATCATTTGCACATATCAAATTTTTGTTCAATTCCAAAATCTAAATCGCTTTCTGGAAGGTTATACGCGCACCGATGCGTAAATATAACCAGTTTAATGCAACAAACACTCCGGAATAGTGACATTGGCTTAACATACCTTAAATAACCTTTACATAACTTAGAAATAAGTTTTGAAGGCTTTGGTATGGCAAAATCGAGTTAAATCGCTTACAGGGACTAAATTTGACAAACTGCGAAAGTATGCCAATTTGAACTGTAACAGACATTCCGGAACATGACCATAAGTTAAACATACCATAAATATCCTTTATATAGCTTAGAAATAGGCTTTTAGGGGTTCGGTGTGCTAAAATAAACTTTTGGGTCATTCAGGGACTAAAAGTGTCAAAAAGTGCACAAGTTTGCATTTTCGCGCATAACTCACGTTCTGAATACATCCGGACATCCAAAATTTTATGTAAGCACTAAAACATTTTATTTTAGTGTTTGGCATAAGAAAAATCCATTCGTCGCGCAATTTGGATCGTTTTTCGCGCTTATGCGCATTCCGTCGTAATTAAGCGAACATCGCGATCGTACGACCAAACGAACCGACATCCGAGATATTTTTGAGCATGTTTTGAGTCCCCTATACTTTAACTTCATTTTAGAGCCTTGAAATGAGGTTAACGGGGTTCAAACGCATCGAAAAAGGCCTTAAACACGTGCAGGGACCAAAACTGCCATTTTTGAAACATTTCTGAAACAGGGGGGCAGTGGCGTAGCGCGAGCCCTAAGGGCTTTACCAGTGGCGCTACACGACTGCCTAAGCTGGACAAAAATGTGCAGAAACATCGAATCTGGTCCGTTCCACTTGTTGCACATGGTTTTGGGAAATATATGGGCTGGTTTTGGATGTGCACATGGTATTACAATACCATGTGTGCAAGTGTATGGCCAAGATCAAAGCACGTTGTCCGAGAAACGATCTTAACGGCTCTACGAATCCTATAAATACCCCACCCCACTTCTTGCAAAAACCACTAGAATCTTGATTTGAGAAGCTCTAAGTTGAAACCATTGTTTCATACCTGAGCTACTTGGATCGAGGTTAGCATTCGGGGACCCTTCGTAAGTATTCTTTCGTTATTTTATTGCTTTTCGAGTCTGAAAGTCAAACTTTCTGCGTTGACCAGTTTATGGTCAATGCGAAGTTCGTTTGAACTTCGCAACGTGAGTATAATCACGTTGGTTATAGTCCCTTGGGACTATGCCTACTGATTACCACGTTGTCTAGGGTCGTAGGTTAAGCGATCTAATAAATCGCTTATACCTTCGAACCCGACCCATTTGGTCGATCATTAGGATCCGACCAAATACATTAGGTGACCATAGTAGATAGGGAATAACCTTCCGAGGTTATACCCTATGGTCACATCGTTTGAGTAGTTGTATGATAGGTAGTTTATATGTCTTAGGTAAATTACCAGAATACCCTTTTCATGTATAATTGGTAATTAAGCATATGTAACCTAAACTTTTGTCACATAACTGATTATATAACATGTTTAGGCATATAACACTTGTCATAGGGCTAGTTAGGCGGTCCGAACGCGTTTCACGCGAACGACGCGTTAAAGTAGCATAAGCTACCTAAACGGGTCATAAACAATTATGTTAGGTTTCAATTAGTAGGTAGGCTTTGTTAAACCATATTACACGAGTCTCCATACTCGTTTGGTTTACGAACCCTCATACTACCCGATCTTCCGATATAGGTCCGGTTTATTAACATAGTTACCTATATTAGGTGCCGTTTGATTCCGTGATCTCTAGCATTGCTTGGTGGTTATCTTAGAACTTCTGAGCAATCTCAAGTGAGTACATAGACCCCTCTTTTACTGTTTTCCAAACGTTTTGGGGTGGAACACATGTGCCTACTTGTTACTTTCATGCCTTCCATGTTTTCACATCATATACTTGCTATGTTTGTTAGTACATTATAGTACATGATTTCATTACATTTCATGCTATGTATGCCAATTGTGTGCATATTTAGTACATCGTTTTACATTACATTTTATGCTATGTATGTCCATTCAGTTCATACTTAGTACATCGTTTCACATCATATCACATGCTATGTATGTTCATTTGTTGCATACTTAGTACAGTTGTTTTCATCACATGCTTACATTTTGTTATGACATTTGGGTTGTTTACAATGGAACAATACATTCATTAACATTAGCTACGCCGTTCGTTAGTAGGTAGTGGTACCATAGGAATTGACAACTCCCGTTCCTGAAATCCTGGGTAGGTGTGGATTGGAAGGAATGGCCGAATTCGATATACATAATTTAGATAAACCTTTAAGTTGTTTAAGGGTTTATCGCCACAGTCTCAAGGCTTGGATGTATGCATGTTCACAACACCGCATAGATGTTCGTATCAGTATAGCATGCATTTCCACAGAACATAACTTTGATTTAAACCAAGTTTTACTTCAATACTATGTTCTTGTGCATATGGTTTAGTTGATACATTTCACTAGCCATACATATCATTTTGGTTACATATTACATGATTTACATTGATCATGCATTTCCACATAACATAACTTTGATTTAAACCAAGTTTTACTTCAATACTATGTTCTTGTGCATATGGTTTAGTTGATACATTTCACTAGCCATACATATCATTTTGGTTACATATTACATGATTTACATTGATCATGCATTTCCACAGAACATAACTTTGATTTAAACCAAGTTTTACTTCAATACTATGTTTCTTGTGCATATGGTTTAGTTGATGCATTTCACTAGCCATACATATCATTTTGGTTACACATTACATGGTTTACATTTGACACATAAACACTTTTGACATTGGTTATACATTACATGATTTACATCTTGACATAAACATTTTAACATATTATTTCAATACATTTGGAAGCTGGTTTAAACATAGACATCTTACATTGTTGGTTTGGTTTGAGTAAGTGATTTAAGTAACGAGGCGTGTGTAATATGATACAAGCATGGTGGATACGCCGCTGGTTCTTCCTATATATAAGTGATTGTATGGTATTACATATCGTTGCGTTATTTGAATCATTTCAATTTTTTACATATAACATTTTATACAAATAACATACTTTTCACAATACATTGTTTTACAAACAACTTATCTTATACAAACTCATCTTACATGGTTATTCATTTAACCTTACATTTATTTATACATATCATCTAATCTTATCGTTTTTCAAATGATTTACAAGACAAAGCAAATTACAGGGTTCATGACTAAACATTTTCTTAAACAATAAGTCATGAATCCTATTTTCATAAACCTATGTATCTCACAGGCATTTTTATGCTGACGTACCTATTTTCACATGTGTTTTTCAGGAGATGATGCATAGGATTTATCAAGACATACTTAGGCGGACCCGTGCCTTAGTGACTTAAAACGAGACAAGAACTAGTTAAATTTTGTTATGTACTTTTTATTTCTTGTTTAAAGACAATGTAACTCGCTTGTTTGATGAATAAAACGAAACTAAAATTTCCATGGTTGTGAAACATTAATTCTGTTACAACACTCCCCGATGTTTCCGCCACGTTTTGGTTGGCCTACGTGGTCGGGGTGTGACAAGAACCCATTAACTATATTACGAAGCCGTGGCCACGCATTGATTGATTATTCGACCCATTTGGCTCATCTTATGGAATCCTCCATTATGATGACTACCAACAAGTTCTAACCAAATCCTTGTCTTATCATTAAACATAGCGAACATTATCGTTGTCAAATCAACACAACCTTCATCCTACACTTTACTACACATATGTAAATTATCTAAATTTTTCCGATGTAACGGGTCAAGTTACATACCTTCAAAGTAAGCCTTTCAAACGCGATTCGCCACCCGCTTGTCCACTTGACGCTCCTGCGTCCTTTCCTATAGAGTTCATTTATAACATGTTTAGAACTCCCTTTAAACCATATATCGCGTAGTAAACCGAAACATCAAAATTATGTGTTTCAACTTTGAATTTCAGTTTTAAGCCTTCTTTGAGGCATTTTCACAAACAATTTAAGGGCAGATTTTTACATGATTTTATAGCAAGTCACTAGCTTATCATTTAGCCCAAATTTCACATCAATCAACCCATTTTACATAATTGTTAGCTTCTAATATTCTAAAGTCACTTCACAAATGTCAAATTACACTAGAACAACACCCAATTTCCTAGTGTTTTTCAAATTATACATAACCCACTAATCACCTACATTGGTGTTCATAGATTTTACTAAAATTCACATGATTTCAACTTGTTTTTGTCTAGGGTTTGTCCCTAGACACTATAATGTTCCTAATCCATCATAAAACAAACATGCAACCATAAATTTCAGATTTCCCAATTTCATGAGAATTTCAAACAGAGAATTAACACCAAATTTTACATACCTTGTAACCCCCTTGTGATGAGGATCACTAATCTATGTTCGGACTTTAATTTGGACTGAGTTTGATCCTTCAATTTAGAGATTTTGTGAAACTTAGGGTTTTGATGAACTTGGTCGCCCCCTGCTCCTTGTCTGGTCGATCTCACACACGTATGTGTGTTTGAGATTTTTTTTGTTTTATTAAACTTAATTTTAGTTTAAGCACTTTTGGCCCCTCTAATTTCATTTAGTCCCCTTTTTGTCCTTTAACTACTCACTAGTCATTATCTAACTAGGTTAGTGTCACCCCTAGTTAGTTTATTTTACTAATGTATTTACAAAATAAAATTGCAAATTTTATGAATTTATATTTTCGGGATGTTACAGAGCGACACAAAACGACTTGTGTGTCGATGTCACACCCACAATTTGAACAAACGGAAGTCTATATTCATTCGTTTTGTAAGTGGTATCAATCATCAACACATGTGGGAAAGCACGCCACATTATGTACTAGTACCGATGAACAAAAAAACCTCCTCGACCGCATTTGTTTCGGGATTCACCCGGGTGTGGTAAACATACCTTCCTTCATGCAACATTTGCTCCAATATCTGCATTGGTGTCCGATCACCGTACATTTTGACTATAATCTTTTTTATCAAGTTTTGTATGTCTCGTAGAATGCACACGCTCTGTGGGTTTTGTTTTCTTATGGTTAAATGTATAGTCGTAGGCTCCATGTTTTGAATATAAAGTCTCTCTACCAATGATTCTTCGTCTGGGGTCAACCTTCTCGCAAACGCGTGACCCTCGAGAAATACCGCAGGCTCATGGTTATGATCATTTTGCTTCACCACTAAGCTCCAATTGCCACTACTTGCGTCTAGTTTCCCTATCATTTTAAAAGGACACCCAATCTTTTTACTACCAGAACGCCGAACTGTTGCTTTACTTTTGCATGTGCCTCCACGGTTGCATTGCAACCATATCTTCACTGTCCTTGCTGACGAATCTTCGCCTTTTGTTACCGTTCGTTGGGTCACAATGACGTAACCTTTCGCAATTTCTGTTTTGTAAGCCCAATTCTTTAACTCGTGAAGTGTCGCAAATACCTGAAACAACGGTAATTTAAAACTATATTTGTTTAAAATCTAATAAACCTTATACATAACGAATAACACGTATACAAAATCAACACGTATACAAAATCAACATTGTCTAAAATCTAATAAAAATTATACATAACGAATAACACATAAACAAAATGAACTTTGTCTAAATTCTAATAGGCACCCTTCTAATAAACCTATACATAACGAATAACACGTATACAAAATCAAAATTGTCTAAAATTTAATAAACATTATACATAACGAATAACACGTAAGTGACGGTTATGTTATACCTTTCCTTGTTTTTCCGGGTCATTAGCACCATCGTCCCCGCCACCACCATCGTCCCCTCCACCACCATCGTCCCAGCCACTACCATCGTCCCAGCCACCACCATCATCCTCGTCTTGATCACTTTCCTCGAAGTGTGTAACACCTTTCTCGATTTCGTTATCGTCTTCCTCGAAGTCAAAAGCACCTTCCTCAGACCTTTTCTTGTGTTGTTTTTCCTGATGGGAATGGTAAGTCCCGTATGCGTGTTGCGGATAGCTTTGACCCATGTAAGATGGTCCCGCCTCCTCTACGACTTGAAACAACTTAGTGGTTAGACTAAAATAACCAAAATGACGATATGAATTTTTTACCTGGTTCAAATCAGGCATCACGGGCCGCACACTCCCTTCATCACAACCACGCACGGAAACCACCTCCTCCTCACCTCGATCAACGCCGGGTAACCAAACGCTTTCGGAGACGTATGACTCATTCGACCTTTCACCAAAAAAATATCCAAAGTCCCAATTTGACATCGTGATTCGAATCTAATTTAACCAGACCGTTTATTTGAATTTTTTTTTTATCATTTTCATCACTTTTTTGGGATTTTTGAACATTTGTATTACATGAATCCCGTAAGGTTAGGGTAAAGGGAAAAAATTCGTAACAATACGCAGCGTATAGGGCCATGAGCGCGTATATGTAGATCACCTTTTCAGCCTTTTCAGTCTGAACTCAGCTGTCTTGTCAGCAATATACCTTAAATTCAGAGATTATAGTACCAATGGGCAGCGTACAAAGCAATGAGAGGCGTATAGGGTTTAATGCTCCAGCTACCACCTTTCTAATACACCGCTCATAGGGCAATGAGGGGCGTATAGCTTTACTTTTTCTGCCATAATTAATGCACTCAACCCCTATACAACCCTCATTGCCTTATACGGGGCTGCTGGGGGGGGGGGGTCACTACTTTTGGGGGATGTACCAATACCCTCACCCTTATTTAATATAATAACGAATTGACAAAAATACCCTCACTCTCGGTTAAAAATTAACGACAGTTAGCCCTACTACCCTAATGTGTTACAAAATCAAAACCAGGAAAATAACATGTTACTAAAAATCCTTAGTACTCGAGTCAAAAGTGTTACTTTTGATAAATCATAAGGACTATATATGTAACTAACTCTATGATTTAAAATGAAACTGAAAAGTCAAAATTTGTTCTGTCCTAGCTCAAATTATATTTTTCAATAAGTTTCCCGTGTGTGTATATATATAGTGAGCCGCTAAAATAAAAACCACCCTCAGTTGTAAGAACTTTGAGAACCACTCTCCACCAATCATTTTATGTTAATCAAAAGGGTATTTAGATAATTTTGTTTATATGTCATTTTTCATTTGTCAGTTGTCCCTGTCTCTATATTAATGTCACTTTCATCTCTCT
Source organism: Helianthus tuberosus (assembly GCA_030545235.1). Taxonomy (NCBI): domain Eukaryota; kingdom Viridiplantae; phylum Streptophyta; class Magnoliopsida; order Asterales; family Asteraceae; genus Helianthus; species Helianthus tuberosus. Next base: position 173,228,960 of record CM060442.1, read on the forward strand.
TTCTCTTCATTTTAACTTTTGAAATCTCAGAGCATCTCTCTTTCTTCATCTATGATGAAGATGAAGAGATCATCATCTTCAGCCTATGAACACCACCGTCATCAACTTCAGCTTATGAACACCACCGGCACCACACCCACACCGGTGACCCCCAAACACCACCGTCTCCACCTCCACCCAAACTCTAAAATGTCTTCCACCTATACCCCTCCTTCTCCGGTGACCCACTCCTTCTCCGGCGACCCCCTGTCTTTCGCCATGGCTGTAGTTCAAGCTAATAATTTATTAGAGGACCAGAGCCAGCTTGAAAGGCGGTGTAGTGGGTTTCTCTTTAGGGTTTTTATGGGGGGGGGGGTTTCTTTCGGTGGTGGGGGTTGGCCGACGGTGCTGGCGGTAATCCAGGGAACTCTTCTGGAAAAAACACCTGAGAATTTAGATACTACGGGAATATCTTTTAATTCTTTTCCTTTAGTGTTAATGATTACTGAAATCATATACACCATTCCTCCTTTCCATGCGTAACATGCAGCTTTCATCACAGAGATGAATTTTGTTGTTCTCGTTGGCTTGTCTCCTTTAATTGTGATTCTTTCACCATTTGGCATACATACTTCTACAAACTTTTGATCACATAAAATACGTGCATGATTGGCTACCAACCAATCCATTCCTAATACGACATCGAATCCGGCTAGATCCATTGGTAAGAGGTTAGAAGTAAAGTTATGACTTGAAATTTCTATCTTTCCTTCCTGAAGGATTTCGCTTATTTTGACAGAACTTCCATTTGCTGTCTCCACCAGATAGTCTTGGTGAAGTTTAGTTAATGGTTGATTGAGAAGTTTGTAGAAAGAAATATTTATAAAACTTTGGTTTGCACCAGAGTCAAATAATACTTTAGCATAAACATCATTAACTAAAAACATACTGGCAATCACATCCGGGATCATCTTGGCTTATTCGGCTATCAGAACGAATGCTCTGGCATTCTTCTTGGGTCCTTCTACTGCCTTTGCTTTGTTGGTTGCCGCTAGAGCTAGTTTCTAACAGTTCGGTTTGATATGGCCAGCTTCTCCGCAGTTGTAATATATTCTAACGTTAGCTTTCTTGCTACACTCTTCTTCCTTATGCCCTGGTATTTTGAAGAAGTTGTAGTATATCGAGCACTTCCCTTGGTGTTTACTTTTACAGAACTTGCAGTAGGGTAAAGAGGAAGAACCTATTACTTTCTCGCGATAGGAATTACCATAACGTAGTTCTGATTAATCTTTTGGGCAAGATTCTTTTTCTGATTCTTCTCTTGCATATGTACCAATTCATCTGTCAGAGTATTAGCAAGTTCCACTGCTTCTTATATTTTTTGTGGTCTAGCTGCCTTGACTATATTTCTGATCTCACTGATTAATCCCCAGAGGTAACGAGAGATTAATACTGGTTCTGGTGAGGCTAGTGTTGGTACTATGCTAGCATATTCAAAGAATGTGGTAGTATATTCTCTGCAACCTACCCCAATCATTCTATGATTCAGGAATGTATTAGCAATTTGTTCCTTTTCATGAGAAGGACATAATTTCCTTTCAACTATTTCCTTAAAGTTGGTCCATTCCATACTATAAACCCTGTCACTTCCTCTTGACTAGAGAATGGTATTCCACCACTCTAATGCTGCATTCTTAAAAAGATTAGAAGCATACATTATCTTATCTTCATCATGGCTCAACTTTATTAATTTTATGTGTTAGAAAAGGTAACGCATGTTAGTTGAATTGGTTGAATTCGGATTAAAATTGGTATGCTACGGTTTTGTTTTGTGCAAACAGGTCCCAGTCTGGCGACAATTTACACGTAATAGCCGACCTCCAGTTTCATTATCATCATCAACAGCTCTCCCAACTCCCAATATCTCTCCCAACTCCCAAGATCATCATCATCATCTTCATCGAACAGATCAACAGATCATGTTCATCATCTTCATCGAACATCTTCATCATCGAACATCTTCATCATCGAACAGATCAGGTTCATCTTCATCCTCATATTGATTTTTGGTTTGATACGATGATTTGAATGTGTTTATATTGTGAAAAAATAGATTGTTGATTCTGGGTTTGATTTTGGGTTCCATTCGATGATTTTGGGTTGATTTTGAAAAAAACAGAGGGTTGATTTTGGGTTCCATTCGATGATTTTGGGTTTGATTTTGGGTTCCATTAGATGATTTTGGGTTGATTTTGATAAAACAGAGGGTTGATTTTGGGTTCCATTCGATGATTTTTGGTTTGATTTTGGGTTCCATTCGTTTATTTTGGGTTTATTTTGAAAAAACAGAGGGTTGATTTTGGTATCCATTCGATGATTTTGGGTTGATTTTGAAAAAACAGAGAGTTGATTTTGAAAAAACAGAGGGTTGATGTATCAACTGAGTATATTGTTCAAAATGCATCAAAACAAAGGTTTTCAATGTGTTTTGGTTTTGATTCTTGTGGGTTTAGGGTATCAAAACAGAGGTTTTCAATGTGTTTTGGTTTTGATTCTTGTGTGTTCATCATATTGATTTTTGGTTTGATTCCATGATTTGGGTTCCTCATATTAAGAACTGATCGGATAAGTGGTTTTCAATGTGTTTTGGTTTTGATTCTTGTGTGTTCATCATATTGATTTTTGGTTTGATTCCATGATTTGGGTTCCTCATATAAAGAACTGATCGGATCAGTGGTTTTCAATGTGTTTTGGTTTTGATTCTTGTGTGTTCATCATATTGATTTTTGGTTTGATTGTATGATTTGGGTTCCTCATATTAAGAACTAATCGGATCAGTGGTTTTCAATGTGTTTTGGTTTTGATTCTTGTGTGTTCATCATATTGATTTTTGGTTTGATTGCATGATTTGGGTTCCTCATATTAAGAACTAATCGGATCAGTTTCGGATTGATGTGTTCCTCATATTGATTTTTGGTTTGATTCGAATGTGTTCCTCATTTGAATGTGTTTTGTTGTACAGAATGGCTGCGGATGTAAAGATACGCAAAACACCAACTACGAAGGCGAGAACACTTGACAACCTCCTAGAAGATGGCGCGGTGCACATAAGGAAGTGATTAATATGAATGAATATAATCCCAGTGTAGCTCTTCGATTTTCCTTGAAATTCCAGAGCTCGCTAATTACATATCTACCATTGGGGTTATATTCATTCATATGAATGAATATAACCCCAGTGGTAGATATGTAATTACCTACACTGAGGTTATATTCATTCATATCTGCGTCATTCCGAAGTGCACCCGTCAGTAAAGATCCACAATTACTTGTGGATCTTTGACGTTTTGTCTCTGTATTGTATGTTACGGTCTTTTATTATCGAGTCTGTAAGTTCCGTCAAGTCTACGAAGTTGGTATGACGTTTTGTCTCTGTATTGTATATATTAAAAGTTTACATTTAATATACAGTTTAGGCTTTAATAAATTGTTATACATTTAAAAATAAAAGAGTTAATTTGAATTATTAGATTTCATAAGAAAAAAGATGGTTTGGATGTGTTCCTCATTTTGATTTAGATTTCATAAGAAAAAAAGCAAAAAATGAATTTAGGGGCTCAGGTTGATATTTCACTCATGCCAAAAGACGGTCTTACCCCTGGTTGTTTGAGAACTGTTTAAAAAGAACTGATTGGATCAGTTTCGGATTGATGTGTTCCTCATTGATTTTTGGTTTGATTCGATGAAAAAAATAGATGGTTTGGATGTGTTCCTCATTTTGATTTATGGTTTGATTCGATGAAAAAACAGAGGGTTTCATCATGTTATTTGGGTATTTGGGTATTTTGGGTTCTTAATGTTTGTTTTGCTTGTGAAAAAACAGAGGGTTCTTAATGTTTGTTTTGCTTTGAAAATATACATTTTGTCTAAAGGCGACACCTGTCAGTTTTCAGTTTTCGTGTATGAATGCTACAAGTATAAGTGAAAGTAAGATTCTTTCCATTGCGCATCAAAGAATGAAATCAAACCACGCCAAAACTCTAAGAAGATGATGATTACACAATACAAAAATAACTTTCTTTTTTTCTTAATATAATCTGTGTTCATAAATACAACAAATTGAAATACACATATCAACATGGTCAAAGCTTCTGAAATCATACATAATGACTATCAAAACAAAACTGGTACACTTTAGCGATCGGAATGTTGTTGCCATTAAATTCTTTCTCGTTTCTACTCGTCCAAAGTCTCCATATCGTAGCGAAAGCCACAACTCCCACCTTCTTCCAAGCCTTGGACCCAACTTGACTTCTAAAGTACTCCAGCATTCACATTGAGCTGGTCCACAACCGTATAACAAGAAAACTCCTACCAAACCGAATCCTTGCGGCGGGCTAAATCGCATAAGAGGAAGATTGATTTCGATACACCACCTGCTCATTTGCTTATCAAAACATCTGGAAGACTCAGGCATATAATTGAGAAATGAACACAGCTACAAACCGGGTTAAGCCATGGCTGCAAACACACGGTTGCAGAGTGAGAACTATGCAACCTTGATATTGCCCCGCCAGGCTCAGCTTATGCATCATAACCTCACAGGCTCAGGTTATGCATCATAGCCTCAACACTTTCAGTTCAGACATATTATGCATCATAACCTCACAGGCTCAGCTTATGCATCATAGCCTGAACATCATAGCCTCAAAACTTTCAGCTCAGCTTATGAATTTATGGTTTAGATTGAGTGAAAGAAAGTTTATATTGGATCCATTTGAGTAAAACGGGTCAAAGAGATCCGGTTAGGATCCATGAGCTGCTCCGCGTGTTGAAGAAAGTTTCAACACATTCATGCTTAAATGCTTGTACAATGGGATTCAAATCAGTAACATAAGCATGAAAATCAGCTACAAACATACCAGTGTTTTAAGCACAAGAAACACATATGTAACCTCACAGGCTCAGCTTATGCATCATAGCCTCAACACTTTCAGTTCAGACATATTATGCATCATAACCTCACAGGCTCAGCTTATGCATCATAGCCTCAACACTTTCAGTTCAGACATATTATGCATCATAACCTGCTCATTTGCTTATCAAAACATCTGGAAGACTCAGACATGTAATTGAGAGATGAACACAACTACGGTTAAAGCCATGGCTGCAACACACGGTTGCAGAGTGAGAACTATGCAACTTGGATATTGCCCCACCAAGATGCTACTCGGATCTTCTATGTACCCTCAAAATACAATCATCATCACAGTCTATTGTGTTATGTAACCACGCTTTAAAGCATGATGTACAAGAGTAATTTGCCACTAAACTTAAACAACCTTTAAAGCATGATGTACAAGTGTTTTAAACACATATGTAACCTCACAGGCTCAGCTTATGCATCATAGCCTCAACACTTTCAGTTCAGACAGATTAAGAACACAAGCTCAGCTTTTGCATCATAGTACATCATGCTTTCAGTTCAGACAGATTAAGAACACAAGCTCAGCTTTTGCAATTTAAAGTAACAATTGATTTAAAGTAATGAATCAGGTTAAAACTCTAAACAGCTTTGCACTTGAATCAATTTATAACTCTTTTTAATAAACTTTTTGAATTTAAAGTAAAAATTGATTTAGTAATTTTTTATGACCAAAAAATTGAACAGTAACCTGTCAGAAAGACTTCGAAATCTTTTTCAGAAACCTAACTCCTGATTTTACAGTTGAACAGTTTAACAGTTGACAACCTATCAAAGACTTTTCACAAAAAGTCTTCAAACAGTTGACAACCTTTCAGAATCCAAAATATTTTACTGCCATCCTTTTTGAATTCTTTTACTGACGATGACTGTTCAAATACAGCTGTAAAAGCAAACACTGTTCGGATTTGTCAGAAAGGAAGCATGCTTGGAAGTCTATAAATTCAACTACATTCATCACAATTCATCACAACTCTACAAGCACTCAACTCAGATACTAAAACCTTCAGTAACATAAGCATGTAAATCAGCTACAAACATACCAGATCTGTAACAAACATAAAGGCTAAAATCATTTTAAGCACATTATCTATCTATCTATATCTATATCTATACTTCTATCTATATCTATACTTCTATATCTATACTACTTTAATAAGCATACTATACTACTTTAATAAGCATATAACAAGGACATAAATGGTCATTTGCCACTTTACAACAATCTGAAGCCCATTGTACAACCTTTTAAGCACAAAGGTGTTGAAAAATCCTTCAACACACGCGGACCAGCTCATACAAACTAACCGGATGCATTTGACCCGTTTTACCCAAATGGATCCAATATATACTTTCTTTCAAAACATCTGGAAGACTCAGACATGTAATTGAGAGATGAACACAACTACGGTTAAAGCCATGGCTGCAACACACGGTTGCAGAGTGAGAACTATGCAACCTGGATATTGCGCCGCCAAGATGCTACTCGGATCTTCTATGTACCCTCAAAATACAATCATCATCACAGTCTATTGTGTTATGTAACCTCGCTTTAAAGCATGATGTACAAGAGTAATTTGCCACTAAACTTAAACAACCTTTAAAGCATGATGTACAAGTGTTTTAAACACATATGTAACCTCACAGGCTCAGCTTATGCATCATAGCCTCAACACTTTCAGTTCAGACAGATTAAGAACACAAGCTCAGCTTTTGCATCACAGCCTCGAACACTTTCAGTTCAGACAGATTAAGAACACAAGCTCAGCTTATGCATCATAGACTCAACACTTTCAGTTCAGACAGATTAAGAACACAAGCTCAGCTTTTGCATCACAGCCTCAAACACTTTCAGTTCAGACAGATTAAGAATACAAGCTCAACTTTTGCATCACAGCCTCAAACAGTTTAAATTCAAAAAGTTTACTAAAAAGAGTTATAATTTGATGCAAGTGCAAAGCTGTTTAGAGTTTTAACCTGATTCATTACTTTAAAACAATTGTTACTTTCAGTTCACACAGATTAAGAACACAAGCTCAGCTTTTGCATCACAGCCTCAAACACTTTCAGTTCAGACAGATTAAGAACACAAGCTCAGCTTTTGCATCACAGCCTCAAACACTTTCAGTTCAGACAGATTAAGAACACAAGCTCAGCTTGTGCATCACAGCCTCAAACACTTTCAGTTCAGACAGATTAAGAACACAAAATCCGGAGTACACAACTCCTTTACCACCCTCCGGCAACTGTAAAAGCAAAACTGAATCTTATCAGTAACATTAGATCTATAACAAACATAATCAGCTACAAACATAATTAGCTACAAACATACCAGATCTGTAACAAACATAATCAGTAACATAAGCATGTAAATCAGCTACAAACATACCAGATTTGTAACAAACATAATCAACTACAAACATACCAGTTAGTTTATATGAGCATGGGGGCGGATGTGAATGAAATGAAATTAGGGTTTAGATTTAGTGAAAGAAAGTATATATTGCATCCATTTGATTAAAACGGGTCAAATGCATCCGGTTAGTTTATATAAGCTGGTCCGCGTGTTGTTGAAGGATTTTTCAACACCTTTGTGCTTTAAAGGTTGTACAATGGGCTTCAAAAAAACCTAAAGTAAAGAACACATACCACATCTGGTTATCTAGTAGTAAACAAACAAACATTTCGCAGAATAAAAAAGCTACGGCTCAAACAATACCTTGCAAGATAAACACAATAATCAATAATCAACTTCAAATTAAAAATACAAACTTTTTTAAAGAAAAAAAAAACTAAACTACAGAACACATACCACATCTGGTTATTCCGGTGCACCCTAACACGAACAACTCAACGGCATCTCTGAAATGTTACACATATCCGATTCAAATAACCAAAAAAAAAGATACTGTAAAAAGAAAGATACCGAGCGGTCAAACCAGTCGATCTGGTGTTGGATCTAGAGAGATTCATCGCTGAGGAAGCGTATATCTTGAAGCGACTGGTAAAGAAACCCTAGAAATGGTGGCATCTCTGAAATGATACACATATTCGATTCAAATAACCAAAAAAAAAAGATACTGTAAAAAGAAAGATACCGAGCGGTCAAACCAGTCGATCTGGTGTTGGATCTAGAGAGATTCATCGCTGAGGAAGCGTATATCTTGAAGCGACTGGTAAAGAAACCCTAGAAATGGTGGTGATGATAATGAGGAAGTCGATCTGGTGTCGGATGTAAAGAGATTCATCACAGAGAAACCCTAGATCTTGATCTTGGAGCGCCTGGTTTTGAAACCCTAGAACCGCGTCTGGTGAGAGAGAGAGAGAGAAGAAGAAGGATGGGGGCGGATGTGAATGAAATGAATTAGGGTTTAGATTTAGTGAAAGAAGGTATATATTGGATCCATTTGGGTAAAACAGGTCAAAGAGATCCGGTTAGTTTGTATGAGCTGCTCCGTGTGTGTTGATGGATTTTTCAACACATTTGTGCTTAAAAGGTTGTACAATGGGCTTCAAATTGTTGTAAAGTGGCAAATGACCATTTCTGTCCTTCCTATATGCTTATTAAAGTAGTATATATATATATATATATATATATATAGGGGAATGCTAAAATGAGAACCACCTCGAGTTGTAAGAACCGTGAGAACTACACCATAGGGGGCGCGGTGGACCAATTTTTTTTCTCATAAACGTAGATGCATGTATAAAAACAACATTTGTAAAAAAAAAATCAAAAAAAAATGTCGTGTGTGTAGTTTTGAGCGCCACAAGTTTGTGTTTACGGGACCCGTAAATCTGGCCGGAAAATTTACGGGTCCCGTAAACACAAACTTGTGGTGCTCAAAACTACACCCATGACATTTTTTTTTTTTTGAATTTTTTTTTACAAATGTTGTTTTTATACATGCATCTACGTTTCTGAAAAAAAAAATTTGGTCCACCTCGCCCCGGATCAAAAAGTTCTCGCGGTTCTTACAACTAGAGGTGGTTCTCATTTTAGCGGATACTTATATATATATATATATATATATATATATATAGATGATATATATAATATATATTTTAGTGGTTACGTTTTTTTATCAAAGTAACAAAAATTACACACACACATACACACACACACACACACACACATATATATATATATAGTATATTTGGCGACTGTTTTCTTAGTATTGCATCTCCCTCTCATCATATTTCCAGACGAGATTTTCCCCGATACGGCGGATCCTATTTCCCTCCTGAATTAAATCTTCACCATAGTGGCGAAGTTCTTCCACATTCTCGTGACTCATTTGTGCCACCTGGGCTGGTATGGGGTCAGGGTAAAGTGGTTCGGGTTCTCCGTATGGCATGCGTGGGTAAGGATCATTCATTTAATTCCTGGAATGTCCAAACGTTGGTCTCCCAATATTCTTAGGGATTTGGTGCTGGTATCCTAGGTATCTCATTTAGATCAAAGGCTGGGATTGGAAGTGGGTTTTCCTGGTTTGGTTCTAGGTTCATGGGTTGGTCAGGGTACAATGGTAGTAGTTGTGGTTCTGGAGCTGCTACCAGGTTAAGATCAGGTGCATTTTCTTCATTTCTAAACATATCCATATTTGCTAGTCTTCTATCTAATTCTTCCCATAATGGTCTAGTCACTAGAATTTGGGTTGTTTCCTCAGCTTTGGTTCTTGCGGCTATTTTCTGTTTTTGGATTTGCCTTATTCTTTTCCTCCTTTCCCTCTTCATTTTACTAAACCATCCCCTTTTCTTAGGTGGGAATGCCTCATCGGATTTGGCTCTAAAAACAAAGGTATCTTCAGATTCTGCTACATATCCCGAGGCTAAATTGGATGGTCCTTCGTCCATTGGAGAGTGTGACAGGTGACGATAAGCGTCGGAGGTATTCTGATCACTCATACTGCGAACTCAAAAAAATTGTCAAAATACATAACATTATAATATACATATTTACACAGAATAACACATAAGTTATGGATATTTCCTAACATAAGTTTTAAAATTTGGTATTTAAAAGAACACATAAAAGGCTTAAACTAGTGGCTCTGATACCACCTTCTGTCGCAGCCCCCGACCCCACTCCGGGAGCGGGAGCCGCGGGCATGAGCCGGTGGTATCGGTGTTTATTAATTTGGCAGCGGAATTTAAAACATCAGGATCGTAGTTAGGAAATAATTTCAGAGTTTGCAAAACACCAAACTTTGTATTAAACAAATGGGATAAAAACCCATATTTCATTAATAATATCTTTATAGGGATAAACCCTAGTTGCTGAAAACATAAACTTTTTATATAGGTAACTTTATAGCCACTTTCTTTAAGCCTTCAGTGCTCCACAACTGGCTTCTAATAGCTTTCACCTCAAGTTACCTGAAATGCGTTTTAAAAATATTTTACCAGCAAGAAATACCGAATACATTCCAGTTAGAAAAAATATAACTTGTCATTACTTTACAGTATTAAGAGCGATTACAATGTTTATATCTACCCAATTACTCATTCAGTATTTGTCACGTTGGCAGTTACAATGACCGTGGTCATATACAATTGACTAACTTTTTGTCCAATAGTAACGCTTGATTAGTAGTGTATACAAAACCGCACATACCGGCAGTAATTGTAAAATACAAAGACTTAATTACTGTAAATATAATTGATAAATATTTAGGGTTTTGTAAAGCATTTTAAATAATGGCTCACAAAAGGTGAGAAAAGGAGAATGACTCATATTGCAAACTTAGGTATTTCTATTGGCTTACTTGAAAGATTTTCTGCTAATATTCTTGAGTACCTATTAAAAATATACAATGCATGCGCGTTAGTATAATAACCCAAATTCAACTTATCAATACGTCACGAGACAGAACCCCAACTTACTTTACAAAGTATAGCCCTAAACAGGCAGCGCTTTGACATCAGTTGTTGGGTTCCAAATCAATCGGACAGGGTATCAAATTAGTGATCGGGAGTTAAAATATTTACAACGGAGCAGAGCTTCGTGATTTCGGCGTTATTTTAGCTAAAATTTTTTTACAGAAGTTATAGAGAGAATGAAAGAATGAACGAGTTGGGACTGTGGCACCTCTGCTCAATTTATACGAATTTTTGACATCTGTCGCGCCCCGCGGCCGGCCTAAGTGGGTCCTTTCGCGCCTCGCGAGGGCACCATAGCTACGGCTATGGTTGCCGGGTGGTCTCCTAGGTTCGACACATGTCACGACACGTGGTACCCTGGGTGTTCGGCAACAAACAAGCCATCGCGCCCCGCGACCGGTCCAACCAAATCTGTCACGGCCCGCGATAGACATTAAAACTTTATTTTTTTCATTTTTTATAAAAATTTACGTTATACGGTTTTGGTTTCTCGATTACAGAGCGTTTTAGGGCGTTTTCGAGGGCTGTTATAATACTATAATGTGTAGTCCAAAATAAACTGAAAGTTATATCCTTATTTCTCTAACTGTTCGGTTTCACATTGCGTTTATAAAAATCATCACTAACGGTTTGACCTCTAGACCGTCAAAACCAGACCATGAACACCTCTAGAAATTATACCCAAATGGGTTCTTGTTTATACATACATATATATATATATATATGTATGTATAAATATATGTATATATATATAGGGAGAAGATCATGCGAGAACCACCTCTTATTGCGAGAACCAATGTGAACACAACCAAAAATGCCTAAAAATAGCTAAAAATCACACAATTTTTTTTAATATTTTTTATATAAAAATCGCTACTTTTCGAAGCCAAAAAAATAAAAAAAAATTTGGCCACTAAAAGTAGCGAATTGAGCATAAAAAATATTTAAAATTTTTTTTTTTAGATTTTTTTTAAATTTATTTTTAGATTTTTTTAGGTTTTTTGGGGGTTAAGTTTTTAGCATTTTAGCTTGGGGGGGGGGGGGAGGTTTAGGTTTTTGGGGGGTGGGGGGAGGGGGGTTTAGGTTTTTTTTTGGGGGGGGGGGGGTTAGGTTTTTTTTAGGTTTTTTGGGGGTTTTAGTTTTTAGCATTTAGGTTGGGGGGGGGGGGGGTTAGATTTTTTTTTTGGCGGGGGAGGGGGTGGGGGGTTTAGGTTTTTTTTTTTGGGGGGGGGGGGGTAGGGGTTAGGTTTTTTTAGCTATTTTTGGTTGTGTTCACATTGGTTCTCGCGGTTCTCGCAATAAGGGTGGTTCTCGCATGAACTCCTCCCTATATATATATAGGGGAAGATTCAAATGAAAACCACTAGTTATTGTGAAAACTCGAAAACTAATTAAAAACGCCAAAAAAACATACAAAAAATTATTATTTTTTTTTTGCAAACCAATTTTCGCATGTTTTTCTATATATAAAAAAAATTTCAATTTTTTTTTTGTGTAGTGCACATGTGTAATACTACATATGTGTATGTGTACTACAAATTTTTTTTTTTAAAGTTTTTTTAATATATAAAAACCAGCGATTTTTATAAAAAAAATTGAAAAAAAAAATTTTGTGTGTTTTTTTTATGCTTTTTTTAGTTAGTTTTCGAGTTTTCACAATAAAAGTGGTTTTCATTTGAACCATCCCCTATATATATATATATATATATATAGGGCAATGCTACACAAGAAACCCTTCATTTTTAAAAAACTTTGCAAACTCTATATGTGGCCTAGATTTATCCACGTGTCCCAAGTCATCTGATTTTGTTTTTTGCCTCTAAGGGTATATTAGTCAATATACATACATCCACCCATCCCAAGATCTCTTCCCCCCATTGAATTGACATGATCATTAATGCCCATCACCTCACAAATCACCAAACCCCCCATTTATATAGATTTTTTCATTTTTAAAAGCAACAAATTATTAATCTCGTCCCTCATATCTCCTTCATCTTCACCTGCATTTCATCCTTTTCTCCATTAATGTCCATGGAGACAAATCCACCAACCTCCGAGTTAATGTCGCCGGTTCATCTGTTCCCCAACAGGTTCATAAAAATATATTGTGTTTGGGTTTGGGATTTTGAGAGATGGAAATGATGCCGGAAGGAGGTGGCGGAGGGAGGAGGAAGCCGTCGTCGAGAGAGAAGGAGAATAACCGGAGGAGAGAGAGACGACGGAGAGCGATTGCAGCGAATATATACAATGGGTTGAGAGCACAGGGGAATTATAATTTGCCAAAACATTGTGATAATAATGAGGTATTGAAAGCTCTTTGTAAAGAAGCTGGTTGGGTTGTTCTTCCTGATGGTACTACTTTTCGTAAGGTATCTTTTTAGTTTAACTTTTCATCAATTCATTTTTAGATCTGGGGGTTATGATTTATGAAGTGTGTTGTGATCGATTAAACGGTTGAGATTGAATCGGAGTTGCATAAATTTTGTGTCTTCTGTTGTTGATTTAGGGTTTTTAAGGTGTAGATCTAATGAATTGATTTGAAATGTTAGTTAATGTTGTTGAGTTGATTCGATTAGTCGATTGATTTATTATGCATTTATGCAGCAGCTTAATCTGCTTGAAAGTAGAGGTGTACAAATAACCGGTTCTGGAACTGAACCCGGAATAGACCCGATTTAGAAACCAGTTTTTAACCCGGGACCGATCCGATATGGTAACTGGTTTTGTAACACAGGACTGATCCGGTATACAAACTGGTATGTATAGGAACTGGTTTGAAAATCCTTCTGCTGAAAACAGTTAAAACCGAACCGAACTGGTCAAAAACTTGTAGAAAAAACGGCGCTATGTTAGGGTGAAAACTGGTTTTGACTTTCATTGACCCAAACCTCTACTTGAAAGCTCACTAAATTTCTGTAAATCTAATAAAAAAATTTGCAGAAATTCATGATTCTTTTATCTAAATGGCAGGGAATTTGTAATTAAGTTTGTAACTTTAGTGTTTGTTTGAATTACAGGGTTCCAGGCCACCACTGCCTACCATTGATACCGAT